>CM049432.1:12942037-14142037 GCA_026929855.1 Poa annua | reverse complement strand
ATGACGGAGCAAAGACCTCTTCTGTAGGCCCGTGTAGAAGGCGTGGATAGCCTGTGCGTCCGAAACACCATGACAGTTGGCTTTTTCGGATATCCAACGGCTGACAAAATCTGTCATGGTTTCGTCCGGCTTTTGGATACAGCGTTGCAAATCCGTGTAGGTATTTGGACGCTTGTATGTTCCTTGGAAGTGCTGGGAGAAAACCTTTTCCATGTCGTACCGGCTATGGATGGACTTTTCAGGAAGGTTGTCGATCCAAGCTCTTGCCGTGCCTTCCAACATGAGAGGTAGGTAGCGGACGGCAATATAGCTGCTCCCGCCGGCAATTTCTATGGCCATGGCGTAATCGGATAGCCATGAGTCCGGATTAACGAGGCCGTTGTACCTAGAACAGTTTTTTGACACTGATGTCATGTCCTTAGGGAACGGCTCTCTGTGGATGGCGTCACCGAAGCACTTTGGTCCAGAGTATAGCGACTCCTTTCCTCTTGCTATGTCTTGTAGGCGGTGTCGTGCGTCTTTTGGATCGAGCTGCCGTGCGCCTCTGTTTGCGTCCGGCTCGTCCTGCGCTGCCCGGCTTATGCTGCGCCTGGCTCCTTCTGCCTCCTCTCTCTTCTTGCTGCCGGCGCTACGCTGCGGAGACCGGCTTCGACCTCTCCTGGGAGGGTCGTTGCCGACATCTTTCCTAGGCGGCGGCCTGTTGTTCCGGCTACCGCCGTTGTCGCGTCTTGGCTGGGATGGAGGTGGCAGGTCTCCTCTACTTCTTGTCCTTGAATTCTCGTCCCGCCTTGGCTTTGGCGGTGACGTCTTCTTTGGAGGTGGCGTTGTCTTCCTTTTGTCGCCATGGCTACTGGAGCCAGACAGGCCTTCGGGGTCGGCGCCAGGTGCAGCTTTGCACTTTCCCGACTTAGACTCTAGGTCTCCCCCGCGAGCATCCGCCATGTGGCCGTAGGAATCAGCGCGAGCTTGTTATTCTTGGACCTTGCTCACGAAGTGTCTTGCATTGGCCAGCTTTTCTTCCGCCGTGTAAGTGTTGTCGTCCAGGGTATCTAGCGCGGCGGCCGCGTTGAGGACATGGGTGCAGAAGACAACATCTCCCCTTCTATCCACGCGCTGTGGTGCCGTACGCCAGTCGAACCGGAGATCTTGAGCCGCTGTCGTCGCTTGCGTTGGCGGCTCTTTTCCACGGCGGTTTTTTGATGACCTTTTCTCCTCGAAGAGTTGCCGCCTTGTTTTGGCCGACATCTTCTCCTGTTCTTTCTCGATCTTCTTTGCAAGGCTCTCAACGTGCTCCTCTCTTTTTCGCAGGAAGTCAGAGTGCTTAAGCATGTTAAGCCTAAGCTCTTCCACTTCGTCAAGTGGGGTGTCTTTATTCACCGGAGTATTCATGATCTCGTCTACTTCTTTGATGACGGAGAGCAAATCCGTGGGTTTGCTGCTGCCGCCTTTCTCGAGGCCAGCTTTCTTCTTTGCGCCACCTTGTCGGAACTTTCAATGAGTTGACCGGCAGTGGTGTCGCCGGCATCTTCCGCCGGCTTGTTTTGCGCCTCCGAAGTAACTGGGGTTGTCTCGTGACCGACAACAACCATCATAGCCAGCTTGTCAGGCATGTCAGTATCCGCTGTGCCCTCTGAAGGAGCCGGATTACCACTGGAAAAGCGGGTTTTGATCTTCTCTTTGAAGAGACTAGCATCATCATCAGAGTCAGAGTCTACGTTGACTTGAACGGTAGATCTGGATCCGGCATCTGACATCGCATCCTCCTGTAAAGCAGGGAGGATTGACTCAGGATCGTTGTTTTCCGGCTGGGAGTCTGATCCCAGTCCGACAACTCCGACGAAGTGGAAATCAGATTCGGCCGACTCCTGGGAGAAGGCGGATTCGGATCCATCTTGTCGGTCGACTGCTTGGTCGAAGGGTTGGTGGGTGGGGTTGTAGAAACGTGGTAGGCCGTACGCCTCTGGCGTATACCCGATGAAGACGTCGATCCCTCCGATCGGTACGATTGCGCATCCGATAAGGTAGTCGTCCGCCGGGAGCCAGGACTCATCCGAGTTGACGTAGCTGTGGCCGCCATACCTTGTGACGCGACCGACGGCGATCTGCTTGCCCACGCCGCCAATTGTTCCCGCCTGGAACGTGACGCCAGGAACCTTACGCCCCACGGTGGGCGCCAACTGTCGTGGTATCGGCATAATTGATAGGAGACGGGGGTCCTCTAGCCTACGTATGGATTGTGGGGAAGAAGGTTGGTGTCGTCGAGGACGGGATTGAACACGGCGAGTTTACCCAGCTTCGGATCCCACAGCGGTGGCGAGATCCTACGTGCTGCTATAATTCACTATGAGGCAATAGCCGTGAACAGGTTACAATGTGTATGATGCGCACCGAAGCGTCTGCCCTAAAGGCTCCCTGGTGGCCGGCTTATATAGGCGGCCAGATCCCAGGGTACAAGGCAAGTACTTGTCCGGCAAGTAAACAGAGTCCTAGACCTAGCCGGCTTAGTTGCCGCCTTCCGTCTTGGGCTTGGTGGCTTGATGGGCTTCCTTGGACTAGCCGGATTGATCCATGTTGGTTATACCCCTAGTTGATATATCCCCAACAACGAGCTTTTGTGTAGCTTGGTAGCCTGCTCCAACATATTGGGCACGTCGCTGAATTCGGTCGGTTCCTGGCTGCCGGAGGAGATGAAGAACTTGGCGGCAAACCGCTTGGACGCCGCCAAAGTCTCGGTGATCAGCTCGCATAGACGCGCAAGGCGATCCAGGCGGGGGCTGACAACCTTGTCGTCGCCCAAACCGGCGGGAACTGTATCAAAAATGAAACCATCAGTTTGGCTCAGGCTAAGCAAAATGGCAAAATCAAAATAAGGAGTGAGAAATTACCAAGGGCCGAGTTATGGAAAGCAGACATCTCAATCCTATGAGCCGCCAACGCGTCCTCAGCAGTTTGGGCGCGAGAAGTCTGCTTGGAGATTTCCTCGGCAGCCGTCTTCTCCGCCTCCGCCAACTTCTTGCGCAGGCTTTCCAGCTCACTAGTGAGCTGGCTAGATTCCTGCGCAAATTTCAGCTGCTGGGCCTCCATCTCCTTCTGGTGATCCTCCTTCATCGCCAAATTGGCGGCTGCCAAATCGGAAGCTTCATTCATAAGAGCTTGCATGTCAGTGGACGCCTTCAGTATATCCTGGGCGTGATCTAGCAGTTCTACAATATGGATTCACTAGCTAAAAGATTGGCGGCAGCAAAAGTTAGAAGATGGCGAAAAGACCGAAGGAATAATTATACCTTCATCTTTTTTGCGGCCGCATCCAGTTCGGCAATCCGCCGGTCCTTCGCCTCGCAATCCTTCTTCAGGTCGCGGCACCGTTGGTTTATCTCGACTCGGGAGGAGACAAGCTCGACGTTGGCGGACACGAGGTCCTGCAAGAAAAAGCAAAGGCATATACCATATCGTCAAAAAACCACTAAGCCGACAGTCAATGTACTCGACTTGCCATCTAAGTGCTCGGGGGTGGGGGGGGGGGGGGGGGGGGGAGACTATGTATATGCCGCAAAGTGGAAAAAACTTACAGACATATCGCCCTCCAAGTCGGCAAATGCCTGGGAGGCGCCGTTGGCAAAGGCCAGTGTAGATTCCTTGGCCGCCTTAAAGGTGGACCAAGGGTCCCTGACTCGGCCGCCTCCCGCAGCCCCGGGGCTGCCCTCTGCGTCCCACCGGCAATCACCTCCAGCAGCTCCTCCTTGGCGGCCTGAGATTGGACGGCTTCATTGGCCGTAGCCTCAGCCGTGGAAAGGGGAGCACCGGCGGTGCGGCCCGTGGAAGAACTCGCCGGCGCTGGACCGAAAGCCGGAGCCTGGGGCTGGCGGCGAGCATCGCTCATAAAGCCGCCGGCCTGGGGCTGGGGCGTTGGCGGCATGGTGGCAGGCGAGCTGCCTTGGGGCCGCTTTCCCTTGGAAAGGAGTCTGGTCGGCAACCTGGAAGTTGCCACCCGCTCCCTGTCAATAAAGCAAGCACAGTCAGATGAATGCCGGCAATAGAGGAATTCGATAATCATATAAGGCGGAAATGAGTACCTTCAGGGGATGTTAATCCCCACGTTCTCGTCGAGATCGACGAGCACCGGCATTGCGGCCGATGCGGTCCGTTTCTTCCTCTCGGCATTGACCGTAGAGGAAGCAGCGCCGGACGCCTTGCGCTTCTTGGTCTTCCCGGCTTCCGGCTCAAAGAAGTCGGGAGCCAGGTCATCCTCCCCCAGGGCAGAGAGCTGAGAAAAATGGCAAGCGTTAAATAGGGCTCTAGTTAGCCGACAAAAGCCGTCAAACAAGGGCAACGAGCAAGGCATCTTACCTCGAGGGGAGGGTTGTCGTGGGTGTGCATGGGCACGCCTTCCGCCGCCTTCACCAGCCCCGCTTTGACAAGGCTGCGAAGTCGGAACGCTAGGTCGGCGGCCGATAACCCCTCTTCTCTTACGCGAAGAGAGGCTGTGGCAGTAGGCGAATACTGACACATTTTGTGCAGGCTATACCGCAGGGGCAGTATCTGCCGGCTAAGCCAGCAGATGACGGTGTCCACCCCATCCAGCAAGGGAGGGGACATCGTGCGGGTGAGGAACTCGATCCGCCTTTGAACAAGGCGGAGTTCCTCCGTCAGCTTGGGCACCGCCTCATCCCAGCATGGCCTGGGCATAGGCGGCGCCTTGACAAAGTCCGGGACGCCAAATTGGCGCCCCGGCGCTGCCATGTCTTGGCAGTAGAAGAAGGTGGACGTCCAGCCCTTGACGGACTCGAGGTATGGTATCTTGGGATACCATTGGCGTCCTTGGCGGCAGTTGAAAGTAATACTGCCGCAGGTCGCCAGTCCGCCGTCCGGCACGGTCTGACGCCGGCAACGAAAGCAGTATCTGAAGAAGTCTAAACTAGGCCTAATACCTAGGTAGCCCTCGAACAGAGCTGTGAAGCCGGCTAAGACTAATATGCTATTGGGCGCTATATTGTGGGGCTGGAGCCCATAGTGATCTAAGACCTCGCTAAAGAAGGCGGAAGGCGGCAGCGCCATTCCCCTAACTAGGTGGGAGGTAAGGATTACCCGTTCCCCGGCTTTCGGAGCCGGGATGACGTCTCCTAAGGCGGATCTCCATTGGCAGTCCTCCCGGGTGGGGAGGTAGCCGACGGCCTCCAGGTCTTGGAGGTGATCTTCGTCGACTATGGAGGGGAGCCAGTAGCGCGACCCGAGGTCAGCCGCTTCCTCTTCCTCGTCGACGGGAGCGCCTCCCGCCATCGTCGCCGTGGTGGAAGATGGAGGGGCCGAGGATACCGCCGCCGGCGCGCGCGCGGTTGGAGTCCGAGAAGCGACGGTGGCGACATTGCCCGTCGCCGCCGCCGCAGGGCGTGAGGTTGCGCCGCCCATCACTGCCGCGGGGATGGTTTCGGTCGCCGGAGCGCCGGAAGCCGTGGAAGAGATGTCTTGGCCGGTGGACATCGCCGTGCGCGGAGGTCGTCGGAGGAGAGTGCTCGCCGGAGTTCGCTCGGAGCAAGAAGCGAGGAAGTGGAAGAGCAAGAGGTCGAGGAGAGCAAAGGCAGGGGGTGCAAAAAGGAACCGTTCGGTTCCCTATTTATAGGCCCAGGCGTTGCTCCCTGTGCAAACAACGTTTTTAGTCAGACACGTGTCCAGCATCCTCTGCGGCGCATGATCGCACGATCTCCATGCCACCTCTTTTCCCGCGATTTGTGATCATGGCGAGATTCCCGCCTAGGCCGTTTTCAAACTGTCGTGAGCCGGCTAAGTGGAATCCGTCAAGAAGAACGCTCGGTGAAGTTGCGAAGTAGCCGTCTTTTTCCATGTTGGATGAAGGCGGCCGCGTGTCAATATCAAGACACGCATGCCTCGTTGATTTTCAGAATGGTTCAAGTCCTGCAGCCGCCAACATTGGCAAATGAAGAATCAAGAAGAAGCCGGCGCCTGGAGAACTTTAACCTTTCTGGGGGCTAATGTTGGGGATATATCAACTAGGGGTATCACCAACATGGATCAATCCGGCTAGTCCAGGGTGGCCCAAGGGTGGTAAGGCTGAAGCCTGCCGGGCGGCCCAGATAGCTGACGTACAAGGAAGTAGGCGGACGGTCCAAGGAAGGCGGAAGGCCGAAGCCCATCAAGCCACCAAGCCCAATACGGAAGGCGGCAACTAAGCCGGCTAGGTCTAGGACTCTAATTACTTGTCGGATAAGTACTTGCCTTGTACCCTGGGGTCTGGCCGCCTATATAAGCCGGCCACCAGGGAGCCTTTAGGGCACGCTTCAATACGCATCATACACATTGTAACCTGTTCACGGCTATTGCCTCATGTTGAATTATAGCAGCACGTAGGATCTCGCCACCGCTGCGGGATCCGAAGCTGGGTAAACTCGCCGTGTTCAATCCCGTCCTCGACGACTCCAACCTTCTTCCCCACAATCCATACGTAGGCTAGAGGACCCCCGTCTCCTATCAATTATGCCGATACCACGACAACTTGCTGAAATAAAAATTAAGGTAAGACACGACTAAACTGATTACATCACAATGTTTCACACGTCTTACCACATGCTAAAAGATAGAGTTCCAAATAACACGACTAAAAAGTTCAAGAAGCACAAGTTAAGACCGAAAGAGAAATAAGGCTTGTGCTTCCACCCTTGCAAATCACCGAGAAGTCCAAACTTCTCCCCCTTTGGCATCTTGCAACACCAAAAAGGGAGAAGATCGATGCTAACGCCCCAAGAGTCAGTCGGAGGCATGGTCCAAGCCATCCACATCTTCCTCCATGGCATCTTCATCATCTGTGAGATCTTCTGGCACATCAATGTCCCATCCAATCCCTCTTGCGTTCCAATGCTTGTATTCAACGAGAGGAGGAGGAGCATACGGTGGGTTGGGCATCTTCAGGTGAGCCATCATGGCGGACTGGTTGGTGAGGATGGCATGGTTCTGCTCATAAATGGCATAGTCCTCCCTGTGCAGACACGAGCCCATGAGCATGATCTTCTCTAGAGCCCTCACAAACCACATACGCTTCTTCTTGGCTGCCTTCTTGACTGAGGGGTCGGAGGGAACATGGGTGCGCCCAGTGGTGGCTTCCTCATCATCATAAGTACCCATGGGGCGAGTTGGAGCAGCCAGGTGGGATTTCTTCATGTGCAGACGAACAAGCTTGTGAATGGTGCATTCAAGGGCAACGTCCACATCTACCTGCTCCTCAGGGGTGAAAGAAAACATGTCCTTGATGAGCAGCATGATGTAGGGTGCATAGGGAGACACCTTGCTATGGAAAATGGCATAGTGCATCTCGCGGAAAATGAAGTCCATGACATCAAAGGAGAATGAGTTGGGCTCGGGAACGGAGTCTGAGAGGTATTCTTGGCTCGCCAAAGCCATGAGATGAACAAGTCCTCGACGAAGAGCATAATTGTTCCCTACACTTGGAGCAATGGAGTGGCGGAACATCCGAAGGACAATGTCATAGACGGGCTTCAAGCCATGGGTGCCACCAATGGTGTCATTAGTCTCATAGCACTCGACCATGTCATTCTTGTCATAGCGGTCATCATCATTGTGCAATCTCATACCAGCAGGCTCATCTAACCCATTGAAGGGGTAACCAAGTAACACAGCCAAGTCCTTGAAGGAAGCCTGAAGTCTGAATTTCCCTGACATCCATGTCATCCCAATGTTAGGGGAGTCATCAAACACGACAGTGGAGAAGAACTGATGGATCAAGGGAACATTGTAGTTGCATTGACGGGTCATAAGAGACCGAAGACCAAGAGCATCCACAATAATGACAGCACCCCCATAATAACTGCGCTTCTTCTCAAGATACTCGAAGTCAATAGACTGCATCGGGCACACGCGCTTCTTCTCAGAGAAGCCACAATAAAGCCCATCATGGAGTAGCTTCATGTCCAAGCTGTGAAAAATACGGTGCTCCAATGGATTGGCATAATCAAACGTGCACCTCCAGTTATAGAAGTCCGTGGCAGACATGCGCAGAACTGAGACAGCGGGCCCCTTGTTTTTCTTGTTGGAACGAGCTGAAGATGACTGAACCCAAGCCGGATATGGCTGATGTTCTTCCTCAGACATGATCTCCTCTTCTTCTTCTTGAGCTGGTCCACGACTTGCACTTCTCTTGACAACCTGCTTCTTAGCCCGACCATGGCGACTCCCTGCACCTGCATGAACACATCATAGAGATAGAGGGAAGCACGGGGATAAGCACTCATGTCCAAGGAAACAAGATCCAGCAGCAAATGGAATTAGTTCGGAAATTTCTGATTTTAGTCCGGAAGTTCCGGTTTCAGTCTGAAAGTTCCGGTCCATGGGACCGGAAGTTCCGGTGCCCCGGAAACTTCCGGCAATTCTTCTGGGCAAAGTTCCGGTTTCTCCAGGGGTTGGAGAATTCTAGACTTAGCCGCAGGAGGAATTGCTGGAATTTTCCAAGCACCGGAAGTTCCGGCCTGTAGGCCGGAAGTTCCGGTTTTCAGACTGAAAACGAAAATTCCATGTAACTTCAAGAAATTTCAACAAAAATTCAAATCACTGCTAGGAGATTGTAGGGCAAGCCTAAGAGAGGTTTTCTACCAAGGGAGTCTACATAATATGTTCTAAATCCACTAGGTTAAACGAAATGAGATTCGTCCTAGATTTGAAAATAGAAGACATTACCGAAGTCCATGGCGAAAACCGATCGGAGAAAACGGATCCCCTCGTCGAGGAGATGCAGATCTGGGTTTGAACCAAAGGAATCCGAGGTCGGAAGGCCTCAGAGTGATTTGGTGGAGTTCTAGGGCTCGGGAGAGGAGAGAGATTGAATCTGGGCGGCGCGGGGGTGGAAGAACCGTTCGAAACGAAACATTTCACCCCGCGCGGCCCTATTTATAGACCCGAGCCACTTAAGCCGGAAGTTCCGGTCCTCCCACCGGAAGTTCCGGTGCACCCGAAACTTCCGGTCTTTCTTCCGGGCAAAGTTCCGGTTTCTCCAGGGGGTGGAGAATTCCGGACTTAGCCGCTGGAAGAACTACTGGAAGTTTCTTGGCACCGAAAACTTCCGGCACTTCTTCCGGGCAAATTTCCGGTTTCTCCAGGGAGTGGAGAAATCTGGACTTAGGCACAAAATGAAGTGCTGGAGTTTCCTGAGCACCGGAAGTTCCGGTCTGAGACCCGGAATTTCCGGACTTAAGGAAAACCAAACCAATTTTTCTGGAAACTGAAACAAAATGGACATGAGTGATGGAATAGCAAGGTTAAAGGGGGAAAAGCTTAGGTGAGAAGTCCAAACTGATCATGGTACTTCACACTCAAATTGCAAAATGCAATAAGCTCTCAAGAAGACCAACTTGAGTGTGTTTTCCATAAAACCAAGAAGATGCAAATGAAAAACAAGAGTAAGTCATTAAAACCAAATCATCCTAGAAAATAGGAAGAGATCGGTGGCCGAAACCACCATGTTGGAGTGTTGGGCATGTCACCGCGAAGATATATCTTGGGTACAAACCACTACTCGTTGTTTTAGCTCAAAATAGACATGAGAATGAATATAGAGATAAAAGAACACTTGCTAATTGCATAATGGGGGGAGGGATGGTCCAATGTATTAGGACCGCACTCCCCCTATGTCCATGCCTACATCTAGACAAAATAGAATGCGATTACGTCCTAGAGGAGTGTGCAAGCGATCAAGCTAAGGACCTCGAATCAATGATACTGAGCTCATTCCTCAAAAAGCAAAACCTTCCTTCCTCAAGGGGCTTCGTGAAGATATCCGCCATTTGATCCCTTGTGCCCACATATGATAAGTCAATGTCTCCTCGGGACACATGATCTCTTATGAAATGGTGGAGGATCTCAATATGCTTGGTTCGTGAATGTTGCACCGGGTTGTAAGCAATCTTGATGACACTTTCATTGTCACATAGAAGAGGCACTTTGTCGCAATCGACTCCGTATTCCTTTAAAGTTTGCCTCATACACAGCAATTGAGTACAACAACTTGCGGCGGCAACATACTCGGCTTCGGCGGTGGAGAGAGATATACAATTTTGCTTGTTAGAAGACCAACTTACCAAGGACCTCCCAATAAATTGACAAGCACCGGAGGTTGACTTCCTATCATCTTGATCTCCTGCCCAATCGGAATCCGTGTACCTACATAATGAGAAATGTGCATCCTTGGGGTACCACAATCCAAAGGTTGGGGTATAAGCCAAATATCTAAAGATTCTCTTGACCGCCATATCATGACTTTCTTTAGGAGCCGCTTGATATATTGCACACACTCCTACGACTAGCACTATATCCGGTCTAGATGCACAAAGGTAAAGAAGAGATCCAATCATGGAGCAATATACCTTTTGATCCTTACCCTTGGGGTTGAGTTCAAGGTGGCACTTGGTTTGCATTGGGGTAGAGGCACCCTTGAGCTCAAGCAACCCATACTTCTTGAGCATGTCTTGAATGTACTTTGCTTGGTTGATGAACGTTCCTTCCTTCAATTGTTTGATCTCAAATCCTAGGAAGAACTTCATCTCACCCATCATAGACATCTCAAACCTGTCAGTCATAAGCTTGGAGAATTCTTCGTTAAACGCTTTGTTAGTAGACCCAAATATAATGTCATCTGTCGGGTTATGACTCCCAGGAATCGGGGGTAGTCACTTCCTGAAGTCTAGTTCGAAAGGGGATTGAACGCGGAGGTCTAAACCCTCAAGTGGCTACGCGACGTTGCTCGCCGGACCCGAAGAAGACGCACACCCGACCAAGGAAGACACCGCCCTTTACCCAGGTTCACGGCCCTCGTGAGGAGGTAAGACCGCTACTCCTGCCTGTCTGTATTATATGTGGGAGGTTACAATACAACTGAGCTTGCCGGAAGCCCCCTTGAGGCAGTTCTTGCCTGGGGAGGGAAGCGATGATCTTCTTCCTCCTCCAGTCTGAGGCTAACCTAAACAGAGCTACTAGGGTTTACAAGGGTGTTTTGCACGCAAAGGGCCGACCCTTGCTACGATGGAGGTCTTCACTCTTTTATAGGCGCCTCGGGCCTTCTCCTTCGGCTTGGCCTTCAAGGTGGCTCCCACGTGCCAGTGGCGGGGTGGAGCACGAGTCCACCGTGCTCCATCCGTCCATGGACTCGGTCCATTGTTGATAAAGGTGGCGCCGTGGCCGACAGGCGGCCGACCGCGCGGTAGTATCCGCAGAGCGGGTAGTCTCTGAGGTGGAGCCCGCGATGACGATCTCCGTTGGAGGGTTGCACCGTCCACCTGCTTTATCGCCAGAGTAGAAGGTCCTCACAACTGTGCAGCAGGCGGAGCGGCTTTGTTGACCGCTTTATCGCCAGGGACAGCGACCGGGGTGTGTGCGCTGCTGTACGAGCGTGGCAGAGGTCACGTGCGCTCTGCCGGGCTTCCTTGGCGACGACGTTTCCCTTGAGGCCTGAGGGGAGATTCCTGTCGGACTTCCCTTAGGCGGGTTGGTTCCTCGGGGGGAGGATCCCCTGAGGCGAGGGGTCCCTTGAAGCCCTCGCTTCCTCTTCAGGCCCTCGAGGGGGATTGCCTCTCGAGGGTCCCGCGAGGCGGTGACGCCTGGTCCTTAGTCGTTTCGTCTGTCTGGCCCGCGAGCGAGGCCTGGGGGGAATGGGCTCTTGATACCCCAGTTCCCATTGGGCCGACAGTAGCCCCCGGGCCCATGATGGGCGCGACTGAGCCCATGGGCTTAGGCAAAGCGTCGTGGGCCCTTAGTGCCCAGCCGGCCCGAGCCACGCGACACTTGGACGATTAACGGCTTTGCACGATCAGGGGCGTAAGTCGTGGGGGGTCCCACCACGCCCCGGTAACTGCTCCGGGAGGGGACACAAAGCCCGAGCGCAGCGGCAGGGAGCCGTTACCGTTTCCAATCCTTCGCAGAAATTCCGCTCTACAGAGCTCTCCGCCTCCGCTCTCCTCTGCGAGTTCCTGTTCTCCAACTCCTTCCAGCCTCCGCGCCCGCGACAATGATTCCTCTCAAGAGCAAGGGCAAGGCCGCCGCGGGGTCTTCCTCCCAGGCGGAAGCCGCGGAGACCGTGATGGGTGGGGCGCTGCTTGGCGTGCGCGTCAACGAGAAGGCGCTCTCCAAGGTCCGATACCTGGTGGCGGACCGGACGAACGAGCACGGCGCCACCCACCACCCTGAAGCCTGCGGCGCACGGGAAGCGCCCGCCAGGATTCTTCCCGGTCTTCCAGCACTGCCTGGCCGCGGGATTGGTGCCTTCCTTCTCTCCGTTCCTGGAGGCGGTGCTGGCGTTCTACCAGGTGCAGCTGCTACACCTGCATCCCAACTCCGCCCTCATCCTCGCCGTCTTCGCCTATCTCTGCGAGGCATACCTGGGCCTGCAGCCCACGGTGGGGCTGTTCCGGTGCTTCTACGCGCTCCAGAACACGGCGAAGAACGAGCGCTCCGGGTGCGTCTCGTTCCGCATCGTCGACGACATGGGGGGCGTCTACATCCCCATGTCCTGGAGCGAGGGCAAGGCCATCACATACGTGACGAAGAAAGTAGACGACTTCCGCCAGAAGTGGTTCTTCGTCGCGGTGGAGCGTCCCTGCGCCTTCCTCGAGGTCCCCGACGAGCCTCCGGTGAAGAACTCCCATTGGGGCAAGGCTACCTTCGACGGCGCCAAGAATGCGAGCCTGATGGGGCGCCTGAGCTTCCTTCGCGAGGAGGGCCTCACAGGGCAGATGGTCGTTGTGGACTTCGTGACTCGCTGCATCGCACCCCTCCAAGCTCACTCGGTCCCCATGTGGATGTATTCGGGGCCGAACGACAAGATGCGGCTCCACGTCGAGGACAACGACAAGGACGCCATCGACAACATCCTCTCAGCGCTCTTCGTCAACCCCTCTGTGCTCCCCGCGGCGCTCCGGCCCCTTCACCAGTTCAACCTGACAGAGCGCATGGCCCGCCTGGAAGGGATGCCTTCGTTCACCCCGACAGGCCCGGTGGACTCTGATGTGCTGATGCCGGCCCCGCGGGGAGCGGAGGGGGACGATTCTCCCTCGGCTTCAGGAGCTGGCCTAGGCGAAGAGGAAGCCACAGCTGGGGAGGTCTCCTCTTCTAGAGCTGGGCCTTTCACTGACGAGATTCGTGATATCTTGTCAGGCCACGAAAACGCCTTCGTGGTGGCTCCCTCGCGCCCCGTGGAGGAGGAAGCTGAGGAAGGGGAGGCCCCAGGCGCGGAGGACTCTCCGGGAAGGTGCGGGCTTCGCACCAAGGTCGCCGTGGACCACACAGGGGCGAGGCCGTCTGACGTCCCTTCCAAGAGGAAAGCGGAGGCGCCCCCCGCGAGGCCTGCTCCCAAGCCCTTTCCCTCATGGCGCTCGTCAGGCCTGGCATGGGTCGATGTTGGCGCTCCCCCTCCAGGGTGAGTTTATACGCCGTTGGGTTGTTTACCCTCTTGGTTTCTTTTCCACCTCTTCCTTTGCTGAAGTTTTTCCTTGGGCTCTTGCCAGCGGTCCTGCGCCTGTTAAGCGCCGCCGGCTCCGCAAGGCGTCCGAGGTGAAGAACACCACGGCAGGAGCCGTGGCTGACGAGGCCGCGAGGCCTGTTGAGGCAGCCCTAGCGGTCCCCCTTGAGGAGGCGCCTCAAGTAGAGGTGACTGCGCCCCCCGCGGGGGCGGCTGGCCCTTATGTGAAGGAGAGCGCCGCAGGCCCAGATGTCCTGCAGCGCCGCGCGAGCCTCCGGCGGTGGAGGGCTCGGAGGCGAGAACTTCTGCGCTTCCTCGTGCTGCTACTCCACCTCGTGCGGCTACACCTCCGCGCGAGGCTACTCCGCCACGTGCGGCTATGCCTCCGCGCGAGGCCACTCTGCCACGCGAGCCAACGCCGCCGCGCGTGTCGACGCCTCCGAGTGTGCCTGCTGCGTCGCCTGCGCCCACCTCTTCTGCGCAGCCTGCGACGGGGACCTGCGAGGCACCGGCAGGCGCGTCTGCCGGGGACGATTCTTCCTCTCTTCCCCGCCAGGCTGGAGGTGAAGAGCGCCTCACGGCTGCAGGGCCTGAAGGTGGCGCGGGCACGGGCTCCGGCGGGGCTCAAGCTAGCCCCCTTGTTCTTCCCGAGGCCGGATCTGCGGGACTCGATGCCGAGGCCGAGCCTTCTTCGAGCCGAGACCTGGTGCTCCGCGGCTGGGACTGGAGCGCGGGGCGTCGCGAGGCCGCCTTTGGCCTCGTGAGGGAGTCCCTGGAGGGCTTGGAGGCGCACCTCACCCCTTGGAGACATATGGCTCGCTCGGCAGCAGGAGGAGCTGGCGAAGTCGTGGGCGTCCTTCCACGCGGCGGTCGAGGCGCGCCGGCTGGAAGATGCGGCACTGCAGGCCACCCGCGAGGTAGCCATCAGCTTCGCCAAGGAGACCCGCGAGGGGGCCATCCGCGACGCTGCAGAGCTACTCCACCCACTCCAGGCAGAACACGACGCCGCGGCGAAGCTCCTGCGCGAGGTCAGGGCGGAGCGCGAGGCGATGGAGGGCTCGTTGGCGCAGAAGCGCAACGAGCTGGGCCAGCTGGAGGCCCAGCTGCTCTCCACCCACCTGGCCGCGTCGGCTGCTCTGGAGAAGGACCGCAAGGCCTTCGCCGAGCGCGAGCAGCAGCTGGCTCTCAAGGAGGAGGAGCTGCAACAGCGCGAGGAGCAGCGCCTCCAGGCGAAGAAGGACCTGATTGCTCAGCGCGAGGCACTCGAGGAGCGAGAGGGCGAGTTGGCCTAGGCGACCCTGAAGTACGAAGACAACGTTGCTGCCCAGAAGGTGCCTTACGAACGCTTCGAGCGGCGCTTCGCCGAGAAGAAAAAGGAGGCCGAAGACGCCCTCACGGAGCGCGAGAAGCAGTTCTGCAAGTCCGCTTCTCAGAAGTATCGCGACATGGCCCAGTCGCAGGAGGACCGCTTCAAGGCCAAGCATGCCGCGGACGTTCGGAAGATCGCCGAGCTCGAGAAGGCCAACTCCAAGCTGGAGGCCCGCCTCACTCGCGCTAAGGATGGCCGTCGCCGAGCGGAGGAGGCTCGCACCGAGGCTGTCGACAACCTCAACTCCCTGGCCAAGGACGTGGAGGAGCAAGTGGCCCCGGCGATGCAGCGGGCGGCGGAGGCCTCGGATTCCGCCAACACGGCTCGGGCGCTCACGAAGCAGCGCGAGCGCATGTTCGAGGCGCTGGTTGCTCGTGGCAACGAGCTGGCCTCGCAGCTGGGAGCAGACGCGCCGCACACCGACGTTCGGGGCCGCGGCGATGTTGCCATGTACTTGGTCTACTTCGAACAGCTCTTCGCAGCGCTCGAGGGTCCCGTCGCCGAGCTTCGGGAGATGATCGAGGACGAGAGCCGGCAACTCTTGGGGGTGGTGGTGAATCGCATCTTCACCAACCTCAAGCTCCTCACGCCAGACTTCGACCTGGGCTCTGTGACCGAAGCCGCCCAGGGCGAGGACGCACAACGGGTCTCAAGCTCCCTCCGCGAGCAGGTGGACGCCTTCTGCAAACGCTTCAGGCGCACGGAGGCTGCGCCGGAGGACAGCGAAGAGGAGGCCTGCTCTGCCGAGGCTGACGAGGGCGCCGTGGAACAAGTCCAAGACGGTGCTGCTTCCCATTGAGCCATTCTTGATTGCGCCTGCGAGCGTTTGTATCTGCACCAGGTGTGTGCTTTTAGACATCTTGAAACTTTTGGCTTGTAATATGCTTTAACTGCTGTTTTAAATCCAGCTTATCTGCCCCTCGTGAGGTCTCTTTGGACTCATCTTCATGTCTATTTGTTCTCTGCGTCGTTAGGTCCCGTCTCTTTGCGCCATGACTCTGCCACTTCTGTATGCGGGAGCAATGACTCCGCAAGGCCGGGGGGAGTTTAGGCCTAGGAGAGGTAAGAGCCTTGAGTCGCGATGCTCAAGTGCCCCCCTTAGACGTGCGAGTAGTCCATGAAACGTAAGGGAAAGCAAAGTCGCTCGAGGGGCAAAGACGCGCGCTAGGGAGAGAGAAACACTCTTAAAGCGTGGGTGCGAGACTTAGCTTCTCGAGGTTTTCGCTTTGTGAAGGCTTTTCGCCTGGCGAGGTTGCCCACTTGAGGGGTCGCTCCTGGGGAGGCTCTCTGCCTGGCGAGGTTGCCCACTTGAGGGGTCGCTCCTGGGGAGGCTCTTTGCCTGGCGAGGTTGGCCACTTGAGGGGTCGCTCCTGCGAAGGCTCTTTGCCTGGCGAGGTTGCGCACTTGAGGGGTCGCTCCCGGGGAGGCTCTTTGCCTGGCGAGGTTGCCGACTTGAGGGGTCACTCACGGATGCCCCTTCAGGCTCGCGGGGGGATGCTTCCCTGTAGGTATTAGGGGGGCGAACCCAAACGCTGGAACACGGATCAAGGGATCGTGCGCGCTTATAGGTCCCCTCAGGCGTTCCTTGCGAGGAGAGTAAGTACCAAGGTCCTCTGTAGAGATGGCGTGTTTGTGGGGTATTGCCCTCCAGCCAGAGCTCGGACTCTTGGATTTTGCAGTGCTGCTGGTGTGTCATTTGAGGCACTGGCACCGTACTCAGCCCCCGCTCGCGAGGTACGCATGCGGAGAGATATAAGCGCACACTTCAACAATAGTAATGCGTAAATAAAAACCCCCCAAAAACATTTTTTAAGCGGCGCCGAAGCACTAAGTTCACTTAGGAACGAGATTGAGTCATTATGCTTGGGGTTGCCAAGTTAATGCTCTGACCATGTCGAGGCATGGGGACCACCTGTTGGTGGCAGAGACTCTCAACGGCCTGAGGTGGCTCGTTTTAATTGAGAGCTCAGAGGGTTTACCCTCGAGTGAAGCCTTCGGGGCTTTGGAGGTTTAAGCCGTTGGCGTTTTAACCTCCAGAGACAAGAATGCTTGGAGGTTGAGCCGTAAGCTGCCTCTTCCGCTAGTAGTCTCGACGTGACAATGATCACGTGCGTGGCAATGACCACGATTGCGTTTGTTCCCTTGGGAGACAAAGCATTTGTTTGAGGTTTAAGCCTTTTGGCGTTTTAACCTCTAGAGACGACATTGCTTGGAGGTTGAGCCGTAGGCTGCCTCGTCCGCTTGACGTCTCGACGTGACAATGCTCATGGGTGTGGCAATGACCACTTTGGAATTTGTTCCTTTAGGAGACAAAGCTATGCTGCTGGAGGTTTAAGCCTTTTGGCGTTTTAACCTCTAGAGACGAAAAATGCTTGGAGGTTGAGCTGTAGGCTGCCTCGTCCGCTTGACGTCTCGACGTGACAATGATCACGGGCGTGATAATAATCACTTTTTTTTAACTTGTTCCTTGCGGATACAAACGTTTGCGAGGTTTAAGCCTTGAGCTTTTAACCTTGAGGGACAAAAAGGTGCTTGGAGGTTGAGCCGTGGGCTGCCTCTTTGGCTAAATGCCCTGACGTGATAATGATCACGGGTAGAACTTGCGTAGATGCATGATGTTCCATGGGTTCTTGACGGGTACGCCGTCTTCCGTCTCAAGGCGAGCCGCGCCAGGCCTGGCGATGTGGGTTACCCTGTAGGGACCTTCCCACATCGGGGACAACTTGTGGAGGCCTTCCCTGGAGAGGATTCGCCTGAGGACGAGATCGCCTGCCTCCAGGGTTCGCGAGCGCACATTGCGGCTGTGGTAGCGTCTCAGAGACTGCTGGTACTTGGCCGCCCGTAGGGCGGCGCGGCGTCTTAGCCCTTCAAGGAGAAGCAGGTCGTGATTGTGGAGGTCCTCTTGCTGGTCCTCATTTAAGGCAAGGACCCGTGGGGATCCATGCTTTATCTCTGCGGGGAGGACTGCTTCGGCTCCATAGACGAGTGCGAACGGCGTTTCCGCGGTGGGCTTGGGTGGCGTGGTACAGATGAACCAGAGCACCGAGGGTAGCTCATTGATCCAGCCCTTGCCGTGGCCCTTGAGGACATCGAAGGTCCTGTTCTTTAAGCCTTTGAGGACCTCTGCGTTTGCGCGCTCGGCCTGTCCGTTGCTTTGCGGATGGGCGACTGAGGCGAAGCAGAGCTTGATGCCCATTTTCTGGCAGTAGGCTCTAAAGATGCCGCTTGTGAATTACGAGCCATTGTCGGTGATGATACGGTTAGGCACTCCGAAGCGGCAGACCAGGCTCGCGCCTGCTGTGATTGTGCGCGTCGCATCCACTTCAGGCCATTTTGTGAACTTGTCAATGGCCACGAAGAGGTAGCGATATCCACCTTGCGCCGTTGGGAAATGTCCCAGGATGTCCAGCCCCCAGACCGCAAACGGCCACGAGAGCGGAATGGTTTGTAGCCCCAGCGCTGGTTGGTGGATTTGCTTGCCGTGGAATTGGCAGGCTTCACAAGCTTGAATGATGTCCGTTGCATCTTGAAGCGCTTGAGGCCAGTAGAAGCCGCTCCTGAAGACTTTTCCTGCGAGGGTACGGGCGCACGAATGGTGGCCGCATTCCCCGCTGTGGATGTCCTTAATCAGCAGTTTTCCTTCATCAGGAGGGACGCACTTGAGCGCGATGCCATTTGGGCGCTTGCGGTAGAGAATTCCTTCAAGGATTTGGTACGATTTTGCTTGGCGGGCAATTCGCTCCGCTTCAACATCTTCCTCGGGAAGGATCCCTTTGTGGAGGTAGTCTTTGATCTCGTCGATCCATCCTGCCTCTTGGTGCACCGCTGTGAGCAACAGACGCTCCCCTTTGGGGGGTCCGCAGCCTGAAGCTCCGCTTGCAGGTGGTGGCGGGAGCTCTTCGTCTGTGCTTGCGGGCAGGGCCTCTAGGGGCTTCTTTATGGATGCCTTGACGAGCCTTTCTTCAAAGACACCCGGCAGCTGGGCTTGCCTCTTTGATGCGCGCTTGGCAATGTCATCAGCCTCTTGGTTTTCCTTTCTTGGGATATGCATGAGCTCCATTCCCCTGAAGTTCTTCTCCAGCCTACGGACCTCTTCAAGGTATGCGGCCATGTGGTCGTCCTTGTCCTTGTAGCTTTTGTTGGAGAAGTTGACGAGCAGCTGGGAGTCGCCCTTGATGAGTATATGCTTGACGCCTAGGGCGATTGCGGCGCTTAGGCCAGCAAGCAGCCCTTCATACTCGGCGATGTTGTTGGATATCTTGTCGATTCCGAAGCACAGCTGAACTGCGTAATACAACTTGTCGCCTTTGGGTGAGGTCAGGACTACACCTGCCCCACCGTGGAGACAAGCGAAAGCTCCGTCGAACTTCATGGTCCAGTAGCTGGGCATTGCGGATCCATAGGACTTGTGCTCTTCTTCCCAGGGCTCTTCAGGGGTTGGATCAGTCCATTCGGCGACAAAGTCAGCCAGCTCTCTTCCTTTGATTACCCTTGTGGTATCGAAGCGCAAATTGAATGGCTGTAGCTCGATGTTCCATCCTGCGACACGATCTGGTGCATTTGTGTTGCACAGAATTTGCTCCAGGGGGAAAGAGGTTACCACCGTGATGGGGTGCCCCTGGAAGCATTGTCGCAATTTTCTTGAGGCGATGAGGAGGGCGAGGAGAAGCTTCTGCTGCATTGGGTACCGCTCGCGAGCATCACACAGTACTGTGCTGACGAAGTAAACTGGATGCTCGACGAGAGTTGTTCCTGTCTCCTTGGCGTCTTTCGCCTGAGGTGGCCCAGCTTGGCCCTCTAGGGGGTTGGCTTCAAGGGGCTTGTCCTGGGCCTCGAGGGTGTTGGCCTCGCGGGACTCGGCCTCGAGGGGCTTGGCCTCGGGTGACGTGGCCTCGAGGGATGTGGCCTCGAGGGACGTGACCCCGAGGGATGTGGCCTCGAGGGACTTGGCCTCGCAGCGCTCCTCCTGGGCCTCAAGTGTTTTAGCCTCTTGAGGCTCCTCAGTCCCTTCGGCATGAACCTCTTGCAGCGGGTTGACTCGGGGCGGTCCCCTCATGAGGCTTTGGACCTTGCAGTGTCTTTGTGAGGACTGCCCTTTCGTCGAGCTCTTTATCAGGAGGCTTTCCCTTTGGAGTGGTTGCACTCTGCTTGTGAAGTACATGCTCCTCTCTTTCCACCACAAGGAAGACACTGGCTGTTTGTGGAGTAGCAGACAAGTACAGCTTCGGGTGCTCGCCAAGCCTTGGGGTGACCATTACAGGTGGGTTGTCCATGTACTTCTTCAAGTCCTCAAATGCTTTTTCAGCTTCAGGGGTCCACTTGAAAGTGCCCGTTCTTTTCATGATCTTGAAACGGCAGGGCCCTTTCGCCGAACTTGGAGATGAATCGACCCAAGCTGGCCACGCAGCCTGCCAGGCGTTGCATGTCCTTGAGCCAGCGTGGAGGTTGCATGTCTTCTATGGCCTTGATTTTGTCTGGGTTCGCCTCTATGCCCCGATGAGACACGAGGAACCCCAACAATTTGCTTGAAGGTACTGCAAAGACGCACTTGGTGGGGTTGAGCTTGATGTTCACCTTGGGCAGGATGGCGAAGGTTTCTTCAAGGTCTCCGAGAAGAGTATTTCCTTCTCACGACTTCACGACGATGTCATCGACATATGCTTCAGCATTCCGCCCCATTTGCCGACCAAGGGCTATCCTCATTAACCTATGGAAAGTGGCTCCGGCATTTTTAAGGCCGAAGGGCATGCAGACGTAGCAATACACACCGCATGGGGTGAGGAAAGCCGTCTTCTCCTCATCCTCTTTAGCCATTTTAATCGGGTGATAACCAGATAAGGCATCAAGGAAACAGAGGAGGTCGCAGCCTGCCGTGGAGTCCACGATCTGGTCAATTTTGGGCATGGGATAAGGGTCTTTGGGGCAGGCCTTGTTTACATCAGTGTAGTCGATGCAGAGGCGGCCTCCGCCGGCGGGTTTTGGGACTACCACGCCGTTGGAGAGCCAAGTGGGGTGCGCGACTTCGCGGACGACTTTTGCCGCTTTGAGCTTCTCGACCTCCTTGACGATGAATGCTTGCTTCTCGGGGGCTTGCTTTCTTGCTTTTTGCTTGACGAGGCGCGCGTTTTCGATGAAAAAGAGCTTGACATGGAGATGAACCAAGCTCTAGTTTGTGATACTTGTAAGATTGTTACTCTTGGGTCTTTGTACCCTAGACGCCTTTTGTGGCAAAGACCTTTTGTGGTCAAGACCTTTTGTGGTCACTTGAGAGCTCCCAATTAAGTTGTGGGTGTGTGTCTCAAGATTTGGGAGCCCCCAATTTAGTTGTGGGTGTGTGCCTCAAGAGTGTTGTACGTGATTCGATCTCCGCCCCAAAGGAGATCAATAGTGGATGGTGAACTCGCAACCTTTTGTGATTGAGTTCATTAGAAGAAGAAGGTGGGCCTTTGTGGCGTTGCGGCTAACCTGTTGTGGTTGCGCACACATCTCCAAATGAGGCGTACACCCCTTGGGTGGAACTCGGGATTACATCCTCGTCTCCGCATGCCTCGGTTATTTCTATACCCGAGCTCTTAACTTATGCACTTAACATTGTGATAGCCTTCGTGCTTGAAGTCATCTATCTTGATATCATCTTGTTACTTGTATTGCTTAGCATAAGTTGTTGGTGCACATAGGTGAACATAGTATATCTAGGTTATATGTTTGTTAAAGTAAACCTCTAGTTTTATTCCACATTTATCAAGCATACCGGAATTTCCGGGTCATTTTTGGACCGGATATTTCGGCTCCTCGGAAAAAGTTTTAAATTGCCTATTCACCTCCCTCTAGGCGACGTCTTTCCATTTAATTGGTATCAGAGCCAGGTTATCTCACTATTATGAATAATCGCCTAGAGATAAAGATGTCATTTAGAGAATTAGTACACAATCCCACTTATATATTCGATGGCACAAATTATGATGTTTGGAAAATTCGCATGCTTAATCTATTTAGAGACATGGGTTAAAATTTAGAGATTATTGTAGATATGGGTTTTTCTCCTCCAAAGGATTCACAAGAATTAACTTTAGAGGATGAGAAAAACTCTTATCTCGATACTCTAGCATCTAATGGTCTTATATGTGCTTTGAGTGATGTAGTCCTTGCGTCAATCATGCCTTTTCGGAGCGCTCATGAATTATGGACAAAATTTCAAGATATATATGAGGTGTCCAACATTCCAAGGATGATTGTCCTTCTTCCACATCTGGTCGTGATGAGCTCACGTCTTCCTCCACTTCACCGACATGTGGTTTGCCACAAGGTAATGATATGGTGAGTGTGAAGGGGATCGCATGCAGAAAAAAAATCCTAGCAACGATATCCTTAAACTAGCCAGATCTACACTATGCATATATAGATGTACAACAGAGATCGGAATACATACCCTCGTAGACCGAATAGCAGGGATTACGCTCCCGCACAAGCATTGACGAAGAAGACGACGTAGTCGACCTCTAGGTCAAGGAGAACTCGGCGCGACGAAGCCGACGAAGATGACCTCAAGGTCGGGTGGAGGAAGTAGGCCTCCGAGAACCGCTAGCGCAGCACCTCGCAGGGCGTTACACACATACGGTGGAGACGACGACCTCCGAAGCTCCAGTCCAGGACGAGCAGCGGAAGACTTGGACCGGAACACCAGCAGCGTGGCAGCAGGCTATGGTGGAGAGATCCCCTCATCCTCCTCGGCGCAACTTCGACAAAGGGAATCACGAAATCGAGGAGAAATAAGAGAATTAATTGGTTGAATTAATAGGCCAGGGGTGCCCCTTCTTATATAGGCTCCCGGGGGGAGGCAACCTTGCCAGCCAGGCAATGTGGGACTACCCCCCATTGCCTTGATGCGCTGGCCCTAGGTGGGCCCCATTTGGCCAACCTAGGCCGGCCAAGCCCCCCAACCGAATTCCCTTGAGGGTTCCCCCCCCCCCCCCCCCCATGGGCCTTCTTTCCACCAGAAGGCCCATTTAGGGAAATCAGCCTAAATAAATTCGAAAATGAATATATAAAATCCTATTTAAACATTAATTACACTAATTAATATCAAACATATTATATATAATTTATTCTAGCTCCGAAAACTATTTTGTCGCTGCCCGATCTCCATCGGACCATTCCTGGGACGTTCCCGGTGATCTCTTTCCTTTCTGGTTGTCTTGTCGAAACCCCTTAAGTGTGTTACCCTAGCAGTTCGATATAATAACAGGCATGATCAAGACTCCTCTACGATCAATGACTATCTCGTAGGCCTGAACCCCATGAATTAATCACTGTGATATAACGAATGACTCTCATCTATCAAACTTGAACGTTAAGTCTTAAACCTTTTGTCATAGAGAGACTTAGCGTGTCTGAGCATCATTCTCAGATATCTCCATACCTAGCATGATCTCGTTACCGACAACACTATCTTCTACTCGTCTATGATATTATGTCAGCTGGTGACCTAGTCACATGTTTGCAAACTCATTTGACATAATCTCACCGAGTGGGCCCTAGAGTATATATCCGGCTATACGGACTGACAAATCCCGCTATTGACCCCTCGTCTCAACTATTCCTTCCGATACTCAAAAGTATCACCTATCATTGTCACACTATATAAGATATGACGTTTGGTGCGATCAAAGTATCTTCCAGGAATAACAATAAGAGTTGATCTCACGGTCGAAGGCGTAATGACTACGTCCTACAAATTACGGGTAAGTCCATCACATCGTTCCACCTAACGACATGACTTCATTGCCGACCGGCGCCATGCCCCATGATCGGAAAACCTCGATCATCAATCGCGCAACGAAACTAGTCTTAGTAGAAGCTACTAGGGACCTGGTTGTTTATCTACCACACCTGTAGTAATGTTTCCGCTTAATACAGTTATTGCATGGTATAAACCATATGATGAACAATTGGAATATAACCAATAAACTATATTTATTAAGTGCCTCTAGGGCATATTCCTTTCAATCTCACACTTGCACTAGAGTAAAACTTAATCTAGTTTACAACTTGGTAAAAGCTCAACACCCATAGCATTTTGGTGCATGCTTGTCTCGTGGAAGAGGAATACAGTCAACAGATCTCACACATTGAGACCTATATGTGCTTTGCAACACTTCTATGTCACCTAGTTTGACATCATCCCGTATCTTACGATGACGGTGAAATATATCCCAGTGGATGGAGTGAGACAGTCCAATCACACTTGCTACTTCTGAAGTTGCCATATATTTCTATACCTACGTAGATTATGCGAAAGTGCATTCCTATGCGACTTCGCAAACTAACCATGTCTTTCTTCAAACAAAGTACATCTCCTATATGAGATTTCTATTCGTACGAGTCAGTGTCACAATTTGCATCATCGTAACCATTTTACGGCAAGTTGTCTTTCCACTCTTACCCTTTACTAGAAAACATATGTTCAGTTCTCACAGACACTGAAGGATACACTTAACGTTTGTTCATTGATCCACACAAGAATCACTCTGGAACCCGTTCTTCATCCAAGAACTTGGGTCACACCAAGTCGAGCTTTCAGTATGATAGAATTTATGTCTGATACATAGATAATGTCGAACATCATTCGCTATCACTAAAAATGCGAAGATAAACTTAATATTTTACCTAGTCATACAAGCAAGAACAATCTTCTTCACTTGTTCTATTCTGAAACACTTTAGAATCTTAATTAGGAAATATTCCGACCTAATGTTATTAAGCCCCTTACGATCTATACAATTATAGATTGGATGACTAATACTCCTAACTTCATTCATAGAAAATTTAATAACTTAAATAATCCTTTACACTCTACTAGAGGATTTGTGTCATTCCATATGTCGTAAAATACAAAATCACGAATGACACCTAGCTCCCACTCCAATATGCCTTTCGCATATAACATCAAGGAAAGCTACTTAGCTCCCACTCAAATATGCTTTCCGCATATAAGATCAAGAAAAGCTACTTTGCTCCCACTCATTTCTTTTCAAATGCAAATTTCTTCAACTATTTTGGACAACTCCAAAATCCTTTGATCACATCATCAAAGTGAAGATTCCAGCTCCGATATGCTTGCTTCAGCCCATGAATGGACAACTGAAGTTTGCATACATGTTAGCATCCTCAGGATCACCAAACCATTATTGTACTGATTACAACTCTTTCTTAATGATACTATTAAGAAACATGGTTTCCTTATCCATCTATCAATTTCTCATTTGAAATTATAGTAATTGCTAAACAACCAAGAATAGATTTAGGATTCTCCACTTGAGACAAATTCTTGTTGTGGTCAACTTTTGAATCTGTCGGAACCGTTTCACGAGAACTCGGTCCTTATCAGTGTATATTCTCTCATAAAATTACATATTCTATTAACAACCTAGATGCCATTAAGAACATCTACCAAGTCATTACCTGGCAATCGTATATGGATTTCTAATTCGGATCATATATGACTTATAGCCATTTCTCGGACTTAGGTCTACCATTTCTTTTTCGTAGTTCGTAGGTCTGTCATATTCCATTAACATGACCTTCATAACAAGATTGTCGTAACACAGTGTGGGACACAACCTCGTAAGCCTACGTTCTTAGTATGAGCTCAGAGCATCATGATCTTGTATCATCAGCTTCTTTCAAGCTGTGGAGCATGACACCGAAAACACTTTGGGTTGCGCACTCTGATGTCTGGAGAGAAAGTTCATCAACTTTTCCTTGCTCTACTTTGTTTCCCAGTTATTCCCTTGGACAAGAAACTATTTCTTTCGCAAGGTATATTCCGGCAACGATTTTGCCTATGTCGTGAGACATGCACCCAACTAACTCTTTAGGTACGGTACACTACAAAGATTAATCCATTTTAGGTTTGATCACATCGAAACACTAAATTGTTGAAACGACAATCTAGGCTAAAAGCCATGCCATCACTCATATGGTATTATCTCCATGGATTTAAATGGTTTCCCTATTATCTAACGTGAATGTTACATTTCTACCATATGACTCTATCCGATAAAGGATTTATTTAGCACACACTATCCGATAGGGTGAGATTACGACGTCCTAACATACCATAACACTATGGTGTTCCATGCGACGTAATTTGTGAAACTCTTCTCACAAGTCTTCCAATGATGTGCCAACATTATAACTCAAATCTTTATTTCCTCGATCTGTATCGCAGGAATTTGATTATCTTGTTAAATTTATTTCCTACTTCATTTTGAACTTGTTTGATCGAATCAAAATTTTCAGACTAACATTCCCTGAGTGGATATCCGTATATCTACTCGGAATATTCATGAAGTCTATGAAATAAAGACTTCCACTACACGTTAAAGTACTTCATTGATTCATATATGCACGGTTCTCAACAAGTCATACTCAAAAAGGTTCAGTGAAGTTCACGAAATAAATGTCTCCACTACCCGTCAATTACTTCATTGATCCACATACATCTATATGCATGACTATCAATAAGTTATATGCCCGTTTTCCGAAAACGGTGTCTTAGTTATTTTGCAAGTGTCAGAAGATCAAATCTAAGGACTTGCAGATCCATCCGTTATGGAGCTAATTCATTGACTATAACATTGACATGAATTAAACGGCAGTGACACACATATGTGGTGTCTTTATTAAGTTTGTATCCTTTGGCATTAATATTATGAATGTGGGAGCTTTTTCCATCTAAATTCAAATCGGCATATGATCATTACTTCATAAATATAGGACAACAAATTTTTCACTAACATATATGAACAATTGTCTCGCTAGAGGAGACACACTTATAACGATCATACTAACATGCGATCATAAAAGAATTTATTCAAATGGTAGATCTAGAGGGAGAGTGTCTATGGCCATCACAACAATTTGTCTGCCATTATCAACACACAATGTCGCCTCATCCTTTCAAGCTACTCAAGTAGTAAATCTGGTTTTCATAAAACATGACTAGTATCAAAACTTAGTCAATACTGCGAGCACTTGCTTAGGCAAAACATTCATAACGTGTATATCATATATACACCATCATCATTGATGACTTCCAGCGATCTGTTTCATCTTCTTGATACTTCCAATGTAATCAAGAATCATAAAGGTGAACGATTCCCCTTTGCATGAGATAGTCTATGACAAAGCATTAGCACTTGGCAACGACGTTTGTCATCCAGTGATCGAGTTGAGCGAGGCATCTCAATGTTCATCAAGTATGTCCATTTGTCATCAAGTATGACCAATATCATCAAGTATGACTAGTGTCATCAAGTATGACTGCCACGTGCTCATTCAATGTGTGTATTCTCTTCCATCTTGGTTGACAAGAAGAACAGTCAACGTACTGATAATCTTCATCAACCAAACTTTAGGGGTATCCCGAGTTTAGCGATCATCTCATATGTTCAAGATCTAAAAACTCGTACCCACCTTTAGTTCTCTATGGCAGAGATCATAGCATACACTGGACTATGATGATATCATCCGCACAAAAACTTGATAATCCAAATTAACCTTTTGTTAGCGGAATCTCCGGGTTTATCTCCTAGCGGGTATTGTATCACAAAGAGCTAATGGTTTAAACAAGGAGTATCCTCAAGCTAAAGTATAAAACTATGAAGTTTGGACCCAACCTTGTAAGTTTCTCAATCGTAGGATTGCACCTAATTTTAAAGAAGCTATCACAATGGTCAATATCTACAAAGGTTTTGCAAAACATGACTTTGTTCATTATATTTTGAGTTCTAGTATTTTAGAAAATAACTATCTAAACTCTCACTCAAACGAACATCCCTCCTGGTCGTTTCAGCGATTACACGACCCCCATCCATTCCGTAACCCCTCATCGTCAGAGCCGGCAACACAACTTCAAGGGTGGACAACGAATTGTCGATCAGAACAACTTTGTGACTCAGGCTAGACCTTTCGGCCTCCGTGTTCCGAGGCCATATCTGCATATGCTAGCCTCTCCACAATAACCTTCAACGAACGCACATGCAACATGGCTTACACCCACTGTATGCAAATAACGATATGTCTGACACCCGATCGTCACGGCCTGCCTCATAACATAGAACTTTCTTGGTGGTGCACGTCGAAGGAAGAACACTAGTGATATTTTGAAGGGATCATCTTATATATAACTACCGCCGTGTAACTAATATATACTAATATATATAATCACACAATATAAGATGCACTCAAAACATCAAATGTAATGCGATGTGATATAGTCCATTGCGCCATAGTATTCTTGGCGCCCGCGGTTCATAAACAATTTAATAAACCTACCTTGACCATATCACATCGCCCCTGCAAAATAAAGTTAGACGCGTTCTACTTTATCTTTTGCATATTTTACGTGGCTTGGGGCTGTCGTAAGAGAACCGCTTCTTACCTCCGAACTTATGACCACAACAACGATCCAATAATTTCATGTTTAAGCATCCCGTTTGGGCCCTCCATTGAAAATGCAAAGCCAACTAAAGAGAGAGAAACTGACACCCGCCAGCCACAGATACGGTACAAGCCGTATGTCTGTAGTGGAACCAGTCTCGTGTAAGCGTACGTGTAAAGTCGGTCCGGGACACTTCATCAACTCGATGCCGCTGGAATCACAAGTGCACGCTAGAGGGTAAAAATAACAGGAACGGTGCCCCCGTGAAGAACACGGGTTCTAATAGCGTACAGCTATATCTACGATAGATCGGCTCTGATACCACTGAAGGGGATCGCATGCAGAAAACAAAACAAAAAATCCTAGCAACGATATCCTTAAACTAGCCAATATCTACACTATGCAGATATACAAGTACAACGGAGATCGGAATACATACCCTCGTAGACCGAATAGCAGGGATTACGCTCCCACACAAGCGTTGACGACGAAGACGACGTAGCCGACCTCTAGGTCGCGGAGAACTCGGCGCGACGAAGCCGACGAAGATGACCTCAAGGTCGGGTGGAGGAAGTAGGCCTCCGAGCACCGCTAGCGCAGCACCTCGCAGGGCGTTACACACATACGGTGGAGACGACGACCTCCGAAGCTCCAGTCCAGGACGAGCAGCGGAAGACTTGGACCGGAACATCAGCAGCGCGACAACAGGTTATGGTGGAGAGATCCCCTCATCATCCTCGGCACAACTCCGATAAAGGGAATCATGAAATCGAGGAGAAATAAGAGAATTAATTGGTTGAATTAATAGGCCAGGGGTGCCCCTTCTTATATAGGCTCCCGGGGGAGGCAACCTTGCCAGCCAGGCAATGTGGGACTACCCCCCATTGCCTTGATGCGCTGGCCCTAGGTGGGCCCCATTTGGCCAACCTAGGCCGGCCAAGCCCCCCAACCGAATTCCCTTGAGGGTTCCCCCCCCCCCCCCATGGGCCTTCTTTCCACCAGAAGGCCCATTTAGGGAAATCAGCCTAAATAAATTCGAAAATGAATATATAAAATCCTATTTAAACATTAATTACACTAATTAATATCAAACATATTATATATAATTTATTCTAGCTCCGAAAACTATTTCGTCGCTGCCCGATCTCCATCGGACCATTCCTGGGACGTTCCCGGTGATCTCTTTCCTTTCTGGTTGTCTTGTCGAAACCCCTTAAGTGTGTTACCCTAGCAGTTCGATATAATAACAGGCATGATCAAGACTCCTCTACGATCAATGACTAACTCATAGGCCTGGACCCCATGAATTAATCCCTGTGATATAATGAATGACTCTCATCTTTCAAACCTAGATGTTAAGTCTTAAACCTTTTGTCATAGCGATACTTAGCGTGTCCGAGAATCATTCTTTGATATCTCCATACCTAGCATGATCTTGTTACCGATAACACTATCTTCTACTCGTCTATGATATTATGTCGGCTGGTGACCTAGTCACATGTTTGCAAACTCATTTGACATAATCTCACCGAGTGGGCCCTAGAGTATCTATCCGGCTATGCGGACTGGAAAATCCCGCTATTGACCCATCGTCTCAACTATTCCCTTCCGATACCCAAAAGTATCACCTATCATTGTCACATTATATAAGATATGACGTTTGGTGCGATCAAAGTATCTTCCAGGAATAACAATAAGAGTTGATCTCACGATCGAAGGCGTAATGACTATGTCCTACAAATTATGGGTAAGTCCATCACATCGTTCCACCTAACGACATGACTTCATTGTCGACCGGCGCCATGCCCCATTATCGGAAAAACTTCGACCATCAATCGCGCAACGAAACTAGTCTTAGTAGAAGCTACTAGGGACCTGGTTGTTTATCTACCACACCTGTATTAATGTTTCCTCTTAATACAGTTATAGCATGGTATAAAACATATAATAAACAATTGGAATATAACCAATAAACTATGTTTATTAAATGCCTCTAGGGCATATTCCTTTCAGAGTGGTGATAGAAATTACATTCTTGATGGTGAATCCACTATTGACTATACTTCTCACCCATCTTATTGCAATTCTCTATCTTTGGATTTAAACACCTCTAGCACTTCAAATGTCATAAATGCTAGTGTTGATAGTCCTTGCATATCATGTAGTAGTTACTTAACTAAATCTCATGATGATATGCTTTCCTTGTCTTGTTATCATAATCAAAATGTTTCTATTTCCTCTAGTACTTGTTTGGCTAACAATGTAGAGGAATCCCAAGAATTGTTGGAACAAGACTTGGACCTCAATGGTGCTTCAAGTGTCTCTTCGTCGTCTTCATCTACTACTCACGTTTGTCTTGTGGCTAAGGAGTTTAAGGTATCTCCTACCTTGAATTCCAATATATCCAATGATGTTGCTGATGATACTAGTCTTGAAATCAAACCAGAAATTATTGCATTTGATCATTTAATGACTAACTTGCAAGGAGTTGGCAAGAAACACTTTGGCTATATTATGAGCCTTCAGAATGTTCTTGAGCTAAAAGGTGAGATTGAGAGAGAAGATGCCCATGAAAAGGTATCTTTTCAATCATCTCTAAAAGATAACAACAAACTAATGCTCACCTTCAAGAGCAACTTGAAACTATCATGGAGTCTCATAATTCCAAAATTGCTAAGCTAACTAAGGAGCGTGATCTTCACTTTGCTAAATGTAAAATTGTGCAAAAATGAAAAGACCGAATTTGTGGCTGCTCATGCTAGACTTGTTGAAGACTTTGAGTCACTTGACAATGCTCACAAGGCATTGACAAGTGAACATGATCTTCTTATCAAGTCTCACGATCAACTTCAAACTCGGTTATCAAACCTTGAGAAATCTAGCACCTCCACTCCTTTACATGGCCATGCTATTTCTAAATGTAATGTGCTTAGTAAATAAAATGCTAAGTTAAATAATGAGCTTGTCATGTTGTCTCCTTCCATTTCTAATGTTAATGATGCTTGTGCTACTAACTCCACTTTGTGTGAAGCATCAATTTTGAAGGAGAATGTGGAGCTAAGGGCTCAACTTGATTTGCTAACTAGTAAGTATGGTAATTTGGAAGAAACTCATTAAAAGCATTTTAGCTCTAATGAGGATCTTCTAGCATCCCATACTAGGCTAAAGTTATCCCATGAGGCGGTCACTACGAAGGTAACATCTTGTGATTCTCTTGTGGACACTAGCACAACTTCTACTACTAATGATTTGTTGCAATGTGCTAGTACTAGTAATTCTACATCACATACTATTGCTAAATTTTGTCATGAATTACATTCATTGCCTTGTTGCTCTAACATTCTAGCATCTACTTCCTCTACTATTTGTGTTGAAACTAACCATGTAGAGGAACTCAAAGAGCTCAAGGCACAAGTCACTTCCTTGAAAAAAGACTTGAAGAAGTGTCATGAAGGGAAGTCCACCCTCGACAACATGTTGAGAGTGCAACAACTTCCTCATGACAAGAGTGGACTTGTATTCAACTCCAATAACAATAACAAGTCCAATGTCAAGAAGAAGCACAAGTTCGTCAAGAAGAAGGGCCAAGAACAAGCTATTGATTCGGCCAATATTGTGTGCTTCAAGTGCAAGTTTGAAGGGCACCATGTTAGATCTTGCCCGTTGAAGAAGAAGCATGTTAGTGAGAACCAACAAGAGAAGCAACCTCAAGTTCAAACTCATGCTTCCCAAGTTGAAGAACCTCCCCTTCCCAAGAAGAAAGGTAAAAGTCGACTTTGCTAGAAATGTCGTGGGAAGGATCACTTTGCTTCTTCATGCACTCATGGTACCTTATCCAACCCTACTACTATTGATAATGCTCATTCTCTTCGGAAGGATAAGGTTGGCAATGTGTTTGCCAAAGTTATTGGTAGTCAAAGTGGTGTCAAGAAAAGAAACATTTGTGACTAACCTCTTAGAACCCAACTTGGTTGGGGACCAACAAGCCAAAACTTGATCAATAGGTGTAAGCGGAGGACATTGGAGACTTGACTACATCATGAAGAATTAAGGGATCTTCATCATTCATATTCTCTCAAGTCAAGTCAATTGGATTATATTGTTTTCGCATATATCCAATGCTCCTCCTTGCGGTAACTTGTATTTAATTCCTTTGTACACATTGAAAGTTACTTGCACCCTTGCATGTGTTTGGTTCTGTACCTTACTAGTGTTTTATATGTGTTGTGCACTCTACTTACTTTTGATTGAGTAATCAACCGTGTGTATGTTGGTTTGCACACCATGCATGTTTGGAGTCTCTTGTCTATTTGTTTTGATCTTAATTGGCTCTTATAGGGATATTAATGGACTATCCCATTTTGGGGGAGTGATATGTTTTTTGGTAACTCACCACTCTAAAATGTGTACTCATGAGGAATACCACTTAGTGGTGATATTTCAATATTATCTACTCTCTTTGTGGTATGTCTTACTCATGAGAAATTCAAATTCTAATGTCCAGTAATTATCTCTTGTTGGATTTCTTTTGCCTCTTGTTAAAAAGAATGGATTATCACATTATGCGGGAGTAATAAGCTATGTGCATATTACAAGCTTAGGAAATGTGAACATGTGAGGTAGTGTCACCTATAGTTGATATTTGTGATTATCTTGTTCCTAGGTGGCATGGTACTCAAACAAGTTCCATATTTGCTTAAATGTATTTTGTTCACCCATCTTTGGTATCTTGTTTGTGAGAGAGTTTCTTGATGTTTAATATGATTATTGAATATGAGAAGTCATCAAGAATCTCTAGATAAACATGTTTTTTAATTCATATTTTTTCCCACATGCTTATATTTTGTGAATATGATCTTAAATACATATACGTCATGTACCACCGAGAACTATTTCCATACAATATTTGTCTTTGACAAGTGATAATTATATTTTTGGTAAATTTATTGATCATATTCACATTGGCTATTGTTCTTAAGTTGTATTATTCTATCGCCAAGTTTGTTTTGGTCTAACCACTTTTTTGTCATCCTTGCTACATTAGAATCTTTTTATTGATCTACTCATAATTTGGGTTGTGCTTTATTGAGTTAGGAAAAGCAAGAATCCTATTCTTGTGCATTTACATTCAAAGACTTAATTCTAAATAATGCACTATTATTGGGGGAGCTATCCTACATTGAGTAAAACATCATCTTTTAAATTGATATTATATCTTATTGCTTTTCTTAAACATGACTAATGCTTTAACAATATATATGGAGAGTGATGATCTCATTTATGTGCATTCTGTATTCAAGTACAAGTTCATAAGTAATGCACTAATATTGGGGGAGCAACCTTATATGTTATTGAACATTAGTTGTCTTCAATTGGTTTTTAATCCCGATGACATGTCTCTTTGAAAAACATTTTTCGTCTTGGTACTTTGTGCCATCATGAAAAGTGTAGAGGGCTTGGTTTATTTGTTGAAACCTTACTCTTCTTTGTGCAGTTGGCTATCTCATCCCATGGTTCCTAGTCTATCTTCTTGGATGAGATAGATTTTTGAGCATCTTTATTTGATCTATTTCTTATACTTATTGGTTTATCCTTGGCCGTGTTTTCATTTAATATATTTTCAAATTAGTTTTGAGAGGGGTTGATTTATTTGTTAAAACCTTACTCTTGTTTGATCTATTTCATATGCAACGATTGGTGCGAGTAGAGTCGGTCGGTTGTGGCAGGATGATTTACCGAAACATGTTATGGTACTGGTGGCCAGTTTGCGGCAGGCTGTGTTTGGGAATGGGAGCCCAGTTTCTTTTCCCTCCCGTTTTTGTACATAACATGATTTCTTAGTGCACAGGAAAACCACCGGATGGAAAAATCGTGTGATGTATAGGGGTGTAAACGGATAGATAATTTCCGCACCATATCCGGTTGCGAAACCGTTTTCGTATGGTTTATTTATTTACTTGTATACATATCGATCTGATTAATTTTGTTACCGCTTTGAATCCGCCCCGTTTTCACCTCTAAATCCGTTATCACGGATATCCGCATCCGAATCCGTAACCGGTCATTATCCGATTCGCTCCGAACCGATGAAAAATTATGGTAAAGGTAAAATCTGATTCGATAGTGATGTATCTTCTGTTTGGATAGCCTCGTATTTTAGCCTCGTATCTGCTGTGTGGCGAACGAAGACGCTGCAGATGCGGCCGGGTGCCGTCCGGACGACATGATCTCCGTGCCGCCCAGGATGATTGACGCCAAGATAGCGCTCCAAGATCTCCTTAGCTTCTCAGGCGGCAGCGGCTGCTGTTGCTGAGCTCGGTATGCTCCGGGTCGTAACAAGGGCCACCAGCCTGATCTCCTCGGCCGTGTAGTAAACCACCGCCAAAGACGGCGCCGGCCGCCCGGTTCTCGTCAACAGCTGCCGTGATGATGTTGTCAAGGTTCGCCTACCTCCCCAGGGGGTTGCCACTTCGGAGACGAAGGAGTACCCGGTGGATCCCTCCCTGCCGGATATCAAGAACAACATCTACGCTTCCGATCAGGCCCTGACTTCACGAAAGGTGTGTGCCGGCACAGGGCTCCAGCGCGACCTGGCGCGCGAAGGAGAACGCCGCGCGGTCACCGTGCTCAGCCTGTCGGCCGTCTACTCATACCGCCTCCGGCTCGGCCGGAACCCGCGTGTCGCGTGGCCGTGCTGCTGTGCCTTCCGTCAGAGCGTCAGAAGCTCAGAACATCGGCAAGCTCGTTCGAGCTGGCGCCGAAGAGGCATGATTGTCGGTGATTGGCGAGGTGCAGACCGCAACCGTGGTGCTGGCATCTCTGGACTCTGGCCAAGCGCGGTGGCATCGAGGCAATCGTCAAGATCGACGGTGTTGTGGGGAGGCTTGTTGCCGAGATACTGCACGAAACGAGGCGTGGCACGGAGTGCTCGATGGAGTACGCGGCGGCGGCCCTGGTGCTGTTGTGCTGGAGCGTTGGAGCCGCCGCGGTGATGCAGGTGCTGGCGGTCTCTTGGGTGGAGTGGGTAGCTGATGACGGTGTTGGCGGGGAGGGAGGACGAATCTGGTTGTCGTCGACGTCAGGAACAGGGGCGCCGCCGTGGTGCTCCTTGCTGCGGCAGGCTCCCACCATCGCACCGTCAAGCTCCTGCTCTTGTACCTCCGCCGCCTTAGAGGCCCTTTTCCCTTTCTCTCAGATAGACAAGAAAAGAAACGGAGGTCCCAGGCTTCGTGATCTTTTCAGGGGTAAACGGGTCGTAATTTAGTGGTGGGGGAAAATAACACGACGAACCAAGTGGCAAAACTAGGCTTTGTCTTGTCAGCTCCGTGAAAAAGCCCGGTTTTGAGCCCTTAATGGAATTGTTTCGCTATAAAAAGTTGTGGAAACTCTTTCCTTATGTATACAGTATACGTGTTATTTCTAGATGCGTACATGACAATATAAATTGCAGACGTGACATCTTATTAATAAAACAAGAAAATAAAATAGCAGTAGACGAAGAACACAGTATATAGGAACACTGAATTTCATTAATCTCATTGCATTGTACAACTATAAATTGCTATTCATGTAAACTATATCTATTTCGTCTATTGCGTCACGCTCATGGAATATCTGACTTTAGAAGATTGTGTACTTCATGAATTTTCGATGCTTTTTGCAAGCAACCGGTTAATTACATCTGCAGGATCAAGCCTGCGGAATACATCCGATTAAACTGCGCTGATGGTCGTCGTCTGCTCATCCATATGCATTGTGATATATATGAATAGATTGTGCAGATGGCTTTGTTTCGCCGACGCGGTCACATGTACCATCGCCATGTTGATATGACCAAAAGGATATGTTGATGAAGGGGCTGATTTTTGCCTCGTAGGTGCCCAGTCATATAACGCCCATATTTCATCAGATGTGGACTATGTGTTTCAATTGCCTCATCGATACCCAGTAACGACATATGTCCAATCCCGTAGATTTTGTGACATGTAGATAGAGTGGTGACCCGGACTCGTCGGCACTTGGCAATGATTTCGTCTAGCCTCGTCGGCATTAGACGTACGATCAAAATAACTAGTATACCCTTTGTCTCAATCGACATTCGGCAAATATATCGATGTGGAAATATCACTTTGCAATTTGCATGATGGATGATACGTGTCAAGTGAGAGTGCATAGATGGCTCCCGGTGCATGTGCTCCCCTTTTTTTAATTGAAAAAAAAGTCAAAGCGTGTTCAGAAAATATGAAACAAAAATTTCATGTACATGACTTATAAAACATGTACGCAGGCATGTTTTTCATGCTCAACATATTATTTATTTTGTCTCAGTAAAAAAGAGAAAACTTATGTGCTATATAGCAGTATGTATATGTGACGTATTTTGTCTTTTTTATACAGGCTAAAAAAAGTTATTTTTCTGTAAAACTTTTTACGCATACCTGATACATACGAGATCTATATGCGCAATAATTTTACATACATTTAAACTTTAGGAAAATATTTTTTTCCAACCGGGAGCACCGGATGAATTCCCCTTGTCAAATATATTAATCTTACTTCCTTTTAGGATCAAGATCAACGTTGTATATGATCTTCGCCTCCATAAGGGGCGGCGTAGATGTCGATATGATTAATCATACCTCCTTATGAGGAGCAAAATTAATATATACTGATTTGACTTCTTCATACCTGGCATTAGCCATGTACGGTCGTCATGATCTGTACAAAACAACAACGGTTGACCATCTTTGTTAGAGTAGTCATACTGCACTTGTGTATTTTCTGTTGATAATTTCATCACATTGGGAAGATTTGAGTTTAGCCTCTTTATGACGGTGAAAGTTACAATTACACGGATGTTGTTGCTTTCGACATTTAGCCGGATGAGTCGGCGATTATGAACACGCATATGTTACAAAATAATTTAATCGTAAAGAAAGAGAGAAGTCAAATTCTGACATGATAAATTATCAACGGAGAAAAACTTCATGGGCGGCGCCATGTCGACCATCAGAACGACACCTCGCAAAGATATTTGTAGCCAATCTTATTTGTTGGACGATCTTATTTGAGATTTAGCCCTTTGGGCAATCAACTCAACATTGACCGGTGTGACATTCATCGTCCCATGAGTATCCTTTATTTGTGTTCGCAAGATCAACGAGTCTGTGCGTGTTTAATTTTCATGAGAAGTCGTTTCACGTGCTTGTGCATCGACTGCTCTTATCGTATGGCGTCCTTTTTCCGTCGTCCCCTTTTTCTCTTCCCCGGTTCCCTCTGTGTGCCTTTATTTTATACTAGTGGAGTGTGGCGCGGCTACGCCGCACCCGTGTATGGAAACATTAAGTGCGGTGGTGACATATTGAAAATTTATGGAATTGATTGTATATGGGCTGGTTGTGAAGAAATATTTTGTATTCAAATTTTGGTATTTTTTGTGTTTTCTTAATTGCATATTAAAATGTATGACTCTTTTGTAAAATAAAATTGTGTAGCTATTTTTATGTTTTGTAAAATACATGTCAATGTGTTGATTGTAAAGGAGGTTTTTCCATCAATTGTAAAAATATTCATGGCACCTATTGTTTAGTATTGACTCGAGGATCTGAATCAATTCTTGCCATTAGGAATATCTTTTTAAGTTTTACACTATTGGAATTGCAGAATCTTGTTATGGGTTTTTTTTTGTTGAAAATAGGTGTGTATTACATTAGACCAAAGCATTCAGGTTACAATCAGAGTTACACTCTTTCAAAACCATATCCTCCAGGCAGGGAGGAACCAGCTAGTCATGAGCAACTCCGTTTCTAGATCTGTTAATTTTCCGCAGCTTGACATAAACCAGGTAGTTGCAAAGCAGTTTAACTTCAGACAGAATACCAGCCGTGGCTGATTTGTTTATATCTTGGCTATTTAGAGCCTGAATAACAGCAGCGCAGTCACTCTAAATAATAACTGGTTTAGCAGCCATTCCAATGGCCGATTTGAGACCATTTAGCATCGCCAAAGCTTCAGCACATTCGGCTGATTGGTAATAAGCAAGGCTACCCCAAGAGCACATAACTACTCTACTGAACCTTCATCGTCCCTTAGAATTGGACCCCACGCACCATTACGGTTCTCAGCTGAAAAACTTGCATCAACATTCAGCTTTGTCCATCCCAACTCTGGTTTCTTCCACTGTTCTTTAGGTTCTTTTGACAAATTTGGTTGCCTATCAATGTCCCAGCAGATGGCCTTCTTACCTTTGTCACCAGGTTCACAGCTATGGAAACCTGCACCCAAAGCCAGGGAATAAGATTGTAAGAAGGAAGCAGATTGCTCGATGCCACATTGTCCATCACCGAAAATAGAGTTGTTTCGCAGGTGCCAAGCCCTCCACCAAAGAAAGAGAATATTTTCTCTCATTTGTTCATTGCGTTGGTTTAACAGGATCAAGACCCAATCACGCCCAGAGTAGTGAAATTTATAATCAGACGGTATGGCCCAAACTTTTTCAAGCATTGCGGAAGGGCCTTTGCTTTTGGGCAAACCACCGTGGCATGGTGAGTAGTTTCAGTACCACAGATTTTACAAGTTGGTAGCACGTCTATATTTCTTTTTTGACGGTGTTCTTGAACTCCAAGAGAGTCAGACGCAAGTTTCCAACCAAACACTTACGCACCTTTTCTTTCGGTACGAGTTCATTAGGTCTATATGGTCAGCAGTCCAGATAGGTTCTACCTTACATCCACCGAGTTTTGTTGCCAACATTTTTGGCAACCGGCTAAACGGTGTGGATCATAGGTTCAAACTATTCAGTAGGGTGGGAGCGATTGTAGTTATTTGGTCGCTATGGCTATGTAGAAATGACAATGTTTTAATGATAAAAATGCTTCTCTTATACAGGTTATTTACCGGTGACAACATCGTTACGAGCATGGTCACCTATGCAGCGTGTGGAGCACCGAGACTTATTTTTAAAAGTGGCGTCGAGACTAGAGGCTGCGGCTAGGGAGTTATTTTCTCAGCATGGGTGGCAACATAGACTCCGGATATACATACCAGTTTTCTAGGCGGATCTACAATTTCTCATTTTGATATGTAATTCGCCTTGTTATCTTTTGCTTACCGACTTGAGTGGTGCTGAACTGATGGTTGTGTGCATCTTAGTTATGCAGAGGCCGGGTGTAACGCTTAAATCTTTTAAGTAACAAAAGCCCTTTATTTGAAAAAAAAATTTAGGAGGCTCCTTTGCCTTTCAAATCAAGTTCTAGAGGTCTCTCTCACACCCACGATTAGCGCTAGTGGCTTCTTGGGATTCCCTTGTCTTTTGCTTCCATTCCCAGCCCATAGGCACTTTTCACATAGAAAATGTCATTTCTTTCATAATAATGCCAGACAATAAAATCTTCTCTTGTAAAAGAGGGCAATAAAATCTTCTCTTGTAGAGTAGGATGTGCGTGCGTGTGTTTATAGGGGTGAGTGTATGCACATATACATTAACGTGTCCGTTATTCCCAGCCCATTGGCACTTTTCACAGAGAAAATGTCATTTCTTTCATAATAATGCCAGACAATAAACTCTTCTCTTGTAAAAGAGGGCAATAAAATCTTCTCTTGTAGAGTAGGATGTGTGTGCGTGTGTTTATAGGGGTAAATGTATGCACATACACATTAACATGTCCGTTGTACTGTGTTTTGTGAAAGAAAGAACTAAGCTCATAAGACGAAAAGAATAGGAAAATCAGTTGTAGAAACTTATAAACCGGTTGTCAAATACTATAGACTCAAAAGAAGAGAAGTGGCCCTTACTCCTGTACCTTGATCAAGGTGACTTGGACAAGGACCAGCCACCAATCTTTGTTTGTGTATATTCTGCGAGAGTACTAACAAATTGTTTTATTCTGCGAGAGTACATAAAGAAATGCTAGACTCCTCATGTGACAAACATGGTGATGGTTACAAATTGTAGTATACTAACAAATACACATGAATATTTATTCGTACATGAATTTGATCGAATAAATTCAGGCTGCATATACTGAGAGAGATAGCAGCACTTAATCTCCTGACCATAATTTCAATTTATTTTTCAGTGAAGATTGATGGTGTAGAGGCACTTAAAAGCTTCACTGAACATCAAATCCCTTCTCTTGGAGCTCCTGGACAACCTCGTTCCTCATCCGGAACCAGAATTTCTGCGCTTCCTGCTCAAACTTCTTCGATTGGAGCTGCTTCTGCATGTTATCGGAATCCACATTCGTATCAGCAAAGCCCTTGGGCCCGATCGTGGTGCCTAGGGCGTCTCCACTCTTTATGAACTCCTCCACCGCCGCCTCATCGCCAGGGTATGGGAACTCCCGACGCTCGTAGAGATGGGCCATTTCCTTCTCTTCCTGGAAAATGTTTTCAAAACTTGGTTTAGATAGACTGGCCAAACAGGTGAAAGGATAAGAATTGGTGGAAAGACAACTCGAGGCTAGTCTGAAGAATCTTGAAGAAGAGAATCTCACCTCCTTGAGTGATCAATATGGTAAATCATATTTCCACACAAGATAATTTAGATTTTTTAGAAGTTATTAATTTCTTTCTAGTCTCATGTTCGAGTGTTGGAGTGAAATATAAGGAATGCTTATCAACTAATACTGGATTACCAAAATATACTAATTTCAGTGAAGACTAATGCGGCATACGATTTGCTGACACGATACTACTCATGCACGATCATTCCCACCAAAGGATGTGTGGCTCACATTTCAGAAAAACAATGCTCACGTCTAATCAACTATAAGGTGGGCCAAAATTAATCAATTCTAGAATGGACACTGCATGGGTAAATTCTACCGCAAGGTATTGATGTTGTCTATTGGCAGAGCTGAACAATAGGTAGTTACAAATATTGAACATACAGCGGGATGAAAATCACTTAGTCCAAACAGAAGGTCTCAGCAATTTATTTTCTGCCTCTTCCGCAAAATACATAAATTTTCTGAACCTGCCATACGTACCTTGGGGCGTGGCTTGAGAGTCCACCAGCCAAGTGGTGACGTCTCGTTCCAGAGCCAGGCGGCGCCGAAAAGGGCGTAGGTGCAGAGCATGCCCTTGCCCATCTGCTTGAAGAAGTACTCGTCCCCCTTCTCGAACCCCATCCTCCTGAACCCCCCACAACAACAAGAACAGATATGGCGTCAAGAACCAATCTGTGCACAAGCTGAGGAACTGCGGAGCCGGTTACGAGAGTCTCGTCGTGCTCACTCACCTGAGAAGCCGACGAGCCTGAGGGAAGGTGCGCAGCATCGCTTTCACCTGCAGGAAAGAAGAAAATTAAGTGAAGGGGGCTTCAGCGCAGCATTTCATCGAACAGGTAGGCGTATGTCTAGTGGCGAATTGCTTTGGAACATAAAAGGAAGGAACACAGATCACTATTTTTGTACTTCTGTTAGTATAATTACTTCATGACTAAATATGTTCAAATATATCGTTCTCCAAATACAGATTTCCGTTGAGCAATATACGTCCTATGTAATGAGTTGGTTTCTGCCAAAGAGGGAAAAGCTTGTAGAACATTCATCACTTCATCAGGAAGAAGACATGCCCTCACAGTCACAGGACAGGATCAAGAAGCATGCTTCGCTTCAGCATGACCGCCACACCCACAAAGCACAATTAGTATTCAGCTTTCAGTGATCTATAATCTATGTAGCATAACTGGAAGCAGTATGGGTGCACGGAACAGAGACAGGGCTAGAGAGATATGTTTCTCGGTGGTTGATTGAGGGTAACGGAATTACCTGTAAGGAAAGGCGGGGAGGTCGAGGGGACCAAACTTCAGAGGAGGAGGAGGCGACGAGGCCAGGCGCCCAAAGCCGTCCTATGGCGCCAGAGGCGAGGGCGGACGGTAGGCCGGTGAGCGCTCCTCCGCCGCCGCGGCCGTGCGTGCGCGACGCTGCTCAGAGCTCGCTACAGGTGGGCTGGGCCGCTTAGAAAACAAGAGTAGCTCCGGTGTCTTGGCCCAGGAAGACAACAACCCAGGAGAGACGTAAACTAGAAAGGCACCATCAACAGTAGAAAACAGTAATACTACTTGGATTTGGCTTTTTACTATTTAGGGAGTAAGGATGGTAATGGGATCGGTTCGGACGGATATACCAAGTCTAAATTTAGAGCCAGATCCATCAGTCTCACTATGATCTCTTCACGAAAATTATCAATCGACATGGATGTCGTCCCATACCTGGACAACCATGGATACCCACGAGTACTCATCGGTGTACCAAATCAACAATTTTTTCACCACGAAGTACTTTATAAATATTAAATCTCATACAATCACAGGGTAACGTTATTTGACTCACTGATAATAGAATATTTATCCTACACTCAACCATATCTTTTGAATCATGAAAATTTTTTACGTCACGTAAATTTCACCGTAATTCGTAAGTTAATAGGAATATAAGAAAATATTAACATGACGTAAAACTTTATTTATCTGCCATATAAAAAATATTATGTAAAATACGCATTTTTACCTATTTTTACACTCTTATGACTTATATATTGCTTTTCTTATGTTGATTTTTTATTTATGGGGTAAAATAAATGTAATTATTTGAATCATAAACATATTTTCTTTTATAGAAAACAATGTAAAAAACCTCGGGTGCAAAATAATTTATCCTACACCTGAGTGTAGAATAGGGTTTCTCTACAATCACGTCATAATACATAATTACGTGAGTTTTGGTTGAGTTGGGCCTAAGTTGAGTCTAGCCTTAGAAATAGGGAGGGCAAAGATTTTACTTCACGAGTATCTAATGGATACCCTTCTGATATGTGGGACCCCACATTTAAACCGGACATGTGATTTTTTTCTTAAACCCAGCTCATGAGTAAGCTGATATCCGCCACATGAAATCTATGGACAGAAACAACCCGTCAAACCTTAGCCATCAGGTTGAATATCCATGATACCCGGATCTGTGGATAAAATTACCGTCCATATTAAGGAGACATTCACTCTTTACCTAACAAATGGGTGAAAAGAAGGTTGGACCATGTTCAAAGAAAAATAAATTCAAACCTCCTCTCAATTTCTCGGTGCACGGTTGCTTAGCGAACATGGCTGCACTGGATATATATCACGCATAATTGAATTTGTGTCTTTGTATTTTATAGAAAAATGTAGCGAACATGGCTGCACTGGATATATATCACGCATAATTGAATTTGTGTCTTTGTATTTTATAGAAAAATGTGGCAGGATGATATGACAATGTAGCTAGAAAATATGCACGTGATAGACGGTGTGTAAATCTATGATAAAAAAATGGAATATAGAGTATTGTGATATTTACGATTACACTAAAAGAGGGGTATGGAGTATTTAAAATTATACTACCAAAATGCCCATGTGTTACAACGGGTCTAAAGCAAATCAATAATGTGTTCAAAATCTGTTTTTAGTCATGCTTGATCATGCATAAAGAACGTGGATAATCGTATAAGTTCAAATGCATGTATCGACTAATGCAAAATAATTACTATATATGTTTTAAAATCTATTCAATTTTGAAGCAAAAAATTTCGGTTCAAATATTTTTCTCGGTGTCAACAAATCATATAATGCATCGCCTTGCAATGCATGGCAAGTGTTGTCCCATTCAAACACTTCATCAAAGACAAATATATACATAAAGCTCCAGCCAAAAATAGCTATGTATTATATTTTTATGGCGGCTAATTTAAGAGAATGGAACTAAATTAACCACTCGTAAAGATTACAGATGACTCCGAAGACATTGGCGTTACAATTTTTTGTAAATATTAACTGAAGTTCAACATGTAAAGTTTATAAAATATTTACAGAAGGTTTGAATTTCCAATTAAACTCCTTTTGGTTTTTACAAAAAATTAATCAGAAAAAGAAGGGAACTAAAAGAAAAAAACCAGTCATTTTTGGCCCAACAACAGCCCAACCCGGCTTCCCACTGAATGCCTAGGGTTTCCCATGGAATTTTGATTTCCACAACCCTGCCATACTGCTTTTTCTATTCCCGTCTTTTTGAGGGGGCTTTTTACAAAATAATCACGACGTACCGGACACATTATACCGTATTATATAGTAGAGATTATATAGTAGAGATAGAAATAGAGATAGAGACAGAGATATCGATATGCGGAAGAAATTATGAAGTCGTTGTCTGTATTTCTATTTTGGATGGAGTCGTCGTCGATCGTCATGTTCCACGAGCCAGCTGAACGTGGACCTACTTGCGACACGACATTGATCTGCTATAGTTCCTCGCTCATCTGTCAAATTATAGTTAGTTACTGATTAGTTCCCAACTAATCAAAAATGTCAAGTTGTGTCATTTCTAAATTAACGGTCAACTCAATAGTTTGATTCTTTGGCTATAGCATCTACATCCACACGACGTACCACACCATCTTCTCCCAACGATCGATCTTTCCGACGACTGTTCCAACAACGACGGCGTTCCACTTTCTTTTGTCTAAGTTGATTACAACAGAACGGATGGTGCACGTTTTAAACCCGGCCACTACTTTCTGTAATTGAATTGAAAGGGAGGTTTATGTGACACGACTGATGTGAGAGCTCATGTTCACCTTCCAAGCCTCTCCCGGTATAGCTTGTGGCTTAGCCTGCATAGGCATGTAGCACTCGATCGTCACCGACGTTAACCGTCTCCCTCATAGACGTCGACCCGCTAATGAACTTTTAATTTGTCCTCCACTGCCAAACTACTCGTGCTACGTCTCGTGCCGTGCTTGATTTTCTTCCATCACTTAATTTTCTCAGCCGTTCTTGGACGACGATGGACGATGACGCTTCTGATATAGAACGACAGTTTTCATCAGTCCGGATGATGCATTCTGAGATGAATCCTACACTTCTTAACTAATGATTCTTCTTCAAGAAAAAAGACAGGCAACGACTCCCGCGACTCCTCCTCCTCTAACCCTAGCCGCCGCCACCGTCGTTCAGCCCGTGCCGCCGGCCGCCGCGCTCCTCCCGCCCTCCCTCCCCTTCCCCTCCTTCGTCCCACGTCCGAGCCGCCCCGCAGCGGCCTCGTCTCGCCTCCGAGCGCCTCTCCCTTCCTCTCCTTCTCCTCCGCCGCCGTCGGCGAACGCCGCTGGGCAAAGCCCGCGTGGTGCCGGCGGCGGCGGTGTCTCTTTGTCCTGGTGCTCGATGTCTTCGCGGGAGGCCGTGGCTCGCGGCGGCGTGACCTTGGCTAGCGGCAGAGCGGCCTCCAGGCGGCGGGCGTGATGTGGCTAATTTTTTTAAAATAATATATTTTTTATTTGAAATTCGGGAATTATTGCGCAAATCCTATAAATTTGAAAAATAATGCGGCCTCGGCTTTAGGTGGGCCGAGCAGTCCTCGTCGGCCCACTCGAGGCCGAGCAGGCCCTGTCGGCCAGCAGGAGGCCGACCAGGCCGTGTCGGCCAGGAGCAGGCCGAGCAGGTGTCACGGGGATCAGCCGATCGGGCAGTCGGCCTCGAGTGGACGTAGATCGGCCACGTCACGGCCGAAAGGCCCATCGGCCTCCTCCGAGCCGACGAGGTCGTGTTAAGAGACCCGGCAGCCCTTCTTCCTCCCGCGGCTGCTCTCTCCTCTTTCTCTCCTGTTCTTCCCAAACGAAAACCAGCAGCGTTTTAGAGCATCTATCCACTAGAAATTAGTGTACGTTGTTTATCTCCGACCATTACTCGGGTGCGTCGGGTTGGGCGAGTCAGCCGGACGTGTTTCCCGATGCGGACACCCAGTGGCTCAACATGTACAACACTCCTCCTCCACCCCCCACACAGGATACGCAGCAGGCAGATGACGGGTCTTTGGTTCCTCCACGAGTGACCCGCCCACCCCATCGGTTAGGATGGAGCACTCCTCAGCCACATCCGCCACGTCGTGGCAGAGGCGATGACTGAGACTCTACTTATGTATCAGAGACATATGTTCGCTATTTTCCATGTACCGTAAGACCTATGTATGAGACATATGTATGCTATTTCTTTCCCTCGAGGCGTGCAACGGTGGCCAGAGAAGGCATTATGTATCGTTATGTACTATACTTATTTCTGCCTATGTATCAATATTTGATATGTCCGTAACCGGTATACATTGGTACGTAAGATAAGATACAACAAATTTCGATTACATACCGATCACACCACACAACAATAGGAAATGAAGGTACAACTACTAATTAATCGATACTCAAAGAAAGATACAACATAACTCAAATTAAGATTCTACCTATCTCCCATCAATGCAGCCTGCACCATCCGCAGATTTAGCACCCTTGCCCTTTGATGATGATTCAGTCTTCTTTCCCGCACCCTTGCTGGATGTTTCTGCCTTCTTCTCCTTGCCCTTACGCAGTGCTGCAACCCCCCTTTCTTTTGACGACGGCATGAAATCGTCGTCATCATCGGTGGAGTTGAAGGGGATCGTGTGCAGAAAACAAAAATTTTCCTACCAACGATATCCTAAAAGCATGCCAAGATCTATTCTATGCAGATATAGTAGTACGAACGGAGATCGAAATACGTACCCTTATAGACCGAAAGTGGGGATTACGTTCCCGCACAAACGTTGTCGATGAAGACCGACGAAGCCGACCTCAAGGTCGTGTAGAGGAAGCAGGCCTCCGAGTACCGCTAGCGCAGCACCTCGCAGGGAGTCGCACACGTACGGTGGAGACGACGGCCTCCGAAGCTCCAGTCCAGTACGAGCAGCGGAAGACTTGGACCGGAACACCAGCAGCGCGGCAGCGGGCTATGGTGGAGGAGATCCCCCTTCCTCAGCTCGGCGCGGCTCCAACTTGGGAACCACGAGATCGAGAGAGAAATCGGGAATTAATTGGTGAATTAAAAGGCCAGGGGTGTCCCTTCTTATATAGGCTCCCAGGGGGGAGCAACTTGCTAACCAGGCAATGTGGGACTAACCCCCACATGCCTGGTGTGGCATGGCTGGGTGCGCCGGCCCCCTAGTGGGCCCCTTGGCCCACTTGGGTCGGCCCCCAAGCCCCCCACCAAATTCCCCTTGGGAATTTTCCCCTCTTGGGCCTTCTTTTGACCAGAAGGTCCATTTAGGGAAATCAGCCTAAATAAATTCGAAAATAAATATATAAAATTATATTTGCACATTAATTACACTAATTAATATCAAACATAATATATATAATTTTTCCTAGCTCCGAAAACTCTTTCGGCGCTGCCCGATCTCCATCGGACCCCTCCCGGGATGCTCCCGGTGATCTCCTTCCTTTCCGGTTGTCTTGTCGAAACCCCTTAAGTGTGTTACCCTAGCGGTTCGATATAATATCAGGTATGATCAAGACTCCTCAATGATCAACGACTAACTCGTAGGCCTGGACCCCATGAATTAATCCCTGAGATATAACGAATGACTTTCATCTATCAAACCTGAACGTGAAGTCTTAAACCTTTTGCCATAGCGATACTTAGCACGTCCGAGCGTCGTTCCATAGATATCTCCATACCTAATCCCGACCTCGTTATCGACGACGCTATCTTCTACTCGTTCATGATCTCACGTCTCCGTGACCTAGTCACATGCTTGCAAGCTCATTAAACATGATCTCACCGAGTGGGCCCGAGAGTATCTATCCTGCTATGCGGACTGGCAAATCCCGCTCTTGACCCCTCGTCTCAACTACTCCTTTCCGATACCCAAAAGTATCACCGTTATTGTCATACTAAATAAGATACGACGTTTGGTGCAATCAAAGTATCTTTCAGGAATAACAATAAGAGTTGATCTCACGGTCAAAGGCGTAACGACTACGTTCTCCAAATCTGGGTATGTCCATCACATCGTTCTCTAGCGATATGACTCTCATTGCCGACCGGCGCCATGCCCCATGACCGGGAAACCTCGATCATCAATCGCGCAACGAAACTAGTCTTAGTAGAGGCTACTAGGGACATGGTTGTTTACGTATCACACCCGCATTAATGTTTCCGCTTAATACGGTTGTAGCATGACACAAAAACGAGATATGATAAAGAATACACTTTATTAATTGCCTCTAGGGCATATCTCCTTCAGTCTCCCACTTGCACTAGAGTACAACTTAATCTAGATTACAACTTGGTAAAAGCTTAATACTCATAGCTAACTGGTGTTGTTCATGCTTATCAAGCGGAAGAGGCTTCGTCAGCGGATCTGCCACATTCAGATCCATATGCACTTTGCAAATCTTCACATCGCCTCCTTGTACGTACTGACGTATCACATGGAAGCGTCGGAGAATGTGTTTGGCGGTGGAGTGAGACCTTGGCTCCTTGGCGTTCGCAATGGCACCCGTATTGTCGCAGAAGAGGATCACGTGGTCTTGCACACTCGGGAACACTCCAAGTTCGATGACGAACTTCCTCAGCCACACAGCTTCATTCGCGGCTTCGCAAGCAGCGATATACTCCGACTCCATTGTAGATTGTGCGACTATGGGCTGCTTCCCACTTCTCTAGCACACGGCGCCTCCATTCACCTTGAACACGTAACCTGTCTGTGACTTACAGTCATCGGGGTCTGAGCAGAAACTTGCATCTACGTAACCCGTTACGCCAAGTTCTTCATCGCAGCCACCATACACAAGGAACATTTCCTTTGTCTTATAGAGATACTTAAGAATGCTCTTAACAGCTATCCAATGCGGCATTCCAGGATTACTCTGGAACCGGCTTGTCAAACTTAGAGCTAATGCCACATCCGGTCTAGTACTCAACATTGCATACATGATCGATCCTATGGCTGAAGCATAAGGATGTTTCGTCATTTCGGCCTTACCCAGTTCCGTCACCGGACACTGCGCCTTACGCAATATCTTATTCTTGATAACCGGCAGAGAACCCTTCTTTGCCTTCTCCATACGGAAACACTTCAGTATTTTATCAAGATAAGTACTCTGACTTAGTGCTAATAGGCGACTTGATCTATCGCGATAGATTTTTATGCCTAAAACATACGCAGCTTCTCCTAAGTCCTTCATGAAAAATTTACTGTTTAAATATTACTTCACGCTATTCAGAAGTTCCACATCATTCCCAATCAGCAATATGTCGTCAACATATGGTGCTAAGAACACAACCGAGCTCCCACTCATTTTCTTGTAAATACAGGTCTCTTCCACATTCTGGATAAATCCAAAACCTTTGATTACCTCATCAAAGCGAAGATTCCAGCTCCGAGATGCCTGCTTCAATCCATAGATGGATCGCTGAAGCTTGCACACCTTGTTAGCATTTCCTGGATCGACAAAACCTTCCGGCTGTACCATGTACAACTCTTCCTCAATGTTTCCATTTAGGAAGGCCGTTTTGACGTCCATCTGCCAGATTTCATAATCATAGTAGGCAGCTACCGCTAACAAAATCCGAATAGACTTAAGCATCGCTACCAGTGAAAAAGTTTCATCGTAGTCAATTCCATGAACTTGTCGGAAACCCTTTGCGACAAGCCGAGCCTTATAGACGGTCACATTACCATCAGCATCAGTCTTCTTCTTAAAGATCCACTTATTCTCGATGGCCTTGCGCCCTTCGGGAATATCCATCAAAGTCCACACTTTGTTATCATACATGGATCCTATTTCGGATTTCATGGCTTCAAGCCATTTCTTGGACTCTAGACTCGCCATCGCCTCCTTGTAGTTCGTAGGTTCGTCTTGTTCAACTAACATGACGGGGCAAACCATGTTGCCATACCATTCTGGTGCGATCCAAGATCTACCAGACCTACGGGGTAGAATACCTTCCTCGACAGTTTCTCCCACTCCTTCCACGGAGGACGTTTCCGTAATTGCTTCCGTTGCGCCACTCGGAATCTCGAGTTCAGGATCAACGATCTCATCGAGGTCTACCTTCCTCCCACTTACTCCTTTCGCGAGAAACTCCTTCTCTAGAAAGGTACCGGTCTTCGCGATAAAAAGTTTTGCCCTCAGTTTGGTTGTAGAAGGTGTACCCAACGGTTTCCCGCGAATATCCTACAAAGACGACTTTCTCCGACTTCGGTTCGAGTTTGTCGGGCTGTAGTTTCTTAACGTACGCCTCACAACCCCAAACCTTCAGAAACGATAACTTAGGCTTTCGGTCATATCATAATTCATACGGCGTCGTTTCAACGGACTTGGACGGAGCCCTATTTAAAATGAATGCGGCTGTTTCTAGCGCATAACCCCAGAAGGACACTGGCAGATCGGTAAGAGACATCATAGATCGGACACTATCCAGTAGAGTATGATTACGTCGCTCGGACACGCCGTTACGCTGCGTCGTTCCGGCTGGCGTAAGTTGGGGTACTATGCCACAACTCTTCAGATGTGTGCCAAACTCAAAACGCAAGTACTCTCCACCGCGATCGAATCGGAGATGCTTGATTTTCCTATTAAGCTGATTCTCAACTTCACTCTGGAATTCTTTGAACTTTTCAAACGTTTCAGACTTGTGTTTCATCAAATAGATATAACCGTATCTACTCAAGTCATCAGTGAAGGTGACGAAGTAACGATAACCATTGCGTGTCAAAACGCTCATCGGTCCACACACATCTGTATGTATGATCCCCAACAAATCCGACGCCCGTTCAACGAAACCTTTGAACGGTGTCCTGGTCATTTTGCCCATAAGGCATGGTTCGCATGTATCGAGTGATCCGAAATCCAACGAGTCCAAAAGTCCATCGGAGTGGAGTTGCTTCATGCGCTTTACACCAATATGACCAAGACGGCAATGCCACAAAAACATAGTGGTATCGTCACTACACTTAATCCGTTTGGCTTCTATGTTATGGATGTGAGTATTACGATCGAGATCCAACAAGAATAAACCGTTATTCTCGGGAGCATCAACATAAAAGATATCATTCATATAAATAGCACAATTGCTTGACACTGATTTAAATGAATAACTGTCTTGTAACAGGCAAGACCCACTTATAATGTTTACGCTCAAGGATGGCACAAAATAACACTTATTTAAAACCAAAACTAATCCCGATGGTAGATGTAGAGGGAGCGTGCCGACAGCCACCACGTCGACTCTCGATCCGTTGCCGACGCGCATCGTCACCTCATCCTTCGCCAGCCGCCTTCTATTCCGTAACTCCTCCTGAGAGTTACATATATGAGCAACAGAACCAGTATCAAATACCCACGTGTTGCTCCGGGCGGATGTAAGGTACACATCTATAACATGTATATCAAATATACCTTGCTCTTTGTCGACCGTCTTGCCAGACTTCCTATCCTCCAGATACTTGGGGCAGTTGCGCTTCCAGTGACCCTTCCCCTTGCAGTAGAAACACTCCACGCTAGCTCTGGGACCAGACCTGTTAGTCCTGGTCTTGGCAGCCAACTTTGCCTCCCTCCAGGACTTCCAGCTCTGCTTTCCCTTGCCACCGGACTTCTTGAAATCAACGGTCTTGTTGACCATCAACAGCGTGTGCTCCTTTTTAATCTCTACCTCAGCAGTCTTGAGCATCACGAACACTTCACCCAGGGACTTAGCCATGCCCTGCATGTTGTAGTTCATGACGAAGCCTTTGTAGCTTGGCGGCAACGATTGCAACACCCTGTCAATCGCCAGCTCATCAGGAATCTTGCATTACAGAGCATTCAGGCGTTGAACGTAGGCAGACATCTTGACTAGATGCTCGCTCACACTGCTATGATGTTCCATCTTGGCTGAGAAGAAAAGCTCAGAAGCCTCATATCTCTCAGCCTTAGCCTGCGGCGCGAAGACAGCCTTAAGATCCGAAATGATCTCAAAGGCGCTCATCTTCTCAAAGCGCTTCTGGAGGTCGGCTTCCATGGCGTAGAGCATGCCACTCTGGACAAAGGCAGAATCCTCCGATCGGGTCTGGAAGACCTTCTTCTCATCCTCAGAGGCATCATCTGCAGGAGGGTCACCTATGGCGGCCTCAATGACGTAGGCCACCCTATGGGGAGTGAGGAGGATCCTCAGGTTGCGGAACCAGGCCATGAAGTTTGACCCATTGGTGTTAAGCTTTTCTTTCTCAAGGAACAGACCTAGGTTAAACGAGGGGCGAGACATCTAGAATGGAATTTGCAACAACATAAGACTTTGATCATAATAATTTTGAGTTATAGTATTTTAGAAAATAACTAACATAACTCCCACTCAAACGAACATCCCTCATGGTCGTTTAAGCGATTACACGACCCCCATCCATTGCACCACCCCTCATCATCAAAGCCGGCGGCACAACTTCAAGAGTAGACAAAATCGTCCGCCACACAAATTTTGTGACTCGTGCTCGACCTTTCGGTCTTCCTGTTCCGAGGTCATACCTCTGAGTATGCTAGGCTCGCCACCAAAGACCTCCACGCTGACGCTTGTGCAACATGGCTTACACCCACTGTATGCGAACGACGAGATGTCTGACACCCGATCATCACGGCCTGCCTCATAACGTAGAACTTTCTTGGTGGTGCGAGTTGGAGGGAGAACACTAGTGGTATTTTGAAGGGATCATCTTATTCAGCTACCGCCGTGTAACTAATGTATACTATACACACAATCACACAAAATAAGATGCACACAAAACATCAAATGTAATGCAATGTGATATAGTCCATTGCGCCATGGTCTTCTTGGCGCCCGCAGTTTATAAACAATTTAATAAACCTACCTTAACCATATCACATAGGCCCTGCAAATAAAGTTAGACGTTTCTACTTTATCTTTTGCATGTTTTACGTGGCTTGGGGCTTTCGTAAATAGAACCGCTTCATACCTACGAATCTTATTACCACAACAACGATCCAATAATTGCATGTTTAAGCATCTCTTTCGGGCCCTCCATTGAAAATGCGAAGACCAACTCAAGAGAGAGAAACTGACACCCGCCAGCCACATATACGGTGCAAGCCGTATGTCAGTAGTGGAACCAGTCTCGCGTAAGCGTACGCGTAAAGCTGGAATACACAAGTGCACGCTAGAGGGTAGCAAATAACAGGAACGGTGCCCCCGTGCAGAGCACGGGTTCTAACAGCGTACAACTATATCTACGATAGATCGGCTCTGATACCACTGAAGGGGATCGTGTGCAGAAAACAAAAAATTTCCTACCAACGATATCCTAAAAGCATGCCAAGATCTATTCTATGCAGATATAGTAGTACGAACGGAGATCGGAATACGTACCCTTGTAGACCGAAAGCGGGGATTACGTTCCCGCACAAACGTTGTCGATGAAGACCGACGAAGCCGACATCAAGGTCGTGTAGAGGAAGCAGGCCTCCGAGTACCGCTAGCGCAGCACCTCGTAGGGAGTCGCACACGTACGGTGGAGACGACGGCCTCCGAAGCTCCAGTCCAGGACGAGCAGCGGAAGACTTGGATCGGAACACCAGCAGCGCGGCAGCGGGCTATGGTGGAGGAGATCCCCCTTCCTCAGCTCGGCGCGGCTCCAACTTGGGAACCACGAGATCGAGAGAGAAATCGGGAATTAATTGGTGAATTAAAAGGCCAGGGGTGTCCCTTCTTATATAGGCTCCCAGGGGGGAGCAACTTGCTAACCAGGCAATGTGGGACTAACCCCCACATGCCTGGTGTGGCATGGCTGGGTGCGCCGGCCCCCTAGTGGGCCCCTTGGCCCACTTGGGTCGGCCCCCAAGCCCCCCACCAAATTCCCCTTGGGAATTTTCCCCTCTTGGGCCTTCTTTTGACCAGAAGGTCCATTTAGGGAAATCAGCCTAAATAAATTCGAAAATAAATATATAAAATTATATTTGCACATTAATTACACTAATTAATATCAAACATAATATATATAATTTTTCCTAGCTCCGAAAACTCTTTCGGCGCTGCCCGATCTCCATCGGACCCCTCCCGGGATGCTCCCGGTGATCTCCTTCCTTTCCGGTTGTCTTGTCGAAACCCCTTAAGTGTGTTACCCTAGCGGTTCGATATAATATCAGGTATGATCAAGACTCCTCAATGATCAACGACTAACTCGTAGGCCTGGACCCCATGAATTAATCCCTGAGATATAACGAATGACTTTCATCTATCAAACCTGAACGTGAAGTCTTAAACCTTTTGCCATAGCGATACTTAGCACGTCCGAGCGTCGTTCCATAGATATCTCCATACCTAATCCCGACCTCGTTATCGACGACGCTATCTTCTACTCGTTCATGATCTCACGTCTCCGTGACCTAGTCACATGCTTGCAAGCTCATTAAACATGATCTCACCGAGTGGGCCCGAGAGTATCTATCCTGCTATGCGGACTGGCAAATCCCGCTCTTGACCCCTCGTCTCAACTACTCCTTTCCGATACCCAAAAGTATCACCGTTATTGTCATACTAAATAAGATACGACGTTTGGTGCAATCAAAGTATCTTTCAGGAATAACAATAAGAGTTGATCTCACGGTCAAAGGCGTAACGACTACGTTCTCCAAATCTGGGTATGTCCATCACATCGTTCTCTAGCGATATGACTCTCATTGCCGACCGGCGCCATGCCCCATGACCGGGAAACCTCGATCATCAATCGCGCAACGAAACTAGTCTTAGTAGAGGCTACTAGGGACATGGTTGTTTACGTATCACACCCGCATTAATGTTTCCGCTTAATACGGTTGTAGCATGACACAAAAACCTATTATGAACAAACGAGATATGATAAAGAATACACTTTATTAATTGCCTCTAGGGCATATCTCCTTCAGGAGTATTCCCAGAGAAAGGAACGACCGTACCTCTCACGTATGTCTTGAGTTCGATGAATCGGCTCATTGGTAACATGCCTATCGAACTTATCCGCAAGCCTCAAGATTTCAGCACCGATTTGTTCTGTGGTCCTATACGGAAACCCATCTCGGCATAGCCTCGCCCCTAGCAAAGCGAGATTTCTCTCACTACCAATAATTTCTTCAAGTGGAACTTCCCTACCATCTACCTTCAAATAGGTGATAATCTTAGCTAGATGCTCGGATGCGGCTATATGAAAGCCGGACACACACTTCTCACAAGGTACAATACACACCATGCTGGCGCTCTTTGAGAGTACCCCGCTTAGCCTAGAGTGGTTTTTATAGGACAATTGATGTGAAAACGGTCGCGGGAAATGGTGGCGGGAGGAACAGGCGAGAAACTGTGGCGGGAGAAACGGGCGGGAAACGGTGGCGGGAGAAACGGGCGGGAAACGGTGCGGGAGAAATAGGCGGGAACGGCTAGCGGGAGAAACGAGCGCGAATCGGTGGCGGGAGAAAGGTAGAGAAATGGGGAGAAATAGGCGGGAGAAAGCTAGAGAAATGGGAGAGATGGTTGCATGCAAACGTCGGCTTTCCTTGGGCCGACGGCCTGCTCGGCCTCCTCTCAGCCGGCCAGGGCCGTGGCAGGCCGCGCAGATCAGGCCGACGGCCTGGTTGGCCTCCTGCTGGCCGACAGGACCTGCTCGGCCTCGAGTGGGCCGACGAGGACTGCTCGGCCCACCTAAAGCCGAGGCCGCATTATTTTTCAAATTTACATGATTTGCGCAATAATTCCCGAATTTCAAATAAAAATGTATTATTTAAAAAAAAATAGCCGTGATGTGGCAGGCGGGGAGCGGCTCCGGACGACGGCGTTGAGGTGGCTACGAGCGGCGGGGTGCCCCGACGACGGCGCGCGTGGCAGCGGTCCGCGATGGGCCTTATCTGGACCTGCTGCGGGCCAGGTGAGCCTGCGGTGGCCTGGATCGGGGCGGACGTCTGCCGTGCTGCTGTCGACGGTGATGGCTGCGGTGGTGCTCGTTGGGCATCCGTACGCGGCCGTGCCCGAGATGGGCCAGGCGGGCCTGGATCAGGCAGCATCCTCGCTTGCGTTGCGGTGTGCCAAGGCGTGCGCTTTGGAGCCTTTTCCCGACGTATGGAAGGGGGTGCGTGACCCTGGATGGCGGTGGTGCTTTTCGGCGGGTGGCGGTCCGGCTCTAGACAGTGATGTCTGTGTGTTGGGTGGACTGACACGTGGAGGCGCTGCCGTTGGCGGCAGGGTCGTGGTCGTTGTAGTGCTGGTCCGGCGCATCGCCCCCAGCCCAGATCTGGGCTCTATGAGACCATTTGGGTTTTAGGCGGGTTAGACCAAATCTTCAATGGTGCGGTCCTCTACACAATGATGATGAAGAGCAGCTTGGATGGGGGCGGCGACGTCAACGGTGTGCATTCTGCAGCGCGACAACGGGAACTTCACGGGGCTCTCCTAGTCGAGAGGTCCGGCCGGGCTTGCGGGCCTGGTGTGGTCCTGTTGTGCCGTTCGGTCGGTTACCGTCGGTGATGGTGGAGGTTGGTCCCTCCCGCACGTCGGCGGTGCTGTGGCTCCTAGTCCCGGCTCTTCCTCTTCGGTGTGTAGGCTTCTCTGCTCTTGTCTGTGGTGAGACTTTGTGAGCGGCTTCGCGTTCGTGTGATGCTGGGTGGCGGACGGTGTGGTGGAGTATTCCGGTGAGCCTGGGGTGATGGGGTCGGGAGAAATCCTAATCGGCTTGTCCGACGTCGACGCGGTGGCGCCTATGGGTACCACCAGTCCTTCCTAAAGGGCGTCAGGCGTTCCCCCTCTCCCCGTCGCGTACCAGGGGAACCCTTGGCAGCAGCGTCGTGGTCGTCGCATCCCTTTCTGAAGGTGTTGTTTGGTTCCGGCGCATCGGAGCACCGAGAGCGTTGTGGGGGGCCTCTGGTTGGCGTAGCGGGGCATGTAGCTTGCTAACTTTGTCGCTCCGCCGTTGCCGGCATTTTTCTTCTTCTTTTTTTCTTTTTTTCTTCGCTTTTCTTTTGGGCGTTCTTGTGCTGTTTCCGCCCCAGACCTCTTTTGGACGTTATGCTGTCTGGCCTAGCATCGGTATCAAACAGTGTGGATTTATTTATAAAGCAGGGCGAAAGCCTGATTCGAGAGAAAAAAGCTATGTTAATTTATAATCAATACTGGTTGAGCTTGACGGCGTCCCATGAAACTTTCCCTGGTCCATTTTAATCTGATCGACACACAGTGGCAAATATTCAATTCCTCATCGGTCATAATCTGCGCTTTTCAGGTGCACTACCTAATTCCTTTCTCAAAAGACAAATGAGTACTAGTCGTTTGTTGGTAGCGCATCATGGGAATCGTCTTATTTATGCATCGGCCCGATTTTTTCTTCCACTTTCTTTTGTCTAAGTGGATTACTATTTTTATATTTAGTGACAGAATAGACTATATAGGATACTCTCAATTTACCCAGTAACAGATGAGACGAATGGCCTTTTCAAGCCAAAATTAAAGAGCAACTACTTCATGTTCTAGAAGCAAATACAGAAGAGTTATAGTGTACAGTAGTTGCGCACATGCATCTACCTTTACTCTGGTATATATCTAGTATCACACTTAATTGTCCTTTTCTAGAAGGTTTTAAACCATGTAAGTAAAGCCTGAACACCTAACCTTGGAAGTAAACCTGACGACTTTCTGGCCTGCAAGCAACCCCCAATACAATACAATGGTATAGTTTATGCTTCCATTTGATTTGTTGTTGAGACGAATACGGTTGATCATTTGTTTTCAAGTTCCCGGTAGCACGTTTTGTGTGGAATTCAGCTCAGTGTGTTTTAAAATTTTCAAATTATTACCTAGGATGAGGTGTTGTGGTAAAGGGTTTTGAGGGGCCACTTCCTAATGAATGTAGTTGACGTGAGGTTTGCTGCGATTCTGTGGAGCGTGGACATCATGGACACCAAGAATTCATATCGTTTTGTGTGGAACCCAAAAATGATTTCGTCATCACCCACCTTGTAGATTATCACTCAATGTTCTTCACTACGAACAGGTCCAGAAACTTGACACCTCCTGAATTAATCTCACAAAATCGACACGTTTTGTGTGCTAGTGTAACTTTCAGAGTGCTGCCACAGTGTAAGAGAAGAGGATCAGGTTACTGATTTTGGAGCGTTATTTGTTTTGGTGTTTTCATCTACTGAGATTCAAATGCACACAACGAGCATAATTGTGAGTTTCCTTGGACACAAGTCTTTAATATATAGTGAGAATGTGCACACACCTGACATGGGATCTCGCCTATTTAAGTGACCGACTCTTGCATCTACTTCACCAGTTGAGTACACATCATCGGTCCTAGGTAGATCGATGCAAGCATCACAAGAAAGCCGGTCGACCACAAACAGAAGAATACTTTGCTAGTTAGGCATGGTAGCCTTCGGGAATACTAATCTAGGATAATGGTTCAACATTTGTAGCGCTACTTAGGACCGTCGCTTAGATGTACCTATTGCCATCCCATGTGGCGTCTGCATTCACACCTGCTATGATCGACCCATCACCAGGAGCAGCATCTCATCAGTATATGGTTGTAATGTACTCAAAGCCTTGATGAATTCTCGATTATTAGCGCACTTCAGTAACACCTGTACCATCTTCATTTTTCTTCTTCGAAATGGTGGACCTCTGTATTAAAATTTAAAATGATGCACACACCGATTAATTATTATTAAAAAGTAAACACAAAACCACCAATACTCATGTACACTTCGTCTTCCTGACCCCTTGGCGACGAATATGAATGTGCCCTGTACATGCGAACCATGGAACATGATATCTTATTATGTCTTCAGCCTGAATATTGAATCTTCCAACCAAGACTCGTACCAGGGACGAAGTTAGAACATTTGGAATCAGAGTGTACCTATGGTTCACAACATATTTCAAACATCATTTCGTGGTGCAAAATTTTGCTGTTTTAGCGAGGATTTTTTTCTTCCCAGTGTCCTATGCACCCGACTCACACTTATAGTTCTAAAACGTGATAAATGCCACTTGACAAAAAATGTTCTTATATGAGATTGTTGACAAATGATGACAAGACTTTCACGCATGCACTGCCAAAACTCATGTCAAAAGAACTACTCCAGTAGAATCATGTCTTTCTCACCATCGTGAAACAATGAATTTGGGAAAGGGGGTCATTTCAAATACATCTCTTCACCTGTTGGCCTGCTAAAACCTTAATTTGCAGGCTAGAACAGCATGAAAGAACAATTGTACTGCATGTCACCGTTGCCGCTACAAAGATGTCTCCGTATATTAATCTTTGGGGACCATAGCTAGTCTCAGTTTCCAAGCTCTGTCAAATGGCATTTAGGACTACAGAACGCAGTAGGCTGGAAATCGCTAACGAGCGGGATGACATACCACTACCATAGTCCACCAACTTGGGTTTACCCGTCGGTTTCCTTCAGTAACGGCAAGATGAATGGAGAAGAGGGGACACAGGGCGGGGGTTCTTGCGGAACGAGCGACTTCCTCCCTTGCTCACACATATGGCCGCTTGAGATCTCAAACGTTCAAATTGGTTAGTCAATGATTAGTTGGCAACTAATCAAATATGGCATGTCATTTTTTGTAATTACCAAGATATCAGTCAACTCGATAGTTGATTCTTTATATAGCTCAATTGTTTGCGGAAAGTGTTTTCGCTCTTGAGTTCTAATGCTCCCTCCATTTAAAAAAAATAAAAAAATCATATTTTGGATTTTCGAAATACTAAAGAAAAGTAAGGATGTAGCAATAATGTATCCCACAGACGTACCAAACGTCATTTTTCTTTATATTACAGGCTACTAGCAAAATACCCGTGCGTTGCTACGGGTAAACAAATTTCACGGTAAATAAATCAATAAATTTAATAATGGGTTCTCAACTTTCCCCCCAAATTTTTACTTTTTTCAATAAGGATGCTTTCATTTGCACCATATAATAAAAGCTGAAGAAATACATTTTTACCAGAAGATTCAAAGAAATATAATGCATTATTGGGACCATAAATGCATTTTAAGGTTAAAATCTAACCACATACAAGAATGGTAAGAAATGGGGCCAGTTGAAATGTTAGGAGCTGAAATGAGAGGAAAACAAAGTGGCACAAGTACCTGGTAGACACATACAAGGCTCACTGTGAAACACGCCCTGCTTATATTTCTTGGAGAACAAATCTGAAATCTTGCAAGTCCTACTACACCAGTAGAAATCTTGCAGTAAAAATGATTACTCCAAGATCATCCTAAACTATGCTTTTTTCAACTCCAGCATCAGTCTTGTCCTCGAAAAGAACTTCATATGCACAAGAGATGATGTTGAGCGTCAAACTCTCCAGTACCATTGAGCAGGTCTCCAGGATCACGTGCCCAAACCATATCTGCAGGCGTATTCTGTCCATTGAGTGAAATGTTATCCCAGCTGTCAGATTCATCGAACTTTTTCACCTGAATTTATTTGCATTTTCTTTCTCAAGAGAGAATGGGCAAAGGATAGTAAGAGAGCACCTAGCTAAGTAACAGCCTTTAGTATGGAAGCACTGTTATTCGTAAAGGATTCAAGGGAGAATGGGTGTGGATTCAGGTACAGGGAAGGATTCAAGGATATTGAAGAACCTATGAGAAAAAAGAAGACTGAACCTTTTGAACATACGTGCCAGATTCAGAGTAGAATCTCATAGATTGAGAGCTCTGTCGCGTGGTTGATGGCGGTAGATGTGTGTGCACGACAGTTGAAGCACCTGCCGGTAATTAAGGAACATGTGTCATAAAATTAATTTTCTGTTAGGATCAATGAAGGAATTATTGTTTGAGAATCTTACCAATTTTGAAGAAACCACACAGAATCAGACGCTCATATTTTCCTTTTATCATGTGGCCCAAAACAAACAATGTGTTGTGTATCATCAAATTCATTGATTTTTCTACCATCTGCACAAAAAGGAAAATTTCTTGTCAGCGATAATAAACATGTGATTCGAGTAGTTCATCAATGCATATCAATTTCCTTACACATCCTCTGTTAATTAAATTAAATAGTATAATGGAACAAAGGTGAGTGCCAGGATGGATCAGGTATAGTTACTGGATTTGAAGGATCTTAAGCACATGATTCATGCTTCGCGTCACCGGCGCTGTCTCTGTACTTAGCAACATCAGTCATTGGCTATCAACAAATTAACGAGGAGGGGATAAGACATGAAAAATGGCATGATCCTTACCCGCAATCATTGGCTGTTGGCAAGTGGAGGCAGCGGGCGCATGAAGCTTCCATGTCTGGAAGCTGTCCAGCAGCGACGATGAGGCCGGAGAGATGGGTCCTGTTGTTGTTGCAAGTACTTCTACTAACTGGCTTGCACGCTTACCATGGCAGGTAGACGACGCGGCGCAGGGAGCTGGACCGGCACCTCCCGGCTTCGTTCTAGGCCAGCCAATGCGTACGCGGTGGCACGGAAGATCGCTGATGAGGCGCAGCGCCGTCGGGTGTTTCTGGCGCGGCGTGCGCCGTGTACGGCAAGGTGGAGCCGGTGTGAAAGGAAGCGTATGGGAGGATTGAGCCGGCGGCTGAGCACCTCGTCGTCTTACAACTGGGGGATCGCCTACGCGCCCGGTACGCGTTCCCCGGAGCCCAGTACCTCCCCTCCATCCCCGTCGAGCGCATCGCCAAGATCTCTTCGCCATCGACCACCTCCCTGACGGACCCGACATTGCTCCTCGCGTGGGATGAGAGATGCAAAGCCGTGGGGCGGGCTCTTCAGATCTGAGATGTCCAGCGGAAACTCTTGTACTGGTCGGAGAAGATTGAAGGTGCCGGATGAGGGAGCTCCATAGGATCTTGTTGGCCAACACGAAGTACATCATCCGTTGTGGGTGGTGTCATGTCTCTTCTTCCTCAGATACTTGACCAAGAACAGAGACGAACATTACTGGCGCTGGCTGATGTGGTGGGGAGAACGGAGACAGAGCTCGGGGGCGGGAGGATTGGGTTCGCCGCGGTCCCGATCCACTGGCCAGAAGAGGTGGGGGATTGGGATCTGCTGGATGGCTGGGATTCCTGGCCTCACCTCCGTGTGGGAAGGGGGCTCCGGTGCTGGAGGTTGCCGCCGCGCTTGGGGAGGGAGAACGGGGACGGGGCCTGGAGGTGAGGTCAGGGTGTGTTGTCGAAGCGGTATTAGGGGCTCAAAGGCAAACTTTAGAATTTAATTCTGGACTGCGGGTTGATTCTAATATTTTTCAGGGGGCTTTTTAAAAAATAACCACGACGTACGACGCCTCACCTTAAGAGATATTATATAGTAGAAGATAAATAAATAACAAAATATGATAAAACTTGGGATCTAAAAATTCGCATTTAGATCCAGAGTTTATCATTTTTGTGTAGCTTAAAATATAAAGTGTTTAAAGGTTGTAATTTGGAACTTCATGGGTTATACCATTGTCTCCAACTGGATTTTATTTTACAGATTTCCTTCAATCTCATAAAATATGACTTTGATTTTTTTATTGGAGGAGTACTGTAGCTCGGGTACCAAAAAATGTTCGTTTGATTTTTTTCATGTCGATTAGTAGTAGGAGTACATAAGAACGGATGGTGGACGCTTAACTCGAACAGCTGATAGCTCATGTTTACCTCCCAAGGTAGCATGTGGATGTGGCACTCGCACTCACCGATGTTAACCGTATCCTTCATGGACGTCGACCGTCGATCGTGCTATGTCTAATGTCGTGCTTAATTTTCTTCCTTCACTTTAATATTCTCTACCGCACTTGGATGACGATAGTCGATATACGCTGACGCTTTTGATATAGACCGGCACCGGCGACGACGATGCATACGGTGTAGTTTTCTACCTCATATTTCTTTAAATTGACTATATTTGAATGTATCTAAACTTGTTAGTTGCTACATGCATATATATTCACTTGTAGATAAATGGAAGTCATTTAATTTAGAATCGAGTGAGTGTATGTTTTAATCTGATCGACGCACTACCTCTCTGCTTATCAGGTGAAGATTACCTACTAATTTTAGATAAAAAGAGTTTTATTACTTAAAAGTTTTAAGTATCACACCCGGCTTCTGCATAACTGAGATGCACACAGTCGTCAGTTCATCATTCACCAATTTAAATGGAAAATAAATATGCGAATTACATATCAAAGTGAGAAATTGTAGATCCGCCTAAGAAACTGGTAGGTCTATTCGGAGACTATGTTGCCATCCATGCCGGCAGAGAATCTCTCTTGCCGCCGCCTCCAGCCTCGACGCCACCTCCAAAAAAATATCTCGGTGCTCCACACGCTGCAATGCCGACCATGACCGTAAGGTAGCCGTATACCGATAAATGACATGCAAAACATTAGCATTCACATCATTAAAAATCTTGTCATTTCTACATAGCCACAACGATCAAATAATGGAAATCACACCCATCCTACAGAAACGTTTAAACCTAGAATCCAAACCATTTAGCCAATTGTTAAAAATGTTTGCCACTATAAGTGATGGATGTAAGGTAGAACCTAACTGGATGGTTGACCATCTAGACCTCGCAAATTCACATTGGAAGAACAAGTGAGTAAGGCCTCGTCGTGATGACTACCTACTATTAGTTTCTTTCTCAAAAGACAAATAGATAAAGCCATATTGTAGTACTCTATTCTGTCGCCAAATATAAACTTAGTGTCAAGAAAGAAGAGCAAATCCGGCCGACGCATAAAGAAGACGAATCGCATGCTGCATGATACTCTAGGTTCGCCACCTTCTGGTGATGTAATCAACAGATGAGAGTAATGACCTTCCTAGCCGGAAAGGAAGATCATCTAATTCATTTTCTAGAAACAAATAGAAAATACACAACAAATGCAGCGAAGTTGCATACATGCACCTAACTTTTCTCTAGTATTCAGAATCACAATCTATTGTGTTTTCTCTAGAGAGCTTTTTTCTAGCAGGAAACATGCCCTGGTCATTAACATTTTATTTGTTGCAGAGACCCCGCTGAATCAACTAATTCTATTTAAATCATTGTAAGCAAAGTCTGAATACCAAACCTAGGAGGTAAACCTTGCGGGATGCAAGCAATCCCCAATACAATACAATACAATACAATACAATACAATAGTCAACTCATGCTACCATTTGTTTGTTGTTGTCAAGATGACTCGGTTGATCATTGGTTTTCAAGTGTCCAGTAGCGTGTTTTGTGTGGAACTTATCTTTATGTGCTTTTAAATTTGCTACTCACTCTGTCCCAAAATAAATGTCTCAAGTCTCTTAAAAAGGTGATGTATCTAGACATGAACGAGGGAATAGTTTACCGGGGTAGATGGGTGGGGTGGGTGCTTCGTTTCAAGGGGAACAACGTAATGTAGTTAATGTGGTGTTTGCTGCGATTTTATGGACAACAAGAAATGACGTGTGTTCTAATAGAATTTATCATCAAGATCCTTTTGTTATTCTGGGCAAAGTAGCTTAATAAGTTCCTGGTCTGGATTAAGGGCGAGCGCGTCGTCGGCCATTAACAGGTAGGTAGGGGCCGTCAGTGGCATGCTCACACGAACAGGATCAAGTCATATCAACTGGTAGGTTTGAAACACCTGAAACACGGTTGGCACGCCTCATTATCATCCACCTGCAGCATTAATCAACTTGTCGCTACAACTCGTTGATCTACGCGGCTAGTCAGCTTCAAACGTTTCAGACTAGGCAGCTTCAGCTTACAAAGTCGGCATGCTTGCTGCGTGTCCCTCTTCAGTTTCAGAGTTCCTGTTCTGGTGTTTCCGTCTGCTGAGCTTCACATCACTAGTAGAAAATGAGTCTGACAGTTCCGGTTGCTACACCAGGACTAGAGCCTGTCCGGAACCGGGACTAGTGTCCATTTTTCCACTAGTGCATATAGAGGCAGCAATGGCCGTTTGTCTCTCTGTCTGTCGCCTTCCTCTCCTAGTTTTCTCTCCTGTACAGCGCATCACAATCTTGTGAACAAAAAAACTTGTGAGCAAAAAAATAAGTAGATCATGCAGCATGCATGTGAGTGTCCTTGGTCACTGACTCACTGGAGCTTGTTCTACTCAAACTGAAACCCAGGCAGATTCATGCTACTTGCCTTGCCTTGCCCATCCACGTCCCCATACCATCTTGTTTGCTTCTGAAATGCATCTCTGCACAATTTTACTGGTACACTAAAGAATATGTCAAACAAAAAAATTTGTTTCTTCTGCTATGGTCTGCATTGTGCGCCCACATAGACCGGGCAAAACAACAGCATACGATATATAAAAGATGCATGTAATTCTGATAGTACATCTTCGCATTGTATTATCATTCATTGGTGTCATTCAGTCCTAGTTCCTTCCACATCACTTGCTGTCAAATTAATAAAGATCGATGTATCTTTTTCGAGAAACACAGTACAAACGCAGACGCTTATATACACGCGCGCACACTCACCCATATGAACGCGCGCACACACACCCTACCCCTATGAGCACCTCCGAAATACTGAGCCGGCGGATCGAGTCTTGAGATTGACGAAGTCACTATGGGCGCCTCGTTGTCGACGGGAACGTCGGCTCCCACTGAAAGAATATTCCGCCTAAATACAACAAACAGACGTCAAACCTGGGGTTTGAATTCTGCTGGGCTGAGGGTAAAACCACTCTGCTAACCATCCAACCACAGCATGCACTCGTGATGTATTGTTATATCTAAATTTACGATTACAAGGGGGATTTGGAGTATTCTATATTAGCTATATATAGGTGGAAGAAATTATGAGCTAGTTATAGCAACCTTGGAGGATGAAAGTCGTTGTCTCTCAATTTTTGGATGTAGTCGTCGTTGATCGTTGTGTTCCACGAGCCAGCTAAACGTGGTCCTACTTGCGACACGACAAGCTATGTGTGGAGGCAAGCCACTGCAGGATGGCATTGATCTGTTAGTTCATCCTTCATCTGTCGAATTATAGTTAGTTAATTATTAGTTTCTGGTGAAGCATTAGTCACGATCTTCACGGATTGATTGTGAACTCGATCGAACACACGCAAGAATACGAATAACACAAGAACACAAACACAATAGAACGGCACGTTTTTTCTCACCCAACCCAATACGCTCTAAACGTTTTTGCCCGACCAAGTGGTCCTACGGCGATATAGTACTTTAGTACAACTTTGTAGTAACTAGATCACTAGATGTTTTGAAACAAGGCGATCCTAGATCCTAGATGATCGGAGGCGATCCTAGATCGGCCGCGTTAAGGCGCCGGCGGGCAACTCTGGCGCCGGCGGCGTGGGGCGGTCGTATCTCGGGTTCTCGGTTTGCCTGCTTGGGTGATCTGGTCGCCGAGCCTTCCGCGCCGGAGCTCGCCGAGGGAGCGGATTTGGAGCCCCTGCCGTTTTCGTCTCCGGGCGAGTCAGTTCATGTGTCGCGGCTTGTCGCGCTCGCTGCTCTCAGCGAGGTTGAGTCACCCCGAAGGTTGCCGCCGCCGGATATCTGCCCAGCCCAATCCGACGCTGAGCGGATCCTTGAATTCTGGCGGCATACTGGCTTCCCCTCGCCAAAGAGCCGGGTCTGGGAACGTGGTTCTACGTCAACGGCAGGTGAGTTGGCTGAAGGTTTGTCTGTGTGCAGGTCGGAGCCGGAATTGCTTCCTCCTTGGTCGCCGTCGGGGAGTGTTGGAGTTTCTCGTCGCCCTCCAGCCTACGGCTGACCCGGAAGAAGCCGTGCATGGGGCCATGGCTTGGCCCTCTACCTCCGCGCCGGGTCACGCCGCTGCCGGTGTTGGGTGCCTTCCTCGACAAGGTGGTGGCGAAGCCTGGTCGGGCGTCCTTATCGGGCAAGCCGACGGCGGTGGCAACCTCGAGCTCGCCGACGCCGGCCGATCCGCTGATCACGGCGGAAGAGACCATTCAAATTTCGACGACAGCGTTGGTGGGGCCTAGGTGTCAGGCGGACAATCTCGTGCGTCCAAACCAGTGGGCGTACCTGTTCCGTCCGATGAGAGCAATCGTTCCGTCCTCAGCTGTTCGCCTTCAAGGGTTTGTGGAACGCCGCCGTCATCCTGTTTCCGCTTCTCCGTCGCCATCTCCTACGCCTTCCACGCATCTTGCGGCCAAGTCGTTCGCGTACGTCGCGGCCATGTCGGCGCCGCCGCGCTCGCAACCTGGAGGGCAGCCACGGCCGGGTCCTCGTGCACCAGACTCATCTTCGGTCCAGCTCCCGCCTTACCCGCAACAGATCTTCGGTGCAGGAACGTCTCAGGGAGGATCGGTCGCGCAGCAGTCTAGTGGTGCTGCTCCGGCCATGGGTACGCAGTACAGGCAGCCGACAGGGACCCCTCCGGTCCGTCCGTTACAGCAACCCTCAAGGCAGCCTGGCCTTCCAGCGTATGTGCCTCCGCCGCAACAGTTGATGTACCCTCCTCTGATGCCAATGTTGTTGCCGCCTCAAGGGTACCAGCAGTTCCAGCAGCAGCAACTTGCGCCTCCGATGCCTAAGGCCGCGGGGCAGGCGCCGAGACCCAAAAGGAAGAAGAAGAAGGTGGTTCCGTTACAGCCGATTCAGCAGCAGTTTCAGCCTACGTTTCAACAACAGTTTCAGTCTCCTATTTTTCAGCAAGCTCCGGTTGTGACAGAGCAGTTTGTTGCGCCAATTCAGCCCGTTTTGCAGGGTCAGTTGTCGCTTGGGCCTCCGTCCCTGGTGTTAAATTCTGATGCTTCTGTGGCTTCTACGGCAGCGGGTGTTTTACCGACTTCGGGGTCGGACAGTCTGGATGTGACAAAGGCGGGAGCCTCAGGCAAAGCAAAGAAATCTACTAAGTGCTGGAAGTGTGCGGTTGATACTCACTCGGCGAAGGGGTGTCCGGTTACACACTACTGCCTGGTCTGCGATAACGAGGCTCATCCCACGATCAGGTGCCCGACACTTCGTCTACCACGACCTACGGCCTTCACTGCTGGCTATGGTTCAGAGGTTACTACTTTTCTCCAGTTGCCTGACAGCGTGTACAAGTCCCACTTGGCACCCACGAGTTCTCCAACGGCTTTGGTGAAGATAGTTGGAGTTCCTGTCCCTGCATCTGCTGTTCAGAATCTGCTTGCCAGGATGTGCCCTTCGAGTCATTCTTGGACATGGGAGGTTGTACCGCATGGGGTGGATGCCTTTCTGATTGGGTTTCCCTCCTTTGATGATCTCCAGCGGATGGATGGTATGCAGATGGGGGTTCCCTCTTTTGGTGCTCAGGCCATTATCTCTGTCTGGAAGAAACACGATTTCAAACCGATAAGGGTGCTTGAGCAGGTCTGGGTTCATGTTCATGGGGTTCCATATCCTGTTAGGCACTTCCATGGTATTTGGGTTGTTGGGTCTCTAATTGGGACGACTTTGGATGTCGATCTGGTCACGCTGAGGAGCAGAGGAATTGTGCGTATCTTGGTTGCGGTGCCATGTTCGAAGTTTCTAGACCGGCAACATGACAAGGATGGTGGTCCTTACTTTGGTACGGCTTGTGTGGTCAAGCTGAAGGAGTTCGCTTTTATTTTCCGCCGCGAGGCAGCGGATTTTGTACCCGATGCAACGTTTGTACCTTATTTTTGGCGACGCAAGGGTGATGATGCTGATGATGAGCTTGGGGGCGCGGAGGAGGGTTTGGAGGACTCCGAGCAAAACACTGGTTTCAATGGCCGGCAAAGTTCAAACATGGATGTTGATTCAAGCCTTCCGTCGAGTGCAGCTAATTCGTCTCACGCGAGCCACAAGACGTCACACTTGGTTACTTTTGCTGTTACTCCTTTTAATCCAAACCCACAAACTCCTCGTGGGATTGAGATAGTCGAGAAGACTAGACTGAGTTCACCGCATCTTATAGGTGCGGGCTGTTCTGACCTGCAAGCGACAGTGGAGTCCAATATGGAGCAGGCTTCAGAGTTCAGTACTACCGTGCCTGTTACTGCACCTTCTGCTTGTCAGGAGCTGGACGTTTTGTCCGTTGTGTACGAGACGGCGGCTGCGGGTTGCGCACAGGTGGTGGCTAGTAGCCCAGCAGGGCCAGTCCCGGCTCAGGTGGTCTATTGTTCCACGGAGGGAGTTTCTGGGCCGAGGGAAGGTAGTGGACACGCCAATCCGCTGCTGGCCTCGTGCGCAGGTTCTGGGATGGGCGAGCAGCCACTGCACCAAGTCACTCCCATGCATGGTCTGGCTGCTATCGCTGCGGGCTCAACGACTGAGATAGAGAGCCAGGTTGGTGTGGTTCGGCTGGTCTTCGGGGAGGGTTCTTCTTCGCCTGTACCTCCCTTGGATGGACTGCCGCCAAACGCTGCAGGGACGCGCGGGGTCTCGACTCCGATACAGACTGTCCCATCACTTGAGCGGGATGCGGCGCTGGACGTTGTTGTGGGGCTGTTCTCCGGGGGGGTGTCTTCTTCACCGCAGCCTCCCTGTGATGGATCGGCCTCGCGAACGAGTGAGACGGATGTAGTTTTGACTACGACTCGGACTATTTCGTCTGACGATGATACTTCTATGGATGCGGGGGTGCTTGGGACGGCTCCTACTTTGACTCTGCTGTCCCATGCTGCCACGCAGAGCTCGGGCGAGATGGGTGTAGTCTCGACTACGACCCTGACTCACCCGTCTGACGCTCCTACTTCTCCGGATGTGGGGCCGTTTGGGACGGCTGCTACTTCGCCTCTGTCGTCCCAGGCTGCCACGCCTATTCTGGAGCCGCTAGGTGTCGGCTCCGTCACGCCTTTCACCCCACCTCCTGCTGTGTCGGCATCCCCTGTTGGGGTCTCGTCACCTCGATGCAGCGGGAGGTTCGGAGAGGCGGCGGATGGGGCATCTGCGACGGATGAGGACTCCATGATGAAGGCCATGCGCCGCAAGGCTGCGCGCAACCTGGACTATAGGGGTACGAATTTGGGGTCTAAATCTTTTCTTTCTTTTTCTCATAATTCCATTCAGTCAAAACTTTCTAGTATAGGTTTTAATCTTGGTAGTGGTACTTTACAAGTTGATTTGTCAACTAAAGTCTTGAGGCATATGGAATTTGACCGTCTCACGGTTATTCCTAAAACTTCGACTGGGTTGACTGCCACCTATTTGGATGAAGAAGAAGCGAATGCCACATCAGATGGTCAGCTTTTTTCTCATCTAATTGGTGAAGTGTTGGATGGCGGTTTGGATGACGACGGCTTGAGTTCATTGTATGACTTAAAAGCGACTGGTCGGAAATCTAAAACTACCAACAACAAGTTTCGGAAACGTTCCAAGTTATCCAAATCCCCCATGGTTTCCCAGTGAATGGCATGTTTGCAAATAGCAGAGGTCTTGGTGACTTGGCTAAATATTTGCATTTTGCTGGTTGTGTTCGGGACCATAATTTGGATTTCTTGGCTATTTCCGAGTCGGGTAGACGAGAGTTTTCTCAATCGCTTCTGAACCGTCTCTCGGGCGGTATAGAGTTTGATTGGTACTCACGTCCCCCTCATGGCCGTTCAGGGGGCATTCTACTCGGTGTAAGGACTCATACCATGGAAGTGTTGGAGGTCACGGATGGTGCTTTTCATATAAAAATGCACATCCGTGACAAATCCGACAATTTCATTTCGAGTCTTGTTGCTGTGTATGGACCGGCTCAGGAATCGGCTAAGTCTGCTTTTCTCTCCGAAATGGTAAACTTGGCAAAGGATAACCCCCACCCTCTTATCATTGGGGGGGATTTCAATTTGCTACGCTTTCCGTTTGAGAAGAGTAAGGGGAGGTTTGATAACCGTTGGCCTCTCTTGTTCAATGCAATCATTGACAGCTTGGACCTTAGAGAGGTTACAATGGTGGGGAGAGAGTTCACTTGGGCAAACTCTCTCCCTGAACCCACATACGAAAAACTAGACCGTGTACTCATGGATACTGATTGGGAAGCTAGGTTCCCACTGGTGTCGGTACGGGCTCTAGAACGTATTGAGGGTTTGTCGGACCATGCGCCTATTCTTTTGACTACTGGTTTACCTAGACCACAGTGTAGGCCACGATTCAAGTTCGAGCTTGGGTGGCTACATCGTGAAGGTTTTCATGAGATGGTCAAAAGGATTTGGGATTTACCGGTAACGGGTGATACGCCTATTCAGCGGTGGAACAATAAGATACGTGCTTTACGCACGCACCTTGTTGGCTGGGCGCGCCATACCTCTGGCATACTTAAAAAGGAAAAGGTTCGACTTTCCTCCATAATTGATGCTCTAGAAGCATCAGCAAAAGTTCGTTTACTATCCGCGCAAGAGATTGAGCTCAAAAGCCAATCCAATGCACAAATAGCAAAACTTCTGCGAGAGGAAGAGTTAAAATGGTATCAACGGTCTAAAGCCCAATTCATTCTGGAAGGGGATTCGAATACACGCTATTTCCATAGTATTGCCAATGGCAGACACAGGAAAAAGCGCATTCATTCCCTAGTTCAGGACGAGGGAACGATTGAGGGCCATGAACAACTAAAGTCGTACATTACAAATTATTATAAGGGACTGTTCGGCGACCCAGAGGAAGGAAACTTCTCTCTCGATGAGTCCCGAACAGAAGATATCCCCCAGGTTTCAGATGCGGAAAATAGTCTGCTAACTAAACTCTATACAGAAGAGGAAGTGAGTTTGGCGGTGTTCCAAATGAAACATAATTCAGCTCCTGGACCTGATGGTTTCCCGGCAGAGTTCTACCAGAACTTTTGGGATGTTATCAAGTCTGACTTGCTTAAACTGTTCGCCTGTCTTCACGTTGGACAGCTAGAGTTGTTTCGTCTAAATTTTGGTGAGATAATTTTATTACCTAAGGTTAACGAGGCAGAGAGGATTCAACAATTCAGACCTATTTGCCTCCTTAACGTTAGTTTTAAGATATTCACCAAAGTGGCTACGATACGGCTGAACAGTGTGGCGGATCATGTGGTTCGTCCGTCTCAGACGGCTTTTATGAAAGGTCGCAATATCCTTGACGGAGTTGCGATTTTACATGAAACAGTTCACGAACTACATAGGAAAAAGCTAAACGGGGTAATCTTTAAAATTGATTTTGAGAAAGCATACGATAAAGTCAAATGGTCTTTCCTTCAGCAGACACTCAGAATGAAAGGTTTTTCTTCTAAGTGGTGCGCGTTAATTAATAGCTTTGTTTCGGGGGGAAGCGTTGCCATCAAGGTCAATGATGACATGGGCAAGTACTTTCAAACGAAGAAAGGCCTTAGACAGGGTGACCCGTTATCGCCAATGCTATTTAATATAGTGGCTGATATGTTGGCTATCTTGATCGAACGTGCTAAATCTGAGGGTCAATTTGATGGAGTGATTCCGCATCTTGTTGATGGTGGTTTATCGATTCTTCAATACGCCGATGATACAATTCTTTTTATGGAACATGACATCGAAAAAGCTCGGAATCTAAAACTGATCTTGTCAGCTTTCGAGCTCCTTTCGGGTCTTAAGATAAATTTCCACAAAAGTGAATTATTCTGTTTTGGCGAGGCTCAAGAGGACGCCGCCTTGTACGCTGAACTTTTTGGCTGTCAACAAGGTCAATTTCGTATCAACTATTTGGGTATTCCGATTCATTATCGGAAACTTACAAAGGCTGAATGGAAAAAGGTGGAAGAAAGACTGCAACTTCGGTTAAACAGTTGGAAAGGAAAACTCTTATCCCTAGGTGGAAGATTAGTACTCATAAACTCAGTGCTAACAAATATGGTACTGTATATGATTTCTTTCTTTCAATTGCCCAAAGGAGTCTTGAAAAGGCTGGATTATTTCCGGTCTAGATTCTTTTGGCAAGGGGATTCTGAGAAGAAAAAGTATCGTCTGACAAAATGGAGTGTGGTTTGTTGCCCTAAAGACCAAGGAGGGCTTGGAATTCACGACCTAGAGGTCAAGAATCGAGCCTTGCTAGGTAAATGGCTCTTCAAACTTCTATCAGAAGATGGAGTTTGGCAAACCCTCCTTAGGAGAAAGTATGTGGGAGACCAAGCTGTTTCCCAGATTCAGTGGAAACCGGGTGATTCACACTTCTGGGCTGGTCTTATGGCTACAAAGAAGTATTTTTTCCCACATGGTTCTTTCTCAATTAGGGATGGATCGGAAATTTGGTTCTGGGAGGACAAAATGGCTTGGCCATGTTACCCTTAGAGAACAATATCCGGCACTTTACTCTATCGTACGAAACAAAAGCGACACGATCGCCAGGGTGTTGGGTTCCTCCCCACCAGATGTTTCGTTTCGACGAAGCTTATTTGGTACGAGACAAGCATCTTGGCATGCCTTGCTCATCCGACTGGAGTCGGTCCAATTGTCGGAAGGTACAGATAAATTTCAATGGAATCACAACAAGAATGGTAAATTCTCAGTTGATTCTATGTATAGAGCACTTATCCTTCCCGAAGTCCCAGTCAATACTAAGGATAGTAATAAGATTTGGAAAATGAAAATCCCGCTTAAAACGAAGGTGTTTACGTGGTACCTTCGTCGGGGGGTCATACTTACTAAAGACAACCTTGCAAAGCGTAATTGGCACGGAAGTAAAAAATGTGTTTTCTGTCTCCATGACGAGACCATTACACACTTGTTCTTCCAGTGCGAATTCGCGAGGTCTATATGGTCAGCCATCCAGATAGGTTCTACCTTACATCCACCAAATACAGTTGCTAACATTTTTGGCAGTTGGCTAAATGGTGTGGATCCTAGGTTTAAACGTTTCTGTAGGATGGGCGTGATTGCCATTATTTGGTCGCTGTGGCTATGTAGAAATGACAAGGTTTTTAACAATTCAAATGTTACTGTTTTGCAGGTCATATATCGATACACGGCTACCTTACGAGCTTGGTCCGCGCTGCAGCGTGTGGAGCACCGGGATCTTTTTTTGGAGGTGACGGCGAGGCTGGAGTCCGCGGCCAGGGAGTTTCTCTGCCGGAATGGATGGCAGCATAGCCTCCGGATAGACCTTCCAGTACCTTAGGCGGATGTACAATTTCTCATTATGATATGTAATTCGCCTACTTATTTATGTTAGAGTTGGATACTCGTGAACTGGTGGCTGTGTGCATCTTAGTTATGCAGAGGCCGGATGTAATGTTTAAAACTCTTAAGTAATAAAATTCCCTTTATCTAAAAAAAGTGGTCCTACTTCATCTGCCGAATTATAGTTAGTTAATGATTAGTTCCCATCTAATCAAATATGCCATTTTGCAAAAATAAAATGCCAAGTTATCCTTTCTAAATTAACGGACAATCTGTCAACTCGATAGTTTGATTATTTAGGTACCTCGATAGTTTGATCCCTTTGGCTAGCATCTGCATCCACGAGAGCACACCATCTTCTCCCAAAAATGGGTCTTTTTTCTAAGTTGATTACAACGGAACGTACGGTGCACGTTAACCCCGGCCGGCCACTACTTTTACAACTGAAAGAGAGGTTTATGTGACGTGACTTATGTGAGAGCTTGTGTCATCTTCCAAGCCTCTCCGGTAGCTAGCTTGTAGCATAGCCTACATAGGTATGTATCACTCGCATTCTATCCTGGCGACGTTAACCGTCCCCTTCGTGGACGTAGACCCGCTAATTTGTCGTCTAGTACCGCCTTGCATTTCCTCCACTTAGTTTTCTCGACGGTTTCTTTTATAACGAACAACAGTGACATTTTTTATGTATATCAACACCGGCGATGACGATGGATTTCTAATTGCTGGTGTAGTAATGTACCGCCCATTATATCTTGTCACAGAAAACGCACGATCTCACCAGTCCGGATAATGCTTGGTGAGTCAAATCGCAATTGTCTAAATTCACGATCTTCTAGTCCTTCCGTTTTATATTAAATGTCTTTCATTTATTTGAAAGTGGATATAAATATAATTTTAATTTGAACCGGATGGAGTAGAAAAAATTGTACAATATATGATTTAATATATGCTTCATGGAACTTTCCCTGGTGTGTTTTAATCTGATCGGCACGGTACCCATTCTTTTAATCAGTGACCTAATAAATATTCCAGTTCCTAATACGTCATAGTCTGCGATTTTCAGGTGCAGCATTCGAATCGCGATCTTTATACGTCGGCCGGATTCTCTCTTCTTCCTTAGGAGCACTACTAATTTTATGTACGGCTGCAAAGCAGAGTATTCATGGTACTCCCGGTTGGCCATTTTCTCTAGATAACAGCAACAGATGAGAGGAATGACCATTCAATCCGGAATGGAAAAGTAACTAATTCATTTTCTAGAAACAAATAGAAAATACACAAGAGTTGTAGTGAAGTTGCATACATGCATCTAAGTTTTCTTTAGTATCTAGAACCACACAACTTTTCTAGAAGGTATTTTCTTCAGCGTGAACATTTTGTTTATTGCAGAGCCGCCGTCAAAATAGGTGAGTCAACTAACTATATTTAAAACATGTAAGTAAAGTCTGAATACCAAATCTCGTGCCAAAATACGTTGACTTTCTGGCTCCAAGTAAGCCCCAAGAGAATACTATTGTCAACACATGGTACCGTTTTGTTTTGTTTTGAAAATACCATTTTTTTTTATTTTTGCTCTGTGTGGAACTCAGCTCAGTGTGCTATGTGCAAGTATAGGGTTCTTGGGTAAAGGGTTTTCAAGCGGCACAAGGTAATGCAGTTGATGTGTGGATTGCTGCAATTTTGTGGACATTATGGACAATAAAAAATGATGATTGTTTTAGTAGATTTTATCCTGTAGATCCTAGTGTTATAGCAGCAAAGAAGCTTATTGGATAAGTTTCTGGTCTGCTTTACAAAGAAATACTGTAATGTGGACGCAAGATTCTTCCGGTAGCTACGGAGATCTGTGGTAACTTGGCATCCAACAAGAACAAGACAAGCATAAGTTGCTGGGATGATGTGAGAGAAATAGTATTGTGGTGGCTAATGTTTTGCTCTGAAGAATTTAGCAGGCTGATAGCCGATACTTTAGTAGTATGATCGTTTGATGATTTGTGTTTGGTTGTACAAGTTCTGTAGCAGCCTGAAAAGCTTTTATCATTCTTGGATGAGTGTTATCTGGCATTGCAATTTTTTCGCGTGTGCTGACGAACCATGTGAGATGTTTAAGCAATTTCATTTTGCAATGAAATTGGGGGCCTGTGGAAGAAGTAGACGTATGCTAGAAGTTCTTCACAAAGAAGGCATGAGCTCGTCGTTGGCCATTGACAGGTGGTTAGGGGCCGCCGATGGCATGACCCCACACGGAGACGATCAAATCATATCAACGGGTAGGTCTGAAACACCTGAAACACGGTTGGCACGCATCATGATCATCCACCTGCAGCATTAACCATTTTGTCGCTACAACTAGCGGCTACAGAGGTTCAAACGTTTCAGACAAGGCAGCTTCAGCTTACAAGATCGCCATTGCTGGATGCGTGTCGCTCTTCAGTCTCAAATTGCTCCCCTCCCAGACTCCCAGTAGTCCCGGACAGGCTGAGCTTCACATGCAGGCAGCAATGGCCGTTTGTCACTCCGTCTGTCGCCTTCCTCTCTTGTGCATCACAATCTGGTGAACAGAAAAACAGAGATCATGCGGCATGCATGTGAGTGTCCTGGCTCACTGGAGCTTGTTCTATTCAAACTGAAGCCAAGGCAGGCACGGAGATCATCCTACTTGTTTGCTTCTATACACCCATGCCTTCTTGTTTGCTTCTGCAGCGCATTTCCACAATTCAACAAAGTATGTAGTACACTAAAGAACATATCTTTTCTTTGTTCTCTTCTGCTCTGATCTGCATTGTGCACCTACTTAAACAGGACAAAAGAACAGGATACGATACTCCATGTACCAAAGATGAATGCAATTCTGATAGTACATCTTCACAATGTATTACCATTCATCCGGTGTCATACAGTTCTAGTTCCTTGCACAATGCTTGCTGTCAAATAAAGATCTTTTTTTTACTTGATGTCGAATAGAGATCGTTGGCAGACAAACAATACAAATCGCGTGTGTGCGGTGTTGTGCTCATCAATCGCCCTTGATTCAGAATCACATATAAGATGAGGTTTTCAGATTGGCCATAGCGATGGATGAACAAGAACAGGCGAGTTCATCAGGTTAAGGCAGCACCACCAGGGATTCGATTAAAATCACTCGAATCCCATGCATGCATACGCCAATCGATCTCTATATTAAAAATCTTTCGATTGATTATACTGTAAGTAGTCTCATCCTCATCACATTGGGATGCCAAATTAATTAATTTCAGCCTGGCTATATGTACAGCAAAGATGGATATTTTACATGGTTCCTCGTCGCATAGGGAATGGGAATCACCTCGCAGGTTGCAGATCGATCATAGCTCCTTGGTGCGGCCGTCGTCGTCGCAGACGCCGCGCTTGCCATAGCAATGCAGGAAGACCCATAGGAGGGCGGCGTTGAGGAGGGTGTTGAAGACCCATGCCCCGATGCCGCTGCACCCGCCGGCGACGGCGCCTCCGAAGTGCATCCAGACGACGCCGGCGTGGCAGACGAGGTTGCAACCCAGCAGCGCGAGCTGGCAGACGGGCGCACCCCTGGCTGCGCGCGCGGCCGGGAGGCCGGCGCCGACCCAGAAGCGGAAGGCGAAGGCGAGGACGTGCGCGAGCGTGGAAGCGAGGATGGCGAGCACCTGGAAGGACTGGGAGAACTCGAGCCAGAGGAAGGCCATGGCGACGGCGGCGGCGTGCGCGAAGACGCGCGCGGCGGCGCCGCGGCGGCGTCGGAGCACGGCGAAGAGGCCCCTGGCGGCGTGGAGGTAGCGGGAGAGGTAGTAGGCGTAGGACCAGAAGAAGACGCGGCCGGAGGAGCGGGTGCCCGGCGGGAAGCAGAGGAGCCAGCGGAGCGGGGTGGTGCGGCTGCGGCCGCGCCAGGACCAGCGCGTGTCGCGTATCTCGGCGACGGCGGAGAGGAGGGTGCCGGTGAAGATGGCGGCGGAGAAGGCGGCCATGAGGAGCGCGTGCGCCGGCGGGAGGGGGCCGAGCGGGAGGGGCCGTTTCCGGCGGAGCGCGGCGAGGAGGGCGTCGAGGGAGAGGGAGAGGGAGATGTAGGCGGCGAGGAAGCCGAGGAGGAAGGCCCAGGTGGAGAACCAGAGGCCGCCGGAGGGGCTCCACCGGAAGCCGACGATGGCCGGGTGCTCCGCCAGCCAGTACCTGGCGACGTCGCCGACGGCGGCGGCCATGGGAATGGATGGTTGTTGCGGTCGATTGAATTGTGTGGAGGGTGGATGGAAAGGGATTTGGGGGGAGGAGACGCCAAATATATATACTCACCCGAACCCGACCTCGCCGCCGTTTCTTACTGACGACGTTGGGGAGGAGGAGGAAGAACACGTCAGTCACGCGGATCCTCTCGTTCTAAATTCTATACGCACGCACGCACGCACAGACCAGACGACCATGAATCGCAGACCTGGACTCGATCCACCGGCTATATATATTGATTAATTTTCAGCTCAATTTACAAATGTTAACCTTTTCTCCTCCACTGATACTTATGAAATCTAAACTGAGTAATTCGTCGTGCATCTCGTGGAGTGGATAGTTTCCTCCATCAATTAATTTCCTGCGTCGACGCTCTTGGACGATCGACGGTGACATCTTTGATTTCGGTTGGATGGACGGATTTTGTAACCATGTACTAGTACACAACAAGCACAACTTCTCGTCAATCTCAGTGATGCAAGCTAAAGCAGCACACCACTATCAGCAACCTAATATCTCCGCTCAATTGTTTTAATCTGCGCTTTTCCCAGCGCACTACAATCTGATTCCTTTCTGAAAAGACAAATTAATAAAGATGTTTATGTTGTTGGTAGAGCAGCATGCCTGCACCTAATCAGCTTCTATTAAGCATCCACCATATGCTGCAGTATGCAGAATTCTAAATTAACCACTTTTCAAAGATATTATATCAGTGGATTGACCTTGGAAAACCAAGTTCGTCATGTAGAAACAAAGATGGAATACCAAAACGTACAGTGGTAGGCAATTAATTACTTTCTCCGGTATTTAGAACGGCACTCAATTGTCTTCTGCTTCTAGAACAAGTTTCCAAAAGAACCGACGACTGACCACCTTATTCATTCATAGTTCATTTCCTTGGGAAACAACTCACCCACGAGACTGTACATACGACTTCATCGAAGGCAGGGATTTGGTTATCTAGTTCGTGTGGTGACTGGAATTATCAGTCGACCCAAAAAATGACCGTCCCATAAATTTTCATTAACCACATATAACCGGAAATCATGAGCCCTCCGATTACTTTCTCATAGGGGTATCCAAATCCTTGATCGACTCCGAGTGAACATTTTTGGCTCCCAAGTCCTAGTGATTATTTTCTTGAATGAACTTTTTTTTTTTGTTAAAAGTTGAATTGTTTACAAAAATCATGCATGTTCTCAATTATTTATCCCGTAAGCATGCAAAATCTCAGTTTTAAATAAGTTGCATCCTTAACTACATAAAAATGACAAATGTACAAACATGAGTGTAAAGAACAATTGATAGTTTCAAATCTTGCCAGCCGGACATGTTGGGGATATATCAACTAGGGGTGTCTCCAACATTGATCAATCCGGCTAGTCCAGTGTGTCCCAAAGGTGGTAAGGCTGAAGCCTGTCGGGCGGCCCAGATAGCTGACGTACAAGGAAGTAGGCGGACGGTCCAAGAAGGCGTAAGGCCGAAGCCCATCAAGCCACCAAGTCCAAGACGGAATGCGGCAACTAAGCCGGCTAGGTCTAGGACTCTGATTACTTGCCGGACAAGTACTTGCCTTGTATCCTAGGGTCTGGCCGCCTATATAAGCCGGCCACCAGGAAGCCTTTAGGGCACGCTTCAATACGCATCATACACATTGTAACCTGTTCACGGCTATTGCCTCATAGTGAATTATAGCAACACGTAGGATCTCGCCACCGCCGCGGGATCGGAAGCTGGGTAAACTCGCCGTGTTCAATCCCGTCCTCGACGACACCAGCCTTCTTCCCCCACAATCCATACGTAGGCTAGAGGACCCCGTCTCCTATCAATTATGCCGATACTACGACAGTTGGCGCCCACCGTGGGGCATAAGGTTCCTGGCGTCACGTTCCAGGCGGGAACACTTGGCGGCGTGGGCAAGCAGATCGCCGTCGGTCGCGTCACAAGGTATGGCGGCCACAGCTACGTCCACTCGGATGAGTCCTGACTCCCGGCGGACGACTACCTTATCGGATGCGCAATCGTACCGATCGGAGGGATCGACGTCTTCATCGGGTATACGCCAGAGGCATACGGCCTACCGCGTTTCTACAACCCCACCCACCAACCCTTCGACCAAGCAGTCGACCGACAAGATGGATCGGAATCCGCCTTCTCCCAGGAGTCGGACGAATCTGATTTCCACTTCGTCGGAGTTGTCGGACTGGGATCAGACTCCCAGCCGGAAAACAACGATCCTGAGTCAATCCTCCCTGCTCTCCAGGAGGATGCGATGTCAGATGCCGGATCTAGATCTACCGTTCAAGTCAACGTAGACTCTGACTCTGATGATGATGCTAGTCTCTTCGAAGAGAAGATCAAAACCCGCTTTTCCAGTGGCAATCCGACTCCTTCAGAGGGCACAGCGGATACTGACATGCCTGACAAGCTGGCTATGATGGTTGTCGTCGGTCACGAGACAACCCCAGTTGCTTCGGAAACGCAAAACAAGCCGGTGGAAGATGCCGGCGACACCACTGCCGGTCAACTCATTGAAAGTTCCGACAAGGTGCGCGCAAAGAAGAAAACTGGCCTCGAGAAAGGCGGCAGCAGAAAACCCACGGATTTTCTCTCCGTCATCAAAGAAGTAGACGAAATCATGAATACTCCGGTAAATAAAGACACCCCACTCGACGAAGTGGAAGAGCTTAGAATTAACATGCTCAAGCACTCTGACTTCCTACGAAAAAGAGAGGAGCACGTTGAGAGCATTGCGAAGAAGATCGAGAAAGAATAGGAGAAGATGTCGGCCAAAACAAGCCGGCAACTCTTTGAGGAAAAAAGGTCATCAAAAAACCGCCGTGACAAGGAGCCGCCAACACGCGCAACGACAGTGGCTCAAGATCTCGGGTTCGACTGGCGTATGGCACCACAACGCGTGGACAGAAGGGGAGATGTTGTTTTTGCACCCCCGTCCTCAACACGGCTGCTGCGCTAGATACCCTCGACGACAAAACTTACACGGCGGAGGAAAAACTGGCCAATGCAAGACACTTCGTGAGCAAGGCCCTAGAACAACAAGCTCGCGCTGATTCCTACGGCCACATGGCGGATGCTCGCGGGGGAGACCTAGAGTCTAAGTCAGGAAAGTGCAAAGCTGCACCTGGCGACGACCCCGAAGGCCCGTCTGGCTCCAGTAGCCATGGCGACAAAAGGAAGGCAACGCCACCTCCAAAGAAGACGCCACCGCCAAAACCAAGGCGGGACGAGAACTCAAGGACAGGAAGCAGGGGAGACCTGCCACCTCCAGCCCAGCCAAGACGCGACAATGGCGGTAGCCGGAACAATAGACTGCCGCCTAGGAAAGATGCCGGTAACGACCCTCCCAGGAGAGGCCGAAGTCGGTCTCCGCAGCGTAGCACCGGCAGCAAGAGGAAATGGGAGGCAGAAGGGCCCAGGCGCAGCATAAGCCGGGCAGCGCAGGACGAGCCAGACGCAAACAGAGGCGCACGGCAGCTCGATCCAAAAGACGCACGACACCGCCTACAAGACATAGCAAGAGGAAAGGAGCCGCTATATTCTGGACCAAAGTGCTTCGGCGACGCCATCCGCAGAGAGCCGTTCCCTAAGGACATGACATCAGTGTCAAAAAATTGTTCTAGGTAGAACGGCCTCGTTAAGCCGGATTCATGGCTAGCCGACTATGCCATGGCCATAGAAATTGCCGGCGGGAGCAGCTATATTGCCGTCCGTTACCTACCTCTCATGTTGGAAGGCACGGCAAGGGCTTGGATCGACAACCTTCCTGAAAAGTCTATCCATAGCTGGTACGACATGGAAAAGGTTTTCTCCCAGCCTACACGGATTTGCAACGCTGTATCCAAAAGCCGGACGAAACCATGACAGACTTTGTCAGCCGTTGGATATCCGAAAAAGCCAACTGTCATGGTGTTTCGGACGCACAGGCTATCCACGCCTTCTACACGGGCCTGCAGAAGAAGTCCTTGCTCCGTCATCGGCTCGTCCGCGAGCAAATCACGGACCTTGGCGAGATGCTCAACCTAGCCGCCCAATACGCGGCGGCGGATGACGACGCCAGGGACGATGATCCAGACATCAACATCATGCCAAAACGGAACAACAAGCGCAAGCAGGCGGCGGATGACAAAGCCGGACCTTCCACCGAGGTAGCTGTCGCATTCCAAGGGAATGCCGACAAAAAGAAGTGGAAGAATAAGAAAGATAGTCGCGACGCCGGCTCATGGCCTAAAGCGGCGCGAATCACTTATGAGCAGGCAAAACTTTTGCCGTGCCCTATCCACGCCTCACTCGGCAAGGTCAACCATATGCTTGGCGAATGTCGTTTCATGGACGACTTCAAAAAGGACCCCACAGTCGGCTGGAAGTCAAAGAAGTCAAAGAAGAACGACAAGAAAGACAACAAGGAGGATGAGGATGACGACGATATGTCTGTCTCAAGCGAGGATGACGCGGCCGCCAAGAAAAAGAAACCATATCCGAAGGTCAAAGAATCTCTTGTATGCTTTGTCGGCACGCCTTCGGCTAAGGCGGATAAGGCGGAAATGCGCGAACTCAACGCGACAATGCCGGACGTCCCTCAGTATTTGAACTTGTAGCGTACCTGCACTTTAAATAAGGCAGATACCTGTGTATAGTGCAAATCTCTGGATCGATTCATTTGCACACACAGTTTACGATGTAATATCACAACAAAGCATCAATTATATTACATCGATGATCCAGAATTACAAAATATTTGATACAAGTTGCATAGCGTAAAGCTAGCATTGAAAAAGTACACAGCGGAAATACAATAGCAGTGAGTCTCTATAACTTTCATGCTGCCACAGGCGAAAACATGTTGGTTGTAGACTCGAAACCTTTAAACGAAACCTCACTCGTCATCTGATCAAATCTGCAATAAGAAAAATATTGCAACAACGTGGGTCAGATTTCCATTAAAAATGGAGTCTGGCAAGTGACACTATGGTGGACACTTAATGGAATAACTCTAAAGCCTATATGCATATTTGGCTGGTGGAGTTCAAGGCTATTTTGCATAAAGCCAATTTTTCCTATCCTTTTGAAAAATACTTTCTTCAATTCGAGACAAGTATGGCATGAAAACCATAAATCTCATCTTCCCTTGTTCACCCATCAAGTTTTATTTCTGAAGTTGGAATGATGGAATCCTCCGTTGACGTCCGTGATCAGCTGCTCAAATTGTCCGTACCGGGGACACGGCTAAGTACTTAGTTTTTCACTCTGCAGAGGTTGTGCACGTTCACCATTGTACCCATTCAACCCAAACTATCCTTTACACACCATTTGTGAATAGGAAAGGAGAGAATGAGACGAGATCTTTCAGAAGCATTTTCCCTCCCACTCTGGCTTGACCCGTTCCACCTAACACCCCCCTACATCTGCTTGTCAAGCCGGAGAGAGTCCACACAACATAATTGATCAAGCCAGAGCCCATATGGCAATGGCTGCATTGGAAGCAATCGTCACTCAGAGTTCTTCAGATTCCTCAGTTCCTGGGTGGCCATTCACAAGTGTACATACTCCAGGAACCATAGACATGGACCTGAGTAGCCACTCAACATAAACCATGCAACCACTTACCACCCAGGTGTTTCATTCTTAACTTAGTAGAATTTGGATTTTCACAAAACAACATTTGCATAGCATCAATAATTCTACTAAGTATTGCATAGGAACCTAGACACAGGAATAAGGAATTCTACACAGGTTTAGCATAGCAATACTATCCTACACATGCATATAAAAATACACTAAGTAATGCATATAGAAATAATAGGAAGTTTATGAGGTGTGCCACTTGCCTTTGAATGTTGTCGTTGTTCACAAGTCTTTTCAACGATACTCGGGACTCTCCGTTCAATCTAACAGTATAGACAAGCAACAATACAACAATCAACAGCAAGCACAACTCCACAATGCACACAAACACATACTAGATGAATAGATAAGTTTTATAAAACTTTCTAAGGAAAATATGTTTATGCATGATGTGCAAAATATTCCTAAGGGCTAGAAATGCTTTTTCATGTCATGAAAATATTTTAAGTTAATGCAAGGAAATGTGTTGGTCAAGAATGACTAAGGACTATGGTCATATGTTTGACAAAATAACTTTGTTATAATTCATCTTGAATAAGCACTCTAATGTCTTAGTCATGATGTGTAAAAGTACTTAGAGAAAATACTAAGTTTATTCTTCAAGGTGATCAACAATTATCAACTCTTTGTAAATTGGATATTCACTATAGTGAGAGAGACAGACACCCGGCCAGCCACTTAAATTGTGGAACAGGTCTCATGTACGTGGACATGTAAGGTTTGTCTCCAGGCCGCTTCTTCCCACTATGCCGCTAGGATCCAACAACTTCAAGATGATAACATCATGATCAAACTTTGTTTAAGTCAAATGTGAAAGACAAGATTAGAAAAGAGGGAAAAGATAGAAAGAAAGATGTAGTTGTCCTCCAGGCTTCATCTCCAGACTTGTAATATTCTCCTTGATGATGTCTTGATTGAAGTTTTGATAGACTTGATAAATCTTCAGAGTTGGTGGTTCTTGTATCCTCGAGGCTGGTCTTGGATTTACTTAGTCATCATGAAGTCTAACAGAAGAAGGAGGGAGAAAGAAGAAAGAGGGAGAAAGACTTAGAAAATATTTCTGGTTGGTCTTCATGAACTTCTTCTTGATCTTTCTTCTAAGTGCTTCCACTCCTTGGAGATTCTTATGGAGTCTTGTTTGGCTAAGTCCTTCATTGGTCTTCCAGCTCCATGTTGAAAATTACTAAGTGTCTAAGTGTAGCACATCACAAAAATGCTAAGTTGAAATTATTTCTAACATAGAGAAAACTAATGAAGAGGGGTTTTCCTATGAGAATTATATCTACAAAATAAAATATGCTATGAATGAAATGATATTTTTAATCACAGGAATCATAAAAATAACTTTTGTGATTTCTTTATAAATATGCATGAATTTATAAATGCAATTTAATTAATTTCTATTTTTGGAAAATATAACATAAGGAATAATTATAAGATTAAAGTTTTCTATGATTAAATTTTTCTAATATAATTTAATAAATAGAGTTAATAGACAGAGGTATTTTAATTAAATTTATAGTAATTTACTTTAATCAAAAATACTATTTTTATTAATAGTTATGTTGAAAATACTCAAACCATTCAATTTAAATATATAACTATGAATTCATTCAAAATTACTCAAAATTATTTTATAGCAGTGGCATTAATTTACAAATATTCTAAAGTTTCCAAAACAATTTTATTTGTAATTTTTGAATTTACAGATTAAAAGTTATGACAAAAATACTCAAATTCACCATTTGAAATTTGAATATTTTATACTAAGTCAAATTTGAATTTTGGCCGATCTAAACTAATCTACATGTCAAGAGCTTTCCAAATATATAAAGTTTGTTAAATTTGGATGAGTGGTTAAAAAGTTATAGATGTTTTAATTACAGGGACTAATCTGCAAAATTTCCAATTAAATTTAAAATAGAAAAAGAATTACACGCTGGCGCTGACGCGGCGCTGACTGTGCACGACGTGGCGCTGACGTGGCTGCCACGCGGGCGCTGACTGGATAAGTCAACAGATCTGCGCCGTCAGATCTGGTTCTGACGGTCCAGATCGGATCGTACTGATTCGTCTGAGACTTCTAATCTGGGCCGTAAAAACTAGATCGGACGGCTCCGGGCGATTGACCATACCTAGGCGGTGCAGCTCGCCGGAGTTGGAGCGGACGACGGCGCCGGCGGCTCGGGCGTGGACGCTCTAGTCGCCCTAGAGCTTCCCCGGACGCGCGAAGACCTCGAAAGTGCGCGTACGGATGCGGTGGAGACGAGGGTCGCGTCGGTGTAGCGCGACGCTCCTTCTACGATGACCTCGGTGGCGAATCCGTGCGGGGCGTCGGTGAGTTCTCCGGCGTGCTTGTCCTCCGCAAAATCTGCAGGAGAAGATCGCCCGAAGGCCTCAGGGGACGCGTACGGAAGCGGGGTAGCAGAGGGGAGGGTCTCGGTCGCAGGAGGGGGCTCATCTCACCGGGAGTTGAAGAAAAACGCGGCGGCGGCAATGGCTACTCCGGCGATGAGATTGGACGGCCTGGCGGCGTGTTAGATGCTAGGGTTTGGGGCAAAAGGAAGACGGAGTCGTGGAGTTTATATAGGCCGAAGGGGGAAAACGAATCCGCGACAATCTCGCTCGATTTTGGAAGGAGATCGCCGGCGGAAATCTCGGCTGGAGGTTGAAGAAGATCTGCTGACGTCAGCATGACGTCACAGGTATTTTCTTTTCTGATTTTTCTATTTTATTTATATCTTTTGATTTATAACTCCAAATGATGTCAAATAAATTTCTAAAAATTTGTAATATTATTATCTTTCTGTTAAACCAATTGTGGGAGTGTTTTGAACACTTTTCAAAAATAATAATTTGAAATATTGATTAAATGTAAAATCGACACTTTATGTTTAATTTAAAACTAGGGTTTAATTAATTTTAATTTTGGCTAAATAATTTATATGAAATACCCATATTCAATTATGTTTGGATTTCAGTTATTTAAATTTGTTTTGCTGAAATCATTCTTCTTTATTTTGGCATAATATTAAAGAACTAAATATAAATAATGTTTTAGGAAATGTGAAATATAAGTTATTCATTTTTTTAATTGAAAATAATTTGTGCACCATTATATTTTATTTTATGATAATTCATTTGAAAACTTCATAACAACTTTGGACAAGATTTTTGTTTTAATTTTATTCTTGTTTAGAACATATTAATCATTTCATGCTTTGAAAATAGATGAAATTCATTTGAGCAAATGAAATGTTTATTTGGCTAATTCATTAATTTAAAATCTATAAAGTTTATAGTTATAAATTACAGAATTTAAATTTTAACACGATGTTTTGAATTTAGTTGAGAGAATGAAAACCATTTGGCAACTAACACCAATTTTAATTAATTTGAAAATTTATGGATAGATATGGCTAAGTGGTTGAAATCAATTTCTTATAAGTAAACTATTTACTTAAAATAAAATGGATTGTAGTTTGTAAAATATTTGTCAAATTACATTTTAAGGTTTTTGAAATACAGTGGATAATAAAATATTTAAACTGTGACATTTGAAATATTAAACTCTTTCAATAAGTTTGAAGTCTTTTATAGTTGGTTTCCTTATGCATTTAATATTTTATTTTAATAAAAAGAAAAGTTTTAAATTTTAGTGATTTTTGAACATTATAAAATGTTGGGATGTTACAGACTACCACCCTTAAAAGGAATCTCGTCCCCGAGATTCGGAGAAGCTAGAAAGACAAAGCAAATGCTTGATTCATTCTGATAACTCGGGATGTTTTGGGAAATGAAATTTCTGACCTGGAAACTTGAAAACTTGGCAGCGAATGATTTTTCTGATTAGAAGGATGAAAAGAAAGATAGTTTGAGATCTCCGTGTTTAAGCGACTGGGTTTGAATTATTTAGGTGGCTACCACCCTTAAAAGAATTTTTTTTTGTGGTCAGTCTAGAAACTTTGTGTAATCTTGTTTATTCCTCTGATGTAGAGCGTACAAGTGTTCAAAATACAATGGCATGTGGTGGATACAGAAAGTTTTTAGCACTCACGCTTTCCACTCGGTCCTTGGAGAGGTTTATCTTTCTTCCGCTCTGGGCAGCCACTGACATAGTGTCCTGTTGCTCCGCATCTGCGACATGTCACGGGACTGATGATTTTCTTGTGTGAGCGGGTAAGGCATTTCTCCTTCATCTTTACTGGGCACTTATCAACATAATGTCCTTTGCCTTTACATTTGTAGCAAATTACGTCACTTAAGTTCCTCTTCTTCTTTGGTGTTTCCAGGGCTAACAGTTCTTCCAAATCTTGTTTGCCATATTCTATCTCAATTAAAGAAGTCCAGTCTCGTTTGATTTGACAGTTTCGAGCTAGGTGATCTCCTTCACATTGATAGCAACACTTGGAGGTACTTTTGGATTTCTTCGGAAGTGACCTTACTCTTATTTCATTCTTCACCTTAGTATGACCCACAGTCTCATTTTGATGAAGATTTGGTTCAGTATCCTGACCAGTCCTTTTTTCTTTGCAGTCCCATGAATAATGTCCTAGTTCTCCACAGGTAAAACATGTTATATGGCTAGTATCTCTTTTGTGTTCCTCCTTCTTTTCTTGTACTTCCACATACTTCATGAGATTTTGTTGCATCCCCTTTTTGGCTTGCTGACTGACTTCTTGCACCACAGGGTAGAGTTGATATTGCGTTGGAACGTGATTTGTTGCTTCACACAAACAGCAAGAAATCTGACTTGTGGGGCATTCCCTAACTGGATGTCCGGTATGACCATGGGGCCACTCATCAGGACATTCTTTGGACGTATGTCCTATCTCTCCACAAGTTTTGCATGCCTTTAGTTTGGTCATAAGGTTCTCTTCAAAATCACTATGGTTTTGATCAATCTTAGGCAGTTGCTCATTGATCATCTTCAACAGCTGACTCTGGTTCTCTAATAGTAGTCGCATAGTTGTATGCAATTCATTGGTGTTGGTATTGGGGTGAGACATCTGTTTGGTTTAGAAAGCAATGAGTTGAATTATTTGTACTTATGGGGAAATCCTAGTTCAATAAAACAAAACAAGGCAACCAATCTATAACATAATCAATCAACATCTAACAAACATCAAGCAACAAGGTTCACAACAAACAAACAATCTAGTATTGTCATATAGCTAAGTTGATATGATCAATACACTAACACGATATCGTCGTTCTATTTAAGTGGTGGTCAAATGTACCTCCTTCGCAAGTGCTTCAAGTTCTTGTTCAACTTTCTTGGATATCTTTGAAGTGTTGGTCGAATCCTGGTTCTTTAGTGGTCTTCCATGCATGCAGAACTTCATGATTAATCGTAGCTTTTCCATATGAGCCAGCAGAATCAGACTTAGACTATAAGAACATGGTCATAAAAAAAAAAAGAGGTTTTCAGAAGGTTGATATTAGATGAGAGTATGAGGAAGATAAAATGAAAAGTTTTGTTTTTAGAAAAGTGAATAAATAGATTTTCAATCCTATGGTCAAATCCTATTTCTATCCAAACCTAGGGTTTCGAACCTACAGGCAACACAGTGCTCTGATACCATCTGTAGCGTACCTGCACTTTAAATAAGGCAGATACCTGTGTATAGTGCAAATCCCTGGATCGATTCATTTGCACACACAGTTTACGATGTAATATCACAACAAAGCATCAATTATATTACATCGATGATCCAGAATTACAAAATATTTGATACAAGTTGCATAGCGTAAAGCTAGCATTGAAAAAGTACACAGCGGAAATACAATAGCAGTGAGTCTCTATAACTTTCATGCTGCCACAGGCGAAAACATGTTGGTTGTAGACTCGAAACCTTTAAACGAAACCTCACTCGTCATCTGATCAAATCTGCAATAAGAAAAATATTGCAACAACGTGGGTCAGATTTCCATTAAAAATGGAGTCTGGCAAGTGACACTATGGTGGACACTTAATGGAATAACTCTAAAGCCTATATGCATATTTGGCTGGTGGAGTTCAAGGCTATTTTGCATAAAGCCAATTTTTCCTATCCTTTTGAAAAATACTTTCTTCAATTCGAGACAAGTATGGCATGAAAACCATAAATCTCATCTTCCCTTGTTCACCCATCAAGTTTTATTTCTTAAGTTGGAATGATGGAATCCTCCGTTGACGTCCGTGATCAGCTGCTCAAATTGTCCGTACCGGGGACACGGCTAAGTACTAAGTTTTTCACTCTGCAGAGGTTGTGCACGTTTACCATTGTACCCATTCAACCCAAACTATCCTTTACACACCATTTGTGAATAGGAAAGGAGAGAATGAGACGAGATCTTTCAGAAGCATTTTCCCTCCCACTCTGGCTTGACCCGTTCCACCTAACATCCCCCTACATCTGCTTGTCAAGCCGGAGAGAGTCCACGCAACATAATTGATCAAGCCAGAGCCCATATGGCAATGGCTGCATTGGAAGCAATCGTCACTCGGACTTCTTCAGATTCCTCGGTTCCTGGGTGGCCATTCACAAGTGTACATACTCCAGGAACCATAGACATGGACCTGAGTAGCCACTCAACATAAACCATGCAACCACTTACCACCCAGGTGTTTCATTCTTAACTTAGTAGAATTTGGATTTTCACAAAACAACATTTGCATAGCATCAATAATTCTACTAAGTATTGCATAGGAACCTAGACACAGGAATAAGGAATTCTACACAGGTTTAGCATAGCAATACTATCCTACACATGCATATAAAAATACACTAAGTAATGCATATAGAAATAATAGGAAGTTTATGAGGTGTGCCACTTGCCTTTGAATGTTGTCGTTGTTCACAAGTCTTTTCAACGATACTCGGGACTCTCCGTTCAATCTAACAGTATAGACAAGCAACAATACAACAATCAACAGCAAGCACAACTCCACAATGCACACAAACACATACTAGATGAATAGATAAGTTTTATAAAACTTTCTAAGGAAAATATGTTTATGCATGATGTGCAAAATATTCCTAAGGGCTAGAAATGCTTTTTCATGTCATGAAAATCTTTTAGTTAATGCAAGGAAATGTGTTGGTCAAGAATGACTAAGGACTATGGTCATATGTTTGACAAAATAACTTTGTTATAATTCATCTTGAATAAGCACTCTAATGTCTTAGTCATGATGTGTAAAAGTACTTAGAGAAAATACTAAGTTTATTCTTCAAGGTGATCAACAATTATCAACTCTTTGTAAATTGGATATTCACTATAGTGAGAGAGACAGACACCCGGCCAGCCACTTAAATTGTGGAACAGGTCTCATGTACGTGGACATGTAAGGTTTGTCTCCAGGCCGCTTCTTCCCACTATGCCGCTAGGATCCAACAACTTCAAGATGATAACATCATGATCAAACTTTGTTTAAGTCAAATGTGAAAGACAAGATTAGAAAAGAGGGAAAAGATAGAAAGAAAGATGTAGTTGTCCTCCAGGCTTCATCTCCAGACTTGTAATATTCTCCTTGATGATGTCTTGATTGAAGTTTTGATAGACTTGATAAATCTTCAGACTTGGTGGTTCTTGTATCCTCGAGGTTGGTCTTGGATTTACTTAGTCATCATGAAGTCTAACAGAAGAAGGAGGGAGAAAGAAGAAAGAGGGAGAAAGACTTAGAAAATATTTCTGGTTGGTCTTCATGAACTTCTTCTTGATCTTTCTTCTAAGTGCTTCCACTCCTTGGAGATTCTTCTGGAGTCTTGTTTGGCTAAGTCCTTCATTGGTCTTCCAGCTCCATGTTGAAAATTACTAAGTGTCTAAGTGTAGCACATCACAAAAATGCTAAGTTGAAATTATTTCTAACATAGAGAAAACTAATGAAGAGGGGTTTTCCTATGAGAATTATATCTACAAAATAAAATATGCTATGAATGAAATGAAATTTTTAATCACAGGAACCATAAAAATAACTTTTGTGATTTCTTTATAAATATGCATGAATTTATAAATGCAATTTAATTAATTTCTATTTTTGGAAAATATAACAAAAGGAATAATTATAAGATTAAAGTTTTCTATGATTAAATTTTTCTAATATAATTTAATAAATAGAGTTAATAGACAGAGGTATTTTAATTAAATTTATAGTAATTTACTTTAGTCAAAAATACTATTTTTATTAATAGTTATGTTGAAAATACTCAAACCATTCAATTTAAATATATAACTATGAATTCATTCAAAATTACTCAAAATTATTTTATAGCAGTGGCATTAATTTACAAATATTCTAAAGTTTCCAAAACAATTTTATTTGTAATTTTTGAATTTACAAATTAAAAGTTATGACAAAAATACTCAAATTCACCATTTGAAATTTGAATATTTTATACTAAGTCAAATTTGAATTTTGGCCGATCTAAAATAATCTACATGTCAAGATCTTTCCAAATATATAAAGTTTGTTAAATTTGGATGAGTGGTTAAAAAGTTATAGATGTTTTAATTACAGGGACTAATCTGCAAAATTTCCAATTAAATTTAAAATAGAAAAAGAATTACACGCTGGCGCTGACGCGGCACTGACTGTGCACGACGTGGCGCTGACGTGGCTGCCATGCGGGCGCTGACTGGATAAGTCAACAGATCTGGGCCGTCAGATCTGGATCTGACAGTCCAGATCGGATCGTACCGATTCGTCTGAGACTTCTAATCTGGGCCGTAAAAACTAGATCGGACGGCTCCGGGCGATTGACCATACCAGGGCGGTGCAGCTCGCCGGAGTTGGAGTGGACGACGGCGCCGGCGGCTCGGGCGTGGACGCTCTAGTCGCCCTAGAGCTTCCCCGGACGCGCGAAGACCTCGAAAGTGCGCGTACGGATGCGGTGGAGACGAGGGTCGCGTCGGTGTAGCGCGACGCTCCTTCTACGATGACCTCGGTGGCGAATCCGTGCGGGGCGTCGGTGAGTTCTCCGGCGTGCTTGTCCTCCGCAAAATCTGCAGGAGAAGATCACCCGAAGGCCTCAGGGGACGCGTACGGAAGCGGGGTAGCAGAGGGGAGGGTCTCGGTCGCAGGAGGGGGCTCATCTCACCGGGAGTTGAAGAAAAACGCGGCGGCGGCAATGGCTACTCCGGCGATGAGATTGGACGGCCTGGCGGCGTGTTAGATGCTAGGGTTTGGGACAAAAGGAAGACGGAGTCGTGGAGTTTATATAGGCCGAAGGGGGAAAACGAATCCGCGACAATCTCGCTCGATTTTGGAAGGAGATCGCCGGCGGAAATCTCGGCTGGAGGTTGAAGAAGATCTGCTGACGCTCAGCATGACGTCACAGGTATTTTCTTTTCTGATTTTTCTATTTTATTTATATCTTTTGATTTATAACTCCAAATGATGTCAAATAAATTTCTAAAAATTTGTAATATTATTATCTTTCTGTTAAACCAATTGTGGGAGTGTTTTGAACACTTTTCAAAAATAATAATTTCGAAATATTGATTAAATGTAAAATTGACACTTTATGTTTAATTTAAAACTAGGGTTTAATTAATTTTAATTTTGGCTAAATAATTTATATGAAATACCCATATTCAATTATGTTTGGATTTCAGTTATTTAAACTTGTTTTGCTGAAATCATTCTTCTTTATTTTGGCATAATATTAAAGAACTAAATATAAATAATGTTTTAGGAAATGTGAAATATAAGGTATTCATTTTTTTAATTGAAAATAATTTGTGCACCATTATATTTTATTTTATGATAATTCATTTGAAAACTTCATAACAACTTTGGACAAGATTTTTGTTTTAATTTTATTCTTATTTAGAACATATTAATCATTTCATGCTTTGAAAATAGATGAAATTCATTTGAGCAAATGAAATGTTTATTTGGCTAATTCATTAATTTAAAATCTATAAAGTTTATAGTTATAAATTACAGAATTTAAATTTTAACACCATGTTTTGAATTTAGTTGAGAGAATGAAAACCATTTGGCAACTAACACCAATTTTAATTAATTTGAAAATTTATGGATAGATATGGCTAAGTGGTTGAAATCAATTTCTTATAAGTAAACTATTTACTTAAAATAAAATGGATTGTAGTTTGTAAAATATTTGTCAAATTACATTTTAAGGTTTCTGAAATACAGTGGATAATAAAATGTTTAAACGGTGACATTTGAAATATTAAACTCTTTCAATAAGTTTGAAGTCTTTTATAGTTGGTTTCCTTATGCATTTAATATTTTATTTTAATAAAAAAAAAAGTTTTAAATTTTAGTGATTTTTGAACATTATAAAATGTTGGGATGTTACAGAACTGGTCGGAAGCAACGATCACTGGGGACCGAGCCGACCACCCTGATCACGTTTCTCACCCAGGCAAGTACGCCCTCGTCGTCGATCCCATTGTCGACAACTTCAGACTCACAAAGGTACTCATGGATGGCGGCAGCAGCCTCAACATCCTGTACTACGAGACACTAAGCCGCATGAACCTGTCAGAGGATCGGCTGGACCACAACAACCTCACTTTTCACGGCATAGTGCCCGGCAGGCAAGCAAAGTCAATGGGGAGCATTAGGCTGAAGGTAACTTTCGGACCAAAAGAGAACTACCGCTCAGAGTTCCTCCGGTTCGAAGTTGTCCCCTTCAAAAGCGCCTATCATGCAATATTCGGACGACCGGCTTTCGCCAAATTTATGGCAAGGCCGTGCTACATATACAGCAAGCTTAAAATGCCGGGGGAAAACGGAACCATCACGATTTCCGGCAACTTTAAGAAAGCCAAGTAGTGTGAACGTGGTATGTCTGCCTTCGCAGAAGCCGTCATCCACAAGGAAGAACTCGCACTACTTGGGGCGGATTCAGACAACTCCATGCCCAAGCCAAAGATTGATGTCAAGAAGACCTTTGAAGCTTCAGAAGACACCAAAAAGGCGGACCTCATCCCAGGCGACAAGTCTAAGCAAGTCGTCATCGGCTCCAACCTTGACAACAAATAGGAAGGCGCGCTCATCGAGTTCCTCCGTGAGAATCGTGACATCTTTGCATGGTCGCCTTCCGACATGCCTGGTGTACCGAGGGAACTTGCCGAGCACTCACTCAGCGTCATAAAAGGATCCAAGCCGGTGAAGCAAGCAACAAGACGCTTTGGAGATGAGAGACGCAAGGCTATAGGAAAGGAGATAAATAGGCTGAAGGCCGCCAATTTCATAAAAGAAGTTGTGCACACCGATTGGGTGGCAAATCCTGTACTTGTTCCAAAGAAGAATAAAGAGCTGAGGATGTGTATTGACTATACCGGTGTTAACAAGTGCTGTCCAAAGGATCCCTTTGCGCTGCCTAGAATTGACCAAGTCGTAGACTCCACAGCAGGCTCCGAGCTGCTTTGTTTTTTGGACGCCAACTCAGGATACCATCAAATCAAGATGAGAGAGTCGGATCAGCATCTTTCACCACTCCATACGGGACTTTCCGCTACATCACGATGCCTTTTGGCCTGAAGAATGCAGGGGCAACATACCAGCGCTGTATGCAGAATTGCCTGCACGAACAGATCGGCCGCAGTGTTCACGTCTACGTAGACGACATCGCGGTGATGTCAAAAAAGAAGGCAGATCTCCTAGAGGATTTGGAAGAAACTTTTCAGAATCTCCGGAGGTATCAGATGAAACTCAATCCCGCCAAGTGTGTTTTCGGCGTTCCAGCCGGCAAACTGCTCGGGTTTATCGTCTCAGAACGAGGGATCGAGGTTAATCCGGAGAAGATCAAGGCCATCCAAAACATATCCAGACCTACTTGTCCGAAGGACGTGCAACGTCTAGCCGGATCGGCAGCGGCCGTCAGTCGTTTCATAAGCCGCCTAGGAGAAAAGGCAATGCCTCTCTACCGGCTATTGAAGAAATCCGACAACTTTGAGTGGACAGCAGAGCCTTACAACAACTTAAGGAGGCCCTCATATCCGCTCCGATATTGGCAGCACCTCGATCACAGGAACCAATGCTGCTATACATCGCGGCAACAAGAGTTGTTGTCAGCGTTGTCTTGGCTGTGGAAAGAAAGGAGAATGAAGCCGCGACGTATGAGCAACAACCGGTCTACTTCATCAGTGAAGTATTCTCCGCCTCCAAGCAGAGGTATCCGCATTACCAAAAGCTGTCTTATGGTGTATTCTTAGCCGCCAGAAAGCTTAGGCATTATTTCCAGGAGCACACAGTGATAGTAGTCAGCAAGGCATCGTTGGGAGACATAATAAACAATGCAGAGGCAACAGGTCGAGTTGCCAAATGGGGCATCGAACTTGCCGCCTTTGATTAGTCTATAAGCCACGGACCGCCATTAAGTCTCAAGCGCTTGCAGATTTTGTCGCCGACTGGATAGAAGCCATGGAGGAAACGACACTCCCCGAATCAGAATATTGGGTCATGCACTTAATCGGATCAAAGATGCTCAAAGGCTCGGGGGCTGGAGTCGTTCTACGCACGCCTAAAGGTGACAAGCTTAGCTACGTGTTGCAAATCCACTTCACAGCAACCAACAACGTTGCCGAGTACGAAGCTTTGCTTCATGGGTTACACGTGGCAAACGACCTCGGCGTCAAAAGAATCCTCCGTTATGGCGACTCAGATTTGGTCGCGCAGCAAGTAAGCGGAACATGGGATGCGAAAAGCGCAACAATGGCGGCATACAGAGCCAAAGTTGACGAATTCGCAAAAAAACTTCGCGGGCTACGAAGTCCGGCATGTTCCAAGAGCTGAGAACAAGGCGGCAGACACACTTGCCAGACTAGGGTCAGAACGCAAAAAGGTACCAAAAGATATTTTCCTGGAACATTTGCACAAGCCATCCATTAAAGGCGCCGATTTGATGGACCCCGATGCAGAAGAACCGGTAGAAGCGGCAAGTCTCACTGTCTACTCGATACAGCCGGATTGGACTGTCCCATATCTCGATTTTCTAATCGACAGCAAGTTGCCGGAGGACGATGAGGTGCTAAAAAGGCAGATCATAAGGCGATCCAAGGCATTCACGATAATAAAAGGCGAGCTATATAAGCGAAGCACGTGCGGCATCTATCAGCGGTGCATACAGCCAGAAGAAGGCCAGGAAATTCTGAAAGACATACATATTGGCACCTGCGGGCATCATGCTTCCGCCAGGTCCATTGTATACAAAGCTTTCCGCCAAGGTTTCTACTGGCTTACCGCCAAAGAAGACGCCGAGAACATCGTAAAAACATGCAAAGGCTGACAGTTGTACGCTCATCAACCTCACTTACCGGCACAAGAACTAAGGACAATTCCAATCACCTGGCCGTTCACGGTCTGGGGCTTAGACATGGTGGGTCCCTTCAAAAAGGCGAGTGGTGGGTATACCCACCTATTGGTCGCTGTCGACAAGTTCACCAAATGGGTCGAGGCTAAGCCGATCAGCAAACTTGACGCGCGAACAACCACCAATTTCCTCTGGGGAATTATCTCTCGTTTTGGAGTTCCACACAGCATTATCACTGATAATGGCAGCAACCTATCTCAAGGCGACATAGAAGAATACTGCAGTGATCTGGGTATCCGGCTTGATTTGGCATCCGTGTCACACCCTCAATCCAATGGACAAGTAGAGCGTACAAACGACCTAGTCTTATCAGGACTTAAGCCTCGTCTCGAAACTCCATTACACAGGGCAGCCGACGCTTGGGCAGATGAGTTACAGTCGGTACTATGGAGTTTGCGCACAACGCCAAACAGGTCTACCGGCTACACTCTTTTCTTCTTAGTATATGGCGTTGAGGCGGTGCTACCTACCGACATGAAATACGATTCCCCAAGGATTCAAGCCTACATCGAGCAAGACGTAGAAGGTGCAAGACAGGATAGCCTAGACTTGCTAGACGAAGAAAGAGACGTCGCTCTACATCGCTCCGCCTTGTACCAGCAACAACTTCGCCGCTATCATAGCCGGAGAGTGCGGAAGCGAAGCTTCAGAACAGGTGACCTGGATCTCCGCCTAATTCAAGACAGAAAAGGCTTGCACAAGTTATCCCCGCCATGGGAAGGACCGTTTATAGTCACAAAGGCGCTGCTCAATGGTTCCTACTACCTGGCCGACATCCGCGACGAAGAAGAAAAGAAGAGGCGCAAGAAGGCGGTAGGAAAAAGGGGAACCAAGCGCAAAATAGGCATTGACGATCCGTTCGAACAAACAAGACGGCCTTGGAATATTGAGCAGCTACGTCCTTTCCTCACTCAGCAATTTATAATTGTAATAAGTTATATATGATTATGAAATAAAAGTCTATGGTTCCTCATCTGTGTTGAGAAGCATGCCATCTTTTATCTTTTCTGGCAATCATATTTTCCCTATGTATCTAAGTTACCTATTTTTCTGGCTCCGTGCAAAGGTTCAAACTGGTAGATACTTGCAGCTTTCGAGCCAACCTAAAGCAAAAATAAACTTTTTGTGCCGCCTAATTCCTTTACCTCTGATTACTTATGTGTGGTTCGCCTAGTAGTATGTATTTGGCACCAACATGTTGTCTTTGGTTTCTGATCCTAAACGCATGGCTTAGCCCTGGTTGTTTCAGCTAAAGTTACCGGCTGAGGTTTGTCAACATACAAAAAGTCAAACATATAAGTCAGGGTAAAATTAAGGCGGGCCATATAAATAAGGCAAAATAAAAACTTGTCAGCTAGTTTCTCGCCTAGCAGAGCAGCAACAAAAGTATATACAAATATTACAAGTTAAAGTTGCATTGTTTCAGGGGCTGGCAAATCATGTCAGAAGAAGGCAAGGAAAGGAAACTACGGCTCGGGGGGGCGTCTACATCAGGCTTGGGGGCTGACAACTTCAGCCACAAAACTGTCACTCCCCTCCGCCTCGGCCGTGCCGGCAGCTCCAGCTTCCCCTGCGGCAGGCACAGGATGACGCCGGTAGAAGATCAAAGTATCCACCATGTCGGCAACACGCGTGGCGTAGCCGGCAACGCTGTCCAGAACAGCGGTCGGCTCGACCTCGCTGCCGTCTTCATATGTAGACGGCATGCCTTCGGTGACGGCTTCTATCTCCGACTCGGGGTAGTGCGCCATGAATAGTCCAAGCGTAGTCTTGGCACCACCCCGCGCCGCCGACTTCAGCGAGCTCTTGTGTAGCTTGGTAGCCTGCTCCGACATATTGGGCACGTCGCTGAATTCGGTCGGTTCCTGGCTGCCAGAGGAGATGAAGAACTTGGCGGCAAACCGCTTGGACGCTGCCAAAGTCTCGGTGATCAGCTCGCATAGACGCGCAAGGCGATCCAGGCGGGGGCTGACAACCTTGTCGTCGCCCAAAACGGCGGGAACTGTATCAAAAATGAAACCATCAGTTTGGCTCAGGCTAAGCAAAATGGCAAAATCAAAGTAAGGAGTGACAAATTACCAAGGGCCGAGTTATGGAAGCGGACAGCTCAATCATATGAGCCGCCAACACGTCCTCAGCAATTTGGGCGCGAGAAGTCTGCTTGGAGATTTCCTCGGCAGCCGTCTTCTCCGCCTCCGCCAACTTCTTGCGCAGGCTTTCCAGCTCACCAGTGAGCTGGTTAGATTCCTGCGCAAATTTCAGCTGCTGGGCCTCCATCTCCTTCTGGTGATCCTCCTTCATCGCCAAGTTGGCGGCTGCCAAATCGGAAGCTTCATTCATAAGAGCTTGCATATCAGTGGACGCCTTCAGTATATCCTGGGCATGGTCTAGCAGTTCTACAAATATGGATTCACTAACTAAATGATTGACGCCAACATAAGTTGAAAAGATAGTTGAAGGCAAAAAAGATCAACTCTACCTTCATCTTTTTTGCGGGCCGCCTCCAACTCGGCAATCCGCAGGTCCTTGGCCTCGCAATCCTTCTTCAGGTCGTGGCACCGCCGGTTTATCTCGAATCGGGAGGAGACAAGCTCAATGTTGGCGGACACGAGGCCCTGCAGGAAAAAGCAAAGGCATAAAACATATTGTCGAATAACCACTAAGCCGGCAGCCAAATTTTTTGGACCTGCCATCTAAGTGCTCGGGAGGAGGTCCTTGGCGGCGCGCCAGAAGCCGGAGTCGGGGGCTGGCGACGAGCGTCGCCCATAAAGCTGCCGGCCCGGGGCTGGGGAGTTGGCGGCATGGTAGCAGGCGAGCTGCCTTGAGGCCGCTTACCCTTGGAAAGGAGCCTGGTCGTCAACCGGGAAGTTGCGACCCTTTCCCTGTCAATAAACAGCAAGCAGTCAGTTGGGTGCCAGTATTAAAGGAGCTTGTCGACTGTTAAAGGCAAAATTGAGTACCTTCGGGGGATGTTAATCCCCGCGTTCTCGTCAATGTTGACGAGAGCCGGCTCGGTAGCCGTTGCGATCTGTTTCTTCCTCTCGGCGATCGCCTTGGAGGAAGCGGCGCCGGATGCTTTGCGCTTCTTAGTCTTCCCGGCTTCCGACTCGTAGAAGTCGGGAGCCAGGTCATCCTCCCCCAAGTCGGAGATCTGAGAAAGAAGACAAGTATTAATGGAACTCAAGTTAGCCGGCGAGGCTGTCAAAAAGGGGCAAGGAGCAAGATATCTACTTCGATGGGAGGGTTGTCGTGGGTGTGCATGGGCACGCCCTCCACCGCCTTCACCAGCCCCGCCTTGACGAGGCTGCGGAGCCGGAACGCCAGGTCGGCAACCGACAACCTCTCTTCGCTTACGCGGAGAGAGGCAGTGGCAGTAGGCGAGTACTGACACATTTTGTGCGGGCTGTACCGCAGGGGGAGAATCTGCCGGCCGAGCCAGCAGATGACGGTGTCCACCCCATCCAGCAGGGGGGGAGCCATCGTCCGGGTGAGGAATTCAATCCGCCTTTGGAAAAGGCGGAGTTCCTCCGTCAACTTGGGCACCGCCTCATCCCAGCATGGCTTGGGCATAGGCGGCGCGTTGAAAAATTCCGAGACGCCAAATTGACGGCCCGGAGCTGCCATATCTTGGCAGTAGAAGAATGTGGAGGTCCAGCCCTTGACGGATTCAAGGTATGGTATCTTAGGATACCATTGGCGGCCCTAGCGGCAGTTAAAAGTGACACTGCCGCAGGTTGCCAGCCCGCCATCCGGCACGGTCTGACGCTGACAACGAAAACAGTATCTGAAGAAGTCTAAGCTAGGCCTAATACCTAGGTAGCCCTCGAACAGAGCTGTGAAGCCGGCTAAGACTAGAATGCTATTGGGCGCTATGTTGTGGGGCTGGAGCCCATAATGATCTAGCACCTCGCTAAAAAAGGCTGAAGGCGGAAGCGCCATTCCCCTAACTAGGTGGGAGGTGAGGATTACCCGTTCCCCGGCTTTCGGAGCCGGGATGACGTCTCCCAAGGCGGGTCTCCACCGGCAATCCTCCCGAGTTGGGAGGTAGCCAACGGCCTCCAGGTCTTGGAGGGTCGCCTCGTCGACAATGGAGGGAAGCCAGTAGCGTGACCCGAGGTCTGCCGCTTCCTCTTCCTCGTCGGCCGGAGCGCCTCTCGCCGTCGTCGCCGCGGCCAAGGGTGAGGAGCCGAGGAGACCGCCGCCGGCGTGCGCACGGCGGGAATGTGAGAAGCGACAGCGGCGACATTGCCCGTCGCCACCGTCGCAGGACGCAACGCCGCGCCGCCCATCGCCGCCGCGGACGAGGTGTCGGATGTAGGACCGCCGGACGCTGCGGAGGGGATGTTTTGACCGGTGGACATCGCCGTGGGCGGAGGTCACCGGAGGAGGACGCTCGCCGGAGTTCGCTCGGAGAAAGGTGCGGGAGTGCAAAAGGTCGAGGAGTGCAAGAGCTGGGGTACCGAAGTGAACCGCTCGGCTCCCTATTTATAGAGCCGGGCGTAGTTTCCTGTGCGACGCTGTTTTTAGTCGGACACGTGTCCAACATCCACTGCAGCGCATAATCGCACGATCTCCACCTCTCCCCGTTTCCCGCGGTTTTGTGATCATGGCGGGATTTTCGCTTAGGCCAGTTTCAAACTGTCGTGAGCTGCCTAGCGATATCCGTCAACAAATGTTCCCGGCGAAACTATCGGTTAGCCGTTTTTTCCATGTTGGATAAAGGCGGCAGTGTGCCAATTTCAAGACACACTTGCCCCCTTTCTTTTGATTTTCAGAATAGTTCAAGTCCTGCAGCCGACAACATTGACAGATGGAGTATCAAAAAGAAGCCGACGCCTGGAGAACTTCAACCTTTCTGGGGGCTAATGTTGGGGATATATCAACTAGGGGTGTCTCCAACATTGATCAATCCGGCTAGTCCAGGGTGGCCCAAGGGTGGTAAGGCTGAAGCCTGCCGGGCGACCCAGATAGCTGACGTACAAGGAAGTAGGCGGACGGTCCAAGAAGGCGTAAGGCCAAAGCCCATCAAGCCACCAAGCCCAAGACGGAAGGCGGCAACTAAGCCGGCTAGGTCTATGACTCTGCTTACTTGCCGGACAAGTACTTGCCTTGTATCCTGGGGTCTGGCCGCCTATATAAGCCGGCCACCAGGAAACTTTTAGGGCACGCTTCAATACGCATCATACACATTGTAACCTGTTCACGGCTATTGCCTCATAGTGAATTATAGCAGCACGTAGGATCTCGCCACCGCTGCGGGATCTGAACCCGGGTAAACTCGCCGTGTTCAATCCCGTCCTCGACGACACCAGCCTTCTTCCACACAATCCATACGTAGGTTAGAGGACCCCGTCTTCTATCAATTATGCCGATACTACGACAGAACACGAACAATCCAGGGACTTGAATTTTTCTCATTTAGGTCATGAAAGGTATGATTATTTACCGGACGATTTTAGAAAATTAAATTAAAAAATATAAAGTTTGATTGCCCAAAAATAGATTTAAATACAATTTCAGCTACATTTCGTTTTCAAATTCAAATATATGTTATGTTCATCCAAGATATGACCGAGATTTTCAAAATTTTGAATTTCGCCCATTTCAGTCAAGTCAGATAAATTATCAAAAACGAAATCAAAATCCTTGGGCAGCCAAAATGCAATTGTGTGTCACTAACTCGCTAGGACTCGTCGTTCCTTCTTCCATAGCAAGTAGACGTTCTCTAACTTGAATTCATCTTGTAACATCTAAGTGTTTTGTGTGCCAGTTTAATCCCAAAGTGCTCCCCATAGTGTCGGAGGAAGAGAATCAGATTATTGATTTCGGAGAGATTTCGGTTTTGGTGTTTTCACGTGCTGAGTTTCACATGCAGAAAGCCAACATGTGAGTTTTCTTGAACACAATTCTTGTACTATATACATAGAGAATGTACTATTTGTCCTGACATAAGATCTCTCCTATTTAGGGGTGTTTGTTTGGGCTGTGGTTGGCTGGCTGTGTCTGGTTGTGCTGCTGTATAGGGAAAACTGTTTTTTTGAGTATCACTGTTTGGCGACTTGGTTAACTGTCCAGCTGTGTATTAAGAAATTATCCAAAATACCCTCAAATTTTCTGAGAATATATGTATTTGTTGTTTGAACTGTACAATATATATGTTATTATAATTTTTTACGGGCATTATAAGATATTAGAAACATAAATATTAAACGTGATATAGATTTGTTTGAAATATATATCCGTATCATTGCATAAATATTCTCAGGCCATCGTGATCCTTTTGCATTATCGATGGACATAGAAAAACGTACTAGACTACTAGTCGAAAACAACATGAGTGATCAATTAGCAGTACTAGTCAGCCGACAGTGCGCACGCGAGAGAAAGTACAACAGCAGAAAAGGACCACGAGATGGCAATTCGTTGTAAATAGAGGGAAGCATAGGGGCAATTGGACGTACCGGTTTATCCCATTAGTCAAAAGCTGCGGGAAGCTGCCCAAACCTAGGGATGTAAACGGATAGGATAATTTCCGCACCATATCTGATTCCGAAACCGTTTTCAACAATCCATATCCGGTTTTAAGGAATCCGCTGGATAAGGATATCCGATTCCGAAGTTGACACCCGGATATGGTATAGGATATGGTATGTAAAATAGAATAAAATATGGATTATCCGAAATTTAAATATGATTATCCGATGGTTTTAATCCGAATAATCCGATTTTCTACCGAATTGTCTAGTCTAATATAGCATAATTTGAATCTAGTAAATTGTCAAGTTCGTTAGTCGAACAATATCTCACTTAAATAGTCATTGTAATGACTATGAATTACAAGTTGGTTAGTTATTAAGTTATCGAACAATAATTTTTGTATATATGGTTTGAAAATTTAATTGTACATGTATCTATCCGATTAATTTTGTTACCGGTCCGAATCCGCTCCGTTTCCGCCTCCGAATCCGCCATCACGGATATCCGCATCCGAATCCGCATCCGGTCATTATCCGATCCGCTCTGAATCTGATAAAAAATTATGGTATAGGATATGGTAAAGGCAAAATCCGATCCGATCCGATCCGTTTACACCCCTACCCAAACCGCCTTATTAGGGCATCCACAGTGTGGCCAAATGTCAAATTGGCCATGTAGATGAATTTGGCTATGGCATTTTACATGCACATTTCCTCTCCAACGTTCATGAAGCCATATTTATTAGGAGTGGGACCTACTAGATGACTTCCCACCACACAGAGATGCTCTTATTTCTCACTCTCTCTCATGCACCTTGCCCTCCGTACACCGTATTTTATTCAATTTGTGCATTTGGCATCGGCTCTTCTACTTGCTCCGTTCCCAAATATTTAGCTTTAGCATCGGACGTCACAGTGTTATGGAGCGGCTCCAAAAGCCAAATACCATATTTGGCATCGCTATTTGGCCACCACTGTGGATGCCCTTAGGAGGTGCTTTCTCCTCCATGCCAATTTCCCTCAATGCCTTTGGCAAAGTACATAGTCAAATCACACCCGTTTGGTTCGTTAGGGGTGCTTTTTTCACTGAAAAGCTGGCAAAAGCCCAAACAAACACACCCTTTAGGCAACTGACTATATTGCATCTGCTTCCGAAGCCGAGTACACCTCATTGTGTGACCAGTAGATCAATGCAAACATAGCAAGTATGCCGGTCCGACACACAAACAAAACAACACTTCGCTAGCTATGCATGGTAGGTATCGGGAATACTGATCTTGGGTCTTGGTTCAGCTAATTTTTTTTAAATAATACTTTTTTTATTGAAATTTCGAGAAATATTGCGCAGATTTAGGATATTTTAAAAATAATACGGCCTCGGCCCGGAGGAGGCCGACTGGGGCTCGTCGGCCCAGAGCTGGCCGACCAGGGGGAGAGAGGATCACGGGCCGGCCGATTGCCTGATCGGCACCGAGCGGCCAGGCTTCGGCCACGTCACGGCCGAAAGGCCCGTCGGCCTCCTCCGAGCCGACGAGGTCCTGTTAAGAGCCGAGGCCTCTTCTTCTTCCTCCCATCGCGCGGCTGCTATCTCCTCTCTCTCTCCTGTTCGTCCCAAACAAAAAACCACGAAAAACCAGCTTCGTTTTACACCGTTTCTCCACTAGAAATTAGTCCTAGGTTGTTACTAAGGTTGTGGGGTGCCCGATCTATCATGGTGTAGGTTGTGGAGGCGAGTTGGACAGTGGGAGATTGTGTTTCGAAGGTGTTCGTGGTCGTGGTGGTGCTCCGGTGGTGGAGGCTCTGGGTGCACCTGTGGAGGAGGGTTCGGCTGCTGTGGTGGTGGTGCTGTCACGCTTCAAGGGTACGTGACTATTCTTACATTAGGATTAGGGTTTGTGTTATTTAGATTAGGGTTTGTGTTATTTAGATTAGGGTTAGTGTGTTGTTAGTATGATAGGATTTTTAGTTAGCCCGGATGGATTCGTAGTTGGTATTGTATTAGTTTATGATTCCCGTTTGCAATAACTTTACGACAAGTTTTGATTACATCATTTAGTTGTTTCAGTATAATTAATGGGACGGTCGTATTAATATTTGATACATTTTAAAATTTGACTAGGTGAGAAAAATGTCGGATGTAGTAAAACTTGTTTTCTACTACGGTGACGGTTCAGTACAACAAAATGAAGATGGGATGGACCTGAGTCAGTTTCAGCACATCGAGTTGGATCTGACTGCCCCTAAAAATTGGTCTGTTAGTCAGTTAAAATATTGGTTGGCAGAGTGTTTGGGATTAAATGCAGAAACACACACTGTCGGGGTGCACGCGTTATGGTCGAGGTCCAGTAAAAAAATTAGGTACACTCTGAGACCGATTGATCGGGATTCTCAGTGGGTGAACTGGTTGCAAGGTTGTGAAAACAGGTAAATGTCAATCCTCCTGAAGGCGAGGGTGGGCACGATCCAGGGCAGAGCAGTTCAGCAACCATGGAAATTGAACATGATGACAACCATGGTTATGATGGAGGCAGTGGTTATGAATCAGGGCAGAGTAGTATGGTTGGAGGGCATGATGTCGGTGAAAATGTGGAGGCAGATGGGGATGAGGAAGATGGCCGAATGCAGAACGAGATGACAGATGAAGATATTGAGGGTGATTGCGGGGACGGCAGTGATTCTGATTCGTCGAATGACGCAGAGTACGAGCCGGAGGTGCCTTATCCAGCTTCATGGACTCAGGACTTCTCATCTGGCATGACTCTGGACGATGGTCATGATTCTTCCTGGCAATATCACCAGAGCAGCATGGCTGTGGGAGCAATTTACGCTGACAAGCAACATCTGCAGGAAGCAATCATACAATGGGCAATGTCGACATCAAGGGTTTTCAAGACAACTGTGTCGAGTAAGAAATATCTGACCATGGAATGCTCGAGGATAGATTGTCCGGGTAGGGTGCACGCATATGTCCCCAAGTATGATACAAACTGGGTTGTGAGTGACATGGTAATGCATACATGTCGTATTCCCAGCATCCTTCAGGATCACCGTAATCTGTCATCCACGCTTATTGCTCGTTTGTTTTACACGGAGATAGTGGAGAGCAAGGCGATGGAACTGAAGGCAATAAGGAACAAAGTCTTCACAAGATTCAATTTCAACATTTCTTATGGCAAGGCCTGGAGGGCTAAGCAGAGCGCGCTGGAGGCCAGATTTGGGTCATTCTTTGACTCATATGATTCTGTTGTCCGTTTGCTCTGCACGCTTCAGGCGAGGAATCCTGGCACATATGTTGATCTTCAAGACTTCTACATGCCAGAGTTCCCTACAGTTAGGGTGTTGCACCGTTTGTTCTTCTCTTTTGGTGTATGCATCGAAGCCTTCAGCCACTGCCGACCAGTGTTATGTGTCGATGGCACATTTTTGACCGGCAAGTACAAGGGTCAGATATTGACTGCTATTGGCCAAGAAGGCAATAACCAACTGTTGCCCATTGCTTTCGCTTTTGTTGAGAGCGAGAACACGGATAGTTGGACGTGGTTCTTTAGGCAGTTGAAAAAAGCAGTTGTCAAGGATAAGCAGAATGTTTGCGTTCTACATGAGAGACATGCGGGTATACTCAACGCTATAAAGGCATTAACAAACCCTGGACCAGATGAAGAAACACCGTGGGTGGATCTTCAGAGTCGTTGGTGCATGCGCCATCTAGGTGCTAACTTCTTCTCAAAGTTCAGAAATAAGAGTCTCATGAATCTGTTCAAAAAACTCTGCAAGCAGAACCAGGAATGGAAGTACAATTTTCTCCGTGGCAAGCTTGATGAGTTCACGAACAAACATGTTCGGGAGAGGAAAGCTGCACGTACTGCGGCAATGGCGTTTCATGTATCCCAAGTAGCGGCACAAGCAGCTACAGGGCCTGCACCGCAAGAAGAAGAACCGATCGGTCTGTGTGATCTGCCAGGCTTTGACCCACCGGGCACGAGGAGAAAGGGTGGACGGTTGATTAATAATTTCCAGCAGTGGATTGAGCATGAGCCCGTGGAGAGGTGGTCATTGTTGCACGACTCATACGGAGCCAGATATGGCGTCATGACTACAAACCTTGCCGAAACATACAATTTTGTCCTCCGAGGGAACAGAGCCTTGCCATTAACTGCCCTTGTGGAGGGAATTTTCCAAGGCACGGTTAATTACTTCAGAGTCAAACGCCAGCAAGCCGAAATGCATATACTTCGCACTCCAAACTCACCCTGGTGTGAAAAGATTACGAAGTACATGGATGCTAAGATGGAGAAGGCACGAACTTTCCAAGTGGTTGCCATCGGAAATCAGGAAAGGAGGTTCGAGGTCCGCTTACCTACCGACAAGTTCGGTTGTGGCAATGTGTTGAGAACGCATGAAACAAACAGAAATTGTTTCACCTTCCATGCTCGCATGTACTTGCTGCTTGTGGGCAGCTTGGTTTGGAAGCAATCTCGTTTGTCTCACCGTACTTCAGTCGTGAAGTTGTCTTGAACACATGGACAGGTGAGATGCAAGGATTCCGAGCCATTGGTAATTTCAACACCGTTGAGCCAAGTGAGAGGAGATAAATTCCTGACCCAAGGTTACTTCGTCTGGGTAGAGGTAGACGGCAGTGTAGACGCATACGTAATGATATGGATGAATCGGAAGCTGGAGGACCTACCAGGCAATGTTTTCTATGCAACCAATTTGGCCATAGGGATACGAACTGTCCGGAATTTGGACCTGGTGATGCTACGGTACGTGGAAGAGGCAACCGAGGCCGGAGAGGAAGAGGAAGAAACTAGAGTACCTTTATATTTGTAATAAATGCAGACTACGAATCTGGCTCTATGTACTACTCTGTAATCGTGGAACCATTATGTTTGGATTTGTACTCTGTAATCGTCAAAATTGTAATTTGTTTGGATTTGTAGTCATTTAAATTTTGTTATTTGGTCATTCTATTATCATTTTAATCTGTCCTTACAGAGATGGCGGGGATGGCGTTGCTTAACCCGGTGGTGGACAACAAGCATCGTGCTAAGCTAATGCAGGATAATGTTCTCCAACCTCTTATCACTCGTGGTCAGAAGGATAATTGGCAGATACACCCAGCTTGGATTGATCGGTAAGTTTTATTTTTATTTTGCTCATAACATGTACTGGTCAAATAGTTAACAATTTTATGATACATGAAGTTTGACGTGGGCTTGACTCCTACCCTTTGCTCGCCTTGTTGAGGCGTCTGATGTGACTGGTCGGCTTGCGATGTACCACTGTTTGCTCACCTGCTTGGTGGACCGATGGAGACCGGAGACGCACACGTTTCACTTTCGCTGGGGCGAGATGGCTCCTACTCTACAGGATGTCTCGTACCTACTGGGCCTTCCTATAGCTGGTGAGCCCATAGGTCCATTGCAGGCCCCTGATATGTGGTCTGAGGATATGGCAGACCGATTCCAACATATAAATCCCAACGCAACTGTGTTTCTGCATGAGGATCACGGACCCAAGCTTGATTGGTTGCTTAAGTTCCAGGTTAGTACTACGTCATTGTCTTGTTTCATCCATCACTTCAGCTAACCTTTACCTAACTTGTACAATTATTGTTTTCGGTGCAGATACAAAATTTTGGCACGATCCAGATGTCCGAGGCCCAGATTACTAGGAGCCTCGAGGCGTACCTTATGTGGCTTCTAGGAAAAGTGATGTTCACGGAGAACCATGTCACCACTATCAGTGCGCGATACATCCCCATCGCATTGGAGATTGCAAGTGCGACACAGCCGTACCACATCACTAGTCGTAGCTGGGGTTCTGCAGTCTTAGCGGCCACGTATCGAGGTATGTGCAACGCGTGCTTTCTTACGGCGACAAAGTCAGCAATTCTTGGATGCCCTATGCTGTTGCAGTTGTGGTCGTGGGAGAGGTTCCCCATTGGACGACCCGACATTTCGGCTGCCAACTCGTGGCCGCTCAACCATTATTTCGACCCAGAGCACATAGACGACCCTACTTTTGGCACACTTTGGACACATCGCAAGGTATGTTCAATAATAGTTTACTAATTATGCTTGTCAATGAGTATCTTCCTGTTTACTTATACAATTTACGTCTTTGTTTTGCAGAGAGGATTCGCTCGAGATCAGGTTCGGAACTGCTACCGGGCATTCAACGAGCAGTTCGACGTTCTCTCCGCGGCTTCAGTTATTTGGGAGCCATACTCGCCTGACGCGATCGCGTCAAAATTCCCTGGAGGAATTTCTATCATGTGCACGCGAGATGAAGCATACTGGATGACGAAGTCGAAGATTATCTTCGACGTCAGCGTTGAGGAGATGGCCCAGCAGCGTGTTATGAGGAAGTTCGGTCTGCGTCAGATGTCGGTCCCCCCGCCTATTGATGCGCCTCTACCAGACATCGTCCACCGGTACCTCCATTTCTTAACCACACATTTTTGTTTTAACACTTGTCATCCACAATTATGCTAATGTTTCTTGTCTTGCAGATGGAACAGGAAGGGAACTAACAGGACTGCGACACAATGGTTGCAAAGAGTGCAACCTTACGTGGCCGAGTGGGTTGATGCGCTGACTCGTCTCTGGGTCGAGGCGCAACCCTTCGATCCGGCGGAGTACGACGAGTACCTACGGTGGTACGTCAGTTCCACAAGAGTTTCTCTCGTTCATCACGCCCAACCGGATGTGATGCCGGCCCCTGCTACGTGGGATATGTACCCCAGCCAGTCTATGTCCGGCTCACGGCAACACGCGGTACAAATAATTAACTTATCTACAATCATTTACCCTTATTTATATTGTCCTTCATTTCCTAAATGTCTATACCACTTTCAGGCTGAGTTGACGTGGGATCTTGGGAATGATATAGACCAGTTAGACCGTTCACTTTCGACCGGGCCTTTGCTTACACGCGAAGAGCATCGGTCTTGGTTGCAGTCCGCTGCCCAGAGAGTGCGACAGATCTACGAGGCTATCACGTGTGTCCGCTCGTCTGACGTTCTCCCACATGCTGCACGACGGCCACCGCATCCGTCCACGCAGCTGCCTCAACGGCGGGCACGGCGTAACGTGCCGCCACCTCCGGAGGCACACCGACAGCACCCGCGTCCACGTGTCGCACCACCTCCACCTGACCAGCAGGAGGTTCGGGCTCGCAGCAGCAGAGTTACCACCAGGGGGGCTATCAGCAGAGCCCCGCTTGGGGCTACCAGCAGGGGGCCTACCAGCAGAGCCCCACTGGGGGCTACCAGCAGCGACCCTCTTCGGAGTACCAGCAGAGCCCCTGGACCGGCTTCCAGCCTCGTGCACCACACGGTATGTCGATTCGTACTACTACATTATCATGTATTCAAACTATTTACAAAATAACATGTTACATAAAATTTCTCGATTCTAGCACAATTCGACTTCGACTTGGGGCCTATTATCTCCGAGCATTACTCGGGTGCTTCTGGTTGGGAGAGTCAGTCGGACGTGTTTCCCGGTGCGGATGCGGACACCCAGTGGCTCAAAATGTACAACACTCCTCCTCCACCCCCCACACAGGATACACAGCAGGCAGATGACGGGTCCTTGGTTCCTCCACGAGTCACCCGCCCACCCCATCGGTTTGGATGGAGCACTCCTCAGCCACATCCGCCACGCCGTGGCAGAGGCGATGACTGAGACTCTACTTATGTATCAGAGACATATGTTCGCTATTTTCCATGTACCGTCAGATCTATGTATGAGACATATTTATGCTACTTCTTTCCCTCGAGGCGCGCAACGGTGGCCAGAGAAGACATTATGTATCGTTATGTACTAGACTTATTAGTATGATCTATGTAGCAATATTTGATATGTCCGTAACCGGTAGACATTGGTACGTAAGATAAGATACAACAAACCTCGATTACATACCGATCACACCACACAACAATAGGAAATGCAGGTACAACTACTAATTAATCGATACTCAAAGAAAGATACAACATAACTCAAATTAAGATTCTACCTATCTCCCATCAATGCAGCCTGCAACATCCGCAGATTTAGCACCCTTGCCCTTTGACGATGATTCAGTCTTCTTTCCCGCACCCTTGCTCGATGTTTCTGCCTTCTTCTCCTTGCCCTTACGCACTGCTTCAGCCCCCTTTTCCTTTGATGACGGCATGAAATCGTCGTCATCATCGCTGGAGTATACCCAGAGAAATGAACGACCGTACCTCTCACGTATATCTTGAGTTCGATGAATCGGCTCATTAGTAACATGCCTATTGAACTTATCCGCAAGCCTCAAGACTTCAGCACGGATTTGTTCTGTGGTCCTATACGGAAACCCATCTCGGCATAGCCTCGCCCCTAGCAAAGCGAGATGTCTCTCACTACCAACAATTTCTTCAAGTGGAACTTCCCTACTATCTAACTTCAAATAGGTGATAATCTTAGCTAGATGCTCGGATGCGGCTATATGAAAGCCGGACACACACTTCTCACAAGGTACAATACACACCATGCTGGCGCTCTGTGAGAGTACCCCGCTTAGCCTAGAGTGGTTTTTATAGGACAATGGTGGCGGGAGGAACATGCGGGAAACGGCGGCGGGAGAAACGGGCGGGAAACGGTGGCGGGAGAAATAGGCGGGAACGGCTTGCGGGAGAAATGGGCGAAACGTTCGCGTGAGAAATAGGCGGGAACGGCTTGCGGGAGAAATGGGCGGGAAACTGTGGCGGGAGATAAAGGTGGCGGGAGAAATAGGGGGGGGGGGGAGAAATGCCTGCATGCAGGCTTCGGCTTTCCCTGGGCCGACAGGGACCAATCGGCCTGCTCTGGGCCGACCAGGTTAATGCCAGATCCGTGCAGGCGCGGATGCGGCCGACGAGCCCTGGTCGGCCAGCTCTGGGCCGACGAGCCCCAGTCGGCCTCCTCCGGGCCGACGAGCCCCAGTCGGACTCCTCCAGGCCGAGGCCGTATTATTTTTAAAATATCCTAAATCTACGCAATATTTCCCGAAATTTCAATAAAAAAAGTATTATTTAAAAAAAAATAGCGATTCAACGGTTGTAGCGTCTTACCAGAATATTGTTCTTAGTTCAACCGAACTACTCCCTGGATATATAAATGTACTCTCGGTTTCAATTTAGTTTGCGTTCTGAGTTTAGTCAAAGTCAAACTTTATCAAGTTTGACCAAATATTGTGGGAAAAAAATTAACGTTTACAATAAAAAGAAATCATAGTATTAAAATCATTATAACGTATATTTTCATATTGTATGCATTTGATTTTATGAATGTTGATATTATTTCCAATATTTTTGGTCAAACTTAATAAAGTTTGACTTTGACTAAACCTAGAACGCAAACTAAATTGAAATGGAGGGAGTACGTTCTTAGGAGGAATTACCCCAGATTTAATTGGAGCCGTCCATTTTCCTTAATCCAGTGGTCCTCGTGATATGTACTCCATGTTTAACCCCATGGAGTACCTGCTCTAAAACTCACGAAAACTTATGGCGAAGGGTAAATATTTGTGTCAGGTTTTCTGGGCAAATATCTCATGTATCAAACCTAATCCATAGACCGGTGGTTCCGTGTTGGTGGCGTGAAGGAGGGCAGAACTCGTTGTCGGCCAGGTCAAGGCGGCGGCAACAATGTGATGGCGGTGGTCTCCCGGTGGCGTGGGTGTTCTCGCTCGACGGCGGCGTGATTAATGGCGGGCAGGGAACAATATTAGCTGCTCTCATCTTCTCTAGACTGCTAGATTAGTTCCTCTCCTCGTAATGACCAGAACACAAACAAGATGGGGCGTGACCTGCGCGGGGTTCAGCAGAGAGATGACCCTGCTCATTGACGAGGGTGTAACTCGGCAAATCTCAGGGTTGTCCACCCCGGGTTGATTGAGGGGGAGAAAGATGAACGTTGGTGATCACGACGGCTGACAAGCAAGTAGTTTACCCAGGATCAGTCTCCCGGAGGATAATACCCTACTTCCTGCTTGTTTGGTATTGATGGCGAGTTGTGGTTACAATGACGAGATGGCGATCTTGCCAGGGTTTGTGGTGGCGACTATGAGCGTGTCCTCCTGGATGAACAACCCTCCTAGCCTTTATATGCATGCTAGGTTTCGGGTGAACGGTACCGATGGCAATTACAGATATGGTAAGAGTCGTATTACCTAACCCACTAGACCTAGGCCATACGATACCCCCTATTGGGCCTTCCTTGGGCCTTCGCAGTCTTGGCGTGACCCAGCTAGCCTCATCATGGGGTAGTCGAAAAGTAGCCCCACGTCAGTAGCCCCCGAGTGCTTGGTCGAATCGTAGAGTCGGGTAGAGGACTCCTTCCTCCTGGGCACGCCGCCTGGTTGCTTGCACTTGAGATTGGACTCATTTTCTTCAGTTGAAGAGCCCGCTCCCGATGGGAGTAAGATTTGCAGTCGAATTATTGAGGTCGTGGCTTTTGTAGAACTTGCTTCTGTTCAGCCTGCTGGCTTACCGTCAGTTGATTCAGCTTGTTAGGCTTACTTGGTCTTCTTGTCACACGATTGCATGTTTCGGGTTCTTGGATCAACACTGTAGCTTACTGATGTGATTTCAGCTATGAAGCTTACTACTCGAATCGTTTGTTCGAGTTCTCCCTCACCTCTACGTCTTACCTAGAGCATTTGCCTTACTGACGTCAGCGATGACGCTTCGTAGCACGCCTCTGCGTCCGATGGGACGTAACGGAAGGGGGCCGACTGTTAGTGTTGACTGTTGTAGCACCCCCGAGAGCCAAGCTAGACAAATCCCAGATCTTCATCTGATATAAGCCTAACCTCGATCTCGAGAGCCAACAGTTGAACATTCGGTAACATCACAGTGACTCTACGACTCGAAAGCGATATTATACAACTCTTAGCAGAGTAAAGATAGCAAATATTACAAACTTAGGTCACTGACCTAACAGTACACCAAACAACGAAAGCAAATATTGTTATGCTACATAACAAGATCCAAAAGGCCTAAGAGGCCATAACATAAGGCGACGTCCCGCCCACTTATTCCAGGCTGCTGCCCGGGAACCCTGATTCACTCGTCGATGTCCATGAAGAAGCCTTCACCGGAGTAGGAGCCTTCACCTGTCCAAAAGTGCGCAAGGCTGAGTACAAAGTACTCAACAAGACTTACATAACCTGCCCTTTATCTGCCCGTTCATGGAATAGTGATGATGTTCTTTGCATAAAGCCAACTTTCTTTTAAATCGAGAAAGGGGAGAATCTCGTATCAGTAGACCTTTTGAAATGAGATAAGGATGTAACACCTGTCGTCTTCCTCCGTCTTCTGTAGCCACCAGAATGTCATCGTTTGCACCACCCACAGAACCACCCCCTCGCTCAACCCGAGGAAGTAATTCTAACCACCCTTAGTTGTCAAGTTTTAGCATATCAATTAATGTTGTCTATGATCATCAGACATGAGGTACCAAGTCGTCCATAACCGTGGACACGGCTTTCCGAAAAGATTTACCCTGCAGGGGGTGTAACTACCCACACACGCCAACCAATCCTTGCGCCAGACATTAGCACTCTTCCGAGGAGTGCCGGCAGAAGGGTTGGCCACGACCTTTCCCAAGATTCGCCTATGTCCATGAGCCACAGCAGTAGGTCTGACCACCGCAGCGGTCCCTAGTGCACGTTACTAGGGTCAACATCTGGACCGCAGCCCTGTTGCCCTAGCTCCTAATCATCCCCACATGCGCATGAAACACTCGAACTAGTGGCTTCACGTAGTAGGCTAGGCAAGTTGGAGTCGAGGGGAAAATGAATGCCCTGTGTGGATGCACGAATAGTCTTGGTTCCAAAGACGAGAACTCGGTTCCTAGGTCGGCAAGAATGGAACAAACACCACAATCCCAATGTGGCCTCCCATCCAAGCCTCTAGCATAATTTAATACACCATGTACACCATGTATACCCATTCCACCTCGAACTCATCGACTGGATGGACAGGAAAAGCTAAGCAGATATAAGCGGCGATGCAATGACAACTGACACTCTATACTTAACCAAAACATCTTTGAATCGTATGCATAACATCAGAATCAAATACTTTTGAAATCTTATGTGCAGATAGAGGTTATGCTTGCCTTGCTCTTCAGTAGCTGGATACAGATCTTCGGAGGTGTTGTCGGTACACTCGGGCTCGAATCCTATCGCGAAGAACCAAATACCGGAAAGGAAGGATTCAATCAATACATGTTGATGCAATGCGCAATCACATGAATGAGATGTCATTTGAGGGAGCCCTAGATGCAATCATCAATTTAAATGGGTTTGGAAAACATACCCATAATTAGAATTAGGGTTTATTAGTGGGAAACTAAACATTTAATTGCATTACATGAAATATGTATGGTTATATTATATTTGAAAAGAATTTGTTTTTCTGAACATTTTGATATAAAAATCATATTTTTCTGATTAAATTTGAATTAGTTATGAATTTCCAAAATTTGAATATTTAAATTCAAATTCAAATTTATTCAAATAAATTATTTCATATTTCATAATTCAAAACTTTTCATAATTCAAAACATTTGGTAATTGAATAGAAGAATTAACAAAATTCTGGAAATATGGCCCCACCTGTCATAATTAAATAATACAGAAATGAATAATTAAGTCAGGAAATGAAAAAGAGAAAACAGAAATTGAAGAACAGATGACGTCACATGACGTCATCATGCTCAAATCCTCTCGGTTGATCTCGATTCTCTCGATCCAGAGAGGATTGGGACGATTGAGTGGCGGCAATAGGAGGAGGAGGCCGAGGCGGACCATTTGGTGGCGGCGCTGTGACCAAATGGTCACCGGAGTTGCTCCGGTGCCTCGCCGGAGCGGAGCACGGCGGCGGTGCTCGACGAACAGACTAACCAGAGAGAAAGGGGGAGAGAGGAGGGCACGGGGAGGACCGCAGGAACCACCTGGAGCTCGTGGGAGTGTCGAGGAGGCGAGGGGAGCTCGGGGATGGCCGGAAAACGAGCTCGACGGCGGCGGACCGGCGGAGGAAATCAATCGATTTCACTGGCTTCGCGGCTTCCTGGCACGAGCAACTCAAGGAGGAGGAAGAGAGGAGCGCGGCGGAGCTCCTGGTCTTCTCGCCGGAACAGGAGGTGGCCGGAGTTCGGAGCTATCGCCGGAGACCCGAGACTAGGGTTCGGCGGAAAAGGGGAGAAGAAGAAGAGGAAGGAAGCGAAATGGGGTAGTCCTAGGGTTTCTCCGGAGCGGCGGCGGCCTCTTGTAGTCCAGGGGAGGGCGGCGGCGTGAATCTCCTCGCATCGGGGCGGCGGACGGCCGGAGCAACGCCACCGGCGCACGGGAGGCAGTGGCGAAGAAGAAGACGATAACCATTTTCTGAAAACCCCCCTGGGAAATTTTATTATTTGCTAAAACTTTTCACAGATAGGCCCCTGGCTGGAAAACAGAGAGTTTGAGGGCCTTTTTGCAAACAGAAAATTTGTAGAAAAATACCTCTAGATTCAGAATTTTGCAAGGAAGCCAATGGCATCAAAGGATTTTGAAAATTTTGAATATTTAAAATTTCTCATAAGAAGCAAGAGTTTAACCATTTGTTTTGATATCAAATGTTCAAATTTTTAATTGGAATTCTTGCACAATTAAAATGCAATGCATGAAATGCTTGGAACACAACTTATATTACACAAAGTTGGGTTGTTACAACTGTAGACAACAGTTGCTCGCTTATCTCTGACTTGGGCGCGAAAATTTCGCGGCGTGATGATAGTGCCTTGATCCTCGTGCGTAGTGGACGGAGTGGGTGGCGACGGTTAGTCTCTCCATGTGACACGTGGACGGCTGGATGAAGCTGCGGGAAACAGTTTCTTCGGGGACGGCCGAGATGGACTGCTTGCGCGGTATAAATATTGTACCACGGCGTGAAAACAGGTCATCTTCTCCAATTGTCGTTGCCTCATTTTCCTGCACCATTCTTGCCCTCTTTCTGAGCTCCTACTTTTTGTCTTTCCACCTTCCGTGAGCGCCTAGAGCGATGGGGAAGTCGAAGGCTGCAGCCAGCGCCGCCGCCGAAGCGGGCATGATGAAGAAGCCCGACGGCGACTGGCAGAAGTCGCCGGTGAAGAAGACCGACTTCGAGGTCCTACGCGCGCAGGGCCTGCTGCCGCCGGCGGACCAGGCGACGGTGCGCGCCCCTGGTAAGGAAGTTTATCCTGCTCCTCGCGAGGGGGGGCGCGTTTGCTTCATGGACTTCCTTCCACGGGGCTTCGGGTTCCCTCTCCACGATTTTGTTCGTGGTCTCGTGTATGCCTATGGGGTTCAGATCCACGATCTGACCGCCAATGGCGTCTTGAGCATCGCGAGCTTTATCGTGCTCTGTGAGTGCTTTATGGGGATTGCTCCCCACTGGGCTTTGTGGAAGTCGCTCTTCCTTGTCAGGATGAATGTGGGGAAGAGCGGGTTGACATACCCGGTGGGCGGCTTCGGCATCCAAGTGCGCGGTGATACCGCGTACTTCCAGATGAAGAAGTCGGACTCCATCCAAGGGTGGCGGAAGCGGTGGTTCTACGTCAGGTGCGACCAGACGGGGTTGCCTAACTTTGATGTCGAGTGCGAGTTGCGGAAGACGCGCGCGTGGGCGCACCCGCTCACGAAGGAGGAGAAGGAGGCTGCGAATCCGTTGCTGAGCCTTCTGCGCAACCTGTTGAAGACCTTGGGGCGCGAGTCGGGCGGCGTCCACCTCATCGCCACCTTCTTCAGGCTCCGAGTCCAGCCGCTCCGTGCTCGCCCCCACCCGATGTGGGCGGCTGAGGGCGCTGGCGACCCACAGCTTGACGAGGAGGAGGTGGAGTTCAAGGTGAGGAGCATCACGAGTCTCCGAGCCGCAGACCCCTGCAACGTCAAATGTCCCGTCGCAGCTTTTGGAGCGACGAACCCTGTTCCTGAGGTAAGCTTCTACTTTTTTCTTCTTTTACTTGATTGATTTCTTGGTCCTCTTCTTCTTGATTCGTCTATCTTTATTGGTTGCAGGGTCGTTCTTTCCTTGTCAGCCTTCCTCCGCTCCTGGAGAACGGACCTCATGACGAGGCGACGTTTGTGGAGGAGGAGGGTGACGATGAGGACATTCCTTCCGACATCTCCCCGAGTGAAGAGGTGGAGGAAGATGAGGTTGAAGAGGAGCCGGCGAGGAAGAAGCAGAAGCGGCGAAGTGGTGACTCCGCGACTGCTTCGTCCCCTGTAAAGGGTGTGGCTGCTGACTTGGAGGAGGGCGGCATGTCATCTTCGGGTACAAGGTCCCGGGGCGACTGGGATGAACCCTTGGCTGCACCTCCTGTCAGCTCTGCGCCGCCGCTCGAGTTCACCAGGATGCCCTCCGTTTCCCTGGGGAGCGACGATGATGTCGAGACCACCAGGTTAGTCGTGCTTGCTCTCTGTTGCGTCGAGTTATCTTCTTGGCCTGCAGGCTTTGGGTTGAAATTTCTTGCATCTTGTGCCAGCTACCGATCTGGCGGCATCAGCCCCCTCCACGCGAAGTGGAGCATACGTCTGCTCCTTCAGCGGAGCTAACTGTGCGGGTGGCGGATGAGCCTGCGCGAGCTGGTGGCTCCGAGGCGCCGAGTGATGCTGCCGCGGCGACTTCGGCGGATGCTGATCTCCTGGACCATGCAAGTATTCTGTAACTTGTTCTTCCGTAATTGCATCGGGTGCGCGAACAGCGCTCCCGATGGGAGTAGCCCCCGAAGGTGTGGGTGACTAGGATAGTCGACCGCAACTTTATATATGCTTGTTTGTTTGCAGCCATATTATCGCCAGCAACTTGAGGCAGCCGCTGCATTCGTTCGCCTGGAAAAGGAGAGAGATCAATTGCGCGCCTCCATGGACCAGGCCACGAGGCGAGCTGCGGAGCTGGAGCAGAAGCTTCATGCTCAGGCGGAGCTGGAGAAGGCGATACGCGAGTCACAGGAACACGAGCGTACGCGGGTCGTCCAGGAGAAGACCCAAGTCGACCGCCTACTCGCACTCGCCGGTGTCCTCGGAGGTAAGTCTTTCGGCTTGGTGCCTACTTGTATCCTTTCTTTATTTGCCTTGAATTGACTTCTGATCCTTGTTCAGAGAAATGTGGAGGCGCTCCTCCGGAAGGCTCATCCAGCGACGACGTCGACTTGGCAGCTGCGGTCGGGTTCCTCGATCGCGTCTGCGCGTATGCCTCTGCACCGCTGCAGCAGTCGACGTCGGCACTGCAGAAGTCGACCGGGGCGCTGGCTACCGTGCACCGGAGCATCTGCCCCAGCGTGCCGCCACCGGCTGCCGTGGACGCACTCGCGGCGCTGTTTGAAGGCGATGCTACCACCATTGCGGACTTCACTCGGACGCAGACGGTCCGCGGCTCCGAGCTTACTTTCCAACTTCTCCTTGGCCATCAAGTCGCGGGCGACTTCGACAGAGTTGTCAGCGGCTTCCCTCGACGGCCAGACGGCAAGACCGCGTCTCTTAGCGGGGTGAAGGCGTAGGCGAGTCAACTGGCTGTGAAGCTTGTTGCCACCTTCGAGAGGGGGATTGCCAAGGCGACCGAAGCGGCTGCTGCTAGGAGGAGTCGCTCCCAGTCGGAGTCTGTAGTGTAGAAGTCGTGTAGATATGATCTAGTGGTCTGCTTTTGAGTCTGCGGTCTGTAATGAATTATATTTTGCGGGTCTTCTGGCTTTGAATCATGTTGGTGCTGAAATGTATATTCTTTCACTTTGATTCTGGCTTGGTTAAGAAATCGCCTTTACTTTTCTGCTTTGACACTGTCGATTCTTGGCAGCCTGACACGGGCGAGGCCACTTCAGTTGATGTGACGACTGGCGCGGGTGATGAAGAAGGTCCTCCTTCGACTGATTTTGCTCTCCGCCGTCGTCGAACAACTTCGGCTCCTGGGCGAAGCGCGAACGACGAACGGTTGATCACCTATATGAGGAACAAGGTGATCGAACTCGAGGCGAAGCTGAAGCATGACGAGTTGGAGCTGGAGCCCTCCAAGTCGCGCCCTGTTGCAGAGTTCTCTCAACGCGAAGAATTCCTGCTCGTAGAGATTGATCCGATCAGTCGACAGCTGCAAGGTTGGTAGCATTTTGTTTTTGACTTCTTCCTTCTTGCGATGTGTTGACTGCGATGTCTTGATGCAGATGTGAACCCTGAATGGCAAGCTGAGCAGGCTCGGGTTGATGAGCGGGTCACCCGAGAAGCAGCTGGCGATTCACATGAGGCGTGCCACTTTTGGTCGAACAGATCGAGAGGGCGGATCCTTGCGTGTATGCTTGACCGCACTTGGCGAGCTGCTTTTCTCCTGGAAGGGTGCAGGAAGATCCTCTGGCATATCCATCGTGTGTACTTTTTGCGCAATGGGCAGCCCCACGAGTTGGCCACATTGCTAGAGAGGTTCCGCGAAGGTGGCGCGCTGAAGGAGGTTGTCGACGCCCAACTCATTGCCGGAGCGAACGTGGCGCTGGCGTACGTACGGCTGCATCGGTCGAACCTTCCTCTGACAAGGTTGGTTGGCGCCCTGCCTGAGGAAGACGACTATGCCGAGACCTTGTCGACTACGTGTCAGATGATTCAGCAGGTCCAGAGGCTAAGTGAGCGTCTTGTGGGGCCACTCGATGCGCCAAAGGATGAGCCTGTGGAGTAAGAGTAGTGTGCTTCTGTTGTACATGATTAGTTCTAAGAGGCAAATTTGCGGAGTGTAAATATCAATGTATGTTAGCTGAATTGTAAATATCAATGTATGTTAGCCCTCGAGAAGCAAATTGAAACTGTTTGCTGTACTGTATGAATATCTGTGGTGCAGGCTCAAGTGGATCGAGTATGACTTAGACATAAGTGACCTATATAGCGCATCCCCCGAGTGCTTCGAGTGGCGGCCTAGGTTTGCAAGTGACACCTGTAAAGCGCAACCCCCGAGTGTGTCGGGCGGCGGCCTAGGATTTTTGACTTTTGGTTTGACCTGTATGGCGCAGCCCTCGAGGAGTTCGAGTGGCGGCCTAGGTTTGAAGTTGCTTTTTGACTGAAAAAGTAAAGGGGAGAGCTTATTCCATTGCGAGCAGGCCACCTCGTTAAAACCCTTCCAGTCCCCTTAGTTACCCTGGTAAAGAAAAGTGTGCGTCTGAAACCTGACGCCTTGACATATTTGTTTTGGTACAACGATGTAGTCGACTAGGCGTAGAAACGGCGAAGCTGTGCGACGTTCCACGGGTTGCTGCAGACTATTCCTGTCTTCGAGTCCTTGATGCGGTAAGCTCCGCCACCGATTGCTTCTGTCACAATGTACGGGCCCTCCCATGGGGAGGCGAGCTTGTGCACCTTCTTTTGCTTGAGGCGGAGGACTAGGTCGCATGCGATGAATGCCCTTGGCCGTAGCCTCCGTCCATGGTAGTTGCGTAGGTCTTGCTTGTACACGGCTGATCGTGCGAGGGCGATGTCGCGAGCTTCGTCCAGGACATCCATGTCGTCTTCAAGTGCTTCTTCTGCGTCAGACTCGTCGCAGGCTACCACCCGTGGTGCGTCAAACTTGATATCGCAGGGCAAGACCGCCTCTACGCCATACACCATGAAGAACGGTGTGTATTGGGTGACCCTGTTTGGCGTGGTTCGCAGGCTCCAAAGTACTGATGGCAGTTCTTCGACCCAGGCGCCCGCGGCGCGTCTTAGCGGTACTCGCAGGCGCTTCTTGATGCCGTTGCAGACTAGGCCGTTGGCTTTTTTGACTTGCCCGTTGGACTGTGGGTGCGAGACAGATGCATAGTTGAGCTTGATGCATTGATCGGAGCAGAAGTCCTTGAATTCTTCGGCTGTAAAGTTCGAGCCGTTGTCGGTGATGATGCCGTTTGGTACCCCGAATCTGAAGATGATGGACCTGATGAAGTTAACTGCTGATGATGCAGTCGAACTTGTGATAGTGACAGCTTCGATCCACTTGGTGAATTTGTCGACTGCTACCAGAAGATGTGTGTGTCCTCCGGGTGATGATTTCTTGAGTGGGCCTACCATGTCCAGTCCCCATTGAGCGAAGGGTCAGGCGAGTGGTATTGTCTTCAACGCGGATGCCGGCGCGTGTGGCTTGTTGGCGAACTCATGGCAGCCAGGGCATTTCTTTACTAGGTCTTCGGCGTCGTGCATAGCAGTTGGCCGATAAAATCCGGCTCGTAGTGCTTTGGCCACCAATGCACGACTACTGACGTGATGCCCGCAGATGCCTGCATGAATATCGAGTAAGATGGCTTGACCGTCGACTGGATCTACACACCTTTGTAGGATTCTCTAAGATGCTTCTCTTGTAGAGCTCACCGTTGATGATGGTGAAGCTTTTGGAGCGTCGAATGATGCGCTTGGCTTCGACTGGGTCGACTGGCAGTCTTTGGTGCAACATGTAAGCTAGGTATGGGCTTGTCCATGTGGCTTCGACCAGCATGACCTCCATGGGCTCCTTATCTTTGCTTGGCGGGTTGGCAGCGCTCACTGAAGGTGTGGAAGGGGCTGGTGCAGGCCGAAGCTGAATTGATCACTGCGTAATACGCTCGAGGAAGACGCCGGGTGGCACTGGCACCTTGTCTGATCCCTTGTTGGCGAGGACGTCGGCTTCCTCGTTGCTCTCTCGGGCGATGTCCCGCAAATCGCAGCCGTCGAAGGTGCCCTCCAACTGGTTGTACAGGTCTCTATACGCAATCATGTTGTCGGCGATGGCATCGCAAGCCTTCATAGTTTGTTGTACGACGATGTAGGAGTCTCCGTAGATCATGAGGTGAGTGGCGCCGCAGTTTTTGGCCATCCGCATGCCATGGATTAAGGCCTCGTACTCTGCTTCGTTGTTGGAGGGTGTTGGAAATTCCATCTGCAAAACGTACTTCAGCTTGTCGCCTTTGCGGGAGATGAGGACGACTCCTGCCCCGGCCGCTCTGAACTTCTTGGAGCCGTCGAAGTACATTGTCCATGCGTTGGACAAGTCGGGAATGTCCGGTAGCTGGGCTTCTATCCACTCGGTGGTGAATTCTGGAAGGACTTGGGCCTTGATTGACTTCGGGTGAGCATACTTCAGCCCCAGGGTCTTAGTTCGACAACCCACTTGGCGACTCGTCATGTCGCGCGCTGGTTTTTGAGGATGCCTGATAGCCCGGAGGAGCTTACCACCGTGATCGGGTGCTCGGAGAAGTAGTGGACGACCTTTCTTGAAGTCATGAAGACTCCGTAGGCCAGCTTCTGTTAGTGCGGGTAGTTTTGCTTGGATAGTGTTAGGATCTCGCTGAGGTAGAAGACTGGTCTTTGGACAGGATGATTGTGCCCTTCTTCTTCTCGTTCCACTACGAGTACAGTGCTCACCACCCTGTTGGTGGCTGAGACGTAGAGGTAGAGCGGCTCGTTCTCCAGTGGTGCCACCAAAACTGGGGAAGTCGTCAGGGTCTTTTTGAGTTGGTCGAATGCGTCTTGCGCTTCCTCTGTCCACTCAAACTTGTCCGTCTTCTTCATCAGTTGGTAGAAGGGTAGAGCCTTCTCACCCAACTTACTAATGAACCGGCTGAGAGCTGCGACTCGGCCGGCTAATCGTTGCACCTCACGGAGCTTGGTTGGTGCTGTCATTGTGAGTATGCTTTGCACCTTCTCGGGATTTTCTTCGATTCCTCTTGCAGAGACGAGGTACCATAGAAGTTCTCCGGCTGGCACGCCGAAAACGCACTTATCTGGGTTCAGCTTGATCTGGTACTCGTCGAGCGCGGCGAAGACCTTGCGGAGGTCGGCGACTAGGGTGTCTTCCTTGCGGGTCGTGACGACAATGTCATCGACGTAGACCTGGATAATCTGCCCGATGAGCCCTTTGAGGCATGTTTGTATTATACGCTGGTATGTGGCACCAGCGTTCTTCAACCCAAAGGGCATTGTCTGATAGCAAAAGACGTCGTCGGGTGTGATGAATGCAGTTTTTTCTTCGTCGTCGACATTCAGTCTGATCTGCTGGTAGCCTGAGTAGGCGTCCAGGAAAGATAGGCGCTTGCAGCTTGTGTCGAGTCGATGACCTGGTCTATCCGCGGGAGCGGGAAGTGGTCCTTGGGGCAACATTTGTTGATGGCCGTGAAGTCGACGCACATGCGTAGTTTCTTCATCTTCTTCTTCTCTACCAGGACAGGGTTGGCGACCCAGTCCGAGTCCTTGATTTCTCGGATGAACTTGGCGTGCAGCAGTCGGTCGATTTCCATGGTGATCGCGTCCCGTTTGGGTCCGGAGAAGCGTCGCATGGCTTGCTTGACGGGTCTGGCGTCCTTGTGGACTTTTAAGGAGTGCTCGGCGAGATTCCTGGGTATTCCTGGCATGTCAGAGGGTTGCCATGCAAAGATTTTCCAGTTCTCACGTAGAAACTCGACGAGCGCGCTTTCCTATGCGGGGGTCAGGCTTAACGACACTTTGACCGTCTTGCTGCCATTAGTCGGATGGAGTTGATGGGTTGTTGTGTCGTCATTTGTGTTGAAGGCGACGTCCTTGGCTGGCTTCTTGCGGGGTGGGAAGATGGTTTTGTCGTTGTCGGCTGCTATTGCCTGGAAGTGCTCTTCGACCCCGAAGAATTCAGATATCCTGCTGAACTCGCGGTCGCAGCTGTTGGAGCGGTCGAAGTCGCCCCGCACCGTAATTATGCCTTTGGGTCCAGGAAATTTGAGCATCAGGTAGGCATAGTGAGGTACTGCCATGAACCTCGCGAAGGTTGGGCGCCCAAGTATCACATGGTACTGCGACTTCCAGTCGACGACCTCGAAGTCGATTGATTCTCTCCTGAAGTGCTCGGGTGTGCCGAGGATGACGTTTCCCATGGGCGTGATTGCTTGCCCTGGTACTATGTCGTGGATGGTGGTCTCAGACTCCGGCAACTTCTCTGTCGACTTGTTCATCCTTCTTAGCGTGTCAGCGAATATGATATTAATGCCGCTGCCTCCATCCATGAACACCTTCTTCAGGTTGTAGTCTCCGATTAGAGCTTCAACTACTAGGGCAGCGTGCCCGGGTCGAGGTACGTCCGACGGGTGGTCTGCCCTTGAGAATGTGATTGGTGTCTCTGACCCTCTCAGGTAGTTTGGTACTGCGCGTGGGCAGGTGATGGCTTGGAGGACTTGGCGAGTAATGAGCTTTTGGACCCTGTTTGAGGGGCGCCACTTTTGTATCATGTTGAGCTGTCAACGCGCGGCTGAGTACGCGTCGTGTGCCATCGGCTGGGCTTCATGCTGCGGCTGCTGCTGCTGTTGGCGGAAGGCTCCCGCCGCGTGTGCCGGGGTGTTGTTCGCGGGTGCTGCCTGGATGGCGAGCTGCGGAGCTAGCTGCAGTGCCGTCGCAGGAGTGATGATATGTTGCATGGCCTCGTAGATCTTGCGTGGTTTACGGCAATCCTTCAACAAGTGGTTGGCGCCCCATTTGCCCGTTTCCGGGTTCCGGAACATGTGGTGCTTGCAAGGTTGCGCCAACTCCTCAGCTAGGGTCAATGCGCATCTCCACTCGCGTTTTTGGCCTCCGTCGTTGCGGTTGATGCTGCTGCCGCTTCGGTTGTACTGTCCTTGGTCGGACTGGCGACCCTGCTCACCGCTGCGGCTGTATTGGCGACCATGATCGTACTGGCGATTGATGTCACGCGCTTCATCACGGGTGGTTTGATATCCCGCCGCTACTAGCTCGATCGAGTCGAGGTTGGTAAAACGCGGCTTCTTCTTCTGGCGTCCCACTCGCCAGTTACTCGTTCCGGCTTCGTGTTTCGGGGAGTTGTCGCGGACGTAGTCCTCGCCTTCCGCCCACTGGTTGGCTATTTTCATGAGCTCAATCATGGTTTTTGGCTATAGCCTCCCGAACTCTTCGCGGAGGTCGCGGCGAGAGACGTCGTGCATGAATGCATCCATCACCCGATCTTCTGAAACGGCTTCCATAGTGTTGTGGAGGAGTGTCCATCACTAGATGTATGATCGGAGCGACTCATCTCGCCCTTGCTTGCAAGCTTGTAACTCGATGTAGGTTGCTGGCCTCGCGTACGTCCCAAGGAAACTTTTGATGAAGGTATCATGTAATTCCTCCTAGGTTCTGAAGGAGTCCTTAGGCTGGCTAGTGAGCCACTAGCGTGCTGAATCTCTGAGCATGAGCTGGATGTACTGGATCGCCGTGGTCGAAGTTCCGCCTTGACAGGTGCAGGCGATGAGGTAGTCTTCGAGCCAAAGGCGTGGGTCTTGTTTCCCGTCATACTTGGGTGTTCCTGCTGCTAGCTTGAAGCCCTTGGGCATGCGAGTGTCGCGGATGTTGAAGCTGAAGCATGTGCCGCCGCACGACTCGAAGTTGCGGTCGGCTTGATCGTCCAGGTTCGACGCGTCAGTCGTACGTTGCGGTCCACCATCCTTTGCACGATGACGTTGCGAAGGTCTTCGCCTGGTTGCGGCTGTCGTAGTGGCCTTGCTGCTGTACCATCTAGTGCTGGTGGCTCGCGGGCTTGGTGTTCTCGCTCCTCTCGTGCCCGATTACTTGGCACTTTGTTTGACAAGGCGTTCTCGATTGCCTTCATTGACATGATCTGCTGTTTGTGGAGAAGGGCGCGCGCGTCACCCTCTGGTGGCTGCGTGAGCCGCAGGTATGTTTTGACTGCCATGATAGCGGCGTTGGCCGTTTTGGTGACGGGTATCCCGTTTTCATCCTCGGTTACGAAGGATGAGTCGAGGTTGCGGGTGACCCTGGCTCGATCGGCTTCTGTCATAAGGGGCACGCGAGCTCTGTGGCGCCGCACTCCTTGGTTGACTTCCGTGGAAGAGGTAAACGAATAGGCGGCCCTTCTGGCGCTGGATATGTCAGCCTCCCTCTTGCGCCGAAGGAGTTCGGCTTTTTCCGCGTGAAGTCGTTCGCCTTCCTTGCGTAGCAAGTACTGGACTGCCAGCTGATCTTCCCGAGGCGCGTCGGGTGGTGGAAACGTGCCGTCGTCGACGTGCTTCATAGCCCTGATCGCCATGTTGCGCGTGATGGTGAGCCGCGTCACCTACAGGGAAGCTCCCGGTAGGGCGAGGTCGGGCGGCCGCCCTACCTAACCTGGAGAGAAAAGATTGCTACAGGTCTACTACTCTGCTATTCATACAGCTGGGATTGATTCGCCCATGGAAAAAAAAACCGACGTTATGTATTGGGCCGTTCCAATGAGTCCAGTTAAAGCTCCTTGATTGGGCCAGCAGTCCTGGTACCGCACGACACATATCCTTGTTTATTGCTGAATCAGATCACTCCACACGAAACTGCTAGCCAGTTGCGCCGCAAGGCCGATCGCAGGAAGAGGAAATCGGCCACCAGCGTCCTGGCCTCCAGGCTCATCATCCATCGCGGCGGCGGCAGGCAGTCGACAAGCAGACGGTCGGCCGATCCGGAACAAGGCTACAGCAGGCGGCCGATTCAGATAGGAAAGACACAAGAGCTACAGCAGATTAGGTTTAGACATTGGACGATCGGTTAATTGGTTTTGAACTGACAATTCAAGAGAAGATGAATAAAAGGGGGAAAGGCATAACAAAGGGTGGGAAAGGTATATTTTTCTGAATTTTGCATGTGGGTACAACACTATATTGTGTCTTATTTGATGAATTTGTAAATTGGCAATTGCAGATTTGACGAGCTATTTTGCACAACATGCTAGTAGCAGCAACTTTAAACCAAATACAGTTGAAAGTGATCATATTATTTTAGATCAAGAGCAAGAGCAAGAAGTGGAGAGAGACACGGATGATGTGTTTGCAAATTCAGTTCAAACTGTTGTAGAAGAGCATGTCGAAGATTCTGGATATGAAGGTATAACTGATTTTGGTCTAGATGACATAAAATTTGATCCAGGGCTACGTATTCCAATTGATCAATTTCCCCCAAATATAAGAGATGATGTCATATTTGTGTATGTAGAGAAGGGTCCAACTCAACCAACTCATCATAGCTTTCCCCTCAATAGAGATGATAGAAGATTTCTGCCAAAGTGGTATAAGGAGTTTAGTTGGTTGGAGTATAGTGTTGAAAAGGATAGGGCTTATTGCTTTTATTGTTATCTTTTTAAACATGACAATGTGGACGAAAAATTTGGTTATGAGGTCTTCACAAAATTGGGGTATGATCATTGAAAAAATGCGGTGGCTGCGTTCCGTAAGCACGTCGGTGGAGTATGTAGCATCCATAATAATTCAAGAACAGCATGTGAAGATTTTAAGAATCAAAGAGCAAGTGTCAAAAGCAAAGTTATAACTTATAGCAAAGAATCACTAGTCAAGTATGAAACTCGTGTGGATACATCTTTGGGCATTGTAAGTTATCTAGCATTGCAAGGTGAACCATTTCGTGGACACGATGAGTCCTCTTCTTCTTTGAATAAAGGTAACTTTTTAGAAATGCTTGATTGGTATAAAGCAAGGAATAAAGAGGTGCAACTTGCATTTGATGAGCTATGTCCTAAAAATGCCAAGATGACTTCCTCAACTATTCAGAAAGAACTTGCTAGATTTTGTGCGGCTGCGGTCACCAAATATATCATAAAAGAGATGGATGGTTGTCTTTTCACTGTTCTTATTGATGAATCTCGTGACATATCAATTAAAGAACAAATGGCCGTGGTTGTGAGGTATGTGTCCAAGTATATTAATTAATTATGTGTTTACTTCGTTCTGTATAATGGCATTGAAGTAACTGTATCATTTTATTGTAGGTATGTGAGCAAAAGTGGAGAGGTTGTTGAGAGATTTTTGTATATTACGCATGTCCCAAGCACAACATCATCTGATTTAAAGGTTGCACTTCTAAAGGTTTTTGCGAAACACGGTTTACTTATTGCAAGACTTAGGGGGTAAGGATATGATGGAGCATCCAATATGAGAGGAGAATTTAATGGCCTTCAGAAGTTAATCCGTGATGAGAACCCATATGCTTTCTATATTCATTGCTTTGCCCATAGGTTGCAGCTAATAGTTGTTGCTTTATCGAGATGTTGTAAAGGTCTTGAGGACTTCTTTGATGATGTGTCCATGATTCCCAGTGTCAGTAGTTCATCTTGCAAGAGTAAAGATATATTGCTTGATAAACACAAAGAGATTCTTTTGGCAAAAATTTGGAATGGTGAGTTGCCAACGGGAAGAGGTCAAAATCAAGAAACATCTTTGGTCCGACCTGGAGATACAAGATGGGGTTCTCACTACACAACCTTACTTCGCATTGAATCAATGTGGGATGCAGTGATAGAAGTTTTGGGCATTGTTGAAGATGATGTACGTTTTCCATGTAGGGCTGGCGGTTTGGTTCATGCAATGGAGACTTTCGGCTTTGTGTTTATCTTGAAGATGATGTTAAAGCTACTTCGTATGACAAATGATGTATCTCTTTTGTTGCAAAAGAGGTATGTGGTGGTTTTTTTTTTGTGATTCCACTTTTTTATGCATATTTTGTTCATCTGAAGTATTAAGTTTATCATTTCAGGCAATGTCTTTGATTAAGGATGTGGTAACACGGCTGGTAAATTGGAGAAATGATGGTTGGGAGGCACTCTTGGTAGATGTCAAAGCATTCTGTACTGAAAATGAAGTAGCAATCCCAAGTATGGATGCAGTGGTAACAAAATGGGGCAAAACAAGAAAAGGAGGACATCATCAAGTCACCACCGATCACTTTTATCGTGTGGACACCTTCTATGCTGCCATAGACTCTATTACCACTGAGTTTGATCATCGTTTTAATAAGGTATCATCTGAATTGCTTGATAACTTCTCTTGCCTTGATCCGAGAGAATCATTTGTTAGATTCAATGTGAATAAGCTTGCTCGACTTACTGATATTTATCATGAGGATTTTTCCAATTATGAGCGTGAGCATATTCAAGATGCCCTTGATCTATTCATTATTCATATGAGGAGAACTGAAGATTTCAGATCTTGTCTTGATGTTTCAAGTCTAGCGAAAAAGATGGTCAAACTTGAAAAGCACATCTTGTTTCCTAGAGTCTACCGCCTCATTGAGTTGTCATTACTTTTACCGGTGGCCACCGCAACAGTTGAAAGGGCTTTCTCGGCTATGAAGATCATCAAGACCGAGTTGCGGAACAAGATGTATGATGGCTGGCTTAATGACTTAATGGTGTGCTATATCGAGCGAGGGATATTTAAAAGTCTTGATCTTGGTGCAATTAAGGAAGATTTTCAAAATGCGGGAAGAGCTTTGCCATTGCCTGGAACTTCTAGACGTCAATAAAGTCTCATTTCTCTTTCTATTTATATATGTTGCTATTTTCATTGTACCGAGTGATCATGTTTAGAGTAATAGAAATTATTATTGTGAACGATATAACTATTATTGATGATTGAAGAAGCAAGTTTTAGACGCACTCTTTTCCTTACCAGGGTACCTAATGGGGACTGGAAGGTTTTTAATGAGGCGGCTTGCTAGTTTAATATATTGTTAGTTTTCTTAAAAATTCGCCCGACCTCGATTTTTTTCCGTCCTTCGCCACTGGCGTCACCTGGTCGGGCATGACCACCTCCAGCGGGTATGCGGGTTCGTCGTTGTCCTCTGGCGGCACTGTGTCAGCCATGAACACTTGCGCGGGGTAGGCTTGGGTAGGGGTGTTTCCGCTGCCGCTTCTGCTTCCATCATCCGAGCCTTGCTCGGGATCAAAAATCGCTGCAACGTGATAGGCAGCGTAGTCGTCGCTGCGTCTCTTTTCCTGGAACTCTGCGATCTTTACCGCGGTCATGAAGGGCGACTTCGCAGTCGCTGGAGCGAGTGTGATTGGCTCGGGGAAGACTTGGTGAGTCCATGAAGATGCACGTGACGCGGCTGACGGTAGCGCGACCCTGGTCGCACGCGTAGACGCGGTCGACGCAGTCGAAGTTGGTGTAGATCTTGGTTTTGCCAGCGGTGCGATCGAGACGGTCAAAGTAGACTCAATCTGCGTGACAGTCGCCGAGGTAGTTGACGTAGTCGACGTAGATGCGGATCGATCAGTCGAAGATGCGATCTTCGTAGTCGCGGTAGATGCGATCTCCGCGGTAGATGACGGCGGGGGCGGCAAGATGGTGGCAGATGCGGGTGTCGCCGCCGCGCGTGGCGCTGTCGCCCTGGACCTGAATATTCCACGACCGTCTACGAAGCAGTGTATGGTACCAAAGGTGATGCATATACCTTCGTACAGATCAGCGTACACCGAGCGGTGGGCCGGCGGGTGGAAGGTGTACTCGAAGGGGCCGAAGCAGATTGGCTCCTGGGTGATGCAGACGTCGATCTTGTTCGCTGATGGAGTCGGTGCGACTATGATTCTAACGCCCGTTCTTCCCACAGACGACGCCAATTGACGAGGGTGTAACTCGGCAAATCATAGGGTTGTCCACCTCGGGTTGATTGACGGGGAGAAAGATGAACGTTGGTGATCACGACGGCTGACAAGCAAGGCGTTTACCCAGGTTCAGGCTCCCAGAGGATAATACCCTATTTCCTGCTTGTCTGGTATTGATGGCGAGTTGTGGTTTCAATGGCGATCTTGCCAGGGTTTGTGGTGGCGACTATGAGCGTGTCCTCCTGGACGAGGCTAGGTTTCGGGTGAACGGTACCGATGGCAATTACAGATATGGTAAGAGTCGTATGACCTAACCGTCTAGAACTAGGCTATACGATACCCCATATTGGACCTTCCTTGGTCCTTTGCAGTCTTGGCGTGACCCAGGTAGACTCATCGTGGGGTAGTCGAAGAGTAGCCCCACGTCACTCATGCAATTTGACACAGTTGCCCATCATCATCATCATCATCATCTGTAATAAAGGGCCCTTTATCAAAAAAGTTGCCCTTCATCATGGGTGTAGTATAATTGTGCCTTTCCTGAATGCATGAGTGTAGTATAATTGTGCCAGACCGAAACACTAGGCCAAAAGATATATACCTGAACATGATTTTTTTTTTCGGTTTAACCCTCCAGATTACATCAACGTGCCATGCCATAACAAGTACGTCAAGAATACAATCAATATGCGACATTGCCATCACAAAAACCAAAACAGCAGCATTCTAGTCTATTACATGGGGCATCGGTTTTCCTTCTTGTGTATTAGATGCATGCATCAGTTCTCCTTATCTCTGTAACTTTGCGCATTACCTGCATTGAGATAAGACCACATCCTGGCGTTTTCATAGCTGTGTTCCGTTTGCACTCTTCCAACTCTTGGAGCTTGTGGAGCTGATCGTTGAGTGGCTGGTTGAACCTGTGGATCTGCTTCTGCTCTCGTAGATGGAGGTGTTCTAGGGTCAGGTCACTTTCTATTGCTCTGAAACAACAAGACATTGTGTTAAGAGTCTGAAAATATAGATTCTCAAACTGAACTGATTTCCGAAATGATTTGACCGACATTTCCGAACTTTCCAAGGATATACATTCTTTTCATCCGAGATGATTTGACCTGACATTTCCGAACTTCCCTCATTTCGGTCAAGATTGATAAGTTACCAAAAACGAAATCCAAATCCTTGTTCAGATCAAATAAATAGAAAAACTGACAAACATCCAAAATGCAATATTGTGTGTCGCTAACTCGCTAGGACTCGTCGTTCTTTCTTCAATAACAACTGGTCCGGATGTTAGAGACAACGCAAATTTATCTCATAACATCCAAGTGTTCCGTGTGCCAGTTTAATCCCAGAGTGCTCCCCACACTGTAGAAGGAAGAGAATCGGGATATTGATTCTGGAGCGATTTTGGTGTTAGTGCTTTCAATTGCTGAGTTTCACATGCAAAAAGCGAGCATGTGAGTTTTCTTAAACATAACTCTTCTACTGTACATGCATTATATACATAGAGCATGTACTGTTTGTCCTGGCGTTAGATTTCGATTATTTAAGCGGCCGACTCTTTCATCTGTTTCAGCAGTTGAGTACAGAACAACACTTCGTGACGATGCATGGCAAAGTATGCTGGTCCAACACACAAATAAAACGACACTTTGCTAGCTATGCATGGTAGGCATCGGGAATACTGATCCGGGAGCATGGTTCAACCGTTGTAGCCGCTTACCGCCATTCTGTTCCCGCGCTTGCATGTACTCGTCTCAGGCGTTATCCACTCTACGGGTCAGCGCAGTGGTTTTTACAGGTTGTTTTTATCTCGCGTGGCGCTTGCCTTCGCACCTGCGGTACCGATCCATTGTAAGGAGCTTCGATCACCGTTTCTGTACGTTGGCCCTCTGTCCTCCTGATCACTGACGGGCTATCACGGTAGATGATGCAGTGCACACAACACTATTTCAAATCGTTACTGTGAGGGAATAACTTGATGCGGCTAGCGTCGAGATTCTATTTGGTTGTAAACAAACGCCATGTCAGCATCAGTCCGTTACTACGGATAGTATATAATTTAAGACTGAAAAGGCCCCTTGAATTTTACTAAAATGTTGTTTGCCTTCCACATGTTTAGATCTGTTTAGTGTTACTCACTCCACAAGTTTATTTTGTTGTGTTGCACTAGAGGATTTGTTAGACTAGATGTATGTTCTTGTGTTGGACTGGGGCCTTGTACTACTCTAGTAGGTTATAACAAATCCACATGTTTAGATTTGTGTACTGTTAATACCTCCACAAGTTTATTTTGTTGTGTTGCACCGGAGGATTTGTTGGACTAGATGCATGTTCTTGTGTTGGACTAGCCTAGTACATGTTTAGTACTTTTCGCTCATATGCCTTTTTTGCTCACTGTCAATGTACTGCTGCCTAGTCAGTTAATTTTGCTGCACAAGTTCTTTCGTTATATAAACTAGCCTATTCAATGTATTGTTGTCCTTTTGCTCCAAGTAATTGTATTGCTTGCTTAGTTGGTTAATTTTCTTGCACAAGTTATTTCTTGGATTGGATGAATGTGTTGAATATATGTCCATTTTAACAGCCTCTTATAATAGGGATCTTATTTTGGTGGCATTATATACACAAATACCATAAAAACAAAGACGTAACAAAGAGCACCAGGAGGGGATGGGGAGGGGATTTGCATGGCGGAATATATGACCAAATCGCTCTTCCCCTGTCCCTCTTGAGTGCAACTAAGGATGCTACTTGGAGTTGAGTATACTTATTTATTTATAGCTTTTATGTTTTTATTTTCTCAACTTTGCTATGTGTATGTTCTAACATAGTCATTCAACATCTGCTAATTTATCAAACTCTGATGAAGTTTATCTTTCAGCTCAAGGCTTTCCATTCTTAGGCCCACCAGTGATGGACTTTGTGCTTGTCCTTCCTCCACATCAACATCGTGTGGCTAGAAATTCATCGTGTCCTTCCTCCACATCAAAGAGTAAGTCTACATAAATCAATCTTTAGTTATTGGTCTATCAATATAACTGACTCGTTTATTCACATAATGCAGTCCACAAGCTGATTTCCTCGAATTTACACCAAATCCTCGCACCCGTGATGTTTTGGTCCACTGCATAAGAAACTTTTTTAGTTAAGAGTGTCTTGTACAGTGCGGCCAAAATATCACGCTGGTGATGCAAAGAGTTAACTGAAGGCTCTAAACGCAAGTTCCAACATCCATGGTCTTAGAAAGACAGCGCCAACTACATATCTGATCCTTATGCACTTCGGTAAGTTTAGTTCACAACTTTAAGAGTTTTATTTTTAATTCTATCTAGTTGTTTATGTTAGGGATCTTATTTTGTGCCACTGTACGTAGTTTACAATTCTAAGTGTTGTATTTTTAGCTGTATGTAGTTGTTTATGATAGGGGTCTTATTTTGACGACACGGTACAAGAGATTTTGAAAGTGCATGGAGCCCCCATGTGTGGTTTTGATAATTAATGACAATCCATATGGAGTAATGCATGATTTCATTGAGTTATATTTGAAGTGATTTTCCATAGGTAATTATGAAGTCAATGTGTTGGATTCAAGGTTAGATGCCATGAGGATAAAGATATAGGTTGGATAATGGCATCACGATCATCGATGTGAAGAGATGAATATGATATGATGATGAAGAAGATATGGTGATGGAGTTCTTGCATGGAGCTCAAATACGTCATGCTCTAACTTATGTGTTAAGCCATGACGAATCAAGATCTCGAGTGTTGGATTTAAAGAGAAGATTTCAACATATGGCGCTAAGTCAAGGTCATGATGGACTCATGTGTTGAGTCCTAGTTGACCAAGACTTTAAGCATGTACCTTTCCATGGGCTTGCATCAAAAGCAAGATTTCGTGTAGCCCATGAGAGAATGACATCAAGTGTTGATTGTCACCAAGGTTAAGAAGTGCAAGTTCAAGATGAACATCTCGAAGATCACATGCTTGAATCGTGTCTTCCATTCTTGTGTAATGGACATGGGAAGATATTTTTACACGAGGCTTTCCCATAGTGGAGTATGGGGGAGAATTTTGCAAGTCTTCACCAAGCAAATGGAATCAAGAAAGTTGCTCCATCTTGAGTCGGGCATGATCGTCCTCATCGAAGTCAAGTGTAGTGCGCAAGTCAAAGGTATAACCTTAATAGGTTTTTATTTTGCCGGTCTCAAGGTGTTGTTGGGAGACCGGGTTATAGGTTTGATAGCCGTACTATCAAGAGGGGTTCTTGGGTTAGTAACTTGTTTGCATCGTTCGTCGAGAGCTCAAACCATTGCATATTTGACAGCATCTTTATTGGTTCGTATTTGGCTTTTCTCTGGTTGAGGCTTTAGAACTTGTTGTGATGTTCATGACGTGTTTAAGTTTACCAAAAACGGTTTTTGTATGAAAAACTTGTTATATTTTTTGTGTTGGAGGTTTTACAAGTTCTTCATTTATAGAGAGGTTAAATCTCTCCCCTTTTGGTTCTACCCTCATTTGGTTTTATTTGGTTTTTATGTGCATGAGGAGATAGAGCTTCTTGTTACGTTCAAAACAAGCCCAAGTTCATCGAAAACGGATTTCGTATGCAAAAGATATTACGTTTTTCGTATAAGTGATTTTCTTGTTTTGCAATCCCGTTTTAAACCCAGAATTTACCGGGTGTCATACCAGGTCCATCCGGAATTAATACCGGGCTTAAACCGGGCGAGTCCAGGGACTGCCCGGTATGCCCCCCGGAATCCATACCGGATCCATCCAGCACCCAGTCCGGTGCATACCGGGATCCATACCGGGTGAACCGTTTTTTCTGCACAACGGTCAGATTTTGAAGTGACAAGTTTATAAGTCATCCTCTTCTTCTCAAAGAGGTAAGCAACAAGCTCCCAACACGAAAAAGGATACCTCTCTCACCTCCATTGTTGACCTTGAAGAAAGCTTTTGAGGGAAAAGGATTCCTCTCCATCCCTCTCCATCCCTCCTATGATTCTTGCATCCTTTTGAGGGAAAAGAGAGAGGAGATCTAGATCCACATCCTCACCAATCAAGTTCCCTTCTTAGTGAGGGGAACCCCTTGGGATTTAGATCTTCGAGTCATTGGTTGACCTTCTCCATTATTCTTCCTTTCCTATTCCTCCCTAGCACTTGTTGCTTTGGTGGAATTTGAGAGAGAAGGATTTTAGCACCTCTTGTGTTCTTGCTTTGCATTTGTTGCATAGTCTTGAGCTCTCCGGTTCGATTCGTTCGAGTGAGATTCCGTGTGCTTGTTACTCTTGGAGGGTGACCTCCTAGACGGTTTGGTGGTTGTGACCGCGGTGACCTCTTCGTGGAAGATTGTGAAGAGGCCCGGGTCTTCTCCTTCGTGGGGATTGTGAAGTGGTTGTGGAGCTTGCCATCTCCGGAGTGGAGGACAAGCTAACCGTAAGGAAAAGGCCCTTGCTTTGTGTGGGGCTTGGAGAAGAAGGTGAGCCTTCGTGGCGTACGGGTGTCCTTCGTGGTATCCCGCACCTCTTCGTGGAAGGGAACAACGGATACATCTTCGTCTCCATGTGTCTCGGTTATTTATATACCCGAGTTTACTTCCTTGTGATAGCCTTCATGCTTGAAGTTATATATATATCTTGTTTATCACTTGTCATATATCTCTTGTGCTTATCTTATTTAGCTTAAGTTGTTGGTGCACTTAGTTGAGCCTAGCATAATTAGGATTTGCGATTGAAAACTAAACGATAGTTTATTCCGGCATTCTTTGAAGCCAAATCCGTAATTGATTTTAAAAACGCCTATTCACCCCCCCACCCCCCTCCTCCTCTCTACGCGACATCTTTATCTTTCAGATTTGTTTCAAGATTTAAGAGTAGACTTAAGGCTCTCGAAGCAAAGTGTGTATGAATTCGTGGATGTTTCCTTTCGTGTGAAGTCGTGAAGCGGAGGAGCTAGTGTTGATATAGCACGACAAGATCACGTAACCCAGAGTTTCGAGTTGTGGAAAGTGGAACCAAATCAAAAGACAAAGCCGTAACCAAGAGAATTAGGTTTTTTTAGTTTTCTTTGTATTCCCGATGTATACTATGTGTACTAATGGTTTCTAAATATACAATAAATTATTATAAATTATTTGATCGTGATTTGTCACAGTTTATATTATATGAAATGTTCAATGAATTATATGATTGTGATCTGCTATATATCGTGATTTGGATGAAATTATAGAATTATGGTTATGATCATACAATTAAGTATTGTATAACATGGACGATTGGATGATGTACAAGACAATCAATTAGTAGAACCGTATGCGATAAAACATGACATGCATGACTGAATAAACATAGCCGTGTGCAATGTTTCAAAACACACGCTATTCAGTGAGAACATTTCGTCTACGATTTCGTTACCATCGCATACGCGTGGATTCTATAAAGCATTTATGAACGTTTCCACATCACACACGATTATAGCGTCCGTGTGCGATGTACCCCCATATCGTCATCGATAGATAACGACGGGCCGTACACTAGTGGAAATCGGGCATGTAGTCCCGGTTCCAGAGGGCATGTAGTCCCGGTGTAGCAACCGGGACTACCAAGGCGGCACTAGAGCCCCCCTTTGGTCCCGGCTCAGCACAAACCGGGACCGGAGCCCCCCCACCAATTAGAGCTCCGCACGTGGAGGGGGCAGGGGCGCGCAGGGGCGAACCCTTTAGTCCCGGTTCGTGTTACGAACCGGGACTAGGGTTTTGTTTTTTTTACATTTCAGTGTTTTGTTTTTATTTTCATTTCAGTGCTTTGCTTTTTTTTCGACCGGTTTTCTGGGTAGGGGTTTCGGATGGTACCATGTCGATGCGTCGGGGTAGGGGTTTCGGATGCTACGGCTTCGAGGGCGAAAAACACGTATAAATTATTATACGAACCTAGATAAAGTTGCATCATGCATATATAATTACATGAAGATCATGTGTTGATAACACATACACATTTAAGTACGAGTGGTACATGAAGATCACGTTTCCCGGTTCCAGATACTTAGAAGTACTTTGTTACATGCAGATCACTATATATTACATGTCCGCACTAGTCAAAATAGTGGTACTCTCCGGTCTTCGGTATGACATGGGTGAGTTAAAATCCCGTCAACTCCTCAGCAATTGCCCTGAATCGGGTCTTTATTGGTAACTCGTTGCCCTTTCTTGCCAACTGTAAAAAAATGATATCACAATGAATACATGAGATGTGAAATGAATAAAACTCATCACGATTGATGATACAAAAATAATGTTGTGACTAGAGTTTTACGTACTTCGATACTTCTTTTGCTCTTCAAACTCTCGTTGACCACAGTATGCATGTACTCGCAAACGTAGAATCCACATAGATGAGTCCCTATTGGTTGTTTAAGTCAAGTCTATAGAAGAATATAATTTAATCAAATAATAATAAAGTACGATAATGGTGCATGAGACTAGTTATAGTACTACTTACATCGTTACTACGCCAGCGCAGTTTCTGTGGCCATCCACTGTTCGGATGTTCCGCGAGGAAAATTTTCCAAACGCTGCATGACAAGAAAATGAATGAATGAGTCGTAAATTCTTTGATACTAGGAAATGAACGAAAGAGACGATAAGAAAAGAAAGTACCTTGCCACCAAATCAAAACAGGTCTTGTATTGTTTAGTGCATCTTCTTAACGAGTCAAGGACAACAATTTCTCCTTTCCGCAAGTCAATAACGATAAGAATGTAGTGAAAGCTGCGCACGTTTATAAATAGTCATGCATAACTCATCAATTAAACTTAACATCGGGTGAGAAAAATAGAATGTGTAATAAGCAGTAACACTCACTTGAAGTTGTAAGGCCATAATATATATTTTTTGTAAGCTTGTCGCTTGAAAAACATTAGCAAATTCCCCGGTGTATCCTTGTTAACTAGTGGATCAATTATGTTTTCTTCATGCATTATAGAGAGGTCAATGAACCCAATGTGGTTGATTTTCTGCTTCTTGCATTCGAGCATCTTCATTCTGCGTAATAAAGCACACAAATATTATAAAGATGATTATCACAGACAATGAATGAGTAGAGCTAATTAAAACATTAAATTACAGGAATAGATCACTTACAGACAATAGGAACTCATGATAGCTTTGTCGAGGGCCCGGAGATTGTATAACTGAAAGATTTCGGCGAAGTAAAGGATAAGGAGTATTCTTGGAAATAATGCTCTTCCTTAACTGCCATCATGAGAGCGTCTTTATTCGTCTCCTTTACGATATTCTTGTACCAGTATTGAAATTGACGCATTCTTGTGGGTAAGTCGCCGTCGACAAAATCCTCCCCGTGAACATAAGTACGAACGACATCCGCGAAGGGGATATCATCTCCCGAATATACCAGCTCCCGCACATTGATGTTTTTGAGAACTCTGTCATCAAGCACCTTGAGCGGGGGGGGGGGGGGGGGGGCGAGTGTGCGTCTTGTTCTTCGAGTTGGGCAACTTGTTTCCCTTTTTTTGATCGATCATCCATCTCTTCGTCATATGACTTACCAATGTTGCGATCATATTCTGTTGGCGGCGATGGTGGGGGGTTGTATAGGGCATCGATGCAACGGTCAATTTTCTCCTGAGGAATTCCGGTAGTAAATTTTGCAGGAGGCAATTGTTTCGCTAACGCTTTATGTTTCACGCCAGCAAGCCATGCATCCGTATGTTCTTTGTAGGCGGTATCGTTTTCTCGACGGTTCTCTCCCAAGGTAACTTTGTAGTAGGCGGCGATGTTTTCTGCTTTCTAGGTTTCTTCCTAACAGGAGAACCAGACTGGCGCCTACTCGAGAGCGACTTAACATTCTGGCGGACTGGCACAGTCTGCGATGGCCTCGCGCTAGGAACCCTCTCGGGGGGCGGTTGGCTTTGTTGTTGAGCTGGAGATGGACTCGGGCTGGGGTCCCTATCGGGGAGGTGTGGGCTTTGCTGATGGGGTGGAGATGGACTCCGTCTTTGATCCCTCTCGAGGAAGAGTGGACTTTGCTGGTGAGCTGGACTCCTAGAACGAGGAGTGGACTTTGCTTGTTCTGAAAGGACGATGTATTTCTTGGGCCATAGGGCGAAGGCATGCTTGACGTCTGCCAACGTCTTCTCCTCGTCACCTCCAGGTAACTCAAGTTCCAAGGTTTCAAATCCCGGCATAATTTCGTCCACCCCGACACGAGCGTAGCCATCTGGAATTTGACCACAATGGTAGAGTTCTCCAAGTTGAATTACTAAAGCTTGCCCCACCGCCACCTTCAAAGTTATGTTTCTCATTGCTATATGTAGCTCACAACCTGTAGGCTCTGTGATGTCATCCACTGGTTAGGGACCCTCGACTTGACGCGTGGAACCAACGCTGCTTCTACGTTGAGATGGGGCGGCATCTGCTTCATGGTCTAATTGGTGCCGCTCCTGAGGTTCCGTTCTTTGCTCCTTCAATGCTTTTATTTCCGCCCGTTGCTCCTTCATTTCACGTTCCAATTGTAATATCCGGTCGGCCTCCTTCTTCTTACCTCTGCTACAGCTTCTATAAGTGTGGGCGGATTCCGGCCACGCAGTCTTAAACGTAGCACCGCCAGGAAAGCCTCGAGCTCGTCCAACATGTTCAGGATTCCCCAGGGCCCGTGTCAGCTCGTCATCCTCTCTATCGGGTTTGAACACACCATTGCGAACATCATTAATTGCTGCTTCAAGCTTCTTTTTTATTTGATTAACGAGAACCTTCCATTTTCCTTTTCCAACAATATCTCCGGTTTCTGGGTCCAACATTGCCCCATGCGCGGACAACCAGAATTTTGACCTCTCAGGCCAGTCAAGTGTCTTTGGACGGACCCCCGATCGAAGCAGTTTTTCTTCATAGGCTAACCACTTAGGAATGGCGCTCTTGTAGCCACCTGTCCCCAATGTATGGTGGTGTACCTTCAGCCCAGCATTCAATTTATTTATCTCCGATCGGGCCATAGCCATAGGTGATTCCCTATACGCCTTAAACGCCGCCATTCAGATTCTAACTTCTTCCCTTGTGCTCCACTGAAATTTGGCTCTTCTTTTGTTTCTTCATATTGATTCCGTAACTTTTTCTTCCAGTTCCGGAATTGTTCCGCCATCTTAATAAGAGTCCACTTCTTGAGGTTGTCCTTCTTCACTTTAGAGAGATCTGGCGGGAGGGTGAAACGTGACAACAGCGTGTTATAGACTGTCGGGGGGCTGCCCCCCGGGTAGGGCAGATCCCGGAGAAGTTCAGCAGTGTGCCAACAGTGCTTGACCTTTGGCGAGAGCAAGGGCCACCCCCTAGAGTGCTGAAGGGGCAACTTGACCCTTGAGTGCTGGTAGAGTGCAAGGTGCCTCCTGGCAGGCGCAAAGGTCAGCTCTGGCGGCTATAAATAGACACCCCGAGCCCTCACAACAGCAGCACAAGCATTAGCGGGTGGTTCCTCTAAGAACTAGCTTCTCGAAGATGTCTTTGCTGGTAGGCTAAGACATCTTCGGGAGGCTAGGCCTAGAGATACTCATCCTGAGACGAACTCGGATGCATCCGGAAAGGATCTCGGATCTTGGGCTCCGAGGAGACTCCCGGAAGGAGAAGTACTCGGTCTTACCGGATAGGCAATCTAGGTAAGTGCTAACCGGAACACTTATCTCGGTCCTGGACTTGTGCAGGAAGGACTCGCAAGGTCGAGCAAGAAGATGACCGGCATGAGGGATCCCGGTAGGCCGTCAACGGTCTGTAGCAGGCTTTCCCGCCTGATGCGGGGGGGGGCGTACCGTTCCGTCTAACACGGAGGGATGGTCACCTCCCGCCTGACACGGAAGCATGGTCACCTCCCGCCTGACACGGGAGCGCGTCAGGCGGTACGACAACGGTACGACAAGACACGACGTGCCTAGCCCGGCAATCCGGAAAAGGCTATCCGGGATGGGCAAAGACATGTCTTGTCTCTGACAGGGGGACAATGATGTTCCAGGACGGCGCCTGATGTCCTTGTCGGGATGATGACGAAGGGGCTACGCCGGATAGCGCGGCAAGTAGGTCGCACTAGCCGGTGACGACGTACCGGTTAGGCCTGTCCGGTGGGGCCAAGCCGGTTTAGGGTTTCCGGCCCCCCTGGCTGGAACTCTATAAAAGGCGCCATAACTGCTTATGTGGAAGGGAGACCAACTTGGGAGCCAAAGCTATAGTCGCATTTACGCCTAGAGCATTTACTTCTCCTTACCTTGAGTTCATCTAGCTCCTTGTGTTCTTCACCTCAAGAGATCTAAGAGCAAGTTGTAGTCCTTGTATCACACTTATATAGAGAGGAAAGGCAGGAGTAGGGGAGTTACCTCCTCACGAGGGCCCTGAACCTGGGTATATCGTGTGTTTGTTGTGTGCCTTCGTGCATTTGTTCTTGTTTATTAAATCTTCCCCCTCGCGCTTTGGTCTTGTTTCTCTTTCTTGGGAGATCTCGGTTACACCGGGATCCTCCCCGTGTGAGCTCTTCAGCTCGCTATCCCTCCCCGGATCCACCAACGTCCATCGGCCCCACACATCAGCCATCCTATGGCATCTGCCGTGACACCACCACGACAGTTGGCGCCCACCGTGGGGCAGACAGAGGCGTTGGCTGGTGTACACATTCGGACGGGCTCCCCCGTTCACTTCGACATTCGGGTTCTCTCTGGCCTTGTCGTAAGGCTGGGTGAGATGGACTTCGTCAGCGACAACGCAGGGTGCTTCCGGAACAGACCATTTCCGATGAACGGATGCCTCATTGACTTTGGTGGCTTCACCACCTACGTCGCCACCGAAGTTATCTGCAGCTATCCGGACGTGGTCCTGGAAGCTGAGGATCCTCCCATGCTCTGCGCTACTCGGGGTCTGCGTGCCGGTCGCTCCCCGAGTTCTGTCGCGGTAATGATGGTCGGGGCAACCGAGGAGGAGTACCAGGACGCTGACGGCGATGCCGGAAGCGGCCACATCCGTTTGGCCAAACCTCCTCAGGAAAGAGATGCGGCCCGAGACGGCGATCCGCAGCCGTCCCAACCACGTCATCGCCCGGATCCCCTCTCGGGACTCGTTGCCAAGTTGGCTGTCCCTATGACTGCTGAAGCAGACACCCAGGCCACTTCGGCTGACTTGGAGGAGCAGCGTAGGTTGCTACTCGCCGAAGCGCAGGAAATCGCCGAGATCCGGCGTGAGCTCAATGCTAGCCTCCGGGAGTACAATGCAGCTCACGGATTCCTTAAGATAGACTCCCGGGACAAGCGTATTGCGGAGCTGCGCAAAAAGGGCAGAATGGTGAATGATGAGTTGGCAGGTGGAGCCGCAACCAGCCACACGGGTAGCTTGATCTCGGCTGGGAGACCGGTATACAGCTCGCCGGCAAAAACTCTTAGGGCTGCCGAAGCCGCCATGGCAGAGCTAGCAGGGCTATCCGGTGAGGCTCTGCGCAAGCAGCAGGAGCGGGTGAATGAGTTGGTCGTCGAGGACAACCGGCAAAACCAGGCCTTCAAGAAGAAGAACCCCGGAGCGGGATCCCAAGTGCACTCAGCTAGGCCCAATAGCCAGAAATCAGACGGAGAGGCCTCTTCCCCGCATCCGAGCACAAGCAAGAGCAAGAGCAAGAGCCGGAGCCGAAGTCGGGGCTCCGGGAAGAACAAGCAGTTGCAGGCTTATGACCCGGCCTTTGCCGGCATCCAGCAAGCCGGGCAGCACAACTCGGGGCAGGGAGGAAGTACCCGTGATGGTGGCAATCTGGGTATAGGAAACAATAACCCGGCTAGTCGTGGTAATCCACCCCGGAACCCGCCTCATGTTCAGGGAAACCCGCGAAGGGAGGCCGCCTCTGTCCCGCAGCAGGCTGTGATCCCGGTGCAAGATAGGCTCAACGATGGCAACTCAAGACTGCAGCAGCTCGGGTACCAGCCCAATGAGAATCCTTTGGGATCTCGGGTAGGAACCAGACAGCTGGATCCGGCCGATGCCAGATTCCGGCTCGATCGGATTCACCAGTCCGAGCTAGTGGAAGAGGAAGGGCCTCGGGGACCTGCCTGCTTTGGACCCCGGATCATGCGGGAGCCGCCTGTCCGGAATTTTCAGCTCAACCGAGGTGCTAAGACCTATGACGGCAGCAAGAAGCCGGAGGACTGGTTAACCGACTATGTAACTGCAGTAAGCCTAGCCGGTGGAAACAGACGCTGGGCGGTACATTACGTACCGTAGATGTTGGAAGGACCTGCCAGAATCTGGTTGAACAACTTGAGAACTGGCAGCATAGACTGTTGGCTAGATTTCGAGGAGGCATTTATCAGCAACTTCACCAGCACGTATAAAAGGCCAAACAGGCCTCAACAGCTCGCCGTCTGTAGGCAAAGGAGCAACGAGACTGACCGGGAGTACCTTACCCGGTGGAGCAATATTCGCAATTCTTGCGAAGGGGTGGTAGAGGCACAGGCCATCTCCTGGTTTGCACAAGGATGTCGGCATGGCTCCATGTTGTGGCAGAAATTGCAAAGGAAGATGCCGGCGACCTTGGCAGAGACCATGCGCACCGCCGATACCTACACGCTTGGAGATCCCATGCAACCCCTGGTGGATGTCGGTGACTCCAACAGGAGGAATGCGGGACCTCAGCGTTCAGGATCAAGCAGGAGCCATGATCGACAGGATTTTGGCCAGAAGAGGAATCAGCCCGAGTACCACCATGCCGCACAGCATGTCGCAGCGGTGACCCGAGATCAAGAGGATGCCGGCAACAGTCAGCGTCAGAAGACAAGTGGCCCGGCTTGGGGTCAGAGCCAGGAAGTGCAAAAAACTTGGGTGGAACAGAAGAAGCCCCTGACGTATGAAGAGATGCTGAACAAGCCATGCTGCAACCATACCCTGGAGGCCAACAAGCCGGCGAACCACTCTACTCGGCAGTGCAGCTGGTATCAGCGCACATTGCAGGAGGGCAGCTCGGGAGCTGTTCGGCCGGGTGCTCCGGCCACTCGACCCAACATTCCGAGACCTCCTCCTCCGACATCGGGAGCCAACGTGGTCCGGATAAGTCAACCTCAGCGAGGACCCCCACCTCGGCCGGTGAACGTGGTGCACACCCGGAACGACAATGGTGCAGGCCCCAGTAATCAAGCCGGACAGCAGCAGGGCAACTACCGGGAGGCACATCAAAGTTATGTGGTCTTCGTGACCGAGCCCACTGACCGGAGGAGTGTGCGACAGCGTGCCCTGGAGGTAAACACCGTGATCCCGGCGGTGCCCAAGTTCTTGCACTGGTCCGAGATGGAGATCACGTGGAGCCGGAAGGATCATCCCAGAGTTATGCCTAAGACGGGGGCGTACGCCTTGGTCGTGGATCCAACCTTTGTCGGACCAAGCCCCAGTGTCCGCTTCAGTCGGGTTCTGATTGACAATGGCAGTGCCATTAACATCATGTACAAGGATACGATGCTGAAGCTGGGGGTGTCCATGAACACCTTGTTACCTACCGAGACGACCTTCCACGGCATTGTGCCCGGAGTCTCTTGTTCACCCATGGGTAAAATCTGGGTTGAGGTGTTATTCGGAACCCGGGAGAACTGCCGAACTGAGAGCTTGGAATTCGAGGTCGTAGACCTCGAAAGCCCGTATCACGCACTGATCGGCAGGCCGGCCCTGGCCAAGTTCATGATCTCAACTCACATGGGCTACCTGAAGATGAAGATGCCGGGACCTAACGGCGTAATCACCATCTCGGGAGACCACAAGCGCTCCATGGAGTGTGCCTCGGTCGGCTCGTGCTTAGCTGAGTCCCTGGTGATCGCGGAAGAAAAAAGAGGATCCAGCAGGTGGTGGCGATGGCCAAGACCTCCCAACTCGGAATGCCCGGGATGGTGACCCCGGAGCAGGGCGCATCATTCCAGCCCCCTAAGGAGACGAAGAAGGTGGGTGTGGACCCCAGCAACCCGGAGCGCCAAGTTATCATTGGCAGCAACCTGGACAGCAAATAGGACGGCGAGCTCGTCGACATCCTCCGTGAGAATCGGGATGCTTTTGCGTGGTCGAGTGACGATCTGCAAGGTGTTCCGAGGGAGTTGGCTGAGCACTCTCTATTTGTTAGACCGGATGTGAAGCCGGTGAAGCAACCAACTAGGCGCCTCTCGGATGAAAGAAGAGCTGCCGTCATGGAGCATCTTGCTATACTGCTGGCCGCCGGATTCATAATGGAAGTGCTGCACCCGGATTGGATATCTAATCCGGTCCTAGTAGAGAAGAAGAAGGATGATCCCCTCCTGCTTAAGGTGTGGCGCATGTGCATCGACTTCACCAACCTCAACAAAGCATGCCCGAAGGACCCCCTTCCACTGCCTCGGATAGATCAAGTAATAGATTCCACTGCCGGGAGTGAGCTTTTGACTTTTTTAGATGCCTATTCTGGTTTTCACCAGATACCTTTGAATCCGGATGATCAATTGAAAACTGCTTTTATTACCCCGTATGGGGCTTATTGCTATCGTGTCATGACTTTCTGTTTGAGAAATGCTGGTGCTACATACCAAATGTGCATGCAAAAGTGTTTGCACGACCAGATAGGCCGGAATGCCGAAGTCTATGTCGATGACATAGTCATAAAAACGAAAGAGAAAGCCTCATTGATCGATGATCTGAGGGAAACATTTAAGAACTTAAGAAGATTCCGGATGAAGTTGAACCCGGACAAGTGCACATTCGGTGTTCCGGCAGGAAAGTTACTCGGTTTCCTCATCTCAAGCTGGGGGATTGAAGTCAACCCGGGTAAGATACGTGCTATCGAGAGCATGAAATTGCCCGTGCGTCTCAAAGATGTGCAGAAGTTCACTGGTTGTCTTGCATCCCTAAGTCGGTTTGTGAGCCGACTTGGAGAGAAGGCCTTGCCCCTATACCAGTTGATGAAGAAGAGCAAAACATTTGTTTGGACCCCGCAGGCCGACGCGGCGTTCAATGATTTGAAGAGAATGCTTTCAACAACACCCGTGTTGGCATCCCCGTTACCCAAGGAGCCTATGTTGTTGTATATTGCTGCCACCAACCGGGTAGTCAGCGTAGCAATGGTGGTAGAGAGGGAAGAAGGGGGCAAACTGATACAAAGACCGGTGTATTACCTCAGTGAGGTGATCTCGGAATCCAAGAAGAACTACCCGCACTACCAGAAGATGGCGTATGGAGTGTACATGGCAGTGACCAAGCTCAAGCACTACTTTCAAGAGCACCCAATCACAGTGGTGTGCGAGGCTCCTCTGGCCGAGATCATCGGTTGCAAGGACGCTAGCGGCCGGGTCGCCAAATGGGCCATCCAGTTGTCTCCGTACGCTCCGGCATACGAGAGACGAGATGCCATCAAGTCGCAGGCGCTGCCAGACTTTTTGGTAGACTGGGCCGAGATGCAATATGAACCTCCGATGCCGGATTACAATTTCTGGAGGATGCATTTCGATGGCTCCAAGGCTAAGATCGGGTTGGGTGCCGGTGTGGTCCTCACTTCACCAAAACAAGATGTGCTGAAGTATGCCCTGCAAATTCATTTCCGGGCATCTAACAATGTCGCCGAGTACGAGGCCTTGGTTCATGGACTGAATGTCGCCAGGGAGATCGGCATCCGCCGGATAGAGTGTTTCGGCGATTCCGACCTCGTGGTGCAGCAGGTGTCGGGGAACTAGGATGCGCTGGATGCCAACATGGCCTTGTATCGGTTTCATGTGCAGAAAATATCCGGATTTTTCGAAGGATGCGAGTTCAAGCACATACCCAGAGGAGAAAACGAGGCGGCAGATGTGTTGTCCAAGCTAGGATCATCTCGGGATGCCATCCCACCCGGGATCTCTCTTGAGCATTTGAGGAAGCCATCTATTCAGCCCTCACTCGAGTCGGATTCTATCTTCATCCCCAAGGAGCCTGGTTCGGATGCCGTACCCATGGAAGTAGATGTCGGGAGCATCACATCGAACCCGGGGACTGCACCACTGTGCTCAGAGAGGCAAAGAAAGATGATGATGGAAGTGATGTCGGCAGAGCCAATGGACATAGACGCTCCCGTGTTCCCAGTTCGACCTATCCCGGGATGGGCACAACCCATTATGGCTTACATCATGGAAGGAACCCTCCCGGAGAGTGAAGTGGAAGCCCGGCAGATAGTGCGGAGGTCAAAAGCATACACCGTCATCAATCAAGAGCTATATAAGAGGAGTGTCACCGAGGTACTCCAGAGGTGTGTGGAACTGGAAGAAGGACGAGATGCTGCTGGAAATACACCAGGGGGAATGTGGACATCATGCATCATCCCGGGCCCTGGTGGCGAAAGTGTTCCGGCATGGGTTCTACTGGCCCACTGCGTTACAGCAAGCAGAAGACATTGTCCGGAAATGAGGAGGATGCCAGAGGTTTGCTCACCGAATACATATGCCGGCATCAGCACTGAAGACAATCCCTATCACTTGGCCATTCGCGGTATGGTGTTTGGACATGGTCGGGCAGTTCAAACCGGCACGGGGAAATATGACACATATTCTGGTCATGATAGATAAATTCACCAAGTGGATAGAGGTCAAGCCAATCCGGAAGTGTGACGGACACACCGCAGTGCAATTCCTGAAAGACATCATCTTGAGATACGGGTACCCGCACAACATCTTCACGGATAATGGCACCAATTTTGCTGTGGGGGAATTCGCTCGATTTTGTGCTGAGAAGGGAATCCGGTTGGATGTAGCATCAGTTGCACACCCGGAAGCAAACGGACAAGTTGAAAGAGCAAATGCTTTGGTCTTGGCCGACATCAAAGCTCGCTTGATCGAACCACTGTTGAGAACTCCAGGATGCTGGATAGAGGAGTTACCGGCAGTATTATGGGGTCTCCGGACTACGCCGAATAGATCTACCGGATATATGCCATTCTTCATGGTGTACGGTGCCGAGGCAGTACTCCCGACCGACATACAGTATGATTCCCTGAGAGTGACAATGTTCACCGAGACCGAGGCAAAGGAGGCCCGAGAAAATGATGTTGATTTACTTGAAGAGGCAAGAGAATTGGCACTGTCTCGGTCTGCAATTTACCAACAAAACCTCCGTCGCTATCATAGCCGGAAGGTGCACCCGAGAGTGTTCCGAGAAGGAGATCTTGTGCTTAGGCTCATCCAACGCACGGCCGGAATGCATAAGCTGTCACCTCCATGGGAGGGACCTTTTGTGATAAGCAGGGCATTGCACAATGATTCTTATTACCTTGTAGATGCACAGGAGGCTAGGAAAGGTGTAATGGACAAATCCGGAGAGGAAACCAAGTGTCCATGGAATGTAGCCCTGCTTCGACCCTTTTACACGTAAAAGGCTCAGTGTATGATGTATTTCAATTTTTATGTATTAATGAAAGTAAGGCACCCCGGGAGGAACCCGGGGACTGCCTCGTTGTGTGCCCGTTTACTTTGTCCAGTTTGTTTGTTATTTCATACCGGCATCCCGGGAAGGAACCCGAGGACTGCCTAGTACCTATTTTTTATGTTATCTGTATGCCGGGAAAGTTCCGAATTCGATTCTCAAAGTCAGAGTAATGTATGTCATGTGAAATCATCTTGTGACTCGACTCACGAACGCCGAAATGGTAGTCAAGAGCAAAGAGAATCAAATATGGGGAACACGAAAATGGTCTCGGGAACTCGGAGCAGGAACTTATCCGGCATACCTATTTTTTACTAACCCAATTATTTTTTATGTCGGGAATTCGGTTAACTAGAACTCGAATATTCTTAAGTAATGTATGCCGTGTATGGAGTTTTGTGACTCCACTGTCGAACGCCGAAATGGTAGACAAGAGCAGAAATTGCCTAAGTACGGTAAACATGAAAAGGAACTCGGGGACTCGTGACAGAGTAAACCGACATAGCTTGTTCTGATAGATAACTTGGTACGAAACATAAATGTTAAAAGTATATATTACATCTTGCACCCGGCATCCCGGGGATTTAACAGTGCTACTCTTAAGTATTTCTAAGGAGTAGGGGAAGTCGGCTTCTCGGCGGTGGCAGCAGCGGTAGCGGCAGTGGCGGTATCCTCAGCACCGACAGCGGTACTCGGGGCATCTGGGCGCGCCTCGGCCTGAGTGGCCTCGGGTGGCGGAGGAGTTGAAGCATCCCGGGAAACCACGGTCTCGGTGGCGGCACCAGAAGCAGCGTCGTCCTCCTCCGGGATCTCAGCGTCCACGTCATCGGTTGCACCGGTTTCGTCGTCATCCTCGTAGTCTGACTCGGAGTCAGAAGCGATGAGCCTGGCGGTGAAGACACGCATGTTGGACCAGGAGGCGATGCGATGCGCCACCTCTTGTCGCCGCTGGATCTTAGCCGGATCGCTGCACCACGGCGAGATGGTGCGCAGGCGCTGGACCACGTCAAGGTCGAGACCCTCGTACCAACTCAGCACGTGGCTCAAGACCTGATCGGCACCAGCCCGCGCATCGGAACGCTTCCAAGCGTGGACACGCCTCCCGGCACCTCGGAGTGCACTCGCCAGTTCGCCGACCGAGAGCGTCACGCTGACGCCCGGCCATAGCGCACCGTGAACGTGAATCGCGGCACTGAGCAACTCCGTCCCGATCGACCGGAGAGGCACTATCCGGGCCTTCAGGGCAGTGAGGTGATCCTCAATGTCCCAAGTGTCCGAGACAGGGCCCTTCCCGGCGCGCTTCTCCCGGGCGGCAGCGACCGCAAGAGCAGCATCGTCGCGGGAGTGCTCGAATTCCCCTTTAAAAAGAAGAGCTGTCAAGCGGCTAGGTCATAAGGAGGGTAACAATAAAGAAAGAGAGCAAGGAAAAAAGGGGGATGTCGGTCAACTTACTGTTAAGATCCCGGTTCAATACGGTTAGCTCAGAGAGCCAAGTATCGGCCTATGACCGGAGAAGCGCCAGCCCGGTCTCGGCGAGATGCGCGCGCGCCTCGGATTGGTCCAAGGTCTCTCTCTGCTTCTTCGTCGCCTCCATGAAGCGTGTCTTCATGTCGGTCGCGGCAGATTTGGCATTTTCAAGCTCCGCACTTAGCCGCGCGATCTCGGCCTACGTGGTAGCAAGTGCAGACTTCTGCTCCACCGAGATCCTCCGCGCGGCATCCCGCTCCTCCCGGAGGCGCCCTTTGCACTTCTTGGACTGACCGAGATCAGTAAGAACCCGGTTGAAGATGCTGCCACGTTTCTTGCCGCACTCCTGAATTCAAGACAAAGAAGCATAGGTCAATCTAGGGAAAGATCCCGGGGACTCGGGAAGTTCCGAGATCAATAACAATTAAAAGTTACTCGGTAGAAAGGAACTCGGGGACTCGGCTTCCGAGTCCTGAGATTTTCTCTAAGATTGGAGCCCAGTGGTCTGCTATTCGGTGGAATCTAGAGCACTAAGCACCAATCTCGGGGACTAGTGGAGATAGACAAATTTTTGAAAAAAGTTACTCGGTGGAAAGGAACTCGGGGACTCGGCTTCCGAGTCCTGAGATTTTCTCTAAGATTGGAGCCCAGTGGTCTGCTATTCGGTGGAATCTAGAGCACTAAGCACCAATCTCGGGGACTAGTGGAGATGGGCAAATTTTTGAAAAAAAGTTACTCAGTGGAAAGGAATTCGGGGACTCGGCTTCCGAGTCCTGAGATTTTCTCTGAGATTGGAGCCTAGTGGTCTGCTATTCGATGGAATCTAGAGCACTAAGCACCAATCTCAGGGACTAGTGGGGAAGGAACAAGTATTTATTGGAGAAGGTAAAGGGAACAAACTTACCTCGGTCACCCGAGTAACGTCCAGCGTGGCCACCTGGAAAGCGTCAGCGGCAATCCAGGCTTGGTTGTATTCTTCAACAACGTGTATGCCGGAGCCGCCAGGCGCGCGAGCAGCAACAGCCTCCCGGGATCCTGAAGGCATAAAGGAGCTTACGGTGGCTCGCAGCGTCCGCAGGGCAGCAGTGGGGATCTCGACAGGAGGTGGCGGTAACGGTGAAAACTTACCCGTGCTTAGGGCCAAGTCTTGGGCCGAGGATGTCGGGGCAGCAGTAGGTTTGGCAGAGGTTGTTTTCTGCCCGGCAACCTTGGTGCGCGCTTTCCCGGCAGGGTGATCAGGTTGCCGGGAAGAGGCCGCGGGCTGTTTTACCGGGGCTGTCTTGCTCGCGGCTTGCCGGGAGGGGCCACTTGGCACGACCTACCGAAGAGGACTTATTATCTCCGCCTCAAGCCCAGGCACCCTGCGCGGGCTCTCCGGAAGAAGGATGTCTTCCGATGCGGTCGTGACCTGGACGGGAATCTCGTCGACCACGGGACGAGTATCCGGAGTCGCAGCGGCAGTCACTGCGGCACTAGAAGCAGGTGGCTCGCTTCCTCGGGCGGAAGGACGAGGTGGAGAAGAAGCAGCCCGAGGCGGCTGGGAGTCCGTGATCCAGGAGGTCGGGAGGCAAAGGATGCTGGGAGGTCGAGTGCATCGCTGAAAAGTAATAAATCAGTAAAGACTTCATGAGAAGACAAAATCATGTAACATGAAGCAAAGAAAATTTACCCGGAATCAACGGTGGGAGGAACCCTCCTGTGGCGTGGAGGCTTCTCGGTCGTTTGTTTGCTCGGCTTGCTCTTCTTGGGGGGGTTGCCGGAAACATTGGCACTGTTGGTATCGGGAGCCGCACGCTTCCGGGTCTCGACGCGTTTTGTCACGGCCGTGGGTTTCGGAACCACTGCTGAAGCCCAGTTGAGGGGAAGAGCGTCAATCACATCGAGTATTTGACAGTCAATCTCATCCTCGTCATCTGAAGAAACGGAAATAGCCTCTGAGGTTGAAGGGTTACCCGGGGCGGCAGCTTTGACTAGAGGAACGGAAAGATGGTCCTCGCCATCGGGATCCTCTCTCGGCATCTTAGCCGGTGCCGGAATGTTCGCCGCGAAATTCCCGTTGGCGTGGATCGCATCCTCCTCGGTTTGCCGCTCGAATAACTGCACGAATAAATCATTGCATGACAACCATGTCGGTTTCCAGCAGAACCCGGGTGCAAATGCAAGTTTGCGAAAGACAGACAGGAGCACCTGTTTCAATGGTTTTTTCCAGGATCCCCCGATGACACCCCAAACATAGTCATCCGGCATCTTCATCCGAGCAATAGCTCGAACGCGCTGGACGACCGCGGGACGGTCCAACCCGAAAATGCTGGTCCGGGTGGGATCAAAGTTCCCGTCCATATGGCACATCTTGTGCACTCGGGTTTGTAGGGGGCAGACACGGCGAATAATGAAGCAGCGCAGGAGATCGTCGCCAGTCATCTTGTCATTCAACACGCCGAGGACGTCGTGCATACATCTGACCTCCTCGGTGTCTGGAAACCGCTTCTAGAGGTTGAATTTGCGGGGAGGTCCAATGGCGAACTCCGGCAAATTTATAAAATCCGGGTTCGAGGATCCCGGACCATCTCCCGAAGTCTCCCGATTCTTCACATAGAAGAAACTACGCTGCCACTTCCGGCAGGACTCTAGTCCCTTGACTATAGGAAATCCGGAGTCGGCACGGGGAATGATGGTGGCCGCTCCGCAGTCGACCAAGTCTTTTACTTTCTGATCTGGATTGGGGATGACTTGGCGGCGGAGGATGAAGTACTTGGCCCAGAGATCCAAGAATGGCCACACGCCGAGATATGCTTCCGAGTAGGTGGTGAAGACCGAAAGCATCATGATGGCGTTAGCTGGGAGATGATGGGGTTGGAGGCTGTAGGTGTCGAGGAAGTTGCGGAAGAAGAGGCTAGCCGGAAGCCCAAACTGCGCTCGAAATGCGTGAGGAATACAACGTATTCCCCGGGTTGGGGTTCCGGTTGAACCTCGCCCTCCGGGAGACGACTCTCAACTTCTGGCGGAATCCGGTGAGTCCGGTACAGCCAGTCGAGGTCCTCCTGTATGGTCTCGGACCCATCCCAGCGCCCCCGAATACTTTCTTCAGCCATGCCGGAGAAATCCGCAGATGTATCCGGGCTACTCTGCAGGTGCAGCGGCAGTTAGTCGGAATTAGTCTACCGAGAGCTAAGATACCGGATCACAAACTCCTAAAAGACAACCGAGTTCCTGGCAAGTAAGATCTACCGCGTGCTAGTAAATCGAAACTTAATCGAGGAAAATACGCTCGGACTAAACACAAGCATGGCCTAGTGCGGGCAAGAGGCTAAGATCTATGGCGCGTCTTCATCCCTGCCGCGCGCCGCGTGAATCCTGCTCGTCGGCGGCGGCGCGGCCGCGCGTGCGTTATTGCATGACTGAGCGCGAGGAATCATTCCCGTAAAAAAGTTCATCAAGGCGAAGAGAAGAACTCACCGGAGAAAGCGAGGCCGATGATGGGCAAGAAGGGCGCGAACCGATGATGAAGCGAAGGGCTCCGGCGACGAACGAGAGCGGCGGCGTTCGAGCTCCGGGCACGGCTACGGCGGCGTGCTCGAGGCGATGGTGGCGGAAGTGTGAAGTGGAGGAAGAAGACGAGATGACCGTTCCGGTCCCCTATTTATGGGGGGGGGATTCCGGAGCGGTTTCCGAATTTCCCGCCCACGTGGCTAGTGTCGGGGGGCTGCCCCCCGGGTAGAGCAGATCCCGGAGAAGTTCAGCAGTGTGCCAACAGTGCATGACCTTTGGCGAGAGCAAGGGCCACCCCCTAGAGTGCTGAAGGGGCAACTTGACCCTTGAGTGCTGGTAGAGTGGAAGGTGCCTCCTGGCAGGCGCAAAGGTCAGCTCTGGCGGCTATAAATAGACACCCCGAGCCCTCACAACAGCAACACAAGCATTAGCGGGTGGTTCCTCTAAGAACTAGCTTCTCGAAGATGTCTTTGCTGGTAGGCTAAGAAATCTTCGGGAGGCTAGGCCTAGAGATACTCATCCTGAGATGAACTCGGATGCATCCGGAAAGGATCTCGGATCTTGGGCTCCGAGGAGACTCCCGGAAGGAGAAGTACTCGGTCTTACCGGATAGGCAATCAAGGTAAGTGCTAACCGGAACACTTATCTCGGTCCTGGACTTGTGCAGGAAGGACTCGCAAGGTCGAGCAAGAAGATGACCGGCATGAGGGATCCCGGTAGGCCGTCAACGGTCTGTAGCAGGCTTTCCCGCCTGATGCGGGGGGGAGTACCGTTCCGTCTGACACGGAGGGATGGTCACCTCCCGCCTGACACGGAAGCATGGTCACCTCCCGCCTGACACGGGAGCGCGTCAGGCGGTACGACAAGACACGACGTGCCTAGCCCGGCAATCCGGAAAAGGCTATCCGGGATGGGCAAAGACATGTCTTGTCTCTGACAGGGGGACAATGATGTTCCAGGACGGCGCCTGCTGTCCTTGCCGGGATGATGACGAAGGGGCTACGCCGGATAGCGCGGCAAGTAGGTCGCACTAGCCGGTGACGACGTACCGGTTAGGCCTGTCCGGTGGGGCCAAGTCGGTTTAGGGTTTCCGGCCCCCCTGGCTGGAACTCTATAAAAGGCGTCATAACTGCTTCTGTGGAAGGGAGACCAACTTGGGAGCCAAAGCTATAGTCGCATTTACTCCTAGAGCATTTACCTCTCCTTACCTTGAGTTCATCTAGCTCCTTGTGTTCTTCACCTCAAGAGATCTAAGAGCAAGTTGTAGTCCTTGTATCACACTTATATAGAGAGGAAAGGCAGGAGTAGGGGTGTTACCTCCTCACGAGGGCCCTGAACCTAGGTATATCGTGTGTTTGTTGTGTGCCTCCGTGCATTTGTTCTTGTTTATGAAATCTTCCCCCTCGCGCTTTGGTCTTGTTTCTCGTTCTTGGGAGATCTCGGTTACACCGGGATCCTCCCCGTGTGAGCTCTTCAGCTCGCTATCCCTCCCCGGATCCACCAACGTCCATCGGCCCCACACATCAGCCATCCTATGGCATCTGCCGTGACACCACCACGACATAGACCAAATCATTAAGAACTTGGTGGACATAACATGGGTCCTCCACATCTGCGGCCGCCGGCTTATTCCATTCGCGTATGCTGATTGGGATCATGTCCCTAACAATAACTCCAGCTTGACTTATAAATTTGCTGCGGTTCTGTTTTGGTTCGAGCGGTTCGCCGGAATCAGCAATTTCCTCAATCGGTAACTTTGGATCCTCGCTCGTCATTCTTTTTGCCTTGCCTCGAGGAGCACATGGTGGCTGCTTTTTGGCAGATTTGCTCGATCCGGATGGCTAAAAGAAAAATAAGTCGTTAATAAATACAACATAAATCAATTAATGCATGTAATTAACAACAACATATCGCCATATTTATTATAAACACATATACACCTCTCCGCCGGAGTTTGTTATCACCACATCTCGTGACTCCATTCCATCACCAAAGTCGTTCAAAGATTGTTCGAAATCATAATCATCTACATCTCCTCCAGCTCGGGCATCGTTAAAAATAAGTTGTTCCATTTGGTTTTCCATCTCCTCGTCTCGTTCAAATTGTGCTTCTTCTATCTGCTCGTCTCGCAAGTGCTCCATACCTCAAATGTACCTGCAATCCATAGCTCGGGCATTATAATAAAGTTTACATTTATTCATCTGAAAAACATATGCAAGTACAATAATTGCAACAAGTATGGATCATATAGCACAACAAGGTGGCAGCGAAGAAAACAGTGTGTGCTCATCTTGCATACCTAACACAAAACTATATATATGGATCATATTTTAGAATTGTGCATATCTAACACAAAATCATCTTTTTCGTACACATTTACAATCATCTCAATTTGCATATCTAACACACCATAATATATATATGGATCATATATTACAATTTCATATCTAACACATTTACAATCATCTCAATTTTCAAAACAAAGAGAGACACTCAACATGAACTGAAACATCAGGAATGTAGCAATCAATCTAGCCAAGAGTGAGAACAAATGGAAAATTCATCATACAAGCTAGGTTCGTCTTAGCAGCGAGAAGCAAGACCTCCTGCAAGTTGTATAATGAATTGTATATCAATCAAAACAACTCTATAATGAATTGTATATCAGCTCTATAAGAATTCTTGCATAACTAACCCCATGAGATAAAGAATGATGGCATGCAAGAAATGTAACTAGATTATGTTTTTGTCTTTCCACTTGCGACGTGCTATTTTGTTTTATTTGTTGGAGAAGATGAATATGCGAATAAATGTTAAGAGATCCAGTAAACTAGATTATTGTATACAATAATGTATTGATATGCTTACATGTTAAAAGTTACTTGTTTCCCTTTGTGCAATTACAACCAGAATGCTCCTGTTTTTTCAATCAAAAGTTTACATTTATTCATCTAAAAACATACAAGTACAATTCTATAAATTGTATCTATAAGTTGCATCTACAATTTGCATCTACATTAAGCATCTAAGTTACTACATTTTCACGAAACCTAACTTATTAAATTATCACATTATCTAAACACCTAAACCTAAACCGTACCTAAACAAAACTAGTTTGAACACTTAAACCTACACAACACATTGAAAACAGTAGCTAAAATTGAGCTAAAACCTAATAAATTTCCATAGAATGAAGTAGGTGGCAGAAATAAATTTTTGCATTGACATTACAAGAATTTTACATTTACACTACAAGAATTTTTTATGTTCTTGCAAACACCTAGCACTAGCAAAAAACAGTACATAATTTCTTGCAAACACCTAGCCCTTAGCAAAATACAGTGCAAAATCAGTGCATGAACTAACCCTAATAAACTAGCTAGGGAGGCCGAGGGAGGGGAGGAGGCCGAGGGAGGGAGGGGACGAGGCTTACCGGCGCTGGTGCGCAGAGGCAGTGGACGGCGGCGTGGTGGGCGGCGATGTAGGGGTCGTGGGCGGCGTGGCCTCCTCGTCGGTGCTCGTGGCGACTCGAGGTCGATGTGCTCGAGGCTGGAGGTGACGGCGGCTCCTAGTTGGTGCAGAGAGGCAGGGGCGGCGCGTCGGAGCGGCAGAAGGCGAGGCGGAGCAGAGCGGCGCGTCGGAGCGGCAGACGGCGCGGCAACCTCGAGGCGGAGCGGCGGCGGCTTTGGAAGATTTGGGGGAGAAGTTACGAAATTTTCCGGCCACGACCACCCAAAACATCGCGGAAAGGACCTTTAGTCTCGGTTCCAGCCACGAACTGAGACTAAAGGGTCTTTAGTCGCGGTTGGTAACACCAACCGCGACTAAAGGGTCTGCCTGGGCCGCGAAAAATTGTGCGCGAAGCCCATCGGCCCTTTAGTCTCGGTTGGGGTTACCAACCGAGACAAATGCCTTTTTTCCTTTTTTCTTTTTACTGCTTTTTGTTTTTGTTTTCTTTTAAATTGTTTGAATTGTTTACATTTCTGTTTCTTATTTTGGTTTACTTATTTTTTTTGAATTGTTTTGATTTCTAATTTTTTTGTCTGTTTTTTTTATATTCTTTCATTTTAAGATGCCAAGGTGATTTATTCAAATTATTTCATAAATATCTGTTTCTATGTTTTAAGGTTTTTTGTGAAGTAAGTATAGAAAATATGATTCCAAATGGCACCCAACTATTTTTCACTAAGAGTGGTGCACATATGATGGATGATCCCACAGTATGAGTTTTTTCTTTGAATTCTAACTAATTTCCCCTATTTAATTGAGTTTATGTTGATTTATCGAAAGTAATTCAAATTTGAACTACAACTGTTTGATAGTTTGGTCTGAAACTTTTGGAAAAATCATTTTAAGGTACACAACTAGTGGTTATATCACAGAAACATTGATAGTTTTAGAAAATATCACCTCTTCCGATGATTAGTCGTAGCGACCGTTTTGATCGTTTTTAAGAAAAAATGTAATAACGTGATAAACACCTCAAAAAATCAAATCCTTTGGCATGGGCTCCTTATATGTGTACTAGTTGCTATGAAAAATGATAAACTTGATTTGTGTCAACATTTGCAAAAAAAGTATTCACAAAAAGGTCTATCATGTATGAACATCTAGAAGTTTCAAGCCAAATGACCAAGTTATGGTCATTTCGACGACATAGTTTGTGATAAAGATCTCATACTCCACACATAGGTGCATATTTGTATATTAAACAATCTTTCCAAAGGGATTCTTCAAAATATTTTCATAAATATCATTTTCCTTTTTTTAAGTGCAAAAAATAAGGTTTTTTGTGAAGTAAGTATAGAAAATATGATTCCAAATGGCACCCAACTATTTTTCACTAAGAGTGGTGCACATATGATGGATGATCCCCAAGTTTGAGTTTTTTCTTTGAATTTTAACTAATTTCCCCTAGTTAATTGAGTTTATGTTGATTTATCGAAAGATATTCAAATTTGAACTACAACTATTTGATAGTTTGGTCTGAAACTTTTGGAAAAATCATTTTAAGGTACACAACTAGTGGTTATATCACAGAAACATTCATAGTTCTAGAAAATATCACCTCTTCCGATGATTAGTCGTAGCGACCGTTTTGATCGTTTTTAAGAAAAATGTAATAAAGTGATAAACACCTCAAAAAATCAAATCCTTTGGCATGGGCTCCTTATATGTTTACTAGTTGCTATGAAAAATGATAAACTTGATTTTTGCCAACATTTGCAAAAAAAGTATTCACAAAAAGGTCTATCATGTATGAACATCTAGAAGTTTCAAGCCAAAATGATAAACTTGATGACCGTGGCAAGACATCTCTGATGATCTACAACCGTCCGACGTCTTGCCGCTGGTTTCCCAAAGATGCCTCTGCCGAGTGGAGGGTTCACCTTCAGCCTTCACTGAGTGCTGTCTGCTACCCGTGTGCTGCCAAAATGAACTACAATGAGTAGAAACTGAGTGCTGAACATGTTCGGGAGGGGGGCTATATATAAGGTACGTGTGCTTCTTTAGTCCCGGTTGGTAACAACAACCGAGTCATGTGGGTCACGAAGTGGTCGTGATACTGCTGATCCAACAGCTCAGAATCTCTCAAAAGAAACACACCTCAGATCCAACGTCTCACAAGCGCTAGAAAGAAACACACGATCCATGTGCTTCTTTAGTCTCGGTTGGTAACACCAACCGGGACTAAAGAAGCACATGGATCGTGTGTTTCTTTAAAGCACTTGTTTTTTTTTTGACCATGTTACCGTAGGGGAATCCCCTACGGTGTATTTTTAAAAATTATAAAGGGCAAAAGCCAAGTCTTACATGAGTGGGCTTTGGGGAGTCAATAGATTTGACTCAGCCTGAAGAAAAAAAAGTAAAATACAAAACTTATCAGGGAAAAAGCAGAGCCACTAGAGAAAGAAAAGCTTGCACACTCGCAGCTTTAACTCTATACTGAAGCAAAAGAAGGTCCCTCCTTGTATGGTATTTCCAGCTGTCCAGCGAAGGTGGAATGAGCTTGAAGATTAAATCATTCCTCATCTTCCAAATATTCCACGCCACATAAGCAAAAATCTCAATGAAGTTGGCGTGCGGGAAGGAGTCCAAAGCATCCATTAACCTGTCTCTGATCGGCAGAGAGCGATCCCAGTCCACTCCTACGAAATCCCAGCAAGAGCTAGCAAAGTCGCTGTCAAAGAAAAGATGATTGTTGTCCTCCATAATATCCTTGTTACATAGCACACAATCTGAGCCACCCTCCATTTGCCAGTGTTTCCTTAGCATCATATCTTTTGTGTTCAAACGATCATTGATGAGTAACCAGCAGAAAACTTTAATTTTCGGAACGCTTTTCGACTTCCAGAAACGCTGCAGTACCTTGTCCTTGGGGGTCTCCTGGAACATGAACTTATAAAAATCGGAAGATGCATATTTTCCTTTTCCCCAGGTGAATGTTCTAGTATCTGGCTGTATGGACAGAGCTACCCCCTCATCACAGAGTTGCCTGAGCTCTTGTAGTTCGTCATAAGCCTGTGGAGATAGCGGCAAACAGAGGATAGCGCTGGGGTCTTGTAGCAAGTTCAGGTTGCGCACCGACATGTCTTCCTTTTCCACAAATGAGAAAAGCCGGGGAAATTTATCCAGAAGCAGGTCCTCTGATAGCCAGAAGTCCTTCCAAAAAAGGATAGTGGAACCGTCTCCAACTTGGCAATTAGTGATGCTCCGATAAACCTCCGCAAAACTGAACACATCCCTCCACCAAAAAGAGCCTCGCTTGGATTGACTTTGTGGTGGCTCATCCGAGTATAGAGACCATACCAATTTAACCCATGGTATGTCTTCCTTGCTGAAGAATTTGTGCAATTGTTTCAGGAGAAGAGCCATGTTCTGCAGTTCCAGGTTGATCACACCAAGCCCCCCATGGTTCTTTGGCTTACACACCATGTCCCACGCTGCTAGTCCTGCAAATGAGGTTGAGTCTTCGTGTTTGTCCCAAAGACAATGACGTCTAGCTCTATCAGCCGATTTGATGAAGGTTTTGTGAAGCTTCAGTGTGCACATCAGGAAAGTAGAGAGGCCCGACATGACAGAGTTTACAATTTGTAGCCTGCCCCCCATGGGCAAAAAACACATGCAACCATTTAATCTCCGTTCGATCTGATCAGTGACAGGGGCTAGGTCTTTAACCATAGGTCTAGCAGTTCCTAAGGGCAGCCCCAGATATGTGAAAGGCAAGGACCCAATAGAACAATCAAAGACAGACGCCAACTGCGTCATCTTGTCCTCAGAGACATTTATTGGCAGGATACATGATTTGTTGTAGTTCACATGTAATCCAGTAGCCGCAGCAAATTCATGCAACAGACCTTTAAGAGCCACTAATTGGTCAGGACAAGCTTGCATCACAAGAAGCGTATCGTCGGCGTATTGTATGATAGGAAAGTCTGAGCCAGGGATGGGTAAGGGGGCAATGAGAGTACCTTCATTGAACAGAAAGTTTACCATCGATTGCAGAAGATCAGAGCCAGCCACATAAAGCGTGGGAGATAAAGGATCTCCTTGACGCACCCCTCTTTTGCAAGCAAATTTTTTCCCTGGTGTACCATTCAGGAGAATTGAGGAGGAGCCACTCTTAAGGATACAATCCATCCACCCAACCATCTATCATCAAAACCTTTATGCTTGAGGATTTTCAGAATTGCTGAATGTTCAATAGTGCCAAACGCCTTAGCGAAATCTAGTTTCAGGATGATGCATTCCTTTTGTGTTTGTTTGCATTGATGAATATATTCGTAAGCCCAAGATACACAGTCTTGGATTGTTCGTGACTTTATAAAACCATACTGATTTACATGAACAATCTCCTTAATCTTGGATTGCAACCTGTTAGCAAGGACTTTAGTCACGAATTTAAGGCAACAGTTCAGCAAGGAAATGGGCCGAAAATCATTGGGTCCCTCCGGGGAAGTCACTTTTGGTATAAGAGTTATGAAAGAATCATTAATGCTTTGAAGGTTGATTTGTCCCATCCAGAAATCTCGGCATAGATCATAGAAATCCCATTTTACAATGTGCCAACATTTCTTCAGAAAAAAACCTGTAAAACCATCTGGACCTGGAGCTTTTGCATTGGGCAAACTATTAACTACCTCTTCAACTTCCTTCATGGTGAACGGACAGGAAAGAGCAGAAAGATCCGGGTGCGGGGAAAGGTAGCGAGCGAAATTAAAATTGGCATCAATGTTACACGAAATCCCCAACCTTTCCTTATAAGTTTGCCAAAGAACCCCAGCCTTTTCATCGTGTGTGTTAGCCAGAGAACCGTCATCTCTCACCAAAGAGCTGATTGCATTTTTACGGAAACTGACCGTGGCCATCGCATGAAAATAAGAAGTGTTTTCCTCTCCCAGTTTAGCCCATCTAGTCGTACATCTTTGCTTCCAATAGGTTTGCTTGTATTTGAGAAGAAGATCAAGTTGCCTCTGGACAATGTTACGAAAATTCCTTTCCGAAAAATGCAGCGGCCTTTGATCCTCCAGCTCATCGATCATGAAAATAACCTCATTACAGTTATCAATAGTTTTGTTTAATCTTGGAGATGCTGGTGCTCCAATTTTTCAGCCCTTTGCGCAACAGCTTGAACTTGGAAGATAGTCTTTTAGCACTGTCCCCAGGACAATGGATTTGCCAAATAGATTCCACAGTTTGAAAGAACCCTGGCATCATGATCCAGTGGTTTTCAAACCTAAACACGCCAGCTTTGGGAATAGCAGTTCCAATCGATACAACACAAGGGATATGATCTGAAGTAGGTCTTGCCAACGGGGTTACCAAAGTATTAGGGAATTTTAGGGTCCAAGCCGTGGATGTGAAGAACCAGTCCAGCTGTACGAGAAGCGGATCTCTCTGCATGTTAGACCAAGTAAAGGAACGACCTTTAATGGGTAATTCTATCAGCCCGTGATAGCTAATGATCTCATTGAAGGTTTCAATGTCCTGTAGATTAGCTCCATCACGATTTCTGTTTTCCACTGATCGATAGAAGTTGAAATCTCCCACTAGAAGCCATAGTGAGTCGGTATCGAAACTGAGATGAAATAACTAGGCGACAAAATCGTCTCTAGCAATGCCAGTACAAGGGCCATAAATATTAGTGAGTATAAAAGATTCATTAGACTGTAGTGAAGTGAAGGAGATGACCAGACCGCAAAAATCTTGCAAAACCACTTGCCCAGCAAAAGCTTTACTCGACCAAAGAGTCAGCAACCCCCCTGATGCACCATCAGACGGCACAAAGGCGAATTGATCAAATCTCTTGGGCGCAAAACCTTTGATAAAAGTATTATCAAAACTAGTCCTCTTGGTCTCCTGGATGCATATAGAAGAAGCATCGCTTTCTACAATTTTTGCACGAATATGTGGCCATTTAGGAGGATCATTGATTCCACGAATATTCCAACTAAGAACATTCCAGGATTTGTTTCTCAGAGTGGATTCATAACGACAGAAACAGTTTAACAGGTACCAGATAAAACAGACGCAGGTTCAAAAGGAACAACCTAGAGTAGAATAAAAAAGGAAATAAAACTCTTGAAGCCCGTAACCACATGATGTCACTGGACACCACCAAGAGCACCACCATGAACACCATGGCACTATTAGGCATTCTTGTTCTCCAAGAGCTTGTCATCAGTGAGCTCCTCAGGGCTGATGTTGCAACGCTCAATGCCGAGGCGCCTCATCTCCTCCAGACGAAGCACAGCTGGTTTCTTAGCTTTAGATGCAGTGTTTCGACGAGGAAGCAGGTAGGGGATCGACTGATATTTGAAGCCTTCGTTGTTCTGCCTTGTTATACGAGAAGAACCTGAAGAAACAATCTTTCTGGCCTTGCAACTACGGCCGGTTACACAGGAAGAATCAGCATTTGAAGAAATGGCTACCACATCTGAGCAGAAGCTCTCCAGGTGAGGGTTACTGCCTAGGAGGCCCAGCCCCTCTCCAGACCCAATAGAGGAAGAAGCAGGTTCTTGGGCCACCCACGGCCCATCCTCTACAATAGGCCCAAAGCAACTTGAACGAGTAGTGAAAGAGCATGTCGCCAGAAGCAGCTCAACTGAACCCTGCACAGTCAGACAAAGGAACAAGTTTTGGAACATATCAGAGGAAAAGAACGCAGAGGTAGCACCCTTGGTGGCTTCCTTCTCAGCAATATCCATGATATTGTTAAAATAGAACAAACGATACATCACCTTGGCAAAGAGGAGCTGCGACAGCTTTTGCCAGAGAGCTAATTCAGCTTCGAAGTCTTGTGCCAGCCTGACAGAGGAAGCAGCAGTGATACAAAAACGAGAAGTGTACACTCTCTTGGACAGCAGATTAAAGAAACAGGCAAACTCGTCCATAGTGAGATCAAACACTTCATCTGCCGACAGGAGGACGATAGCAGTTGGACCACGGCTGGAACTGGCAACATCGCCGTTGTTGTTCTGGAGCAGCGGAGGCTCAGAGATGTCAAGCTGTAGGACGGCGCCTCCGGCACGAACAAAATGAGCATTGCCTCCTTGGATACCATGCAGAAGGTTATGGGAAGCTAGCTCCACTTCTGAAATCTCATCATCAGAGATATTGGCGTACCAGGATTGGGGGTCATCAGACACATTACTTTCCGGTACAATGCCATCCATCATCGACGGACCCTCATAACCAGTCAAAGCTCGATAGCTGAAACCTTGGTACGGCGGTGCAGCAGGCATATCCGCTGGCCATTCCCCCCAACCATTTTGATTCTGCTGAATATTTTGGGCTGCAGCTTGCTCCCAAGGATTGGAGGCATTTTGGACTAACCACTCCTGAACATCCAGATGGTACTGTTGAGCAACAGTCAGGTAAGGCAGGCTTCTCGGATGAGGAGAAACATTCAGTGGGGGCGCCGGTTCTTCAGTTGACTCAGGTGCCACGACAGAGGATCTGCCATTTAAGAAGTAAACAGGAAACGACCAAGAGCGGGTGACCGAGCCCATGAGGTCAGCGCCTCTAGTCATCACAATACTGAAGGGCACCAAGCTTTCATCCTTGATTAACACTTTGGCCAGAACTCTCGCTTTATTCACACCAGGGTTGTGCCAGACAAGCAAGGTACCAAAAAGAGAAATAACCTTGTTGATGTAGTACTGAGTTTGATAATCTAGGGGGTAAGCAACCATCATAATCCACACCTCATGCGAGAAAACAGGTAATCTCATATTAATACCTTCATCATGTGGAATAACAGAAAAATTCCCCCCTGTCTCTCTATCCAGAGCATGCGGACCTGATGTGACAATATGATCTCTAATAGCAGCCGAGGCAAAGCTGACCAAACCAACACCCAGAGCGCAAACATCACGGTAAATAATAGGAGCATGGAGATCTCGACCCAAGATTTCACAAACCTCATCCAGCATGCCTTCTTTGTCGATGTCTAGGATATCATAGTCGACGATCACAATGCTGTATTCATCATGCTGCAGTGGCGGAGGACCCACCACGATATGGCACCGCTGGATGCGACTTGCCGGCCCTTCCTCAACCTCCATCGGCCCCGGCAAGAAGCTTGATGTATTGACCGGGTAATTTGCCATGGCGTCCTGTAGAAACTCACCCAGAGCGCCTGCACGGGGGGAGGAAGGCAGGGGTGGTAGTGGAAATGGCACGGATGAACTAGGTGGAGGAGGCGGCGGAGGGGAGAGAGACGAGCTGCCAGGCAAGGAAGGTGATGGAATGACGAGCGGAGTATCCGAGCTAATGGAGGAAAGGGGAACAACTGTGGTTTCCCCGGTAATCGAATCGCCAAACACTGTCACCGCGCCTAGAATGCGCTTAGGCACCCAAACAGTCTTGGTCAAACGTCCAGATAGAGAAGGTCCGGAATCAGGGCCGCACTTAGGCAGAAAGGCCTGCTTACTGGTAGGCGAAGCGTTAATTGAAGAATAATCCCGCTTTAAAAGTTTGGGCTTCCAGATTTGCTTGGTCAAACAGTCGGACCAAAAATGACCAAGAATACCACAACGGTGACAAGAAAATAAATGGGCTTTGCCGCAACTTTTTTTTCCTCGATTTTGGCCCACCTCCCGACTGGACACACTAGTGGGTTTAGAAGGGCAGTTCTTTCTGATATGTCCCGATTGCTTACAGCGGTAGCAACAAACTTTGCAGCATTTAGCACAGGGCCGGCCCAGGTCCCTACAGTCATAGCACAAAACTCCCGGGCAGGCAAAAGCCAGATGTCCAATCAGCCCGCAACTTGCGCACTTATTCAAAATATCATAAACCATAGTCAAAGGCGGAACTCTCGGCAAATCAAGAGTATAACGTATGTCATCAACAGAGTAATTAGCCAAATGAAGCTCCATAATTTCCAGCAAAACATCTTTTCCCAGTGATTTGAAAAAATTAAGATCTGCAACCGCATTTGCTGGAATATCAACCTCTGTTTTTGCTGGGGCCTCAAGAGTCCCAAACCGAATAGCAACATCTGACCTTGGAACCGCTTGCACTGGATCAAAGAGAAGGGTAGGGCTGGTTTTGAAACCAGGGGATGTAACAAACGTATCATCCGAAGAGAAGGATCCAAATTTAATAAATTGTGGCTGATTGAACGCAGTGGTTTTAGCACATGGCTGAAGAAACTTCAGGTTAGTACGGATCGCCAGATTACCACGTAAATCAGCACGCTTGGAAAAGTATTCCTCAAACCAGAGCTTAGCAGCCGCATCCACACAGGAGACCGGGAAATTGGATACCACACCATGATGCAGCTTGAAGTGACAAGAGAAATCCGGCCAAATTATGTCCCGTAAACCATAAATAAAATGACCCACTTGATTTGAAGCCACCGAGAAACGAAACCGTTTAAGAGAAAGCCTGACCACTCGGAAATCCACCGCAATACCACCCAAACAACACTGAAGGGCTAGGGCAACATTCTCTTCCGAAAGGAAGAAGGAAGCAGACGAGAAAACCACCACCAGGAAGAACTCTTTTGCAAGCCAAGGAGGGGAAAAGGAGACAGAAGACTGGAAACGCCGACGCACCTGAGCCTCGACTGCTAAGCCGGGCGAGAAGTCCCAATGCAGGAGACCTTCCATGGAGAACTAAGCTTGGAGGAATCCATGGCCGCCGAAGGGGAGGGAGGTGGGAGGGAGGTGGGAGGTGGGGGGTTGGGAGAGAGCCATCCCACCAGCCTTTAAAGCACTTGTGAGCCGTTGGATGAAGATGTGTTTCTTGTGAGGGATTCTGAGCTGTTGGATGGGCACTATCATGACCAGTTCGTGAGTCACATGACCCTATATATAGCCCCCTCTTGAACATGTTCGGCAGTCATTGTCTCCTCATTCTACTTCATCGACAGAATACAAAGCATTCGGATTCCCTGCATACGTCGAACGGTGCATTTCATATGCAGGTACTCACGAGCCAACGTTGGGCTGTATGCAGGTGAAATCGTGTGTTTTGTTCCATGCATCTACAAAATACTTCAGTTCACTTGTTCTTCTGATACAAAACATTCAGATATTACACATCAACAATAATATCCCTCTCTAGTGTTTACTTGTTCTTCTGATTGCGCCGTAACCACGGACAATCTTCTTCATTTAACTTGATACTTGGATCAGTGTTGACTTTGAAGGGCGGAATGTCATGAAACTTAACGTAATCTTCTGACATGTCTGTCTTGTCCTCCACTCCCACAATGACTCTTTTCCCTGAAAGAACTATGTGGCGCTTTGGCTCATCGTATGATGTACTCGCTTGCTTATCTTCTTTTTTTCGGTAGGGTAGACATGTCTTTCACATAGAAAACCTGAGCAACTTCACTGGCTAGGACGAATGGTTCGTTCTCGTACGAAAGATTGTTGAGATCCACTGTAGTCATTCCGTATCGTGGGTCTACCTCTACCCCGCCTCGTAGGTTGAACCATTTGCACTTGAACAAAGGGACCTTAAAAGTAGGTCCATAGTCAAGTTCCCATATCTCCTCTATGTAACAATAATATGTGTCCTTTGTCCCGTTGCAGTTTGTTGCATCAAAGCGTACTCCACTGTTTTGGTTGGTGCTCTTTTTATCTTGGTTGGCTGTGTAAAATATATTTCCATTTATCTCGTACCCTTGAAAAGTCAATATAGTTGAAGCTGGTGATGTGGCCAACAAGTATAGCTGTTCTTAAACATTGGTGTCATTAATGAGACGTCTTTTTAACCAACTGCTGAAAGTCTTCATGTGTTCTCCATCAATACAATCTTCAGATTTCTCCGGGTATTTGGAGCGTAAAACATTCTTGTGTTCCTCGACATACGGACCCACCAAACTGGAATTATGTAGAACGGTGTCGTGTGCTTGAGTGAAAGAATCCCCGTCTTGACATATTGTTGCTTTCTTTTCTAGGGTGCCTTTTCCATGCAGTCTCCCCTCATGACGTGATTCAGGAACACCGATCGGCTTCAGATCAGGAATAAAATCTACACAAAACTCAATGACCTCCTCTGTTCCATAACCCTTGACGATGCTTCCTTCTGGCCTAGCCCGGTTATGCACATATTTTTTTAAGACTCCCATGAACCTCTCAAAGGGGAACATGTTGTGTAGAAATACAGGACCGAGAACAGAAATCTCTTCGACTAGGTGGACTACAAGGTGCGTCATAACATTGAAGAAGGTTAGTGGGAACACCAACTCGAAGCTGACAAGACATTGGACCACATCCTTCTCTAAATTTTTTAGAGTTAGTGGATTGATGACCTTCTGAGAAATTGCATTGAGAAATGCACATAGCTTTACAATGGGTTCTCGAACATTTTCCGGTAGAAGCCCTCTCAATGCAACCGGAAGTAATTGTGTCATAATCACGTGACAGTCATGAGACTTTAGATTCTGAAATTTTTGCTCTGCCATGTTTATTATTCCTTTTATATTTGATGAGAAGCCAGATGGAACCTTCATACTGCGAAGGCACTCAAAAAATATTTTCTTCTCTTCTTTAGTAAGAGCGTAGCCTGCAGGACCTGGCTGATTCTCTTAATGAGTATCGTCTCGATGCATCTCTTCGCTCATACATTGATGAGTCTGCCTTCTTTTCGGTGTACCTTTTTTTGACTTCCCTTTTTTTGACTTCCCATCTTTTGACTTCCCATACACGCCCAAGAAGTTTAGCAAGTTGCAGCAAATGTTCTTTGTCACGTGCATCACGTCGATTGCAGAGTGAATCTCTAGCATTATCCAATATGGCAGCTCCCAAAATATAGATTTCTTCTTCCACATGGGTACGTGGTTGTTTGTGTCATTCGGAACAGTGAGTCCGCCAGGACCCTTTCCAAAGATTACATTTAAATCCTTGACCATATCATGTATAACAGAACTAGAAGGGCGGGTAGGCCTCGGCCGATGATCTGCCTCACATTTGTAATGCTTGCCTTTCTTCCTTAACGGATGCTTGGGTACAAGAAACCGGCGATGACTCAGGTACACATTCTTGTTACCTAAATGTATACTATCAGTCTCAGCTAAACAGTGTGTGCATGCATTGTATCCCTTGTTTGACTGTCCTAAAATGTTGCCTAGAGCAGGCCAATCATTGATGGTTACAAACAGCAAAACTCGTAGATCAAATTCCTCCAGTTTGTGCTCATCCCACACACGTACACCTTCTTCACGCCACAACTGCAAAAGTTCTTCAACTAATGGCCTGAGGTACACATCAATGTCGTTGCCAGGTTGCTTCGGGCCTTGAATGAGCACTGGCATCATAATGTACTTCCGCTTCATGCACAACCAAGGAGGAAGGTTATATATACATAGAGTCACGGGCCAAGTGCTGTGACTGGAGCTCTGCTCTCCAAAAGCATTAAAGCCATCTGTACTTAGACCAAATCTTAAGTTCCTTGCATCATCTGAAAATGTCGGGAACTCTCTGTCAATTTTTCTCCACTGGGACACATCCGCGGGGTGTCTCAACATCAAGTCTTTTTTACGATCTTCTTTGTGCCATCGCAACAACTTGGCATGCTCTCTATTGCTGAACAAACATTTCAACCGTGGTATTATAGGTGCATACCACATCACCTTTGCAGGAATCCTCTTCTGGGGCGCGGCACGCCCTCAACTTCACCAGGGTCATCTCGCCCGATCTTATACCGCAAAGCACCGCATACAGGACATGCATTCAATTTTTTGTGCTCACCGCGGTAGAGGATGCAGTCATTAATGCATGTGTGTATCTTATGCACCTCTAATCATAGAGGACATACCACCTTCTTTGCTTCGTACGTACTAGACGGCAATTCGTTATCCTTTGAAGCATCTTCTTAACTATTTTTAACAAATTTTCAAATCCCTTGTCAGAAGTACCATTCTCTGCCTTCCATTGCAGCAATTGAAGTGTGGTACCTTGCTTTTTCTGGTCATTTTGACAAGTTGGGTACAAAAATTTGGCATGATCAGCTAACATACGCTCCAACTTCAACCTTTCGTTTTCACTTCCACAGTCCATTTGTGCATCACGAATGGCCCGACGAAGATCAACGTCGGGCTCATCAATAATGGGATCTTCTTCAGTTTCGTCTTCTCCCATTGTAGTATCACTGAACCAAGGATACTTGTCATTATCCTCCTCTTCTTCATTTTCTTCCATGATAACCCCTGTTTCTCCGTGCTTGGTCCAACAATAATAACCAGGCATAAAACCATTATGCAAGAGGTGTGAGTGAATGACTTTTGAGGTAGAGTGATCACACATATTCTTACAGGCACTACATGGACAACGAATAAAACCGTTCTTCGGCTTGTTTGCCTCAGCCACATGGAGAAAATTATGCATGCCATCAATGAACTCAGGACAACATCGGTCACCGTACATCCATTGTCGGTTCATCTGTATTACATAAAAGTATATCGAACCCCATTATTACACTATTGTCATAAATAATATATAAGAGCAAATTAATTAATACAATGTCATCCATTAAAATAAGAGTAGAGTAGTGACAACTGGTTATACATAGTTCTCATAAAACATACATTAACTGAAACAAACATAAAAATTATCTAAAGAATTTAAATCCAACAACAAATGCGATCAAAATTGCAACTAAGGTAACTGAACCCGCAACATAATGATACCAAGCCTCCCGATTAATGGCATATTTTCTAATCATTTTTATCTTCAAGCGCATTGCATCCATCTTGATCTCGTTACCATCGACCACGTCGGCAAGTTTGAGATCTAATTTCATCTTATCTTCTAAAAATTGAAGATAAAGATCTTCACTTCTTTTCAATTTTGCTTTCAAATCATTGTTTTCTTTATCCAAAAACTCGACAATAGGGTCAGGTTCAATTTCCGGTTCAACTACCTCCTAGATAAAAATAAATCTATGTCAAGTTGGTCGCCATAATTGCCAGAAACACAAAATGAAATAAATAGTTTTGAAAATATACCACATCCGAATCATAAACCGGACGAGGACCGATGGGGACGGATATGAGAACCATGACTCTATAGATATAATACAAGTTAGAAAATTATACAAGTAAAAACTATGCATCTAAAACAATAAAGATATATTTTTAAAAATCAAATAAAATAAAAGATAGAGGCTCACCGAGGTGGTGCTGGTGACGGGACGGTGCGGGCGATCGACGTCGATAAGGCTCCTCACGACACTAAAACACATGAATCATTATTTACTTTGAGCACAAATTGCACATATGAAACAAATGAAATCCTAACTTAGGCATTTCATCAAACACCTTTCTTGCACAAATTTTTTGAAATGAGCAAAATGAGCTAAATAAGCAATGCCAGAAAGAGGATGAAGAGGCTAACCGTAAGGTGCCTTCAATCTTGCCAAATGGTGTTTTTTTTTTGGATTAATTAGGTTTGGAGAGAGGAAATGAGAGGAGAAATGCAGAGGGAAAATCGTGAGCTCGAGCTTGGTTTGGAAAGGGAGGAGTCGGGGTGGAAGAACCTGACAAAGGTGAGGACCTTTAGTCCCGGTTCGTGAAACGAACCGAGACTAAAGGGTTCTGACGCTGGGACCCGCCTCTGCTGCCGCATGCGGTGGACCTTTAGTCCCGGTTCATAACACGAACCGGGACTAAAGGTCCCTCGTAAAATCGCGGCACGGGGTTGCACCCCTTTAGTCTCGGTCCAAATTTAATTTGGGACTAAATGGGTGAACCTAAGCCCCGATTTCCACTAGTGGTATAATCATGTGCGAACGCGAAAGCCAATCGTCTATATTTGCCCGATCTATACTAGTGTCACAGCTTTGTGTGACAGATTTACTTATAGAGTGCTCCTCATTTATAGTGTCACATGAAGAGAAAAAGATAACTGGTTTTAGTGATTTTGGTTTTTGGTGTTCTCATACGCGCTGAGCTTCAGTGCGCAGGCAGCGAGCATGCATGTGGAGGTTCCTTCAACACAAACTCTTCTACTATATAGAGAGAGAATGCATGGTTTGTACCTGACTTGTGATCTCGCCTATTTAAGCGACCGTCTCTTGCATCGATTGGCTTAACATTTTAGTACTACATAGCACCAGTGTCTGACCAGTAGATCGATGCATGCATGGCAAGTACGCCGGTCCGCCGCACCAAAATGAAACACCTTGCTAGCTAGGCATGATAGGTCTTGGGAATACTCATACGGGTTTGTTATTTGATTGTTGTACCGGCTTCACATATTTATCTTCTGGCTCGTGCATTTGCTCGTCTTATACGACATCCACTATATGGATGAGCGTGCCGTCGTTTACTTGTAGATTCATCAAAACTGTGTGGGGGCTTCATTCACACCTGCCGTGCCCGTTTCATCGTCGGGAGGCACTTCGCGGCAGCACCAGCTGGTCATGTACTTCCCAACTCGACGACTTTGAGTTTACTATCCACTCTTCAGCAAGGCCCGGCCCAGTGGTCTCCGTCGGCTACAGTCGCGGTGGACAATGGAACACACAGAGTACCAGATGGTGTACGTTGTTTCCTGTAAATTCGCCAGTGCTCACCTGCTAGGTTGTGCGATTGTTTAATTTTTTTTCTCTTTTGTCATTTTATTCCCGGGTAAGTGTTACTAGACTGTAACCATGTATCAGTGGGAGGACATAACTTGATCCATGTCGGAGAAGCTCCTCCATTAATTTTCCATCTCACCGAGCCCAAATAGTCCATCGACTGCCTTGCGCCTCCATGATATTGTGTGGAGTAAATGGAAAGATCACAATCACCTACTTACTTACTATTGAATATGTAAACGACGATGGGTAAAAGAGTACTGCACTGAGCGGGCATCAAATTGTATGCATAGTGATTTAATAGTTGCACAACAAAGACGTCTTGGGAGGGGGATCACACTTTCCCCTGCCTCCCGGGTCGCTCGCACGAGCGACTCCGGAGGCGACAAACCCTAGCGAGCAGAGCAGCCGCCAGGCGTGGGGCTCCCCTGGCCGTCGCTGCCGCCGGTGCTGGCGGTGGTGGCGGCGCCCGCCCGGCTTAGGCGGCGGGGCTGGTGGGGCGCACCCCGGCGGGCCTACTTCGCGCGGAGGAGAGGCGCCAAGTGGGCGGAGCCATAGTGACGGCGAGGTCCGGCGAGGTTCGACTGGGAGATGCGGCTGGGCACCGGAGGCGTCCGGGCTCCGCGGCGGCGGTCCAAGGTCGGCAGTAGCAGCTGCCCGCGGCTGTGTCATGCGCGGTTGCACTCCGGCGTGGACGATGGGCTCAAGATGGACCAGATGCGCGGCAGCGGTGGTGGCCCTGCCGTCGCGTGCGTCCGGGTCGGGGTTGGAGCCATGCGCCTATCTTGGGTGTTGCCTTCGTTCAGCTGGCTAGATCGACCACGATGTGGAAGCACTTGTGTACACCGAGTGCATTGAAGCTCAACTTTTTTTTACAATCCATTGGTTTCAACAAACATTCGTAGACTCATTTTTTTCCCTATATTGAAACATTTTTTTCTTAAATGGAACACATGTACTCCCTACGTTCCAAACAAGATGACCTCCATTTGTCAATAAGACACGGCATGTTTTCCCGTCACCAAATGGATTCCATCATCAAGAATGTTTGTCCACCATAGAGCATATTTTCGTCTCATTGACACACTCTAAGAAAACAATAACTTGATATCAAGAATTGTTGTCCCATCCCTAAAATAAAAGGAATTGTTGGTCCGGTCCCTTTGTAGGTTACGCCACTACTTTATTAAAATAGAGCTCACGTCCAAGTGTATAGTGCCAGCTAGAAATTTTCTGGAATAGAGTTCACATCCGTTTAGAGTACTTACAAGTTCACAATTTCAAGGAAGGTTCTGCTTGCTATTGAAGGTAGTGGATGGAGGGCAGTGGTGAGCGGCGGCTGAGAGAGAAGGGTGAAGGGGGTGAGGGAAGAGATGGAGCACAGAGGGTGTGTTTGGTAGCCCGGTTCATCTCAACAAGATTTTCTCAACTGGGCCAAGTTGGGGTTATACGGGCTAGACTGAGATGTTTCTGTGTGTTTGGTAGATTGCATGAGTTGAGATAGGCTGACTTGGAAAGCTGTTTGGTAGCATGTACATGCTGGAACGTGTTGAGACTAGGGTTCAGAAATTAAACTTACAAATAGATCCAAATGTTTACAGACAAGTCCTTGAACAGAAATGCCAAAAAGCAATCAGGTCCCCGATTCCCCATTGGAGCTGACCGTGCGGAGCAGCTCGACGCCGACGGCGCTCGTGGTCAGGAAACGAGGCGGCGGTGTTCTCTGGTGGTCCTCCATGGTCGCCGGAGGAGGCGGCCGTGTTCTCTCAGCCGCGGACAGGTGCGGGGCAGCGTCGGTGAGCTCTGCGGGGCGGCGTCGGTGAGCTCTCCAGGCGGCGGCGGCGACTCCAGGCACGGGGCGGCGACGACTCAGGTGCTGGGCGACGCGGCGAGCTCCCTGCGGCGGCAAGGCGCGAGGCGGCGGCGCCAAGGCGCGAGCTTCTCCATGCGCCAACACCGTAGCTCGGATAGAAACGGGGGAAATACAAGAGGATTTTCGCGAGGGCTGGCCGCTCGCCTCGCGCAACGCGCGGGTGGGGCCCACAGGTGGGAATTGTTTCGGTATCACCTCGCCCAGGCTGAGGAGAGAAGCTCAAATCGAGCTTCTCTACCGGGCCTGGCTGAGGAGCGTTTTTCGTATCAAGCGGGCATGGCCCAAATGACAAACACAGGCTACCAAACACCCGAAATTGGGGTGAAGTGGGAATCTCTCAGCCCACCCGACCTACCAAACACGCCCAGAGTGTCGAACGCGTGTGTGAACTGCGCCCTGCCGACTGGTGGTCTAACGTGAAAGGAAACACCGAAACACTTCTGGGCCGGCACACGTTAGCCATGGAAGTTATCGATCCCCGGACGATGGATAGTCTCTCCTAGCGAGAGCTGAACGCGGGGAGGATCGGACGAAGCGGACCGCTTCGGGCAGGATACAGAATGAAACTTTTGAGCGAGAAAAACAAGAATATTTAAATCTAAACCGAAATCTAAACTAATATAAAAATACCTAGACTGGGGGATCAAACCGATCTGGATTGTCTAACCACAAAATCCTACGGTTCACCGTCTAATCCATCCTTATATAACGCTAAGAAAGTCGGACGCTAATCCAATTTAATCAGCGCTAACAAAACCCTATGGTTCACGTCTAACCACAAAACCTAGATTTCGCTTCGCGCCGACCTGCCGACGCCCACCTGTCAACCAAGCGCACCGCCGACCACTTCCATACCGTGCGCCGCCTCCACGCGTGCCTCCGCCACCTGCGCATCAACGTGCGCCGCCGCCCACTTCAAGAACAGCCGCCACCGCATCCACACGCGTCGCCGTGCAATTGGAGACCTGTCAGGCACCTGATAGGTAGGAACCAGACGAGGAACAGATACGAAGGAAAGGATCAACATGAAAATAATAACTTGGCAGCAAAAATAAGATGAACAAGAGAGAACAAGGAAAATATTAGGTTTTGGATATCTTCGTGCCACCCAACCACCCACTCTCCCAGGTTATATAGAGTCCCCTGAGGAGCCACGAGTTAACCGGTTCATTACAACTAAACATCATTAAAGCCAAACAACGATGATTAGCTTGTGCTGTTACAACTACAACCGTTGGATGACTTGGTCAGACAACAGGAAAAGACAGCCGTTAGATAACTGAAGATTGGAGTAGCCAGCACACCTTCAATACCTGACATTGCTCCCCGGTTGAGACCATACTTCAAGGATGGAAACTAGGAAATGTGGACTGGATGAACTTGGCATCTTCCCGCATCTTCTGGAGCTAGATTCTCCCACTGCAACAACCATTGCGCCATAGGAATGTCGTAATCCCCTGCATTACGAGGAATTTGCATGTACCGTAACACTGCCCTAGGTCCAATTTTGATCTTACCATCAAGAGTGAGTAGTGGTAGCTGTGCATTTGGTACTGCAGTTGGTCCAGATGTTTCTTCAGTTGATTCACATGGAAAACATCATGTATGAGACTACCTTCTGGTAGTTGGAGCTTGTAGGCCACTTGTCCTATACGTTTGAGGACACGAAAGGGACCATAGTACTTCGAAGTAAGCTTCAAGGCGTTGCGTAAGCCCAAAGTATTCTCTCTGTAAGGCTGCATCTTAAGGTAAACCATGTCACCTACTTGGAACTGTCTCTCAGTGCGGTTCACATCAGCAAATTTCTTCATCCTATTTTGTGCTTGCAAGAGATTGTGTTGTAGCTTCTTGAGCATGTTGTTCTCAGCCTGAAATGTAGTTGCAGCCTCCTCGGAGATGTCACCATTGGAGGTTAGCTAGGTAATGTGGGGTGGTTTGAACTCAAACAAGGCTTCAAAAGGAGTTGTTTGAATAGATGTATGGTAGGAGGTGTTATACCACCACTCGGCCGCTGATAACCAGCTTACCCAATTTTTCGGTTCAGAGAATGCCATACTTCTCAGGTATTGCTCGAGACATTGGTTGACACGCTCCGTTTGGCCATCAAATTCAGGGTGATGAGCTGAGCTGAAACTCAATTTGGTCTGTAACGCTGAGAAAATTTCTCGCCATAGCTTGGAGGTGAACACCCTGTCTCTGTCACTGACTATTGTCTCAGGTGGTCCATGCACTTTCACAATCTTATCTAGAACAAGCTGAGCCACTTGATGTGTAGTAAAGGGATGTGACAGGGGGAGGAAGTGTGCATATTTTGTTAGTCGATCGACTACCACTAGGATCACGCCCTTGCCTTTGGATTTGGGTAGTCCTTCCACAAAATCCAAGCTGATGTCTGACCATTTTGTCTTGGGAATTTTCAAAGGATTCAACAGCCCTGGGTACTAAACTCGTTCAGTTTTTGATATTTGGCAAACTGGACAGATAGAGACTTGCTGGGCAATGTATTCCATCATATTGGGCCAATATAAGAGATGCTTCAGACGATGATAAGTTGCTCTCCCTCCGGAATGACCTCCAAATATAGATGAGTGAAAGGTTTGGAACAGTTTATCTTTGATATCAGTCGAAGAGCCAATAACAATTCTGTTATTGTAACGCAGAACTCCACTTTTTAGCGTAAACTTTGAGTTTGCTGCAGGGTCAAGAGCCAATTGTTGAACCAAGTGTGTGCACTTGTCATCATCAACATAAGTAGCTTGTACCTCGGTCATCCATGTGGGAATCACTGCCGATGTAGCCAAGCAAATCTCTTCAGCTTGGTCTTGATCCTTCCTTGATAAGGCATCAGCCACTAGGTTCTCTTTTCCTTATTTGTACTCGATGGAATAGTCAAACTCTAGCAGCTTCATCATTAGTTTGTGTTGTATTCCCTCTAGCAAATATTGACTGGTCAAGTATTTGAGGCTCCTCTGATCTGTTATGATGATCACTGAGTTTCCCAGTAGGTAGTGGCGCCACTTCCTCAATGATTCCAACATGGCAAGTGCTTCCTTCTCATAAACTGGTAAGGCCATGGCCTTTGGACCAAGAGACTTGCTATAGAAGGCAATTGGTTGTCCTTTCTGCATTAGGAGTGCCCCTAGGCCTGTTCCTGAAGCATCAGTTTCTAGCTGAAAAGGGACAGTGAAGTTTGGCAATGTGAGGACTGGTGGTGTTGTCATTACTGTTTTCAGGTGCTCAAATGCTTGTTGTTGCTCACTACGCCAGTGAAATGCATTCTTTTTCATCACTTCGTGTAGTGGTTTGCAAATTGAGGCATATTGTGCAACAAATCTTCTGTAATAACCAGTAAAACCCATGAATCTCCTTAACTGCTTGAGTGTTGTCGGAGAGGGCCACTGTACAATTTCAGGGATTTTGGATGGGTCAGTAGCCACCCCTTTGCCCGAGATCACATGTCCAAGGTAATCAACCGAGTCTGATGCAAAAGAACACTTGCTTTGGTTCAGTTTCAACTGATGCTTCCTTAAGAGTGACAATGCTAGGTTTAAGTGATGCCTGTGTTGTTGCAAGGTCTAGCTATGGATCAGAATGTCATCAAAGAATAACAAGATGAATTTCCTTAAATAAGGAGCAAAGATGCTATTCATGAGGTGTTGAAATGTGGTTGGTGCATTCGTGAGACCAAAGGGCATTACCAGGTACTCGTAGTGACCTTGGTGTGTTGAAAATGTTGTTTTATGAACATCCTCGTCCTTCATTCTGATCTGGTGGTACCCGGATTTCAAGTCTAGTTTGGAGAATAGTATTGCTCCATGAAGCTCATCAAGAAGGTCTTCGATTACTGGGATTGGGAACTTGTTTTTGACAGTAATTGCATTGAGTTGGCGATAATCAATACAAAGCCTCCAACTCTTATCTTTCTTACTAACTAGAATGGCCGGTGATGAATAAGGACTCTGACTTGGTTGGATTTCAGCATTCTTCAACATGTTCTGCACTAATTCCTCGACTATATTCTTCTGCTTATGTGGCATCCTGTAGGGCCTGACATTAGGTGGGCTGGATCCTTGCTTCAAGGGAATTGAGTGGTCAGAAGGTCTGCTTGGTGGTAGACCAGATGGGTCCGCAAACAAATCCTTATATTGCTCCAAGATGTCTTCTACAGATGATTTGCTACCACTGATGGAGTATAATACTTCAATTAAAGGAGTTGGACCATTAGTCACCTGTAGAACATATGCAGTAGCACCTGCCCTTAGCAATTTGGTGCATTCCTTTGCTGATATTAAGCAGCCTGATGTGGGCACTGCTCTATCCAATAAGGTCACCCAGTTGTTTTCAACCGTTATCAATATGCTTCTGTTCTCCCAGTCAGTGAAATTTGGGTTGTGCATCTTTAGCCAATTAGCGCCTAGCACCATATCATAGCCTTTAAGTGGTAGGACTTGGCAACTGAACTGAAATGCATTGCCATCTATAGTGAATTTGCACTCTGGGATTGTGCTATCAGAGATGAGTTCTCCTCCTCCTGCTACCATGACCTTGCGAATAGCTGTTGATTCAGTAGGGAGCTTACTTTTAATGACAAATTCTTTGTCAATGAAGGTTTTGCTACTACCACTGTCCACTAATGCAATAGCTTGGTGTCCCCCAATTTTTACTAACACATACAAGGTGGTGTCTCCAGGAATCCCATGTAATGCCTCTGCAGAAATCATCATAAGAGCAGCTTTCTTAACAGGTTCTTGTACCACTGCTATTTCTGGAGGTCCTTGTTCGAGTTCAGGAGTTAGTTGAGCCTCAGCATCATGAAAGTTGTCACCGTTGGCACCCTCTTCATCATCGGAGTGGCCCTGCATCTGCATTGCATGCACAATGTTCTTAAATCATGCACATTTATGACCAAATGTCCAAGGTTCTGGACAATACCAACACTTGTTCTTGTCCTTGACTCTGTCTTGGTTGGGAACATTTCTTTGTTCACGACCTGGGTGTTGCACTCTAACTGCAGGTGCTGGTGTTGCTCTATTGTGTGTTGGTGGGTTGTTGCGTTTGACATTTGACAAGTGGGCAAGCTCTTGCTGTCTTGCATGAAAGTAAGCAGACCTTAAGGTACCAGGCTGGTGACTTTTAACTGCATGCTTGATAGTGTCCTTCAATCCACTCATAAACCTTAAGAGGAAGAACCTATCAGTAAGAGCCGGATGATCCCTCTTCATCTGAATCATATAGATTTCAAATGAATCTATGTATGTGTTCACTGAGGAAACCTGTCGAAGGTGTTGGAATTGCTCCATGGATTCGTGATCCCCTTCCTCAGGAAATCTGTCACACAATAGTTCACATAATTCTGCCCAAGTCATCAGGTAAATGTCCAATGTTGTGCTGATCAGCCATGTCTTTGCTTTTCCCCTGATGTGTGCATTTGCCCATTTTACTTTTGCATCATTGGGAATTCCTGCTAGGCGGAAAACCCCTTCACACTCATCAATCCAAGATTTCGCATTGGACCCATAGAACAATGGCAATTCAATGTGTGGTGTCCTGAGGTACGGCTCCTGTTGGTGATCTGATTGCTGTTGAGTGTTCCTTTGTGTCACTACATTGTCATTGGCTGGCGTAGGAGCTCTGAGTGGTGGCAGGGTTGTCTGTTATGGATATATAGGAGTTGGAGTAGGTGGTTGGTTCGGGCTCGGTTGGTATTGGCCATAGGAATTGGGTGGTGTTTGAGTGTAGGAGAATTGCGGCTGGAAAGGTGGTGGGTAATGGTAAAAACCCGAACTGGGAGGGTAATAAGGATAGCTGGGATAGTTTGGGTTGTAAGGGCTTGGGGTTGGGTAGTAAGGTGTAGTGAAAGGAGGTGAATTTGGGTGATACATATGTGGGTGGGATGCGGGGGATGTGGACTGCGTGAAGGTGGGTGTTTGCTGAGATCCAAGCACAAAACTAGCAATGGTTTGTTGTGCGTTAGAAACTCCTGGTGGTGATGGCATGAAATGGTTTTGGTTAGGTCTCGGGCTTGTCGGTGGAAAATTGGGGAGTGGCATCTGCTCAGGCGTTAGATTGCCCAGCTGTGGAGATGGGGTAGTGCTGAGTGATAGGTTGGGACGGGGGGTTGATATTGGCGTGGCTGCTGGTGTGTTCACCTCAATGATGGGGCTTAAAGGCAGAGACTTTGTGATTGGTGGCGGTGTATGGGTTGCAGGCGGGGCGGAATCCGTGGTTACTGACGACTGCGGAGCTTGATCTGTCTGTTGCTGCTGCGGCTGCACGGCTAAACTGATATGTGCAATCATCTCAGTGAGTTTGGCGAGATTACCTTGGATGGAATCCACCGATGCTTGTTGATGTTCCAAGAGGCGATGCAAGTTCAGAACTTCCTGGGGCAGACGATCGCTGATAGCTTTTTCGGCCAGAGCCTGTTCTTGGGCTGCCTCCAGCAGCGCCGCTTCCTCTGAAGCAGCCTCCACGCGGTCCTGCGAGCGTGTGTGCCTATGAGGCATGGTTCATTGAGTCGGAGATGGATCTTCACGGAGGCAGATCTCCTGCAGTAGCGCCAGCGAGGGAGGTAAGGGATTTTACCCTCAGATCGAGAAATCTGAGAACCTTGTCCTCGCGACGGCGCTATTTGGTAGGGAGGGTGGGATCTACTTTGGGGAAGGCTTGGCTCTCGATACCATTTGTCAGGCACCTGATGGGTAGGAGCCAGACAAGGAACAGATACAAAGGAAAGGATCAACAGGAAAATAATAACTTGGCAGCAAAAATAAGATGAACAAGAGAGAACAAGAAAAATATTAGGTTTTGAATATCTCGTGCCACCCAACCACCCACTCTCCCAGGTTATATAGAGTCCCTTGAGGAGCCACGAATTAACCAGTTCATTACAACTAAACATCATTAAAGCCAAACAACGATGATTAGCTTGTCCTGTTACAACTACAACCGTTGGATGACTAGGTCAGACAACAGGAAAAGACAGCCGTTAGATAACTGAAGATTGGAGTAGCCAGCACACCTTCAGTACCTGACAAGACCGGCCGCCACCGACGACGCCTCCACACGAGCCGCCGTGCACTTGGAAACACGCTCTGCGCGCCGCCACTTCCTCTGTACCTGCAGTCCGTCACCAAGAGAACTACACCCGACCTGTGGTTACTGATTGGTGATAAGCCATCTACAGAGTACTTCAAGATGCTCATCTGTTCTTTTGTTCCGGTAAGTGTACAGTTCAGGGCACCTTTAGAAAATACAAAATACAGAGAGTGGTTACATCATCATACAGTCATAAATCCTTTCAAAAAAAAATCATACAGTCATAAATAGAAGAAAAAAAACACATTGGTTTGACGTGATATACTTCTGATCAAGTGAGAAGCAATATATACATAGTAGGTTCTTGATACAAATTCATCACAATTACTTGATGCAAGTCTCTTTCTCTAGCCATACAACCCTGTTCTATACTCTATAGTGCCTTACCCTAGTTAACATTTCAGCTATTCCCTTGAATATATTAGGAAATTTATTGACAGTGGATACATGAAATGCATTTTATTTTTATTTTAATTTTTTTGACGCCTATAGGAAATGCATTTTACCATTGCCCTCTAGTATATTCCCGTTTTGTTCCTTTTGGGTTAATTATCGTGTGATGCCTATTTATGTGTTCATAATTTCAAATGGATGCGTGGACGCTATCTTGTGGAGATCCTCCTTGCCAAGCCGTCAGTAGATTAAGCAGATTCACACAATTGGTTGTGTTTATACACATCGTGAAATACCTAAGGCGTAAATATGTTCTAATGGAGAATGTTGTCGATTTTTTAAATTAGCATATGGGTTATCTTGGGTGATATGCATTGAACCGTCTTATCGCCATGAACTACCAAGTAAGACTTGGGATAATGGTTCTCAGAGCCTATGGGCTATCCCATTTTAGGATGCAGGTGTTTCTATGTGGAGCTCTCCCTTAGTGGTATCATTTATGTGCTCTTTCTTATCTTGTAATACCACCGCTAACTTAATTTTTTTCCAATATAGATACTTCCAAAGTTACACTACCCACTGGTGATGTTGTTAAGCCAGTGTTTAGCTCAATTGCATTTTAGGTACGAGAATATGCCACTAACACCATATCGTTGATATTATTATATGTTCAGTTTTCAGCACTGTCTTGTCTCTTATGATGAAAAATAAATAAACACTTGACTATATCACTTTAGTCAAGTGTTTATTTATTTTTCATCATAAGCGACAAGATATTGCTGAAAAGTCAACATAAAATAATAGAACAAACATGGCGTTAGTGACATATTTTTGTACCAAAATGCAATTGTCACTATCACTCGGTTAACAATATCATGAATGGGTAGTACGAACTTTGCAAATATCTACATTTCAAGATTTATTTTCTTAGTTGTGCTATTACTTGGTAAGGAAAAGAGCATAGAAAATTGGGATACCACTAAGAGGAGAGCTCCCCAAAGAAATGTCTGCATCCTAAATTGAAGTAACTCATAGAATCCGGCAAATATCATCCCAAGTCTTGTTTGGTAGTTCATGGTGACAAGTTGGTTCAATGCATAACGCTCGAGAAACCCATCTGCTGATATTAAAATATCAACTATATTATTCATTAGAAAATATTTAGGTCTAAAGTAGTTCACAACACAATCAATTGTTGTTTCCTTTCATCCTCCAAAGGTGCTTCAGGCTTTCTAAATCTGTTTAGTCCGTTGACGCTTTGGCAAGGAGGAAGTGCATAGATATCATCAACACATCCCTTTGTGGAATTATAAATACATAAATAGGCTGCACAACATAATTAACCCAAAAGGAACAAGGAGTGAATATACTTACAAGCTATTGTAAAAATGGATTATCTGTGTCCACTCTCAACAAATGTTAACTAGGGTAATGCACTATTGACAAAGTGAAATAAATAAGAACGTGATGAAGAAAATAACAACTAAATATCAACCCTGGTCTATAGAGCTAGAAAATAGATGGGTTGTCCCATATAACCGTGGTTTGCTCTTGCTCTATCATCAAGGGAATTAAATATTTACTCAAGTACATCTATAAATGACATGGTCGTGCTTCGTTGTCAGTTGATTCAGTCGTGACCTATCTACAGGTTTGCGCTTTCCAATGTACGGTGTCTCTCATGTAGCTCTCCCAACTTCTGTTTTTTTAACATTAATATTAGTATTAAAGGAAGGTAGAGGGGAACTCTACCTTATAGTTACAAGAGCCCGTGGGCAAAGAGAGCAAAATCAAAAAGAAACAAAAGAGTAAGGAAAATCGGAAGGAAAGAAAGAAACAAAAGACCCAGAAACAGAAACCAAAAGAAGAGGAACTATACATAAAGATAGGACAATATTTCTATTAGCTTCAGCCTGCATCTAACTGATCATCCCACGAGTTCAGTTGTGCAGCTTTATCCATGTTCCTGTTTGCCCAAAGCCTCAGCTCTTCTGCAGTTGCCCTCCAAATTGCATTCGGAGTTTGGTTTTTTGAGTTAAACACCCTATTGTTCCTTGATTGCCATAAGGTTACTTCACATGCAGTGAAACAAATTGACCATGATTTGCATTGTTTCCTGGCAGTCCAACTTCAGCTTCATTTGGAAAATATGCACATTGTTGCATTCAAAGAGGAAAATAATCTAGGGGATGCTGTCAACCAACCCTATTCTTCCAGTACCATGCCCACTGAATATTTTAAGATGAACCAGGTGGATTTATGCGAGGAACTTCTTGTACAAAGAGTTTCTAGAATTCTACCGGTGAATTAAGGGTAAGAAGTGGTAGAGAAGAAAACTAAGGGGGTGGAGGCAAGTTGGAAGAATTGTGTATGCACATCAGCTGAAGGTGATAGGTACATTGTGAGAATTCTGCTGAATCATGTTAGAGGTGTAACATCGTATGAGGATTTGAGAACTGTGCATGGTAAGCAGTGCTCAACTTTCAGAGAATCATGAAGAGGTCTCAGAGACCGACAAGTCCCTTGATGATTTGCTTGACTAAAGCCGCTACTTTCCAGATGCATATGCTTTAAGTAGGATTTTTGCAACTATTCTGGTGTTTTGCGAGGTGACTCAAATATGATCATTGTCGGAGAAAAACCACGAGGCAGTCCAACCAGGCTGCACTAGAGCAGATGCTCCTTAGAGACATTAGGAATCTGATGCATTGATAAGGATATTAAAAGTTATGGCCTCTCGGATTTTGATCATGTTGAGTATGAGTATTCCAGAAGTAATTTGAGAGAGTTCAAGAGGAGTTGTTGGTCATTTTTTTTACAAAAACAACGTAAATATGATCATGTACATTCATTCTCGGCTTGGTGCCCGACTTTGATGCCTACAAGGACAAGAAGTGAGTTGACACCTGCATACTCCTTTATGATGGGAATATATCTCTATCTCTACTATATAATATTGATTGGAGACACCGGTCGTACGTCACGGCAATTTTGTATTTTAGTCCCTCAAAAAGTATGAAATCAACCCGCCGTCCAATACATATATCGTCAATTCGCATTTTAGCCCCTGAATCCTATCCAGACACCGCCATGGTTCCTTTCTCCAGGTCGGGGCTTCCAGGTGCCGCCGGCTCGTGCTCTCCCTCGCGCGCCCCCGCACCTTCATGCTCCTCGTCCAGGTCGGCCGCGTCGTCGACGCCCTCTCGCCCTACCTCCAACCTGGCGACGCCATCATCGACGGCGGCAACGAGTGGTACCAGAATACCGAGCACCGCATCGACACCGCCGCCTCCCGCGGCATACTCTACCTCGGCATGGGCGTCTCAGGCGGCGAGGAGGGCCTTCGCTCATGCTCGAAGGCTACCTCCAGGCCTACGGCAACATCAGCGACATCCTCTAGAAGGCCGTGGCCCAGACCAACGATGGGCCCTACGTCACCTTCGTCGACCATGGTGGCGTCGGCAACTTCGTCGAGGTAGTTCGACTACACCCCTGCCACCTACGTGAACTCCTCCGCACCCTCCCCCCCCCCCCCCCCCCCCTCCTTGCTTGCACGCCGCGCCAGATTGTGGACATCGCCGGCCGTTTCCGCCGTTCCTCTGCTCTGAACCTGAAGCCGCACCTTATTCTTCAGTTTCGTCAGATATATCACTTACACCTCAAATTAGGTCTGACCTGTTAGTTCACACCAAACACCTATGAATTCAAAGTTCATCCACTCACATAATGCTAATTTTTTTTCACCTATGAATCAGGATCCGTGGTTCCACACCAGGATTTGGTTCTGGTGGTGTCGTCCTCAAGAAAAAATCGAGTCGATCTACTATGTGGTTGGTCCACCATGGTAGTCTCCTCACCATGCTTTAGTTTCTGCGTCTGGTCCGACGTTGTTGGATGTGCTGCAGGACGCAGCAGCGATGGAGGATTCCTCGCTTGCCGGCTAGACTTGTGGTGTGCATCAAGTTATACTCGAAGCTATAGCTCTCGAGCCGAGCCATCTGGGCAGGTCGCCTGCAAGAAGCTCTTCTATCGGTGATAAACAGAAAACTAAAAATCGAGAGGTCATGCAGCCTACTTGGCTGTAGCTATCTGCTATAAATTGCATAGGAGCTCCGTATGAAGATAGTTTTTTTTAACTCAAATCTTATATAGATTGCTCTCTTGTGTTTCACGTTTTGCATCCAGTAGTTACATCTGTGATTTCTAAGGTATTAACTCATCTTTTTGGTTTTGTTTCAGGATCGAATCTGTTGGTTCACGAATTGCATCTTTCAGAGATCTAAGACCCCAACCAATTTTCTAAGGTATTAACTCAGCTTTTTGCTTTTGTTTCAGGATCGAATTCGTTGGTTCACGGATTGCATCTTTCAGAAATCTAGGACTCCAACCAGATTAATTGGTTATCTTATTGTATAGTACTATTTTTTAATAAAATGGCTTACTCTGATTTTGAAAAATTCAAGCTAATGCGTCAGTCCAAAGATCTAAGTATACATCTTCTGTTTTCTATGGAGCATAAGATCCCAGATTGCAAAAAATATTTTGGAAAGATCAAGAGCTTATATTGGCAATTCATATGCAAGAGCTTCAACGAGAAAGATTATGGAGGTACTCTGTTATTATATTCAAGAATAATTTTTATTTATGGCATCTTGCATATCTACGCAAATTGGTATATTTACTTAAGATTATTTTTATGTGCTATTGTTTTCATTAGATGGTCAACAATGTATCTATGAAATAATCATATGTCATGATCATTACTTTCTCAAAGTACATAATTCATATGTCATGATCATTACTTTCTCAAAGTACAGATAGCTAAAATATATCTGAATCGTTAGTTAAGCCACATTTTAGGAAATGTATGTGTTCATGCATGCCTACTTTTGCAGAATGTGCACTGTGTTTTAGCTGACTATCTGAGAGGGTTCTATGGTGTTATTTGATATGAGAGACTTGCTTATGGAGAATATTGAGGGTTTAGGAGGTCAATTCAGCAGAGAAGTAGTTAGCCATTCCTTTATCACCATTGTTGGTCAATCCATGTTCTCTATGTTAATATCTATTTGTTCTTTATTGTATCAACTTCTCCTTCATAATCATGCCCATATCCAACATGGATATACATCCTTGGGCATGTTCACATTCTTAGATAGGTCCAGTCGGATATTGATGATGTTCAATACATGAGTTTTACTTGATACTCTTGATTGTTCTCTGAACCTATTGTATAGATGGTAATCTTACTCTTCCAATATTTTGATGAACCTGAAGAGTTATTCGGTGTGAGAAATAAATCATTAAATGGTTCGTCACCCCGTAGCAACGCACAGGTATTTTGCTAGTATTTGTAATGTACACTGGGATCTGTACGTACATGTGGCTGCTACTCTTGTTTAATGGAATTGAGGTACTAATAAGCATGTAAACCTGCATACTAGGTCCATTGAGTTGATGAGTCAGTGATCTTAGCTGTCTCTAAATTGTTTGCTTGTTGGCATTTCGACTTCTCCCATAGATGGAAATTTCTTGTGTGCTTCTATGTGACATGTTTAATTCTCTCTTCTTCTTTTTTTAACGAAAGCAGATCAGCACTGCATTCATTAAGAAGGTACAGTTACAGTCCAGACGTCCTGGTGCTAAGCACAGCAACAAAGAAAAGAAAAACGGCGGGTCAATCTATTTTAGATAGCCATGACAGCTGAAGAAGAGTCCCAGTCTGGCTCCCTGGGTCTATGAGCGAGCTTCTGAAGGAGTGAACGACGACGACCTTCATAGTGCCAATCAGCGGCAGTATCCATGATTGTGGAGAATGTGGCATTCCTGGTTGGAGGACTTGTTCCTTTCTTTCCGTAGCTGAAACTGCACGCAGGTTTTTCCTTTCGTTCAGATCGACTTGGCCAATGTGAACGGACAGGCCACGCGCTGGTAGACAAGGTCTTTGTCAATCTGCAGCTGGACCTTGTCACCGAGGTGCTCGCCATGGACGGATGCGTGCACAGGTCCCCGGACTGACAGACGTCCGAGTTGGTCAGAGTTCATGCAGGCCTTGTGAATTGTGATCCTTGCTTCAGATCGGTCGCGCCAAGGTTCATCCATTGCGTCATCCCCGTCGTGAACGGACGGGCCGGCCGTGTTCAGGTAGTTCACCATCTTCCTCAACTCGTAGATCGCCTAGGCCGGTGCGCCAAGGCCAACAAGGTTCTTGGCGTGTGTGATACGGTGCAGCGTCTGGTGTCGTGTTCACGGCTTCACGCACCACAAAGCAGATGGTGTGGCGGCGCCCGCGTGGGAGAGGCAGTTGGTTGGCGCCGACTCGACGACGAAGACGAACGCAAGATGGGCGTGCGCGTGCGTGTCTGCGGGCAGCGCGACACTTTTTTTTTTTTGAGAACTTAGTAACTTTATTAATTAACGCAAATCATTACACAGAGACTGCCGGATGCAATCCGGAGTAGAGTTTCTAAAGATAGAAGAAACAAAAACCTCCGCTAAGCGGGCTAAAATGTGTGCCGAAGAATTACAAAGACGACGAACATGACCGAAGGAGATGGACTCAAAGCTTGACGCCAGGAGTTTGATATCTTGAATGATCACCCCAACAACACTTCGATCAAGGACCCTAGAGTGGATCCTCTGAATCACGGACAGGCAGTCCGAGACAACTGAAATCTTGCTAAAACCCTTCGACCCTGCCAGGGAGACCGCGCGGTGCATGGCGAGCGCCTCTGCAAGTTCAGGAGTCGTGACCTCCTCGATGGTCTCACTACAAGCAAGTAAGCGTTCACCCCTGGTGGTCTCGGATAACGACTCCAATTCACATACGTCGAGAGGGAGCAAATAAAGCTGCATCGGTATTAATGAGAACCGAACCTTCAGGTGTCGGAGACCCTCGTGTAACAGAAGAACTGGTATCACGCCTGTCAGAGGAAGCCGGTTTGAACAAATGCAGCTCAATCATTTCAGCATAAGCCACAGCCTGTGTAGCGAGAGAGAAAGGACTTGGGCGGAGCTCGCCATTACGCACACCGTTTCTTGTTGTCCACAGGTGCCAAGCCACAACGGCTAGAAGCATGTTGTCTTATCTGAACCCTGGAGTAGGAAGTCATGGAGCCATGTCTTCGGATTTGTGAAAGTACTGCACCGAAGAGACACCGGGATTTTCAGCTTAACATCCCGCCAAACCTCTTTTGCAAATTGACAAAAGAGCACTGAGTGCTCCACTGTTTCTTCTCTGCCACAGTGGACACATGTATCATCAGCTGGAATATGTCGGCGACGAAGTTGGGCTCCTGTTGGCAAGCAGTCATGTGCAAACCTCCATAGATTGATTTTCATTTTACCTGGTGCCTTAATTTTCCACAACTTCTTCCAGCATACGCCGTCCTCATCTGTCGCTGAACTTGACCCTCCTCCTGGCTTGCTCCGGTCAATATAGAATTTGTTGCTGAGGCCGAAGCGAGTGAAAGGCCAGGAGAGGAAGTCAGTATTCCGCCGTGTGCTGAGCGGGATCTGTAGAACCGCAGGCGCCACATCCTCCTCAAATAAAGAGCGGACCACGTCAGGGTCCCATGCACATCCATGCACGTCGATCAGGAGGTCGACAGTTGCTCCGTCTGGTAGTGTGCTCAAGATCTTGAAGGAGCCTGGTGCAAAGCCAGGAATCCAATTATCCTTGAGCATTTTGATTTTTGATCCATCACCAACCGACCAGCGGACACCTTGTTTCACTAGTTTCATCCCAAAACAAATACTTCTCCAAGTAAAAGATGAAGATCGAGGCTGAGGAGCATCCCATATGTCACAATCCGGGAAGTAGCGCCCTTTAAAGACTCTGGCACAAAGAGATGTAGGATCAGTTAGCAGTTTCCAGCATTGCCGAACCAACATTGCTTGATTGAAAAGAACAAGGTCTTGGTGAAGGGGATCGTGTGCAGAAAACAAAAAATTTCCTAGCAACGATATCCTTAAACTAGCCAAGATCTACACTATGCAGATATAAAAGTACGGCAGAGATCGGAATACATACCCTCGTAGACCGAATAGCGGGGATTACGCTCCCGCACAAGCGTTGACGACGAAGACGACGTAGCCGACCTCTAGGTCGCGGAGAACTCGGTGCGACGAAGACGACGAAGATGACCCCGAGGTCGGGTGGAGGAAGTAGGCCTCCGAGTACCGCTAGCGCAGCACCTCGCAGGGCGTCCGAAGCTTCAGTCCAGTACGAGCAGCGGAAGACTTGGACCGGAACATCAGCAGCGCGGCAGCGGGCTATGGTGGAAGAGATCCCCCTCCTCTACTCGGTGCGACTCCTACAAAGGGAATCACGAGATCGAGAGAGAATTAGGGAATTAATTGGTGAATTAAAAGGCCAGGGGTGCCCCTTCTTATATAGGCTCTCAGGGGGAGCCAACCTTGCCAGCCAGGCAATGTGGGACTATCCCCACATGCCTGGTGCAGCTAGGATGGTGCGCCGACCCTAGGTGGGCCCCATTTGGCCCACCTAGGCCGGCCCTCCCTCAATCCGAAGCCCTGGGGGGACTTCCCCCCCCCCCCCCCCCCTCATGGGCCTTCTTTCCACCAGAAGGCCCATTTAGGGAAACCAGCCTTTAAAAATTCGAAAATAAATATATAAAATCATATTTAATCATTAATTACACTAATTAATATTAAACATATTATATATAATTTATTCTAGCTCCGAAAACTCTTTCGTCGCTGCCCGATCTCCATCGGACCATTCCCGGGACGTTCCCGGTGATCTCTTTCCTTTCCGGTTGTCTTGTCGAAACCCCTTAAGTGTGTTACCCTAGCGGTTCGATATAATAACAGGTACGATCAAGACTCCTCTATGATCAACGACTAACTCGTAGGCCTGGACCCCATGAATTAATCCCTGTGATATAACGAATGACTTTCATCTATCAAAACTGGACGTCTAGTCTTAAACCCTTTGTCATGGCGATACTTAGCGTGTCCGGGCATCATTCTCAGATATCTCCATACCTAGAATGATCTCGTTACCGACATCGCTATCTTCTACTCGTCTATGATATTATGTCAGCTGGTGACCTAGTCACATGTTTGCAAACTCATTTGACATAATCTCACCGAGTGGGCCCTAGAGTATCTATCCGGCTATGCGGACTGACAAATCCCGATGTTGACCCCTCGTCTCAACTACCCCCTTCCGATACCCAAAAGTATCACCTATCATTGTCACACTATATAAGATATGACGTTTGGTGCGATCAAAGTATCTTCCAGGGATAACAATAAGAGTTGGTCTCACGGTCTTAAGGCGTAATGACTATGTCCTATAAATACTGGGTATGTCCATCACATCGTTACACCTAACGATATGACTTCCATTGCCGACCGGCGCCATGCCCTATGATCGGAAAACCTCGATCATCAATCGCGCAATGAAACTAGTCTTAGTAGAGGCTACTAGGGACCTTGTTGTTTATCTACCACACCTATATTAATGTTTTTGCTTAATACAGTTATAGCATGGTATAAAACATATAATGAACGATTGGGATATTGCCAATAAACTATGTTTATTAAGTGCCTCTAGGGCATATTCCCTTCAGTCTCCCACTTGCACTAGAGTAACACTTAATCTAGTTTACAACTTGGTAAAAGCTCAACACCCATAGCATCTTGGTGCCTGCTCGCCCCGTGGAAGAGGTATACAGTTAATAGAACTCACACATTGAGATCTATATGTGCTTTGCAACACTTCTATGTCACCTAGTTTGACATCAACCCGTATCTTACGATGACGGTGAAATATATCCCAGTGGATGGAGTGAGACTCGAGCATTCGCGTAGCATGCGCCTTAAAAGTCTAAGAGATCTATTAAGAAGACCACCTATGCTCGGAAAACTGCTCAGTCCAATCACACTTGCTACTTCTGAAGTCGCGATATATTTCTATACATATGTATATTATGCGACAGTGCATTCATATGCGACTTCGCAAACTAACCATGTCTATTTTCAAAATAAAGGACATCTCCTATATGAGATTTCTAGTCGTATGGGTCAGTGTCATAACTTGCATCATTGTAACCGCTTTACGGCAAGTTGCCATTCGACCCTTACCCGTTACTAGAAAACCTATATTCAGTTCTCATAGACACTGAAGAATAAACTTAACGTTTGTTCATTGATCCACACAAGGATCACTCTAGAACCTGTTCTTCAACCAAGAACTCGGGTCACATCAAGTCAAGCTTTCAGCCTGATAGACTATATTTGTGATACATAGAGAATGTCGAACATCATTTTCTATCACTGAAAAAGCCAAGATAAACTTAATATTTTACCTAGTCATACAAGCAAGAACCTCTTTCTTCACTTGTCCTATTCTGAAACACTTCAGAATCTTGACTTAGTAAATATTCCGACCTAATGTTATTAAGCCCCTTCTGATCTATACAATTATAAATCGGATGCCTAATACTCCTAACTTCATTTAATAGAAAATTTAATCACTTAAATAATCATTTACACTCTACTAGAGGATCTGTGTCATTCAATATGTAGTTACATACAAAATCACGAATGACACCTAGCTTCCACTCAAATATGCCTTCCGCATATAAGATCAAGGAAAGCTACTTTGCTCCCACTCACTTCTTTGCAAATGTAGGTTTCTTCAACTATTTTGGACAACTCCAAAATCCTTTGATCACATTATCAAAGTGAAGATTCCAGCTCCGATATGCTTGCTTCAGCCCATGAATGGACCACCGAAGTTTGCATACATGTTTAGCATCCTCAGAATTACAAACCATTCTTAATGACACTATTAAGAACCATGGTTTTCTCATCCATCTATCAATTTCTCATTCGAAATTATAGTAATTGCTAAACGACCCATAATAGATTTAGGCTTCGCCACTTGAGACAAACTCTCATGTGGTCAACTTTTGAATCTGTCGGAACTGTTTCACGACAAATCGATCATTCTCAATGTCTATTCTCTCACAAAATTACATATACTATTAACATCCTAGATGCCATCAAGAAGATCTCCCAAGTCATTACCTGGTAATCGTATATGGATTTTATTTCGGATCATAAATGACTCATAGCCATTTCTCGGACTTAGATCCACCATCTCTTCTTTGTAGTTCGTAGGTCTATCATATTCCATTAATATGACCTTCATAACAAGATTGTTGTAACACACAGTGTGGAACACAACCTCGTATGCCTACGCTCTTAGTATGAGCTCAGAACATCATGATCTTGAATCATCAGCTTTTTCAAGCTGTGGAGCGTGACACCGAACACACTTTCGGTTGCACCACTCTGATGTCTAGAGAGGAAGTTCACCAACTTCGTCTCGCTCTACTTTCTTTCTCACTTATACCCTTGGACAAGAAACTATTTCTTTCGCAAGGTATATCCCGACAAATATTTTGCCTATGTCGTGAGACATGTACCCAACTAACTCTTTTGGTAGGGTATACTACAAAGATTAATCCATTTTAGGTTCGATTACATCGAAACACTAAATTGCTGAAACGACAATCCATGCCCAAAAGCCATGCCATCACTCGTATGGTATTGTATCCATGGATTCAAATGGTTTCCCTATTTGCTAACGTGAGTGTTTACGTTTCTACCGTATGACTCTAATGATCACAATAATTTGGTAAGAGATTTATTTACCACACACTATCCGATAGGGTGCAATTACGACGTCCTAACACACCACAACACTATGGTGTTCCATGCGACGTAATTTGTGGAACTCTTCTCACAAGTCTTCCAATGATGTGCCAACATTATAACTCAAATCTTCATTCCTCGATATGCATCGCGGGAATTTGATTTTCTTGTTAAGTTTATTTCCTACTTCATTCTGAACTTGTTTGATTGAATCAAAGTTTCCAGACCAACATTCCCTGAGTGGATATCCATATATCTATTCGAATGTTCATGAAGTCTATGAAATAAAGACTTCCACTACACGTTAAAGTACTTCATTGATTCACATACACCGAAATGTACGATTCTCAACAAGCTATACTCAAAAACGTTCAGTGAAGTTCACGAAATAAAGGTCTCCACTACTCGTCAATTACTTCATTGAACCACATACATCTCTATGTATGACTATCAATAAGTTTTATGCCCGCTTTCCGAAAACGGTGTCACAGTTATTTTGCAAGTGTCAAATGATCAAATCTTAAGACTTGTAGATCCATCCGGTATGGAGCTAATGCATTGACTATAACATTGACATGACTAAACGGTAGTGCCACACATATGTGGTGTCTTTATTAAGTTTGTATCCTTTGGCATTAATATTATGAATGTGGGAGCTTCTACCATCTAAATTCAAATCGGCATATGATCATTACTTCATAAATATAGGACACCAAATTTGTCACTATCATGTATGAACAAGTGTCTCGGTAGAGGAGACACACTTGTAACGATCATACTAACAGACGATCATAAAGAATTTATTCAAATGGTAGATCTAGAGGGAGAGTGTCTATGGCCATCACAACAACTTGACTGCCATTATCAACACGCAATGTCGCCTCATCCTTTCAAGCTACTCAAGCAGTAAATCTGGGTTTTCACAAAACATGACTAGTTCAAAACTTAGTCACTACTGCGAGTACTTGCTTAGCTAAAACATTCATAACATTAATATCATATATACACCATCTTCATTGATGACTTCCGGCGACCTGTTTCTTTTTTTTGATACTTCCACCGTAATCAAGAACCATGAAGGTGAACGATTCCCCTTGCATGACATAGTCTATGACAGAGGATTTGCACTTGGCAACGATGTCTGTCATCCAGTGATTGAGCTGAGCGAGGCGTCTCAGTGTTCATCGAGTATGAACATATGTCATTAAGTATGACCGCCACGTGCTCCCTCAATGGGTGTATTCTCTTCCATCTTGGTTGAGAAGACAATCAGTCAACGTACTGATAAAATTCATCAACCCAACGTTTGGGGTACCCCGAGTTTAGCGACCATATCATATGTTCGCGATCTAAAAACCCGTACCCACCGTTGGTTCTCTATGACAGAGATCATAGCATGTACTGGACTATGATGATATCATCCGCACAAAATCTGATAATCCAAATTATCTTTTGTCAGCGGAATCTCTGGGGTTATCTCCTAGCGGGTATTGTAACACAAAGAGCTAACGGGTTAAACAAGGAGTATCCTCAAGCTAAAGCATAAAACAATGAAGTTTGGACCCAACCATTTAAGTTTCTCAATCGCAAGAATGCGCCTAATTTGAAAAGATGCTATCACAATGGTTAATGTCTATAAAGGTTTGCAAAACAGACTCTGTTCATTATATTCTGAGTTCTAATATTTTAGAAAATAACTATCCGAACTCCCACTCAAACAAACATCCCTCCTGGTCGTTTAAGCGATTACACGACCCCCATCCATTGCACCACCCCTCATCATCAGAGCCGGCGGCACAACTTCAAGATAAGACAAATTTCCGCCACACCAAATTTGTGACTCGTGCTCGACCTTTCGGTCTCCCTGTTCCGAGGCCATATTTCTGAATATGCTAGGCTCTCCACCAAAAACCTCCACGCTGACGCTTGTGCAACATGGCTTACACCCACTGTATGCGAACGACGAGATGTCTGACACCCGATCATCACGGCCTGCATCATAAAGTAGAACTTTCTTGGTGGTGCGCGTTGGAGGGAGAACACTAGTGGTATTTTGAAGGGATCATCTTATATAACCGCCGTGCAACTAATATATACTATATATACAATCACACAATATAAGATGCACACAAAACATCAAATGTAATGCAATGTGATGTAGTCCATTGCGCCATGGTCTTCTTGGCGCCCGCAGTTTATAAACAATTTAATAAACCTACCTTGACCATATCACATAGCCCCTGCAAAATAAAGTTAGACGTTTCTACTTTATCTTTTGCATATTTTACGTGGCTCGGGGCTTTCGTAAATAGAACCGCTTCATACCTACGAACCTTATGACCACAACAACGATCAAATAATTGCATGTTTAAGCATCCCTTTCGGACCCTCCATTGAAAATGCAAAGCCAACTAAAGAGAGAGAAACAGGCACCCGCTAGCCACAGATACGGTACAAACCGTATGTCAGTAGTGGAACCAGTCTCGCGTAAGCGTACGCGTAAAGTCGGTCCGGGCCGCTTCATCAACTCGATGCCACTGGAATCACAAGTGCACGCTAGAGGGTAGCAAATAACAGGAACGGTGCCCCCGTGCAGAACACGGGTTCTAACAGCGTACAACTATATCTACGATAGATCGGCTCAGATACCACTGAAGGGGATCGTGTGCAGAAAACAAAAAAATTCCTAGCAACGATATCCTTAAACTAGCCAAGATCTACACTATGCAGATATAAAAGTACGGCGGAGATTGGAATACATACCCTCGTAGACCGAATAGCGGGGATTACGCTCCCGCACAAGCGTTGACGACGAAGACGACGTAGCCGACCTCTAGGTCGCGGAGAACTCAGCGCGACGAAGACGACGAAGATGACCCCGAGGTCGGGTGGAGGAAGTAGGCCTCCGATTACCGCTAGCGCAGCACCTCGCAGTGCGTCACACACATACGGTGGAGACGACGGCCTCCGAAGCTCCAGTCCAGGACGAGCAGCGGAAGACTTGGACCGGAACACCAGCAGCGCGGCAGCGGGCTATGCGTGAAGAGATCCCCCTCCTCTACTCGGCGCGGCTCCGACAAAGTGAATCACGAGATCGAGAGAGAATTAGGGAATTAATTGGTGAATTAAAAGGCCAGGGGTGCCCCTTTGAAAGAGCATTTTCCCTCATATGTGGTTTTGGTAATTGAATGACAATCTCTATGAACTAATGTTTGCATTGAGATATAATTATAGATCATGTCCATGGTATTGTGGAGTTCATGTGTTGGACTCTTGAATCTTATGTGTTGAGTGGAGCATATTGCAAGTATGTCTTGAAGGATTCAAGACATCATATTAGTGAAGAAATGTTGGAAGATACAAGGTTGATCAAGATGTTGATCAACACATAAAGATACAAGATGTACCAAGAACGATCATGTATCTCTTGGGATGGTAAACACTTGTCCGCATAGCTTTGTGAACTAACTCATTATATATGTGTGTGTGGTATCATTATATGAGGTTAGGTATCTTCCCATGGGTTTGCATCAAATGAAGATTTCATATAGCTCATGGAGGATGACGTCATGTGGTGATCGTCATCAAGGTGAGATGTGCAAGACCAAGAGAAACTTCTTGAAGAGATCCTATGCTTGGTGCTTGCAATGGATACATGAAGACGGAGCTAAGCGAGACTCTCCCATTGTGAGCATGGGGGAGTATTTGGAGAAGTCTTCATCAAGCATGTGCTTGGACGCGCAATCAAGAAAAGATGAACCACTTGAAGAGATCAACATAGTCATCATCTAACTCAAGTGGAATGCTCAAGGCAAAGGTATGATCTTGATAGGGCTATAGGATAGATAGGCGTACTATCAAGAGGGGCTCTCAAGTTAGTAACTTGATCGCATCGTTGTGGAGAGCTCAAACCTTTGCATATCATATTTCTTGGTTCTTATTTGGCTTTTATGGTGGTGAGGAACTATAGCTTGGTTTATCTCCATATCAAGCTCTTGTTCATCGGAAACTGTCTTACTTTGGAAAACTTGTTGGCTTTCATCCATTTGAGGATTTAGAGCTTGGTTTATCTCCATACTAAGCTCTAGTTCATCAAAAACGGATTTCGTATGAATATCTTGTTACGTTTTTGATATTGAAGGTTTTACCGGTTTACATGTTTTAGGAAAGTTAAACCTTTCCCCATTTGATTTTATCCTCATATGATGGACTATGATGTTTCTATGCATATTCAAGTAGAGCTCGTCGTAACGATTCCAACGAGCCAAAAATCATCGAAAACGGAGTCCGGATGGAAAAGATATTGCAGTTTTGGTTTTGATGTTTCTGTCAGTTTTCAGTCACTCGGAATATCCGATTCTGAATGAATCGGAATATCCGATTCTCGCAGTTTTTCTCGAAAAAGAGGCACTGATTGGAACCGGAAATTCAGGTCGGAAATTTCACTTTTGGGCGGAATTTCCGGTCTAAATTCTGGGTGCAACGGTTCTATTTTCTGGGGGGGGGGGTATAAATACCCCTCCCCTTCTTCTTCCCTTGCCCAACCAAGGTAGCACGAATTTCCTCTCTCCTACTCCATTGTTGACCTTGGAAAGCTTGATTCCTCTCAATCCCTCCATTGATTCTTCCATATTCTTTAGGGAAAGTTGAGAGGAGATCTAGATCTACAATCCTTCCAATCCATCTCTCCTCTAAGTGAGGGGAACCTAGTGGATCTAGTTCTTGGAGTTCCTTTGTGGTTCTTCTCCTTTGTTCTTCCTCTCCTCTCCCCCCATAAGCATTAGTTGCTTTTGGTGGGATTTGGGAGTGAAGGATTTGACTCCTTTGTGGTTTCCTTTGTTCTTTCTCTCTTATTCCCCCATAAACATTTGTTGTTGTGTTGGAATTTGAGAGTGAAGGACTTGAGCACTACGTGTGCTCTTGCCATTGCATTTGCATCGGTTTGTGCTCTCCACGAGATTCGTGGAAGTGAAAGATTGTGAGCTTGTTACTCTTGGGTCTTTGGACCCTAGACGCCTTTTGTGGCCGGCCTTTTGTGGCCAAGACCTTTTGTGGTCAAGACCTATTGTGGTCATCTTGAGAGCCCCCAATTAAGTTGTGGGTGTGTGCCTCAAGACTTGGGAGCCCCCAATTAAGTTGTGGGTGTGTGCCTCAAGAGTGTTGTACGGGATTCGATCTCCGCCCTAAAAGGGGATCAATAGTGGAAGGTGAACTCGCAACCTTTTGTGGTTGAGTTCATCAGGAGAAGAAGGTGAGCCTTTGTGGCGTTGCGGCTAACCTGTTGTGGTTACGCACACCTCTCCAAACGAGACGTACACCTTTGAGTGGAACTCGGGAATACATCCTCGTCTCCGCGTGCCTCGGTTATTTCTATACCCGAGCTCTTTACTATGCACTTTACATTGTGATAGCCTTCGTGCTTGAAGTCATATATCTTGCTATCACCTTGTTACTTGTATGGCTTAGCATAAGTTGTTGGTGCACATAGGTGAGCCTAGTATTTATATCTAGGTTGTATGCTTGTTAAAGTAAACTTCTAGTTTTATTCCGCGTTTATCAAGCATACCGGAATTTCCGGGTCACTCTTGGACCGGATATTCCGGCTCCTCGGAAAAAGTTTTAAATCGCCTATTCACCCCCCCCCCCCCCCCCCTCTAGGCGACGTCTATCCGTTCACCCTTCGTATATAGGCTCCCAGGGGGTGCCAACCTTGCCAGCCAGGCAATGTGGGACTATCCCCACATGCCTGGTGCGGCTAGGATGGTGCGCCGGCCCTAGGTGGGCCCCATTTGGCCCACCTAGGCCGGCCCTCCCTCAATCCGAAGCCCTGGGGGGACTTTCCCCCCCTCATGGGCCTTCTTTCCACCAGAAGGCCCATTTAGGGAAACCAGCCTTTAAAAATTCGAAAATAAATATATAAAATCATATTTAATCATTAATTACACTAATTAATATTAAACATATTATATATAATTTATTCTAGCTCCGAAAACTCTTTCGTCGCTGCCCGATCTCCATCGAACCATTCCCGGGACGTTCCCGGTGATCTCTTTCCTTTCCGGTTGTCTTGTCGAAACCCCTTAAGTGTGTTACCCTAGCGGTTCGATATAATAACAGGTATGATCAAGACTCCTCCATGATCAACGTCTAACTCGTAGGCCTGGACCCCATGAATTAATCCCTGTGATATAACGAATGACTTTCATCTATCAGACCTGGACGTCTAGTCTTAAACCCTTTGTCATGGCGATACTTAGCGTGTCTGAGCATCATTCTCAGATATCTCCATACCTTGCATGATCTCGTTACCGACATCGCTATCTTCTACTCGTCTATGATATTATGTCAGCTGGTAACCTAGTCACATGTTTGCAAACTCATTTGACATAATCTCACCGAGTGGGCCCTAGAGTATCTATCCGGCTATGCGGACTGACAAATCCCGATGTTGACCCCTCGTCTCAACTACCCCCTTCCGATACCCAAAAGTATCACCTATCATTGTCACACTATATAAGATATGACGTTTGGTGCGATCAAAGTATCTTCCAGGGATAACAATAAGAGTTGGTCTCACGGTCTTAAGGCGTAATGACTATGTCCTATAAATACTGGGTATGTCCATCACATCGTTACACCTAACGATATGACTTCCATTACCGACCGGAGCCATGCCCTATGATCGGAAAACCTCGATCACCAATCGCGCAATGAAACTAGTCTAAGTAGAGGCTACTAGGGACCTGGTTGTTTATCTACCACACCTGTATTAATGTTTTCGCTTAATACAGTTATAGCATGGTATAAAACATATAATGAACGATTGGGATATTGCCAATAAACTATGTTTATTAAGTGCCTCTAGGGCATATTCCCTTCACTCGGAAGCCCATCCCCCCCCCCCCCAGAAGTTTGGGAGTAGAAAGCCACTCCCAGCTCCGCCAGTGCATCTTTTTTTTGCCATCCTCAATGCCCCACCAATGATCTGCTATCGCTCGTCGAAGAGCTTCGAGAGTCGAGACTGAAATCTGGAAGCAGCTCATGATATAGGTAGGAATTGCCTGAATAATAGCCTTAAGGAGTGTTTCCTTGCCTGACCGAGAAGCAGGTCTGTATGACCACCCATTCATCTGTTTCCAAGCTCTACTCACAATGGACTGGAAAGATAACGAAGTGGATCTACCAATGTTCATCGGCATCCCCAAGTAGGTTTCTTGAATTGCTTCAGTTTGCACACCAATCCGTCCCATAACATCTGCCCATGTCTGGTCATCGCAATGGAGCCCCAAGAAGATGGAGGATTTCCCCATATTAATCTTCTGACCCGAACCCTGGCAATACATAGAAAGGGTCTCCTTCAGCGCCTCAACACTCTTGGGATTACTCCGAGCAAAGAAAATGCTATCATCTGCAAATAGGAGGTGGGAAATAGGCGGGCCAGAGCGGTTGTTACGAACTCCTTGTAGAACCCCCACGTTCTCCTTCTGAAACAGCAGACTAGACAATCCCTCTGTGCAAAGTAAAAAGAGGTAAGGACTGATAGGATCACCGTGTCGAATCCCTCTCGTAGGAATCACATGTGATGTAAGCTCACCATTGACGCGCACTGCATAACGCACATTCGTCACACATCTCATAACAGTGTTAATCCAGTCCAAGGAGAAGCCCAGCTTACACAAACAATCGTATAAGTAGCCCCATTCCACACGGTCGTAAGCCTTCATCATATCAATTTTGAGAGCAAAGAATGGCTTCTTAGCTTTCTGCTTCCTGATCGTGTGTAGGCACTCATAGGCAATCAGTGCATTATCTGTAATTAATCTGCCTGGCACAAATGCACTTTGGTTCTCGGATATAACCTCAGGTAAGAACAACTTCAAACGATTTGCAAGTACCTTTGAAGCTATTTTGTATAAAACATTGCAAAGACTAATAGGTCTGAAGTTCTTGAGGTGATCTGGATTGTTAACTTTAGGGATCAAGACAATCACCGTGTCACAAAAACCTTCAGGAATGCCATCGCCTAGCAGAAAGCCCCTAACAGCAGAGCATATGTGATCCTTTAATAGTTCCCAATGATTCTGGTAAAACAGCGTCAGAAATCCATCCGGACCTGGAGCTTTTGTTGGGCCCATTTGGAACAAAGCTGTTCTGATCTCCGCATCCAAATAAGGTTTGGTGAGCTCAGTATTCATATCATCTGAAATCTTAGGGCTCATAGCATCGATCACAACATTATCATCAAAAGGTTCTGACGTGAAAAGATTTCCAAGGAAAGCCTCAGCCATACCTTTGATACCCGGAAGGTCGTCACAGCGGGATCCACCTTCTCTCAAAAGAGAGTGAATCGTGTCCGTCTGTCGCCTTTTCGTGGCGCGGGCGTGAAAAAACGCCGTGTTGCGGTCACCTTCCTTGAGCCAGTCCGCACGCGAACTGGCGGGCAATGATTTCTTCCCGCTCAAATAGCTCGCAAAGTCACCTTTCCGCCTTGAGTGCGGATGCATCAGTGGCCGTTGTCCGTGGTTGGAGACGTAAGGTTATAAGTCGGCGCTCCAACTTCTTGATTTCATGCTTCATCGAGCCAAAGGATTCCAGCCCCATTGTTGCAGCTTAGAGGCTACAGACTGAAGACTTTGCCACGTTGATTCCAATGTTCGTGGTTCCGAGCTAGTCTCAGTCCATGCCTTCTCTACAGTCTCCACATAGTCAGGTGCTCTCAGCCATGCTGCCTCATATCTGAAGCCAGTCTGAACCGGTCGAGCTGCCCCGGGTGATGGTGGAGGTGTACCAAGACTCCGAAGTAGTCTGTGGTGGTTGTAACAATATTCTCCACTCTGACATCATCGAAAACATCTTGGAAAGATCCATTCGTAGTCGCCCGATCAAGCCTTACTCTAACAAGAGCATCACCAGATTGTCTATTTGACCACGTAAAGGAGGGGCCCGAATAACCCAAATCCACGAGGCCACAGTCATCCAGGCATGATCGGAAAAGCTCCATTTGAGCATCGAAACGGAGCGATGGGCCCGAGTGTTCCTCCTAGAAGAGAACCTCGTTGAAATCCCCACACAGGATCCACGGTCCATCTCGCTGTGACCGAAGTCGATGAAGAAGGCTCCAAAATTCGTGTCGCTTATCTCTGCACGGCTCACCGTAGACGAAGGTAGCTCGCCAAGGGATCGTATCAGCTGAGGAAACAACAACATCAATACAATGGGAATTGAAGCCTTTAACATTGACAGTGTACTGGTTCGACCAGAAAAGTGCAAGGCCTCCACTAAGGCCTTCACAACTGACTGCAAAGCTGCCCGAATATCCAAATGACCACATAAAATTACGAGCACACTTTTCCTTCATCTTAGTCTCTGAGAGAAGGAGGAAGGCAGGTCTCAAGGTGGTGATCAGCCACCGAATCTCGCCTACTGTCACGTCTGACCCGAGACCGTGACAGTTGAGGCTTAGGATACTCATTGCGTCTGGCGGGGCTGAGATTCAGCCACCGCCTGATCCGCCGATCGAACAGATGTCTCTGAGCAGCTCGCCTTCAACTTCTTGTTTGAGTCCTCACTTGTCTCATTCCCTCCATTCTTCATGGCCTCAACGACAGCAGGTTGTGTCTCACCGTTATTTTCTCCATTTGTGATCAGAAGAGGAGCCGGGGTTTGGGGCACATAAGTCTGCTTTCGTTTCTGCCCAGTGGTCTTTTTCGGAGGTACAACCCCCTGAGTATCAGCAGCACTCGCTGCATTCCTTTTAGCCCGAGGTTTACGTGGTTTCACTGGTGAAGTAACCTCATCTTGTTTCTCCCCAGCCCTTGTCGGCTGGTTACCGGACCCTTGGCCCGAAGTCGCGCCCTGCCCTGATGAGGATCTATGATCCTTCCGTGCATCTGGGACGCAAACTCTTTCGCTGCACCATGGCAGCTGGTCGTTCTCATCCCTGCTAGCTGGTGTCGCACACACCACTGATGAATGTCCAATCATACCGCAGGAGAAACAAAACATTGGGAGCCTTTCGTACTTAACTTCATAAAATAAAGTCTTGTTCAAGCTAGATGAAGCCACCGCTACCCATCTCATGAGGGCTTCGGTGATATGCACATTGATACGGACACGAAGGAAGTCACCCCAAGCACGACCATTCTCATCAGCTTCAACCCTGAACACTTCACCAATGGTCCCAGCAAGAGCACCTCCTCTCTCCGTGTTCATTAGTGGGTACGGTAGCTTGTATATCCGAACCCATAGCAGCAGCTTGTCAAAGATGACATCAGAGGGTTGTATCCGTGGGTCAAACTCCTTAAGCAGAATAGCATGCTTGCCCATTACCCACGGAGATCCATTCAAGATCCTCAGCATATCGGCTTTAGTCTCGAACTCAGCAAGAAATAGGTTAGTACCCAAAGGACGTACCTTCAACCCCTTAGGGTTGCCCCATGCAAGTTTGAGAACTGAGGAGATCGTCTGGATATGGTACGTGCTTGGAGCCATGATCTTCCCCACAAGCGCAAATTCCGGTCCTCCGTATGCCTCTTGACTGGAGTCATCGAGAACAAACGTCTTCGCCTCCTCCGCAGTGAGCTTGAGACGGCCCATCATCGCAGTCACGCCGTCGCCGGCGCTCGGCTCCGGAAACCGTCCACCAGAACTCTCCGCCCCGCCGGCCGAGGTATCACCTGCCGGCGTTGATCGACCCAGATTGGATCCAATCGCTGCCGGCCCACCGTCCATCCCTGCTTTCAACCTCTGGTCTGCCATCGGAGAAACCTCTGATCGACGATCTCGTCCGCCGCCAAGGGTGGGTAGTAAACTAGGTTTACCCCGTAGTCACCCTGAACGGAAGGAGAAAAACGAAAAATCAGAGGGTCGCCGGGTAGATGGGGAGAGGATGATCATCAACCACGGATACGAATCGAGATGCACCGCCGAGAAGATCTCAAGGGCACCACAAAAGCCACGAAGATCTGAGATCGCCAAGTCGCAAGAGCGCAAGGCGGAAACCCTAGAAAAACTGGCAAGACATCAAACGTGTCCTAGGTGGCAGCGCGACGCTAGGTTCGTTGCGTTCTCCTGTATGGAGTATTAGTGGATGTTGTGCGGCGATGCGGCGCCCGTGATGTAAATGGAATATAAACTTAATATTTTTAATATTTTGAAATCATGCAGGTTTGAAAAAATTGCAATTGAATTAGAAGTTGGTTACTCGTGTGGCTTCGAATATATTGAGATGATATTACATAAGTTATATAATTCATATAGAAAGACATAATGCTAATATTTGAAATGGTTTTATATAGGCTTTACAACTAATATGGAAAGCTATAATTGTAATTATTTTTAAAAAAAGTTGTCTAAACATACATGGAGATGTGTTGGTTGGAAAGATGTTGTTTTTCTGCAAATTTTGGTATTTTATTTGTATTTTTCTAAGGTGTGCACCGGAAGATATTTTTTTTTTTGAATTGTATTTGTTTATGTAATTTTATACCGTGGCTGACAGTGGGTCCGCACGTCAGCCGGACGCCGCTGACGTCAGCCCGGTGCCCGCCTGGCGGAGCTGCAACGGTGCACCGGCTTGGGCTGTCGAGACGCTTTTCCCGCAGACGTCCATCTTTCGCCCAAAAAAATAGGCCTGGCCTAAAAACGCCTATAAAAGAAGCCATCATCGATCCTCGAGAGAAGGATCACATAAACACACCAAAAAAAATCAAAACAGAGCCGAAACCAGCGGATATTGGAGAGGGAAACACTGGCGGAGCGCTGTCGGTGGGATCTCTACCTTCTCCACCATTCTCACCTATAAATTAGAACATACTAAATAAATGGTGCACTACACATGCAATATTACTACTGATATAAATACTAAATATGGTTTTGCTAGTTCTAAGTCGTCTGAGATTTAACTAAATCTCAGTCACCTCTGTGACCGTTAGATCTGCGCCAAAATACGTGTTTTTTATTTCTAGATTTTATGAACCTGAACAATTTTTTATTTTGAAAGATATTCACGTATGAACATTTTTTAAATGTGAACAAATTTTTCGAATGTGAATGAATATTTTGTAACGTGAACAAATTTCGAATTTGAAAATTTTGAACGTGAACAATTTTTAAATTCAAACAATTTTGAACTTAAACTTCTTTGGAAAAAAACATGACGTCAGCCAACTGAGATTCAGTCGACTGAGCACCAGTCTACTAAATATATGGTGCATGTGCAATATTACTAGTGATATAAATTACATTTATCTCATAAAATTTTAGAACTATAAGTTTGTGAAAATTATCGGTTTTTATATAGCTACCGTTGCAACAAAAACTGATGGGACCAGGCCAAGCGGTTGCCAGAACTTGGCTTTGGTCCCACCGCATCCGCATCCATCTCTCAAGTCTCAACCTACTTTCCCCATTTCGTTCTCAATTTCCATTTCAAATCTCTGTCTGTCTCTCTCACGCGCAACGGGGCATCCCTCCCGGCCAAACCCTAACCCTAGCCACCCGCCCACCCCATGTCTGACTCCGAAGCCTCCCCATCTCCTGCGGCTGCCCCGCTGGCCGAGACACCGGCGGGCGACAGCTCCCCGTCTCCGGCGGTGAGCATCGGCATGCCTGTCCTCCGATCTCAGGCACTAGCGGCATGGTTTATGATCCTTGTCTCGTGTTGCAGATGCATGACGAATTGCTGCCGGTGGGGGAAAAGATCACGGTGAGGATCCCCTCCTTTAGAGGCCGTAGTGTTTTGTTGTTGTTGTTGAAGTTTTCTGATTTTAGCAGCCTTTAGGCTACGATGAATGAATGGTAGTTTTCCTCTGTTGCGGCCCTATTTTTTGGCTTATCTGACTGATAACAATTGTGAGCATAAAAACGAGGAAATGCAACTACAAAGCGTGGTGAATAGGGGTACGTTTGAATCCTAGGGAAAGACAGCCCCCTAGACTCGGTAGAAAAGGATTATCATTTGGTACGGAAACTAAAGCTAGCTTTTGGTGGCAAAGAGCCTACAACTGGCAAGAAAGGCTTGCCGATGGAGGAGAGCACTCCCATTAGGCTCTCCTGCACTGGCAAGAATTGCAATCGCAGGCACCCTGCAACAGTTATCGCTTAGATTTGCCTCGATCCAAACGGCAAACCTTGCTTTTAGTGACTCTAGATGGAACGGGCTAGAATAAATCTGGCCCAGCTAAGCTAGTTGAGGTAGCTATCCAAACGCTGCCGGTGTTGCTGGTCAGGTTACCAGTTATAAGCTGATCAGTATTGTTGTCGTAATTATGTTTGCTGTAAATGCTTGCACCAGCAAGCATCCTTACACTGACAGATTGGTGTCTTGCGGTCATGTTTGTCATACCATACTTAGTTACTCCATAAATATAGAAACTGTTTTCCTTAACTCCCCCAGAGCCCAGCATTTGGGAATTGCTTCTATATTGTACTCCTCATTATTGTGCAACCCAGACTCTGTATGCTCTACAAACTCAATTATGATTGCATCATCTAAATTGCAGATCATGCTTGTAGAATAAATAAAGTTATAGTTCGATGATCAGGATCAGAAGATCTAGTGTTCACTGAATTACTGTGTGGTAAATGGTGTGGTCTTCGTCTGTGTACTAAACAGCATGCTGAATTGAACCGCGATTCCTTGACTACAGTAGTATGGTTATAGGTTTGATATATCTTACGCAGCACTTTGTCCACTACCTACTGAGTACTGATCACATTAATGGGCCGGTAAGAAATGGTTACCATGCAGTTCTATTTTACGGCAAAATGTCACATTTCCTGTGTTTCTGATTTTTTTTTGCTGATTATGCTTGTATCTACCCTACCCTTACTCCTTGATTCGGTTTTGTCATTCTGTGTTGATTTCGTAGAAATAAATTTTCTATTCTAAGTGAATGAAAGAAATGAACAGGTTATGTTTTTAATAACAGGAATTAAATGAAGCACAGTCAGAGCTTTTGGGCAGACTTCGAGGACTCAGGGAGGTATGCTGAAATATTGTTAAAGTGATTATCTTTATTCTTCTTTTATGCATCTTCATTTATTTATTTCATTAATGTTGAGCTTTACTAGAATTATCAATCCATTCCTTATTGGTGTATGTGTTATTCGTAATTTTTTATGCACAAGTTTTATCTTCCCATTTGAAGGACGCTCCCCAATGAGAGTGGGATCATCATAAATAGATTTTTATTTTATCTTTGTGCTTTTTTACTTGTAATGCCTACATCTTGAAATAGTACGAATATGGTTATACTTATAGCAGAGCCTCCAAACGCATGTTGTGCACACTGTTTCATTGTTTTACTTGGAACTGTTAAATACTGCAAGTCTGCAACTGCACTGTTCTTATAAATTATAATTGTCCTGTTGTCTTTTTCAGGATTTGCAGAGCTGGAGAAGCAATTTGGACACCCAAGTGATGAAATACAAAACTGTGAGTTTTTCGCACTTCATTTGATGCTACGTCTTATATTGTAAAAATTATAATGTTTGCATATGTTCTTTCTTGTATTGCAAGGATTATTCTGTTGACACTTTATTTTCAAAAGGCAGTTTACTTTGTTGTCGTGTTTGGGTTTTCTAGTAGATGATTATTCTAGCATTGAATAAACTCTTGAAAAATTGTCTCTTAGTACAATAAAGTATTCTAGGGGATATTGAAAGGATTATAATTTCGTTTGTTTCAGAAAGTCGCTAGATGTATTCCTAACAACATAGTTTCCCTTGAGCAATAAGCTGGCACTCATGCTGCCCTGCACTTCTAGCTTTCATATAACAGCTTATGAGATGATCCTATATATCTTGCAGGAAATCTCCGGTATCAAAACTGCACTCAATAGTGAAATAGATCAGCTAAAATCAGTAAGGCCATGTCCAAATATTCTGTAAAGGTTCATATCTGATTTTTGTACCTTCTGCAAACTGTTTATCTCCTTTGCTATTTCTAGGATTTCCAAGAACTGAGGACCACCCTTAAGAAGCAACAGGAAGATGTGACACTTAGCTTGAAGAATTTGGGGGTAATTACCCTTCTACATTCATGATGGTGTAATTTGTTTGGCAAGTCATTGCTGTGAACATCGGTACATTCAAATGTATCTGTTTCTTCTTTCAGCTTGAAGATGCTACAGAAAATGATGGGAACAAAGGAAATGAGGAGGAGAACGTAAGCGAGGGTGCACTAACTGACTTGGGCAACCTGAAAGTAAGTATATTTATGGCTTAGTTTACATGCTCAAAGATTAACTGGCTTGTCACATAATGTTTGGATGTATGACTTATTGGTTGTTGCAACCGTCTATACTTGTGTTCCAACCATAGATACTAAAATTTCTCGTGCCCTATAAATGGATATAATTGCACTTGATTAAATGTCAATATTTCTTAACCTGTGCCTTAACTGTCTTTTTCAGTTGAATGATAGTCCAGATAATCCTGGCGAAAGCAGCTCTGATGAAGAGGAAAAGACTGTGAGTATTCGTTTATTACACTGCTAGTGTCTAGAGCAGACTGCACTATTGATTTTGTATCCCTTTTAGAATTCCACAAGTGGATCACTGTTCTTATTCCTGAATATTTCGAGAATCTTGAAATTCAAGTTTAAATAATTAGCACAATCCTATCTTAAAGATGTAAATATGCTTATGGCTTGGTTATCATTCTTTTCTCAACTTAAGGATAGGATTTTTTTAACGATTAAATCTGTTGTGTACTTGTCATCTTTTTTTTTGAACATTTGTGCACTTATTGTCTTTAGAGGAGGTTCGATACAAGACCTCTTTCTTTTCCTTGGAGATGCACATAATAACACTCCATCAAATAATTGTTGACCTTCGTTTGATGTTATTACTCATGGGTTAAAATAAGTTGGGATAAGTAACTGCTATTTATCCTTCGATCACGGTGAGCGGCGGCCATATACAGTGGGACTCACACCTAATTCTTTTCTGAAATCATTGAGCATAAGTAACTGTGATGAAATTTTACATTCTCCGGTGGCCTTCTTTTCCCCCGTTGTACTGCTTATGCGAACTATATAAACATAATAATTCACTTAACCATACCCACTCCTGTTGGCTGCAGGAGACTCCTGAAGATGGCATGGTGGGCGAAGGTACCAAGATTGAATGATTTAGTGCATTCTTTGGGCGAAGGTACCAAGACTAAATGAATTGAAAGTAGAAATGGTGCCACTTCTTTGGTGGCCCTGTTGTAGGAAGTTAAAGATCAGTGGTACATAGGTTTCTTCACAAGGAACGACCCATGGTCTCCGCGATGTAGTGTGGTCTTTCTCGAACGCTATTGTTTATCCACTTGATTTTTTTTAGCATTTTCACTCGAGTTATCTTGTTTTACTAACCATAATTTCCTTTGGAACCCATGAATTTCGGCATTTTTACCTGAGCTGCCTTTGTTTTACCAAGGCATTGGCATGGAAGAAACTTCTAAGGAGATGTCTCTTATACCAACTAACAAATACTGTAAAACAGCTCATCCTGTAAAAAAGAAACCGTTATTTTACATGGAGGGGCAAAAAAAAAACTCTGCCACATCCTGTCATGTGCTGTTCTTCCTGTTGAACAAAACGGGACGATCATGCATATAGCCGTTCTGCACAAAATTCATCATATCCACAAATGAGAAATCAAATAGTTCTACTGAAATTTACTTGTTTGTGCAGATTTTGAACATGTTTGTATTTCTGAACTTTTTTAGAGGAACAGGTAGAGAACACGGGTATAACCTCTAGAAAGGAGGGACACACACACACACAACCGTCCTCACCAAGCGACTACAACTAGGTGAAGAGGTGCCCTCAACTACAAACTACATCATCAGGTTTCGTTGACCTTGCCTCCAACCCAGAATGGCGAGGTGTCGAGGCTGGGAGCGATAGGGTAGCAACCCCGCCGTTGCCAGATGCCTCCAGGACGAATTCAGCTCCAGAACTGCCCAACCCAACGTACCTCGTGCCCTTGTGTGCCTAGAGAGTCGGCAAGGCGGGAGGCAGAGACTGGCTGGGACTGGTGTAGGACTCATCAGGGAAGTGTCGGCGCTGGCATTCGTTGCGCCCTGGACGCCCACCTCATGTGTAGCAATCCACACCAGAGCGCCACATCGCCAACCTCACGCTGCCGCATCAGGTAATCCTCATGCAACCATAGCAGCGCCTTCAAGAAGGGAGCAGCACTGAGACGCTGCCGCTGCCCGGTCTGGTAGGCCGGACCTAGGGTTTCCCCTGATGCGAGGAAGCCCAGCCAGAGTCATGCCAACGCCTCCAAGGAGGTAACGGTACCCTCGGCTGTCGCCGTTGACAGCGCAGGACCTCGCTGCACAGGGGGTTCTCCCCGACCCAAGAGCAGGGACTTCCGAAGACCATCGAAGATGGAGCAGGCCAGAGGTGGCGAAGTCGTCAATGGAGGAGGCTAACACAATGAGGGAGACCTTGTAGTTATCGTCGCGGTAGTGGGCACCGGCCAGCGCAGTGCCCGCAGGCCGGCCAACGCCGGGAGCGCGTCGAGTAGGCAACATGAAGTCACCTGCACCGCGCCGCCACGTGATGTGGTCGCCGCCGCCACGCCAGCCCGCAGCTTCCGCCATCAGGATCCGTCGGGGCGACAGAGCAGCAATCGCTGCTTGCATGTGCGCCCGCGCAACATCCTCCCCTAGCAGCGGATGGGAGGGGTGGGAGGAGGGAGAAGGGTTGGTGGGGGTGGAGGGGAGCAGGGCCACGACTGCGGCCCGCCCGGCCCAGCCAAGCCCAGATCGGGCCCGAGCGCCGCCACCGGCCGTAGCGCACAGGTTGCACCGCGTCGCTGCTCTACCGCCTTGCCGAGCGCCACCCACCGCACCGAATCGCCTCCATCCAGCCGCCTCGCCAAGGACACCCGTGCGACCCACGCTGCGTCGCCGCTCTACCTTTGGCAGCCGGGAGCCTACCGTCGGAGATGCGGCGGTGGCTTTTTCTAGGGTTTGGAGTCGCCTCCTGAGTCGCTCGTGCGAGCGACCCGGGAGGCAGGGGGCGGTTCCTAAAACATCCTGTAATTCTGAATTTGTTTGAGAAGATTTTAACTGTCCGGAATTCTGAACTGAATTTAAGATTGTGCGAAATATGAAGTGATTCTAGATGGAAATGAAATCATCTGCTTTAGTCTAGGACCAGTTCAAATTCTATTTGGAGTATTCCAAACCGTTCATAATTCCAGTTTGAATCTGGAAGTGTATAATTTGCTCTAACGACGGGGTACCTATCATTTGAGCTGAACATAATACTAACCCCTCTCCACCATTAATGAGCACTTAAAAATATTAAGATCTCCCAATTGCTTCACCCAAATTCAAATCCTTATGAGGACAAAGAGGTGAATATTAACCTACATTTCCACCAAGCCAAATCGTGAACCCCCTCCCTTGAGTTTTTCAAGTTGTTGTTACTCTTGAGTTTATTCGGAAACCCTAGATGACTAGGATCTACTGAAAGCTTCCGTGTTGAGGAATTATGTCGAGTAAAGTTTACGAGCATTTGGATGTTACTTAGGGTTCATCTCTAGTGATTGTGCTCCTACTTCGTCTGGAGGCCTCAAGGAGAAGCTTTGTATGGGGCTTGTACTCGAGTCTTTTCCACTCATTGAGGACTCTATCTGAAAAAAAGTTCATCGGTAATTCTTCGTGGTGGTTGGGGGTCATTCGTGGTAACCCACAACTCTCGAATGGTGACAAAACTTTCTCCCAGGGAAGTATTCGGTCCTTGCTGTTTGTTGGCAGAATCTATGATCCATGACCCAGAGCGAGAGGAGCCTTGTGTTCGGCGCAGTGATGTTCGATCGTTTTCTTAAAAAGCGCATTTTTTCTATGCTCGGTAGTCTCGGTCGCCTAGTGTTAGATGTGGCTTCCCCGATTTTCTTGTTTGGCTTTAAGTTGGTGGTGTTATCGATACCCTTTCATATGTCATTTTTCTTTTTGACCTGCTTCGAAAGAGAGTCTCCTTACCATGTTATATCGGTTCAACCGATTATGATTTATTTGTGAAGAGGGCAAAATTTTGTTTGGATAAAAAGATAGCAAAGTTTTTACAAGGTGACATCTTGGCGCGCGCGCACAAACCGCCTCTCCCTCCCGACCCGGCCATAGCCTGATAGCCATAGCGTCGCATCATCCACTAGTATAGACAGACATAGTACCGTCAGTCTATCACCAGGCACTCTGCTCTTTCTCCATTTCGAGATAAGGCTATATATCCCCAGCTCCTCCTCCTCAGCCTCCCGCCCCTCCCCTCCTCATCACTGCTACCGCCGGAGCTCGCCGGCGTCCCCGACGAGGTAACGCCCATCCTCGCATCTCCTTAACCAAACCCTGTATGCTTCCTGGACCCTACGCTGTGTGGCCATTACTGATACTAATACGGCCAGCGCTGCCGGCGACACAAGACTTGAGCGAGCCATCCGTCGTCTATGTCTCCCGGCTCTTCTCTCTCGTCCTCCCTTTGCTTCCTGCTCTCTTTCAGATCTCATCTCAGCTTGCTGTTGGTTGCGCGGAACGTGTTCGTGGGTATGCCTGTCCGGGGTGCCGTCGACGGTCTTGTTGGTTTCTGAACACTTCAACCTGCCCTGCCTGCCTCGACACCCATGATTTGTAGGGTTTTAGAATCTCAATTGTGGGTGCTCGCTGTGTACGTACGTAGACACGGGAGTGCTGGAAAAGATGCGTATTTATCCCCCCAGGCGGTAGTACTTGTTTGTAGCAACATTTGGTTGGGTCTGAAACTGTTCTATGCATGTCCCATGTTTTAAATAGCAAGAACTCTAGTTTGTGTGTGGCAGCATATTTATCATACAGTATATTGCTCTTTACTCAACATATTCATCGACACTGAACTAGTTCCTTCTTCCCTTGTGTAGGGTTCTCAAGGTCCAGATTCTGACACACTTGCCCTAAATTCACTATGACGCCAGTGGTTCATTGCTCTGTCGGCAGTGTCAGCCTGTTCCACGTGGGCAGTTTCAGGCCCAGTCGAGAAATCCAGATAAGAAGGTTCCGTGGCTCCGAGAGGTATTCGAGAGTTACATCGCCGTCGCATCATAGGTTGCTGCAGCCGCAGACAGCATTCCGCTTGATCAGCATCTACAAGACAAGCTGGTCCTCTGCCAACAGGCTAAGGACCTTGTCGGCAGCAGCTGTCGGGACTGATGTCGAGGTGGAGGGTTCGTCGTCTCCATCAGGAGAAGCTTCCAGTGAAAGCTCCGAGGCCGCACCTGACACTGCTGAAACTACCGAGCAGGCTGAGGCTGGCACGCGCCCAGCTTCTTCCGCTCCCAAGGTAGGACGCAACGTACGGAAGAGCGAGATGCCGCCATTAAAGGAGGAGGATCTAGTTCCCGGTGCATCTTTCACTGGGAAAGTCAGGTCTATCAAGCCATTTGGTGTCTTTGTTGACATTGGGGCATTCACTGAAGGCCTTGTCCATATCTCCCGTGTAAGCGATGGCTTTGTTGAAGATATATCTACCCTCTTCACTGTTGGGCAAGAGGTGTCAGTGAGATTAGTGGAAGCAAACAAACAAACAAGGCGCATCTCCTTGACAATGCGGACAGGTGGAGATTATGTTAAGGAAGCACCTAATGCCCCAAGCGATGGAAAGAGTCCAACTTCAGCTGCACCCAGAAGCTCACCTAGGCAAACAAAGGATTTCAAGAAAGTAGATGAGGCAAAGTATACACGGGGGAAATCTCTGACTGGCATTATCAAAAGTACGACACGAACAGGGTCATTTGTGACACTGCCTGATGGAGACGAAGGATTCCTCCCAAGGGAAGAGGAAGCAGCGGCACTGTTTACCCTCATTGGGCATTCCGCACTGGAAATTGGTCAAGAGGTAACGGTGAAAGTACTGAATGTATCACGAGGGCAGGTCAACTTGACAATGAAGGGGGGAGACGATGATGAAGACGAGTTGGCATCGTTAAACACAAACCTGAAGCAGGGATGGTCCAGAGGAACTAACGCATTCGAGTTAGCTTTCCGTAAGAGCAAGGAAATCTCTGCATTCTTGGATGAGAGGGAAAAGGTTACAGTTCCAGAAGTAGAAGCAGAAACTGAGAGTTCAGTTGCAACTTCTGAGGATGATAGCAAAGTTGATGACAAGCTCGTTGAGACTCCTGTAGTTTCTGCTACTGAAGTTGAAACCAAAGGGGAGGATAACTCTTCAGCAGAAGCTGTCACCGGCACCATTGAGGAAGTCACTGCTGTGGCTGAGGAGCCAGAAGCATCAGCAGAAGGGGTTCCTGCAACTGCAAGTACCGAGTCTGTCGAGAAAGAAGCTGCTCTGGAAACTGAGGAATTAGCAGCCTCGAGTGAAACCACAGAGGTTTCTGCTGCTGCAGCTGGAGAAGCAAGCACAACCACAGGTCAGCAGTAATTTTGTCGACCAGATATTATCTGCAAAGGCCCTGACATGTAGTAATTTGATCAGTCATATCCTGTCTGCAAAAGGCTCTTCAAGCAACTCTACCCGACTAGGAAGAGTATTTAGGATAGATTGCGTGTAAACTGTTCAAGCCATTTTTTTTTCAAATTCTTTTTCAGTTTTTCTTGTGGTATTGTTCCGTACTTTGGCAAATGACCCAAGAATCAATGCACCTAAGTTTTCTCCTTGCTAGCTCAAAGGGTTCAATTGGTCAGTATTGCTTGGCTCTAGAGGTTCTTGTACAATCCAGATATCACCTCATCCGCCACTGTATATTTTTGGACTATCAAGGATAAGCCTCGACATGATACTTTGTTGTTTGTCTTCAGTTTTTGTACATCACATTAGGAAGCTTTCTTGCTCTTCTGCATTTGCATAGCTTCGGTCTGTATCAAGTGGTAACTACATATTCTCCTACAAATTCATTTGGCCGCAATGGAGATTTTAGGTTTCTTGTCTAATAATCCCAAGATGAAACAAGAAGACTTCCTGTTGACGTGTAACTGTGGCTAGTAAATGATTTGGAATGTGACTGCATGATATAAATTTTGATTTCCATTATGAATCAGAATTTGTTCTAAAATGAAACACCAGAACATGATCCTCAAGCTTTATGGATGCAGCGTAAGTTAACTTATTTACAATTTCCATGTTTTCTTTTTTGCTACAGACATACTCTTCCCCACATTTTGCTAATTAAAATCTGTCTTCCCCACATTTTCCATTTGGGGTACTTTATTGACGAACTGCTGTTAGAGCAGCAGAAGACAGGTTTTGATGGTTCTTTTCTGCATCTGTGCAGCAACTATTGCTCCTGCTCTTGTGAAGCAGCTGCGTGATGCAACTGGAGCAGGCATGATGGACTGCAAAAAGGCTCTTGCTGGATCAAATGGGGACATTGATAAAGCTCAAGAATTCCTCCGGAAGAAAGGGCTGGCTGCTGCTGACAAGAGGGCTGGAAGAGCCACTGCGGAGGGAAGAATTGGTTCTTACATACATGACAGCAGAATTGGTATCCTTATTGAATTGAACTGTGAGACTGACTTTGTATCGCGAGGTGACATCTTTAAGGAGTTGCTCGATGATCTTTCCATGCAAGTCGCTGCTTGCCCTCAAGTTACGTTCATTTCTATTGACGACGTCCCCGAGGAGGTTGTGAAGAAGGAGACAGAGTTGGAGATGCAGAGGGAGGATTTGCAGTCAAAGCCTGAGCAGATCCGCTCTAAGATTGTTGAGGGTCGGGTAAAGAAGAGGCTTGGAGAATTTGCATTGCTTGAACAACCATTCATCAAGAATGACAAGGTCACAGTTGGTGAATGGTTGAAGCAAACTATAGCTACAATTGGAGAGAACATGAAGGTCAAAAGGTTTGTTCGCTACAACCTGGGCGAAGGGCTGGAGAAAAAGAGCCAGGATTTCGCTGCTGAAGTTGCAGCCCAGACAACCGCAAAGCCGCCGCCAGCTGCTCCTCTGAAGGATGACAAGCCTGAGGAATCGGCAGAAACTGCAGAGAAGTAATTTCCCTCTCAGAACCTCATGTTGCTTATGTTTCTTGGGGTGCGCATAATATGTGCATCGGCATGTGTTTACTGCCTAGGCATTTCTAACCTTAAACTGCATTGATACTTTCATAGTCAGCATTCAATCTGTATTTGACATACCTATGTTTCCAGGAAACCAGCTGTGGCAATTTCAGCTGCATTGGTAAAGCAACTCCGAGATGAAACTGGTGCTGGTATGATGGACTGCAAGAAAGCGCTCGCGGAGACTGGTGGTGACCTTCAGGGCGCTCAGGAGTTCCTCAGGAAAAAGGGTCTCTCATCCGCAGACAAGAAGTCATCTCGCCTGACCGCTGAAGGCCTGATTGGCTCGTACATCCACGACAACCGCATAGGGTGCATGATTGAAATCAACTCTGAGACCGACTTTGTGGCTCGCAATGAGAAGTTTAAGGAGATGGTGAATGACCTCGCAATGCAAGTGGTCGCATGCCCGCAGGTCGAATACGTCTCAGTGGAGGACATACCAGAGAGTATTGTCAGCAAGGAGAAGGAACTTGAGATGCAGAGGGAGGACCTGCAGTCGAAACCCGAAAACATCCGTGAGAAGATTGTCGAAGGTCGGATAGCAAAGAGGCTCGGAGTGATGGCCCTCCTGGAGCAGCCCTTCATCAAGGATGACAGCAAGACGGTGAAGGATGTTGTGAAGGAGAATATTGCTGGCCTTGGGGAGAACATCAAGGTAAGAAGGTTTGTCAGGTATACCCTCGGCGAAAACTGATAGATGAGATACTGGCCTCCGTCACAATCCATGACATCAGGAGTTGGGCACATTTTGATTCACCATGGTGCATAGCTGTTGCTAGTTTGTACTAAGTTCCATGTATAATTTTGTATCACATGTTATTATTGTTCCTGGTTCCAAACAACACATTATTTCGCACCCCTAAATGTAGATTACAGGAGAGATCAATATATTGTCCATGAAAGGATTACGGCAAGTTAAATCAGTATCTCCCTACATGTTTAGATTCAGAGTTCTTGCAGAAGCCATCGGTATCGATTTTATACCTGTGATACTATAGGGAGATGATAGCTTGAAATCTCTTCACTTTTTATTAGTACAAGACAGGTGAACATACTTCCATAGCAGGTTACATGTGAAAAATAGTACAAGGGCTTATGCTGTGTGTCCAGTTGCTCAAAACTATGACAGTGCATGCTCATGACTAATGTTACAGTGTGATCTACAGAGCTCAACAGTATCCCTAAGATTTACATGCTACAGACAAGATGTATCACTACATGTTCATGTGAGTTACAGGAGCTTCTACATCCAGCGCAATTCAAACTGTCCGCGTGCTCTTCCGTTTCACGTTAAAATCGAAACTGTCAATCCAACCCAGCAGCTCGGGGAGAAGATTGCCCACCAAGAGACACAGAAGCTAGAGAAGATGCCCAGACCCTGGTGTTCATGGTTCCAACCATGAGCCTCCACTTGCTCCACATCTTCCTTACATCCACAGCATGAGGCACACATTCGAGCAGTTGCACCAATTTGTCAAGGACTCCAAGGTTGGCATGCCGGAAGTATTGGGTCCACAAGCCTTTGATGCAGGCAAAGCATTTCGGAAAGAAGAACATGAATATCCTTAGGCAAATAAAGAGGATGCTGAGAGCTAGGTAGGGCTCAGTCTTCACAGATTCGCTGACTGAGCCATTCCAAAGCTTTGCATACTGTAGGCCTCTTTCTGTTGTGTTCCACTTACGTGGACCAAGATATGCAACTGGTTCTTGTCCTGCATCGATGAACGCCTCTGTTAAGACAGAATTGGACTACCATCACACAATTACGATTTTCCTATTTTCTCCATGGATACAGTATATTATCAAATTATAACCAACTAATGACTGCAATATCTGATCTAACAATCATATTGGTTAGGTTATCGTAAAACAACGGTATGTGTACTTATTTAACATCCGTAGAATCAGCATTGCCATCTATCCTCCCTAGAATTCTTGTTGCCATATTTTATCCATGTAACTATTCTGGCCATATTTTATCAGTAGAACTATTATTTCCCGTCTTTCGAGTTGTGCCATTAGAGCTTATTAGGCTGCTTCTATCGTAAGTTTATTAATATTTCAGACTACAACAGTGCGTACCGAACTATCCATAATTGGCTTATCAGTCAAAGATATGAAGTATACTACTCAGGTATAAATGCATGGTAAATGTTGAGAAACCTACCAATAACAGCCGTGTAAAAGTTGACCAGTGAGTTGAGATCTTTAGCAACAAGAGGCCAAAACGCATACGACTCATGAGCTATTAGTATAGAAGGAAGGCTACGGACACCGTATCTTGATAAAACTCTGCAAACCATGTAACCAAGGAAGTATCAGTTAAGGTCGTCATATTAATTGTTAAGAAGGATAACAGGAACCACATAAAGCATAAGGGTCTTACGCTGGCATGACGTTTGACTGTTCTACAGCCAAGTGCTTAATTTGTGGATACATTGAGCTAAGATCATCAAAGATCGGTCTCATTCTCTGAGAGAAAGGGCACCATGATGCATAGAAGAGGATGGCAGTGTACTCCTTCCCACTCAACTCCTTGACAAGTTCCTCCCCATTAACCTGCAAAGTTTTTTCCAAGGTGAGGTTCATTTTAAGCACCACACAGCCAAACGGGCCGAGCTTAATACGAAGATGATTTTGGCAGTCTAAATTTCTAATTATCTTGCAATACAGCAGATAGACTAGCAAGTGAAGACTACACTGAACTGCTATAACCTACCGATCATATTGACATACCATTTCTACCCTCCGTATGTTTAACATACCCTGGTTCTATGATGGGGGATAGTCCCTTGAGACATTTAAGCTTCGTAGCCCAAACCTTAAAGCGAATTTTAGCACCGTTTAATTTCAATTAGTAATCAAGTTCAGTAATACTCCCTGTCCCTCGATCTGTTCAGGAGGAGTCCGAGCTATACGAATTCAAGCACCTCAGACTCTCAGTGATATCTTCTACTGTACGTTCTGACACACAACTACATAAGGTTTGGTAAGTCCTAGCTTCTGAGCAGTACTACCATAATAAGTCACAGAAAAGAGGGCACTAATCCACACAAGATACACAAAAAAAACACGAAATCTAGCTGGATTGCCCCGAAACTGGCACCTCGAAGGCTTGAACCGCTGAACGATGCCGACAAATTCCAAATAACCTTTTCGAGCGCAATATTTTTGAAGAACAAAAGCTGATTTGACGAGGGATAAGAGCCTAAGCTAGCCACCCAATCTGAAGCTTCCTACTCATGCGTTGACTAATTGCTGTAACCAGCTTGCACAGAAAAAAAACCGGTTTACTCCCCACCAAAAGAAACTGAAGGAGAACCGACGCCTAAGAGCATCCACAGCGCAAAGCGCTAGCACAGGCGCTTATTAAACTAAAATCCCGGCCAGTATAAGCGTTCGACGCTAGAGTCAGAATTCTGTACGCGTTTCACAAGCGTCGGACTCCTAAATTTGCGTCGATGCCGGAAAACGGCCGGGAACTTTGTACTAAACTGCCAAAACAGCCGGGATATATTTCCTAGCGCCTCTGAACTAGCGCCCCACTGTGGATGCTACCAAATCAAAAGGGTAGAACACAATCCTATCACGAGCTAGTTTGCTGACACCAAGATAGCATCAGGATTCAGGGACCGGGTACTAAATTATGTGAGCAATCCGCAGGAAAATCGATGGAGAAACAGGGACTCGCGACAGAGGGAGAAACGAGATCCACCAAGAACTGTGTGGACGAATAAATGCGCGCGTACATCCAAAAAAAGCAACGATTTTTATGGCCAAGAAATCACAGGCAGCCACCGGTCCGGAGCTAGGTTCGGAGATACGCACCTCCTCGGCCGGGTGTCCCTCCGTCGAGGTGCGGCAGGTTCGCCGGAGCCCCGCGACGAACGGCGGCAGCCCGTCCTCCTCCAGCCTCGTGCACCGACCAGAGTTCGCCGCCGCCGTACCCGGATATGCCTGCGACGGCGCGGGGAGCAGGAGGAGCAGGAGTAGGAGAGGGGCGAGGGGGCGGCCGGCCATGGCGAGAGAGGAAGGGAGGAGTGAGAGGAGGACGCGTCGTGGGATTTTCCGGTTGTTTTCAGAGGCCAGCTTTGTCAAAAACATAAATGAAAAATGAACGATTTCAAAGGGTGTTTCCGCATAACTACGACGTCTAAGGGCTGGAATGGAAAACGTGGTACTGCTACAGTTGGAACCAGAGTTGGAAAGCGTATTTTAGGTTTAACCGTTTTTTAATTGCTTTTGTTTAGTTTTGTTGCCTTCATTTTTTACTTTCCACTTAGTCCATTTTTCTTGGCCTTCGTTTTCCCCGCAAGGTCAACATATGTGATCATCGCTAACGTGTTTGAGTTAGAGTATGAGCTAGAGCTGATGAGGCTAACTCGAGGCGAGCACCACTGTAGCACTGCCATTACTAGAGGTGGTGCATCTTATCCACGAGGAGGTCGCCTTGAGGGCTTTCGCCTACTCGGATGACCCCGGAGGCGGGGTACCCTAGTATGTTGTAGTAACTTCTTTCTTTTTTTGGCCTTAGGGCTTTTGCCTTTCAAGGGTCCATTGTAAATACTTTTCTTCTCCTCTAATCAAATGACAGAAGGCCTGCATTAAAACTAAAAAAACACAACTAAAAAAGACGCATAACTACGAGAAAATATGACACATAAAAAGGCAATAAAATAAGATGCCAAAGTATTATATGAAAAAGAGAAAGAAATAAGGCTCTATTTTTCAAACCTACAATATTTCATAATCGAATATTTGAGTGACAGGGCCCGTGAATACTTCAGTTTTTCTTGGTTTAGGAAAAAAGAGGCCACGATCAAAGTTTCCAGTACAATAATAAAATGCATTTTTGGAGAAATACTTTGGTTTGAAAACCACATTATTTATTGCATCCAAACACCTCAATATATTTGATACTTTATTTTTTTTAAGTAATACTTTGATGCCACTTGTTTCAAAAAAACAATACTTTGATGCCAAATGGTCTCTAGATTGTGTATTCATGATCTATGATGCTATTGGCAAAAAATAAGCTAAATATACCCTATTAACATAGTCGGCGCTAAGCAAGAGCAAGAAAGTTGTAAACCACTTCTAAACCATCTATTGGCATGTGGGTTGAACTCGTACTCACGAGATTTAGGCTAGAGATTAGGCTAGAGGGATACATGGTTTATTATGTCCACCATATCGTAAATTCATTACTTTTAACTTTCTAACTCTTAGGTGTTGAAATTTAATTAAGTACCAATTTGTTTTCAAGTCTTTGGATTAACACCTAACTATCCTCAAATTCATCTTGCTCTGCAAATAGTGACCCATATGATGATGTTTCGTTTCAAGAAAAAAACAATTCCTAGTCCCAAATTAATTTCACCGATTGTGACATTCGGTCCTTCTCGAACTATATGAAAATGAACCTTGCATAAATGTTTTTCTTCTAGGGGTGATTTCAGGAAAAGTTTGGGAGGATTAAGACCGGACTAATTTCTACATGGAAGAATCTGGAACCCATGAAAAACTTTGGGTCGTCCAAACTAATATGACCACCACCCGCAACAAGAAAACGCATGTGCCACTTACCTTTGCAATCGCCACGTGTTTAGTTGCTAAGCGGCTATACTCCTCTTTTCTCTATATAGTTTATTAGAGAAAAAGAAAAGAAAGAGCACCACAGCTCGTGGTTCAAAATTTGCTTGCCACGCTGCGCTGTAGGGATAAAGCGAAACACGTACCACATAATGCACATTTGACTAACCCTCATATATTTTCTATTCGGCCGCACTACGAATGAATTGAGTAATCTTCAGCACTAATTTAAGAGGAATAAATACTTCTACCAGGTGAACATTTCCATTGCAAAAATGAAATTCTAGTAAATATTTGGAGAAACATGTCGTTTGCCTTATCCGGGTCCATCTGACTGAGATTTAACTAATTAATGATTGGATTTTACCAAACTTTTCTTATAAGTCTACAAAAAATTCATGGTGATGCAATAATTTCTTATATGGAACAACCTTAGTGTTTTCTTGGTTGGATGCAAAATTTTCAATTTCCGTCGACTTTACAATTTTGTCCATGCATACACACGACAAATGTTTATGCTGCTATACAATACAATTTCTTCATTTGGTGCAAAGATAATAGTGTTTCTACTCAATGTTCAAACACAGTTTTTGCCAAGATCTTAAATTCGTGATAGAAAATTAGCAAAGACCGTTCGTCCACTCAAAATTAAAGTTGCACGGTGGATACAGGTGCATACATCAGCAATGCGAGTGTTTATGTGTGCACAGTTTGTATTTTGGAAGGTACTGTTTCATGACTGTAATAATACACATATCTTGAAAACAATTATTCATAGACAACACAATAGAAAATAGATGCCAGCCCTAACCCTCTCGCGACGCGATGGCGACTCCGCGGCCGCCGCCGCCGCCGCCTAACTCCACCCAGCCAGCCCCTCCCCCTTCCAAGCCTTCCCTTCCTCTCCCAGCACTTCCTCTCGAGGTGCTGCCCGTCTCTGAGATGCCGGGGTCGTCCCCGGCCTCCACCACCCGCCACCGCCCCCTGCCGGCGGCGGCCGCTCCGGCCCCGTCGCCCACCGTCTCTCTGCGCCCCCACCAGGTCCCCCCGCCCCCACCTGCTGAGATTCCGGCCGGAGTCACCCCCCAGGTCGTGCTGCCCCCCCAGGATCCGCCGCGGCCTCCTCTCCGATCCATGGTCGTCGGCAGCCTCTGCTCCCTGCCAGGCGTGGAGGTGGTGCCCGGGTCCGTGCCTGTGGTCTTGGAGGTGCCGGAGCTGGCCGATTGCCCGCCCATGCCACCATCTCCTCCAGCTCGCCCCCCAATCTTGCATGAGCTTCCGCTTGCGGCTTCGGAGGGGATTTGGGAGGAGGTTGGGGGACGGCGCCGCCCGCGGCTGGAAAAGGCACATGCCCCGCCTACCAGGAAGGAGACCGGACACTCCCCTGCTTTCAAGCGCAGGACCTTCGGCCTCTGCTTCCGTTGCTTGGAGCCGGACCACTTCGTCGCCGGCTGCCGTGGCCCTGTCCGGTGTCTGGGTTGTCGGGGCGCTGGCCATCGCGAGAGAAGCTGCCCGACGCGCTTGTCAGCTAGTCAAGCGCCAGACCTTCGCTCTCCTCCGGTGCCTCCGTGCCATTCAAGGGACAAGGCCGATGGCCTCGCGTCTCGCTCCGGCTGTGGCTCGCCTTCGGCATCTTCTCGTCAACCTCGGCGCTCCTGGGCAACAATTGTGGCTCCTCTGGGTGTGCCCAAACTGGCGGCTGTGTCGCGGGAATCGGCGGCCGATGCTGCCTGCCCGGTCGCGGTTTTGGGGCCTCTCCTTGCAGCTCAAGCCGAGGCTCTCAGTTCTGGGCTTCAGGCCATGTTCGCAGCTCGTTTGGACGAGGTGTTCTTGCCCCTTCGCGAGGTGGTCGCCACGGTGCAGGGTTGGGCTGAGCAAGTTTCGGCCCTTGGGGAGCTCATGGAGACCATCGGTGGTAGGCTTGCTCTCATCGACTCCTCGGTGTCGGACAAGCTTGTTGAATCTGTGCCGCTCGTTGTGTCCAGTGGCAAGGATGCTTGTGCAACCGTTGTGGATGGTTGTTCGTTTGACGGTGTGATGGCGCAGTCTTTGGAGGGTGACCCTCCTGATTTGGATTTTGTCCTTCCGGAGATGGTCCTTCAAGGCGTGGAGGAACAAGTTGCCATGGAATCCACCTTCACGCCTTTTGTTGCTTCGGAGGATGTTTCCCCGGTGATGCAGGGTCCCCCGATGAAGGACCTTGGAGTGGAGATGCCTTTGGCTTTGGAGGAGATGGTGGATTCTAGTGTTACTCCTAGCCCGGAGGAGAAAATCGCGAAGGTGATGGCTCAGTTTGACACGCCTGAGCCACAGGAGATGATCTTGCCTTCTTTGATGATGGAGCTCTGTCGTGAGATTGCTAACATGCCCAAGGACAAGCAGCTTCGGATGGACGTTCCCCCTTTGACAGAGAGACGGAGCACCCGGTTGGACAAGAAGAACAAAGAGTGTGACATTCCGGTGGCCAAGCGTGCCGAGTTCAGATTGGCAGGGTCTTTTGGAGATCTTCCGAAGGGAAATGCTTTGAAGAAAGGCTCTGAGGAAGAGGTGCAAGACAAGATGAAGCCTTATCTTCGATTGTGTAAGCATCCATCTTCGCCGATGGCGCTCCAAGCAATTCGTGAGTTGGTAAAAGTTAATGGTTAGTGTTTGCACTCTTGTGGCTAGGCGCAAGCTCTCCCTTTGTTGGGTGTGTGATCTCCGGGTGCTGTTGCCTGTGGCCGGTTTGAAGGTGTCTCCGATGGCCTTGGGTCTAGGAAGTCTTGTTTCCGGCTCCGATGATGTGCCTTAATTCCTGTTATAGTGTTTTGTGTGGTTTTTGCCGGTTCCCATAATTAACCGTGCTTTGTATGGGTTTGGGTCCGGTTTCCCTTCTAAACTGGATCGATTCTTTCTCCTTCTTATAATGAAATGGCAGAGCTCCTGCCGGTTACCGTCAAAAAAAATAAATAGACAACACAATGATACGCCGACGGCCATGTGGCATAAGATGACACTCTGATACGCCGAATGGAATACGCTGCCGGTAACCCTTGCCCGACGACACTTTGAGCTGGCGTCGGTATGGATGGCACCTGCGTAAGGGTAGAGTCATCCCATGCACTTATCCGTCGCACTGAACCTTACCCGTCACCCGTATCCATACCCTTATGCAGGTACAACTTTTTCCCGTACCCTTCACCCGACAGGGTAAAGGTTTACCCGCAGGTAAAATATCCTTATTTAGAAAACAACGATAAATTTAACCAGCGTCATATTTTTAACCACAACACAAAATTATGAATAGTAACATTTTGTCAAAGCAATCCACTGTACATATAATTATAAACAACAACACTTTCACAAAAACAACACATGTATATAACAACACGTGCACATAAACAATAACATATTTAAATAATAAAATAAGAACACATAGTCATAAAACAACAATACTTAGTCACACAGCTCAAATTCACAAAGTCGCGACAAAGTATATAGTAATTTTAACATAGGCAGGGTCACAAAATAATAATTACAACAATAATTATCATTAGAAGGGTACATGGGTACGCGGGTATGGGTTATATGAACCCATACCCGTACCCTCTCCACCCGATGGGTATAAGATTTCCCCATTTATATAACCATGGGTATTTTGTTTCCCCAAACCCGTATCCTAACAGGGTTTTTACCCGCAGGGTACGCGGATAATGGGTACCCATTGCCATCCTTACATCGGCATACCAACAGTTTTCTATATTGAACACCTCAGACAAGGCCATCTTTCATTTGTGTTATCTATCATGTGCAAGTCTACATCTGGCCTTCAAATTCTTACAAGAAAACATGCAAGCGCAGTCGACTAACAAAAAGGACTAATTGAGCTTCGAAAAAATTATTATGTTATGGAGAAATGGGCAAAATCTAGCATCCAAATTTAGGGTCACCAGTTACGACTGCAAATCTAGCCACAAATCTTTTGGACAATGACTCTTCTCCTTCACTTGCATTGATTTGTGGTCACCGTTAAACGCCTACATATGCAGTTCAACGTCAATGAAGGTGTCAACGAATGCACATATAGATGGTCTTCTCAATTTTCCATGTGTCCAGCCGAAAGATTCCAGCAACTCCTGAACAATGATGTGATGTCTACGCACACTTCTATTCTTGTAGACAGTGTTGGGCCTCCAAGAGCAGAGATTTGTATAACAGCAGCAAGTTTCCCTTGAATGGATCACCCAATGTATATTGAGCTCAGAGAGGTAGAGGCCAAAGATATTCCTTTCAAGCAACCCTGCAATTAAATACGAGAAGTCTCTTGTGTCCCCAACACATCCAATACATTTGTCATATGTATAGGTGCACTAGTTATACGAAGAGATAGTAAAATACAAGTAATATGGATGATTATAAATATTTATTGCAATCTATAATAAAAATGGCAGCAAGTAAACATGTAGCAAAACTTGTTGAAAAAGGTGTTTCGATACTTAGAAACAAGGCCTAGGGATCCTACTTTCTTCAGTGGAGATTCTCATCAATGACATCAAAGTTAAATAAATAAACACTACTCTCAAACACTCTCATGTTGGATAAGAAATATCATTCATTGTGTAGGGCTAAAAGAGCACCCTTAAAGTCAGAGTAAGCTAACACATACAATGTCATAAAGGGAATCACACACGGTACCCCGGAGTTCATATTAAAATAACATCTAGAGTGCATAATAGATAAAGAGTAGCATCACATATTCAACTAGATTACAAAGCTCATGATCACATAAAAGATCACATCATGTGAGAGAGAGATATACCACATGGCTATCGTAGATCCAGCAGCCCCGGGGAGAACTACTCACTCCTCATCATAGGAGTCAGCAACGGCGATGGAGATGGCGGTGGAGTCGATGGAGATGGCTTCGGGGGCAATTCGCCGTCCCGACAGGGTGCCGGAACAGAGACTTATGTCCCCCAAATCTTGTCTTCAATGGCCGCAACGCTCTGGACCAGTGGAGGAAATATCGAACATCTGCGATTTTGAGGTTTGGGGGGGGGGGGGGGGGTACTTATAGGCGAAAGGGCGAGGTCGGTGGAGGCCCGAGGCCGCGTCACCACGTGCTCGCGCGGCTCGGAAGGCAGCCGCACCAACACCTGGTGAGGGCGCCTCGGTTCCCCCACTTCGTCACATCTTCGGTCTTCTGGAACGTTCATTTTTTAAAAATAATTCCAGGATGTTTCTTTTCTAATTTCGAGAATAGTTCCTTAAATACTTTTCTGAAATAAAAAACAGCAGAAAACAGGAAACTGACACTTTGGCATCTTGTTAATATGTTAGTTCCAGAAAATACATAAAACTATATAAAATACATATAATGAAGGGGATCGTGTGCAGAAAACAAAAAATTTCCTACCAACGATATCCTAAAAGCATGCCAAGATCTATTCTATGCAGATATAGTAGTACGAACGGAGATCGGAATACGTACCCTTGTAGACCGAAAGCGGAGATTACGTTCCCGCACAAACGTTGTCGATGAAGACCGACGAAGCCGACCTCAAGGTCGTGCAGAGGAAGCAGACCTCCGAGTACCGCTAGCGCATCACCTCACAGGGCGTCACACACGTACGGTGGAGACGACGACCTCCGAAGCTCCAGTCCAGGACGAGCAGCGGAAGACTTGGACCGGAACACCAGCAGCGCGGCAGCGGGCTATGGTGGAAGAGACCCCCCTCCTCTGCTCGGCGCGACTCCGACAAGGGAATCACGAGATTGAGAGAGAAATTGGGAATTAATTGGTAAATTAAAAGGCCAGGGGTGCCCCTTCTTATATAGGCTCCCAGGGGGAGCCAACTTGCTAACCAGGCAATGTGGGACTAAACCCCACATGCCTGGTGCGGCATGGGAGGGTGCGCCGGCCCTCCTTGGCCCACATGGGTCGGCCCCTCCTGGCCCCCACCGAATCCCCAAGGGGATTCCCCCCCTCTTGGGCCTTCTTTCGACCAGAAGTCCCATTTAGGGAAATCAGCCTAAATAAATTCGAAAATAAATATATAAAATCATATTTGCATATTAATTACACTAATTAATATCAAACATAATATATATAATTTTTCCTAGCTCCGAAAACTCTTTTGACGCTGTCCGATCTCCATCGAACCCCTGCCGGACGCTCCCGGTGATCTCTTTCCTTTCCGGTTGTCTTGTCGACACCCCTTAAGTGTGTTAGCCTAGCAGTTCGATATAATAACAGGTATGACCAAGACTCCTCTATGATCAACGACTAACTCGTAGGCCTGGACCCCATGAATTAATCCCTGTGATATAACGAATGACTTTCATCTATCAAACCTGAACGCAAAGTCTTAAATCTTTTGTCATAGCGATACTTAGCATGTCCGAGCGTTGTTCCATAGATATCTCCATACCTAATCCTGACCTCGTTACCGACAACGCTATCTTCTACTCGTCCATGATCTCATGTCTGCGTGACCTAGTCACATTCTTGCAAGCTCATTAGACATGATCTCATCGAGTGGGCCCGAGAGTATCTATCCTGCTATGCGGACTGGCAAATCCCGCTCTTGACCCCTCGTCTCAACTACTCCTTTCCGATACCCAAAAGTGTCACCGTTATTGTCATACTATATAAGATACGACGTTTCGTGCGATCAAAGTATCTTCCAGGAATAACAATAAGAGTTGATCTCACGGTCAAAGGCGTAACGACTATGTCCTCCAAATCTGGGTATGTTCATCACATCGTTCTCCAACGATATGACTCCCATTGCCGACCGGCGCCATGCCCCATGACCGGGAAACCTCGATCATCAATCGCGCAACAAAACTAGTCTTAGTAGAGGCTTCTAGGGACCTGGTTGTTTACGTATCACACCCGTATTAATGTTTCCGCTTAATACGGTTCTAGCATGACACAAAAACCTATTATGAACAAACGAGATATGATAAAGAATACACTTTATTAATTGCCTCTAGGGCATATCTCCTTCAGTCTCCCACTTGCACTAGAGTACAAATTAATCTAGATTACAACTTGGTAAAAGCTTAACACCCATAGCTAACTGGTGCTTTTCATGCTTATCAAGCGGGAGAGACTTCGTCAGCGGATCTGCCACATTCAGATCCGTATGCACTTTGTAAATCTTCACATCGCCTCCTTGTACGTACTGACGTATCACATGGAAGCGTCGGAGAATGTGTTTGTCGGTGGAGTGAGACCTTGGCTCCTTGGCGTTCGCAATGGCACCCTTATTGTCGCAGAAGAGGATCACGGGGTCTTGCACGCTCGGGAACACTCCAAGTTCGATGACGAACTTCCTCAGCCACACAGCTTCATTCGCGGCTTCGCAAGCAGCAATATACTCCGACTCCATTGTAGATTGTGCGACTATGGGTTGTTTCCCACTTCTCCAGCACACGGCGCCTCCATTCACCTTGAACACATAACCTGTCTGTGACTTAGAGTCATCGGGGTCTGAGCAGAAACTTGCATCTACGTAACCCGTTACGCCAAGTTCTTCATCGCAGCCACCATACACAAGGAACATTTCCTTTGTCTTATTGAGATACTTAAGAATGCTCTTAACAGCTATCCAATGCGGCATTCCAGGATTACTCTGGAACCGGCTTGTCAAACTTAGAGCTAATGCCACATCCGGTCTAGTACTCAACATTGCATACATGATCGATCCTATGCCTGAAGCATAAGGATGTTTAGTCATATCGGCCTTATCCAGTACCGTTACCGGACACTGTGCCTTCCGCAATATCTTATTCTTGATAACCGGCAGAGAACCCTTCTTCGCCTTCTCCATACCGAAACGTTTCAGTATTTTATCAAGATAAGTACTCTGACTCAGTGCTAATAGGCGCCTTGATCTATCACGATAGATTTTTATGCCTAAGACATACGCAGCTTCTCCTAAGTTCTTCATGGAAAATTTACTGTTCAAATATTCCTTCACGCTATTCAGAAGTTTCACATCATTCCCAATCAGCAATATGTCGTCTACATACAGTGCTAAGAACACAACCGAGCTCCCACTCATTTTCTTGTAAATGCAGGTCTCTTCCAAATTTTGGATAAATCCAAAATCTTTGATTACCTCATCAAAGCGAAGATTCCAGCTCCGAGATGCCTACTTCAATCCATAGATGGATCGATGAAGCTTGCATACCTTGTTAGCATTCCCTGGATCGACAAAACCTTCCGGTGTACAACTCTTCCTCAATGTTTCCATTTAGGAAGGCTGTTTTGACGTCCATCTGCCAGATTTTATAATCATAATAATAGGCAGCTACGGCTAACAAAATCTGAATAGACTTAAGCATCGCTACCGGTGAAAAAGTTTCATCGTAGTCAATTCCATGAACTTGTCGAAAACCCTTTGCGACAAGCCGAGCTTTATAGACGGTCACATTACCATCAGCATCAGTCTTCTTCTTAAAGATCCATTTATTCTCGACGGCCTTGCGCCCTTCGGGAATATCCATCAAAGTTCACACTTTGTTATCATACATGGATCCTATTTCGGATTTCATGGCTTCAAGCCATTTCTCGGATTCTAGACTCGCCATCGCCTCCTTGTAGTTCGTAGGTTCGTCTTGTTCGACTAACATGACGGTGCAAACCATGTTGCCATACCATTCTGGTGCGATCCTAGATCTACCAGACCTACGAGGTAGAACACCTTCCTCGACAGTTTCTCCCACTCCTTCCACGGAGGACGTTTCCGGAATTGCTTCCGTTGCGCCACTCGGAATCTCGAGTTCAGGATCAACGATTTCATCGAGGTCTACCTTCCTCCCACTTACTCCTTTCGCAAGAAACTCCTTCTCTAGAAAGGTACCGGTCTTCGCGACAAAATTTTTGCCCTCAGCTTGGTTGTAGAAGGTGTACCCAACGGTTTCCCGCGGATATCCTACAAAGACGACTTTCTCCGACTTCGGTTCGAGTTTGTCGGGCTGTAGTTTCTTAACGTACGCCTCACAACCCCAGACCTTCAGAAACGATAACTTAGGCTTTTGGCCATACCATAATTCATACGGTGTCGTTTCAACGGATTTGGACAGAGCCCTATTTAAAATGAATGTGGCTGTTTCTAACGCATAACCCCAGAAGGACACTTGCAAATCGGTAAGAGACACCATAGATCGAACACTATCCAGTAGAGTACGATTACGTCGCTCGGACACGCCGTTACGCTGCGGTCTTCCGGCTGGCGTAAGTTGGGGTACTATGCCACAACTCTTCAGATGTGTGCCAAACTCAAAACTCAAGTACTCGCCACCGCGATCGGATCAGAGGTGCTTGATTTTCCTATTAAGCTGATTCTCAACTTCACTTTGGAATTCTTTGAACTTTTCAAAAGTCTCAGACTTGTGTTTCATCAAATAGATATAACCGTATCTACTCAAGTCATCAGTGAAGGTGACCAAGTAACGATAACCATTGCGTGTCGAAACGCTCATCGGTCCACACACATCTGTATGTATGATCCCCAACAAATCCGACGCCCGTTCAACGAAACCTTTGAACGGTGTCTTGGTCATTTTTCCCATAAGGCATGGTTCGCATGTATCGAGTGATCCGAAATCCAACGAGTCCAAAAGTCCATCGGAGTGGAGTTGCTTCATGCACTTTACACCAATATGACCAAGACGGCTATGCCACAAATATGGCGGTATCATCACTACACTTAATCCGTTTGGCTTCTATGTTATGGATGTGAGTACTACGATCGAGATTCAACAAGAATAAACCGTTATTCTCGGGAGCATCAACATAAAAGATATCATTCTTATAAATAGCACAATTGCTTGACACTGATTTAAATGAATAACCGTCTTGTAACAGGCAAGACCCACTTATAATGTTTACACTCAAGGATGGCACAAAATAACACTTATTTAAAACCAAAACTAATCCCGATGGTAGATGCAGAGGGAGCGTGCCGACAGCCACCACGTCGACTCTCGATCCGTTGCCGACGCGCATCGTCACCTCATCCTTCGCCAGCCGCCGTCTATTCCGTAACTCCTCCTGAGAGTTACATATATGAGCAACAGAACCAGTATCAAATACCCACGTGTTGCTCCGGGCGGATGTAAGGTACACATCTATAACATGTATATCAAATATACCTTGCTCTTTGTCGACCGTCTTGCCAGACTTCCTATCCTCCAGGTACTTGGGGCAGTTGCGCTCAGGTGATCTGATGGTCGCCACCATCTTCTTCAGCTTGATTTCTAATTCGGCCACTTCGAGCATCTTCATGATTTCCGACAGGGGTTTTGACGTCCCTTTCATGCCGTAGTCCACTATGGCGTTCTTATAGCTAGGGGGCAGAGAAATCAGTGCCCTATCAATAACCACCTCTTCTGGGATCACACTTCCCAGATCACTCAGAAGCTGAGCGCAGCCAAACAACTTGGCCAAGTGCTCACTAATATTGTCGTGCTCTTCCATCTGGGCTGAGAAGAAAAGCACAGATGTTTCGTACCTCTCAGCCTTGACTTGTCGTGCAAAAACAATCATGAGTTCAGTGATTATATCATAAGCACCCTTGTTCATGAAGCGGTTTTGCAGGTCAGCCTCCATGGCAAAGAGCATGCCACTCTGGACATAAGAAGAAATCTCCGCCTTTACCTCATGGACAATCCTTTCGATTTCCGGGGCGGTGTTTGGAAGATCACCTAAGGGGGCATCAAGGATGTAGGCCACCTTGTGGGTTTCAAGGATGGACTTCAGGTCGCGGAACCAGGACACAAAGTTAGACCCATCGGTGTTAAGCTTCTCTTTCTCAATGAACAGGTTTAGGTTAAAGGAGGGGTGAGACATCTACAATGGAATTTGCAACAACATAAGACTTTGTTCATAATAATTTTGAGTTATAGTATTTTAGAAAATAACTAACATAACTCCCACTCAAACGAACATCCCTCCTGGTCGTTTAAGCGATTACACGACCCCCATCCATTGCACCACCCCTCATCATGCCACCCGGCGGCACAACTTCAAGAGTAGAGAAAAGTCCGCCACACCAATTTTGTGACTCGTGCTCGACCTTTCGGTCTTCCTGTTCCGAGGTCATATTTCTGAATATGCTAGGCTCGCCACCAAAGACCTCCACGCTGACGCTTGTGCAACATGGCTTACACCCACTGTATGCGAACGATGAGATGTCTGACACCCGATCATCACGGCCTGCCTCATAACGTAGAACTTTCTTGGTGGTGCGCGTTGGAGGGAGAACACTAGTGGTATTTTGAAGGGATCATCTTATATAGCTACCGCCGTGTAACTAATATATACTATATATACAATCACACAATATAAGATGCACACAAAACATCAAATGTAATGCAATGTGATATAGTCCATTGCGCCATGGTCTTCTTGGCGCCCGCAGTTTATAAACAATTTAATAAACCTACCTTGACCATATCATATAGCCCCTGCAAAATAAAGTTAGACGCTTCTACTTTATCTTTTGCATATTTTACGTGGCTTGGGGCTTTCGTAAATAGAACCACTTCATACCTACGAACCTTATGACCACAACAACGATCCAATAATTGCATATTTAAGCATCCCTTTCGGGCCCTCCATTGAAAATGCGACGACCAACTAAAGAGAGAGAAACTGACACCCGCCAGCCACATATACGGTACAAGCCGTATGTCAGTAGTGGAACCAGTCTCGCGTAAGCGTACGCGTAAAGTCGGTCCGGGACGCTTCATCAACTCAATGCCGCTGGAATCACAAGTGCACGCTAGAGGGTAGCAAATAACAGGAACGGTGCCCCCGTGCAGAACACGGGTTCTAACAGCGTACAACTTTATCTACGATACATCGGCTCTGATACCACTGAACGGGATCGTGTGCAGAAAACAAAAAATTTCCTACCAACGATGCCCTAAAAGCATGCCAAGATCTATTCTATGCAGATATAGTAGTACGAACGGAGATCGGAATACGTACCCTTGTATACCGAAAGCGGGGATTACGTTCCCGCACAAACGTTTTCGATGAAGACCGACGAAGCCGACCTCAAGGTCGTGTAGAGGAAGCAGACCTCCGAATACCGCTAGCGCAGCACCTTGCAGGGCGTCACACACATACGGTGGAGACGACGGCCTCCGAAGCTCCAGTCCAGGACGAGCAGCGGAAGACTTGGACCGGAACACCAGCAGCGCGGCATCGGGCTATGGTGGAAGAGATCCACCTCGTCTGCTTGCCGCGACTCCGACAAGGGAATCACGAGATCGAGAGAGAAATTGAGAATTAATTGGTAAATTAAAAAGCCAGGGGTGCCCCTTCTTATATAGGCTCCCACGGGGAGCCAACTTGCTAACCAGGCAATGTGGGACTAAACCCCACATGCCTGGTGCGGCATGGGAGGGTGTGCCGGCCCCCTTAGTGGGCCCTTGGCCCATTTGGGTCGGCCCCTCCTGGCCCCCACCGAATCCCCAAGGGGATTCCCCCCTCTTGGGCCTTCTTTCGACCAGAAGGCCCATTTAAGGAAATCAGCCTAAATAAATTCGAAAATAAATATATAAAATCATATTTGCATATTAATTACACTAATTTATATCAAACATAATATATATAATTTTTCCTAGCTCCGGAAACTCTTTCGGCGCTGCCCGATCTCCATCGGACCCTCCCGGGACGCTCCCGATGATCTCTTTCCTGTCCGGTTGTCTTGTCGAAACCCCTTAAGTGTGTTACCCTAGCGGTTCGATATAATAACAGGTATGACCAAGACTCCTCTATGATCAACGACTAACTCGTAGGCCTGGAACCCATGAATTAATCCCTGTGATATAACGAATGACTTTCATCTATCAAACCTGAACGCAAAGTCTTAAACCTTTTGCCATAGCGATACTTAGCAAGTCCGAGCGTCGTTCCATAGATATCTCCATACCTAATCCCGACCTCGTTACCGACAACGCTATCTTCTACTCGTCCATGATCTCATGTCTCCGTGACCTAGTCACATGCTTGCAAGCTCATTAGACATGATCTCACTGAGTGGGCCCGAGAGTATCTATCCTGCTATCACTAGTAGAGAATAGGCCAAAGGACCAAAAGCAAATAGCCCATCTGTCCCAGTCGTATTACAAACCGCGACAGATGGGGGCCTGCAGAGGCCGGGCGAATGTGCAGCAGGCCATTTGTCCCGGTTTCAATCACGAACCGGGACAAATGGGGCGTGCCTCAAGGCACCAGCCCATTTGTCCCGGTTTGTGATTGAAACCGGGACAAATGACCCATGCCTATATATACTCAGCAGCCCCCTCCCCTCTTCCAAAACAAGGAGGCATTTTTTTTATGAAATGGTAGGAGGGGGTGTGTGCTAGTTATATTTTTTTACTTATGCATGCACAGTGTTCGATGAAATGCCCGAGAGAGTTCACAAAATGATTTGATTTACACTTAAAGTTTATTCTTCTTTTCGATCAAGGTTAACTTTTCTCTCATTTCATTTGTAATTAATTGATACCGTACGTGCATGTTCAGTGTTTATTTGTCGATGTTCTGTAATGGTTATTGATGTAGTTCATTATATAATGGAGATGGACCAACAATGGATGTATGGTGACCGACGCACTACCGAGTACATGACAGATTTGAGGAAATTTCTAGAGAAAGCCCAGGCCCACAGTACCAATGGTTTCATGTGTTGTCCATGTGTCAACTGTCAGAATAAGACAGATCACCCAAACGCAAGAACCCTTCAAAGTCATCTTATTCGGCATGGTTTCATGCCCAGCTATAATTGTTGGACGAAGCACGGAGAAAAAAGGGTTATGATGGAAGACAATGAAGAAGAGGAAGATGATGACAACTATCCTATGTTCCCGGAGTACGGAGATTCTGCAACGGGGGAAGCTGAAGCTGAAGAGGCACCAGATGAGCCCGCTGACGATCTTGGTAGGGCCATTTCTGATGCAAAGAGAGAGTGCGGAACTAAAAAGGAGAGGTTGAAGTTCGACCAGATGTTAGAGGATCACAAGAAATTGTTGTATCCAAGTTGCGAAGATGGTCAGAAAAAGCTGGGTACCACACTATAATTACTGCAGTGGAAGGCACAGTGTGGTGTGACTGACAAGGGATTTGGAAAGTTGCTGCAGATAATTAGGAAGATGCTTCCAAAGGTCAACGAGTTGCCCGACAGCACGTACGAAGCAAAGAAGGTTGTGTGCCCTCTAGGATTAGACGTGCATAAGATACATGCCTGCCCTAATGACTGCATCCTCTACCGCGGTGAGTACGAGAATTTTGATGCATGTCCAGTATGCACTGCATTGCGGTATAAGATAAGACCCTGGTGAAGTTGAGGGTGAGCGTCCCCGGAAGAGGGTTCCTGCCAAGGTGATGTGGTATGCTCCTATAATACCACGGTTGAAACGCCTGTTCGCGAAAAAAGAGCATGCCAAGTTGTTGCGATGGCACAAAGAGGACCGTAAGAAAGACGCGATGTGTAGACACCCCGCTGATGGGTCGCAGTGGAGAAAAATTGAGAGAGAGTTCCTGGAATTTGAAGATGACGCAAGGAACTTAAGGTTTGGTCTAAGTACAAACGGATTCAATCCGTTTGGGGGCAGAGCAGCAGTCATAGCACATGGCCTATGACTCTATGTATTTATAACCTTCCTCCTTGGTTGTGCATGAAGCGAAAGTTCATTATGATGCCATTGCTCATCCAAGGCCCGAAGCAACCCGGCGACGACCTTGATGTGTACCTCAGGCCACTATTTGAAGAACTTTTACAGTTGTGGCGGGAAGAAGGTGTACGGGTGTGGGATGAGCACAAACATGAGGAATTTGACCTACGAGCTTTGCTTTTTGTAACAATTAACGATTGGCCTGCTCTTGCTAACCTCTCAGGGCAGTCGACCAAGGGGTACAATGCATGCACACACTGTTTGGGTGAGACCGAATGTTTATACTTGGATAAATGTAAGAAGTGTGTGTATCTGGGGCATCGTCGATTTCTTCCGATCAGGCATACCGCAAGGAAGAAAGGCAAGCATTTTAAAGGTGAGGCTGATCACAGTAGGAGGCCTGTCAACCGTACTGGTGAAGAAATATTTGATATGGTAAAGGATCTGAAAGTAATCTTTGGAAAGGGTCCTGGAGGACAACAGGTTCCGAAAGACGCTAAAGGGCACGCACCCATGTGGAAGAAAAAATCTATATTTTGGGAGCTACCATATTGGAAGGTCCTAGAGGTTAGATCTGCTATCGACGTGATGCACGTGACGAAGAATGTTTGCGTGAACCTGCTAGGCTACTTGGGCGTGTACGGGAAAAAAGATACAGAGGAAGCACGGGAGGACCAGAAACGTGTGAAAGAACGAGACGGCCTAAGTCCCGAACATTACGAAGGTCCTGCCAGCTACGCTCTTACCAAACAAGAGAAAGTAATATTCTTTGAATGCCTGAGCAGTATCAAGGTCACGGCTGGGTTCTCGTCGAATATAAAGAGGATAGTAAATGTGAGACTCCAAAAATTTCAGAACCTAAAGTCTCATGATTGCCACGTGATTATGATGCAATTGCTTCCGATTGCAGTGAGGGGCTACTACCGGAAAATGTTCGAGTACCCATTGTGAAGCTTTGTGCATTCCTCAATGCAATATCTCAAAAGGTAATCGATCCGACGATTCTACCAGGGTTGCAAAATGATGTGGTCCAGTGTCTTGTCAGTTTTGAGTTGGTGTTCCCTCCATCCATCTTCGATGTTATGACGCATCTCCTGGTTCACCTAGTCGAAGAGATTCAAGTTCTCGGTCCTGTATTTCTGCACAATATGTTCCCATTTGAGAGGTTCATGGCAGTCTTAAAGAAATATGTGCATAACCGTGCTAGGCCAGAAGGAAGCATCTCCAACGGCTACGGTAACGAGGAGGTCATTGAGTTCTGTGTTGACTTTATTCATGACCTTAAGCCGATAGGTGTTCCACAATCACGACATGAGGGTAGACTTAGTGGAAAAGGCACACTAGGAAAGAAAACAAAAATTTGTATGGATGGACATTCTTTCACTGAAGCACACTATACAGTTCTACAAAGTGCTACCTTGGTGGCCCCGTATATCGATGAACACAAGAATATTGTACGCTCTCTACACGCGGGGAAGTCTGCAACTGGATTGTACGTACACACATGGTAACGTTCGGCGGTTGGTTGCGAGCACATCTTGAAAATAAAGACAAGGTTGATGAACAGTTACACTTGTTGGTCAGGGCACCATCTACAACTATATGTACTTTCCAAGGGTACGAGATAAATGAGAATACATTTTACACGAGTGTCCAAGATAAAAAGAGCACGAACCAAAACAGTGGTGTTCGCATTGATGCAACAAACAACAATGGGCAGAAGAACACATATTATGGTTGCATAGAGGAGATATGAGAACTTGACTATGGACCTTCTTTTAAGATCCCTTTGTTTCGGTGCAAATGGGTCAATCTGAAAGGCGGGGTTGAGGTAGACGGAATGACAACAGTGGATCTAAACAATCTTGCGTACAGAGACGAACCATTCGTGCTAGCCAATGATGTGGCTCAGGTTTTCTATGTGAAAGACATGTCTAGCAGACCCAAAAAAAGAAACATCCTGGGAGTGGAGGAGCCGAGGCGTCACATAGTTCTTTCAGGAAAAAGAAACATCGTGGGAGTGGAGGACAAGACAGACATGTCAGATGATTATAATAATTTTGATGAAATTCCGCCTTTCGTAGTGAACATTGACCCAATCATCAAGTTGATTGAAGAAGATGCTCCATGGTTCCGACGCAGAAGAACTGGCGGTGTTGTGTGATGGAGATGTTGGTGCGATATGTAATAATTAATATATTAAACTTTTTATATGAAGAAGATGCTCCATTTTTACCTGCATATCAAATGGATCCGTCGACGTTGATAGAATAAAACACACGATTTGTATATATTCCTCAGTAGATGAATTGAACTATTCTTTTGATAGAACAAAACACACGATTTCACATGCATACAGCCCCACGGTGGTTCCTGAGTGCCTGCATATCAAATGCACCGTGGGGCGTATGCAGGGAATCCGAGTGATTTGTATACCACACACCACCCGGCTAGGCACTAGAAGGAGGAAACACTGAGTGCTCGCCTCGTCTGAGAGGGGGCTATATATAGGGTCACGGGCTCAACCAGTGGTACTGATAGTGTTGATCCAACAGCTCTCAAGTGCTCAAAAGAAGCACACCCCTGATACAACGGCTAACAAGTGTTTCAAAGAAACACACGATCCGTGTGCTTCTTTAGTCCTGGTTTGAAACTGAAAGCGTTAATCGAACAGCTCAGAAGCAATCAAAATAAACACACACCTGATCAAACGGCTTACAAGTTCTTGAAAGAAACACACGATCCGTGTGCTTCTTTAGTCCCGGTTTGGAAGTTAAAGTGTTGATCGAACAGCTCAGAATTCCAAAGTTTGCAAAAGTTATACAAATTCACATTCAAAATAGTTTTAAACTAATTAAAATAATGGTTATAGAAAAGAGAAAATGTTTTTGTATTAGTTAGTCAAATTCAAACACTTTTCATATTGAAAGTTTTTTCAAATTCCAAAGTTATTTAAAACAGAAAACAGAAAACAGAAAAAGAAAAGAAAAAACCCCATCTATCCCGGGTGGTGGCTCAGCCCGGGACAGATGGGGTGCTATCTATCCCGGGTGGTGGCTCAGCCCGGGACAAATGGGGTGCTATCTGTCCCGGGTGCAGCCACGGCCCGGGACATATGACCCCTATTTGTCCCGGGCTGAGCCACCACCCGGGACAGATAGCCTCTCCCCTATATAACCAACACTTAGCCACGGTTCGAGCCACAACCCGGAGCAATTTCACATCGACGTCGTCAGGCTGCCGAATTTTTCCGTCGCGCCGCCGCCTCCTTCCTCGCCGTCCCCGCGCCTCCAGCCATCCCTGTGCGTGCCTCCGGCCATCCCGACGCCGCTGCGCACTGCTGCCGCCCTCGCCGTCCGAGCGCATTCGTCCTTCCCCGTGCGCGCCTCCGGCCATCTTTGTCGTCTTCTTCCTCGCCGAGACCGGAGCTCCGCCGAGCCATTGCCGAGGGTGACGAGGGTGAGTCCTCTTATCCTCCTCCCTCTCTCTCGACGCAACCGTGCCGCACTCCGCCGCCATCGCGTGCGTCACCTAGGAGAAGAAATCAAACCCTAGCTAGAGTTCTTCCGGCCGCCGCCGCTTCGGTCGTTGTCGGTGACTCTCCGATGAAATTGCGCTTGCGGCGCCACCACTGCTAGGCCCCCCTCGTCGCCCTCTATAGAATGCACCAATCAATTCGTGCAAAATCGCACGAATTCGTTGAATTCGACCTCTACTGGATTCGGTTCACCATTGACGACGTCAGCACGACGTCATCATTTTCAGAAACTATGTTAAACTATAGAAAATCATAATTAAATTATTTTAAATCAGAAAAATACAAACTTTTTATCAAAATGTTCATAAAAAGAAAATACATGTTGTTGTGTCATTATTTTGTGTGTTTGAATAAACAAAAAAATTGTTGGAATATCGTTGCAAATGCAAATGTGATATTATTTTGTGTGTCATGACAAAATTTGTTGAATTCAAACACTTTTCCAACATTGAAGCAAATGTTTTGAATTTTCATAGCTCAACACTTGGTCATTGAAAAAAAAATCATAGAAAATTGTTAGGTCATTAGCAATTGATGTTTACTTGTTGAAGTAGTGTAATGTGTTGAATTATTGTAATGTGTTGAAATATTGTAATGTGTTGACACAGGTTCTCTTATTTGTCACCGTGTCGGAGCCACCGCAGTGTCGGAGCGCTGCCCCCTCGGATTTTGCGCCCTCTCGGAGCCCCAACTTTCTTCGGCTACTCCGCCACTGTCAGACGAGCAAGAAAATGTAAATGGATTATTTAAGATGTATTATTGGTTTTTTAAATGGAATATTCGACTATTTTAGTGAAATATAAATGGATGATTGAAATATAAATTAACATATTATATATTGTTCGACTACATTATTAACATATTACTATTGCAAATGTAAATGGATTGAAATCCCTTGCAGAAACTATGGACACCGGTAGAAACCTTGAACAAGAAGAGGACATGTTCGGCATCATCCACGAAAGTGATGGATTGGACCAACAAGAAGAGGAACACTTAGACGATTTCACCGGGCAATTTCTGAACGAGTCCGGTGATGGACTGGAGGGGCATTCAGACGGAATAGACGTCACCGACAGTTCAGCTCACCGATAGTTCACCGACTCTACTGTTGGAAAGTCGGCCGCCGAGGTAGATATATGCCCTCAGGTTTTTGTATCCGTTGAATAGATTTGTGTGTATACATATATTAACTATCACTTTTTCTTGTGTTTAGCCGTCGGCGGGCCATGAACCGGGACCAAGCAAAAAAGCATCCGTGAAACGAGGCGGGCCACGAACCGGGACCAAAAAGCTCCAAGGGAAACAGAAGTACCACATCGACGCAATCAATGAAAAAGGCAAACCGATTGCTCCCGCTAACCATGCAAGGAAATTTGTAGCTCAGTGCGGAGTCATTGTTCGGGACAGACTCTCCATCAGGGCTCAAGAATGATATAAGCCAAAGGTGCCAAAAGAGGGGGTTATTTATGTCTCGGATGAAGACAAACAACTCCTTTGGGACAAGCTCATGCAGAATTTCACTTTACCGGAAGAGGAGGATGTAGAGAAGCCGGTTGTAGAGAATCGATGCAAGGCCTGGACTTATATTGAGATGGGTGAATTGTTCCGCAGCTGGAAGAAAAGGCTAAACATGTTCATAACTGAAGGTAAGACTCCAGAATTTGTCGGAGTCTATGAAAAGATAAAAGATGAGTGGCCCGAATTTAAGGCGTACAAGCAATCGGAAGCCGCTAAGAAAATCTCAGTGAGAAATAAGAAAAATGCAGAGAAAAAGATATATCACCATAACATGGGGTCAGGTGGCTACCTGACGGCCATGCCTAAGTGGACGAAAATGGAGGATGAGTTTTTGGCTAAAGGTATAGAGATCGAGACATTTGACTGGCCAGACCGGCTTAAGGCTTGGTTCTATGGGCATGGTGTAAAGTTAGACCCTAAAACAGGTGACCTGACCCTATTGAAGCTCTCAGAGAGGTATGGAAGAAGGTTACGGAAGACAGGTTCCACCCTAACAGAGAGAAGGAAGAGCTATCGCGAGCCCTTAAGAATCCTGAACACAGTGGACGAACACGAGGAACCGTCGGCTCCGTACCGTGGATAATTGGGTTTCCCAAAGATGTTGGCACTTACAGAAGCCGATCGAGAAAGAAGAAAGAGCATGCCGACCGGGCCCAGTGGATGGAAAATAAATTACTACAACATGAGAAGGAGATAGCAGAGCTGAAGGCAGCGCAGACTAGACGGATGCCCCGCGAATCTGAGACGCCCGAAGATCCTTCTCCTGATCCAAAATCAATGCGGAGAAGCAGCGTGGCTTCGACGGAGCTCGATCGCCACAATGATATGCCGGGTCCTCGTCACCCCGTGGATAATATCGTGCAGCGGGAACTTTACGACCTACATGTGCCATGCTTGAACATATCCGTGAAGGTGGCGCACGGCTTTGCCCTACCGCCTAGACCAAATGGAACTTACCATTGCCGCCCTATTCCAGATGGCTATGCTTTTGTCGGGGTTGATGAGGTTATCAAGACATATGAGAGAATTAAGCTGGACTTCCCTACGGGTGAAGACGAGGTTGAGTTGAGATTTGCCCTCAAGAGTACCTGCTTATGGAAAAAGGAATACATCGTGTTCCCACACATGCAGCAAAATCGCCCTCCCAGTCCACATGCCAGTCCACATAACTACAACAACGACAACCAATGCGCTAGTCCAGACACCCCCCACAACGACAACCAAGGCGCTAGTCCATCTCCGCCGTCGCGTGAGCGTACTCCGCCGCCTCCGCAAAAGAAGCGGAAGTGCACCGCTGCGTCGACTAGTACTCAGAAAAGCGAAACGGGGAAGTCTCGCTTTGTGAACTCTCGCGAAGATGTCGATATATGGGTCAACGAGATCCAGGCTTCCCAGAGAAAGAAGGCAAAAAAGATGCCTTTGCCTGTTCCGGTATATTCTTCGGATGCGATACGGTGGGCCATAGAATTTCTTACGCATCCGTCGCAATATGAACTAAATATGGATGATGACTACACAAGCGTTCTGGTGCGTACATCTAGGAGAGTGCGGGAAGAACAAAAATCTGCTGCCACCCAGAAGAGAGATGTTCCACAGCTCGGAATGCAGGCGGGACAATCGGCCCCTCCACTCATATTGGCGCCTTACAACCGGAACCCGGTCGATGATGTACTTTCGCAGCAAGCTAGAGATATGGGTATAACTCTGGCAGAGCTTAAGGCATTACAATCTGGCGAGAGTGTCACCATACATGAGGTGGTGCGGAAATATGTGAGAGGAGAAGATCTTGTCGACCCTGCTATGGTGCGCACTCTACCAGCTAGGTTGCACCAACTAAATGCATGGTACATGCATACTACGAAAAGTCAAGAAGGAGACTGGCTCTATGGGAAAATTCCAACGGATTTTTATGGCCCAGGTGATGATGAGATTTAAATTGAGTATTGCGAATTATGGCAGTTATTCAATTTTGACGCGCTCGACAAATCTATCATCAGTGCCTTTTGCATGTAAGTAATTAAATTATGTATATATGTCAGTAATTCTCTAGCTCAACTTATTTTTCATTGCTTGTAATTATCCTTATCACTATATTACTTTAGTACTCTATTATGCAGGCTGAAAATTATACAATCTCAAAAGCTGGGACTCAATCACAAGATTGGATTCATTGACCCTAATCGAGTTCATCATCATGGTTTGTTACATTACCCAGAGAATACGGAGGAGCTTTTGCTTACTTATTTGATGGCGCAAAATTACAAAAACACCATAATTTTCCCGTTCAACTTCGAGTGAGTTGTTTACTTTCTTATACATACTCAATGCTAAGTATATGTAATTGATGATTTAGTTATTAACAAATATAAACATATGGCAAATTTCACTGGGTATTATTTGAGATTGATGTTGAAAAGGCAATCGTTGATGTCTTCGACCCATTATCGAAACCCGAAGAAAAGTTCGACGGCACGAAACAGATGCTCTAGAGGTAATTTCGTTCATTATCACAATCGACCTTGTCTTTTCTAACAATATATAGTAATTAGTAAACTTCTTTACTAATTTTTCATACCGTAAACTTCAGGGTTTGGGACAAGTTCACCTCTTTCCACAAGGACGTCGGTATAGCCCGGAACCTCACTTTTAAATGGCGAGAGGTAGGCCGTACTAGCTAGGTTCCACGTATGCATATTCTTAATTTCAGTCTCACAATACCATTTTTTCAATATTTTTGATTATTTATTATTGCTTTCTTATCTTATTCTATCATAAAGTGCGCGAAGCAGCAACAAGGCATCAATTTGTGTGGAGTATATGTGTGCGAGTTCATCTAAATTCACTTCGATGAGGGTGCAGACTGGAATAGCGTACGTTAACAATTTATTCAAACTTGTTCACTTTTCAAATTGAATTATTTTCATAATGGTTGATATATTGGTGTTGATCTCTCCTTTTTAGTTTGAGACGATCCGGAACAGGCTTGATGCAAAAGACCGCCTACTACCAATTGCGGAGGAAATTGCGGGCTTTCTGCTTGACTATGTCATAAAGCCAGGCGCAGAATGCAGTATAATCCAGCCGCCGAAAAGACCATCCCGAGGAAAAAATAGGGTCTAATGCATCTCTGTCATGTAATGATCTCTGTTTGTAAATATTTAGACATGATCTTCCGGTTGTAAATATTTGTTATAAATATTTGTTTGGGAGAACTCGTGTACTAGTAGTATTCATGACTATATCCCGAGTAAAAAATCATGTATTCATAATATATATTATATAGTAGCGTATAATATGCAACTCGATCTTGTTTGAAATGAAACATAAATATCAAAAACAGAAACACAAAAGAATCAGTAACATAAATATCAAAAACAGAAACACAAATAGAAAACAGGAAACAAAAAAAGCAAACAAAAAATCATATATACTGTCCCGGTTCGTAATACGAACCGGGACAAATGAGTGGAAGCCAGAGGCTGGCTTGTTTGGCCACGTGACCCCCCTATTGGTCCCGGGCCGTGGCGTGCCCGGGACAAATAGGGGGAGGCTATTTGTCCCGAACCCGCTGTCCCGGGCGCGTGCCCGGGACAAAAAGCCCTCCCGGCCCGGGACAAGTGGCTTGTTTTGCTCTAGGTATGCGGACTGGCAAATCCCGCTCTTGACCCCTCGTCTCAACTACTCCTTTCCGATACCCAAAAGTATCACCGTTATTGTCATACTATATAAGATACGACGTTTCGTGCGATCAAAGTATCTTCCAGGAATAACAATAAGAGTTGATCTCACGGTCAAAGGCGTAACGACTACGTCCTCCAAATCTGGGTATGTCCATCACATCGTTCTCCAACGATATGACTCCCATTATCGACCGACGCCATGCCCCATGACCGGGAAACCTCGATCATCAATCGCGCAACGAAACTAGTCTTAGTAGAGGCTACTAGGGACCTGGTTGTTTACGTATCACACCCGTATTAATGTTTCCGCTTAATACGGTTCTAGCATGACACAAAAAACTATTATGAATAAACGAGATATGATAAAGAATACACTTTATTAATTGCCTCTAGGGGAGATATGATAAAGAATACAGAGGTAGCCGTTAAATTTTACATGTTAGTTATACAATATTCTTAAAATATTAAAAAAATGATAAAGAAAAATTAAATAGGGGAGATGTTTTATGGGAACTGCTGGAGTTGAACATGTTTTAGGAAAGTTATTTTAGGTCCAGTTCCCAAAATCTTGTACGACCCGCCGTCAGTTGGACCCACGGCTGGACCATGCTCACCATCTTACACGTTGCATTCCCGTTAATCAAATCCCACCGGTGTTTCATCTAAAGCAAATCAAACGATGGTCAATAGGGTCCAGGGTTGGGTCGTTGCCAGCCGGGTCGTATAAGATTTTTTTCCGTGTGTTCACGTCTCGCCATACCAAACTTGTCAAGCATTGCTCCCACGACGTTCATTAGGGCATGTACAATGGTAGGAAAGACACGCTTTCTCTTAACCATCCACGTCATTTAGGGAAGACAAAATTATTAGTTGTACAATGCATTATCTCTTGTTGTCATCTCTAGCAATTAATGAGAATTAATTATATTTTAGTAGGAAATTAAAGTTTTAAGGGAAGACAAATGGTACAATGGTGAAATTAGCCTTCTCTTATTTCGTAAGAGATCATCTCTTAATTAAAGGAAGACAACCTTCTCTTTCTTCATTCTCTCTCCGCCATCTAGACAATTATCCTACGTGTCAACGATAAGAGAAGGATGATGTTACCCCATTGTACATGCCCTTAGTCCGGCATGTTTTCCTGTTGACCTAATGTCATTACCTGAACTAATGCTAAAACTCTTCATCGTCGCTGGTTTCACCGAAGAGCCTGACGCTGTTGTGGGAACCAATGTTACCGCCAACTCTTAAAGGATGTACAAGCACAAAACGATCAATCTGCGGGAGGATTAAGCCAAAAAGAACAACTTTTGTTTTCGAGGGAAAGAAAGAACAACTTCTTACATGCATGCGTCACCAACACATGAATCCATGATCAACCAAAGCTTAATTCATGATCGACCAAAGCTTAATTCTTGGATTGTAGGCTGTGGGCTTATGAAAATTGTCCCGTCGACGTACTAATCTGGCCAGTGCAGCTCGACCCCTACACCGACGGCCCATTGGTGAAGGCCGTCGGTGTATCGTCGTTTTCCTGTATTGCCACGTGGTGAGATTTGTGTATTTTCATGCGTCTCCCCGGTGTGGTATTTGTCAACACTACGGGAATAACAGTCGAGCCCGAGTCGTTGGGCTCACATAGGAAACCGTCGGCCTACACGTAGCCCGACAGTGACCGTCATGCTAGCGTCGTCGGCGTGTAATCCATCGGGCTCATTCCGTTGCAGTCGGCGTCGCAAATGTCATCGGGCTCATAGGAACGCCAACGACATTCCCGTCGGGATCATAGCTAGCTACACCGACGGCATTGCCGTCGGCCTCATATCTAGCTCTACCAAATATTTTTGAAAACCAATTTTTTTTAAAAAAATTAAACTTTTTCAACTTTTTTAATTATTATTTCAACTTCAATTTAGTTATATATTTAATCTCATATCACACGTTTAATCGTATTCTTAGCCCAACTATTCAGCATTAGTCAAACTTCCCAGACGGTCATCCATCTTTAGATTGCTCCACGCAAAATACGCTTAACTATTAAGTTCTATTCAAATGATATTCCAGTTGAGATGTCATACCTTGCTGTTATTAGTATGATATCAATCATGCCTCATTTGAGATATTATAAATTTTAATCTTTAAAAATTCAAAAATAAGATTTGAATGAACAAAATAACTATGTTTAATAATACTTGAATAATAATAATCAATTATTTTATTTTAGTTTTGTCTTTTTCATTTAATAAGAAATAATTCATATCTCACATTTGTATATCAGAATTTACTAAATAAAATGTCTATATCGATCATAAAAATGAGAGGAATCCAAATATGACATCCATGTCATCATTTTATAATGAATAATGTCTTTTAAAACAAACAAGAACCAACATAAATCAGCATAAAGTCAATTAAAGAGGCAAATTTAGATAGAAAGTAAGAAAAATCCTCATATTCAGGTATTATCCATCAAATATGTACTACTTTTTATGAAAATTAAATGGGTGTCATTTTGGACCATATTTTATGTACTTTCTTCACAAAAGAAGTCATTTTTAGCATTTAAAAAATAGAAAATGATATTTCCAAAAATAATTTTAAAAATCGCTTCGGTGACGTTGTTTCACATACCATGACACACATATGTGATGAATATGGGCACTTTATCACAAACTATGACAAGATAATGGTCATACATTGGTCCTTTGTCTTGAAACTTTGCATGTTTATAGATGATTGACATTTTTATGAAGTTTTGTTTTGAAAAGTTCACCAAAACTCAAGTTTATCATTTTTCCTATAAACTTGTACACATAAAAGGACTCCATGCCAAAGGATTTCTTTTTTTAGTACTTTTTCATATATTTTTATTTCTTCGTAAAACGGTCAAAACGGAGAGCATGGCTAGTCATCAAAAGTGGTCGAATTTTTCAAAACTATTGACGGTTCTATTTTGTAACCACTACTTGCGTACCTTAAAATTATTTTTGTAAAAATTTCAGAGCAAACTATCACACAGCTATAGTTGAAATTTGAATTACTTCTGGAAAATTGACATAAAGTCAATTAAAGAGGCGAATTTAGATAGAAAGCAAGGAAAATCCTCATATTCATGTATTATCCATAAAATATGTACTACTCTTTGTGAAAATTAAATGGGTGTCATTTTGGACCATATTTTATGTACTTTCTTCACCAAAAAAGTCATTTTTGGCTTAAAAAATGAAAATGGTATTTCCAAAAATAATTTTGAAAATCGCTTCGGCGACGTTGTTTCTCATGAAGGGATTCCGGCGCAGAAAACAATAATTTTCTAGCGTAAGAACGCCCTAACTAGTCAGGATCTATCTATCTAGTACATGCGATAACGGTGGTGGAACGGGTCACATTACCTCCATGTAGACCAATAGCGGGGATTACGCTCCCGCACAAGCGTTGTCGATGAAGCCAAACGTAGCCGACCTACAGGTCGCGGAGAACTTGGCGCGACGAAGTAGACGATGACGAGGCGATATCGACGATGACCTGCGTCGACGGGCGTCGGGCGGAAGGTGGCGTGGCGCCGGCGGCTGGGGGGTACGCCGGCGGCAGGGCAGCAGCAGGGCTGCTGGGTGGGCGAGACGACGTCGCCCAGGCTCCTCAAATGTGGCGCCTCCGAGCAATCGCAAGCTTACAGAGCTTAACAACAACCCCCGGTCACTCAGATCCAACTAAGATCGCAGGGGTAGAACTTTTCTGGAACCCCGCAGGGCAACGTCGCCCGACGGTATTGCTTTGGTGGAGAGAGGAGGCAAGACGGGCGGAGAAACAGCTCGGCCGGCCTGCTACAATATTCATTGTATTTTTCTATGTATTAATCCAATTAATATGACTTGCTATTTAAAGGGGGGAGGGGTGTGCAAACACCTTGCCTCCCCCATGTGGGACTAAAGGGAGGAGGAGGGGGTTCGGCCAGCAGACCCTTGGCCGGTTCGGACTGCCCCCCCCCCCCCCCCCCCCCCCGCTCCTTGTTTGGTGCGGTCCCCCCCCCCCCCCCCCCCCCCACATGGGCCTTTCTAGGCCCATTTAGGTGGGATGCTCCTTTTCCCCCTTTTTAATTAAAATTAAATTAATATAAAATATAATTAATATATTAAATACTATTTAATATCCCGTGACTCGGAAACATTTTCCGAACCACCCGAACATCTTTCGGACACTCCTAGAACCATTCCAGACCTTCCCGGGACACCGGAACTCTTTCCGGGTCATTTCTCTCTCTCAATAAAATCCTATAAAATTCTAGAACATTCTCCAGGTGTCGTTAAGACCTTAAGCTTGTTACGCTACGGTTCGAGAACACTCCAGACATGGTCGAGACCCTTCGCTCGCCAATGATCGCCAGGGATACCTGGATGCATATGACGGTCCCTGTGCATTCTACGAATATCGTCGTTTGAACCATAAACATGATATTCATTCCCTTTGTTTTTACGATACTACCTTGTCCAAGATATGATCGCAGACATCTGATGCCCTGTTGTATCTCGTTACCGACAAAGGTTATTAACTCGTCTGTAATATTGCATCTCCATGAACTAGTCATATGTTGCAGAGCTATATAGATGTAATCTCACCGAGTGGGCCCAGAGTATCTTTTCGTCTTGATCCTTACGTCTCAACATACTCTTTCGGGATATCCAAGATGGACACCGTTATTTTCATGCTATATAAGACACAATGTTTGATTCTCTCAAAGTACCCCTACGAAGTAGCAATAAGTACGGTCTCACGGTTTTAAGAATAAGCTATCATATTACTTATCTATTCCAAATGACAAACATCGTAATACGATCTTATTGCAATACTTTGCGTATGTCCATCACCTTATTCTACTAATAAGATGACCCCATTGTCAACCGACGTCATTGTCCTTGATCGGGAATCTCGATCAACTGTTGCCCAACGGACTAGTTTATATAGAGGCTCACTAGGGACTCTGGTTGTCTATGTATCACACGTGTATTAATAATTCCGATTAATACAATTATAGCATAATACAAAGACATATTATAAACTTAAGAGATAATGCAATAAATGCTATTAATTTATTTGCCTCTAGGGCATATCTCCTTCAGTCTCCCACTTGCACTAGAGTACAAATAAACTAGCTGCATTTTACTTCATCAAAAAACCCTTATCAAATAAGCGTTATATGATAATGCTTGCTTGTGGAAGAGTGTTACTCTGACAATCTGTATAATACATAATTGTGTGTTCTTTTGCGATTCATTGATATCAACTTGTTAGATATCATCATGTTATCCAATAACATATATACAATACCGTAACTAAGTGAGACTTCTGTTTCCCAACGCTTACTCTGATTCTGTTAACCAGATAATTGCCTTGCAAACACACTCAGTCATAGAGAATTCAATGTAACATTTACAATCTCGCGATATCTATATACTTTCATACCTATGTAGAAGCCATGACATTTCAATGTCAATCTAACAACTAATACCTTTCTACTTCCAGTAAATTGCAAATTTAATTTCACAATTGTTCTTCTTCTAAGAACATCGGTCATATTTCATCGAGCACATAATATGGTTATTGTATGATGTCTCATATCACATAATAGATCAACATGTCATAGAACCACTATTACCGTGTATCATTACTCTTAATGATTAATTGGATTTCCAAGGACCATCTTTGGTTTTAATCTATTCTGACTCCTCAGATATAATCCAAAACAACTCGATTATCTATTTAAAATTCCCATTCTCTTCCAAATAGACACTAACTTCTAAATATTTTTGCAACTTCATCTTTTTCATTAATTTTACTGGTACAATTCACAATGTGTCATTTACACAAGATGAATTCGGCTCCCACTCAAATTATGTCTCCACATATTTGAGAACACGAGCTCCCACTCAAAATATGTCATCTACACATATGAGGGTCTAAGCTCCCACTCAAAAATATGTCCTTTACATATTCTACCCGAGTAAACTAATCATGACTCCCACTTAAATTCATAGTTTATTTTGACATTTTGGTCAAACCAAAATCATTGATCTCTCATCAATTCGAACTTAACACGAACTGTAGTATTGTATTAACACAAATTCCACAAACTTCAAGCATGTCTACATTTATGTAGTCAACAAATTTTATTTTGTCCGAGATACATTTCTTGACAAAATATGCTTTCACGTCTTTCTTATAGTTACATTTCTCATATAACACTTTATTTGATGATAAAGAAATTTTATTCCTTCAAAAAGAACTATAGTAACATTTACTGTTTTAATCCCTTTTAAATGTAAATTGGATTTTCAGGCTCAAAAGCCTTTGTTCGTATTCTGATATTTTCTCAACTTTCTTTGTATTTATAAGGTGTATCTTGATCTTTCAACAAGATTCAATATTAAACTGTGACCTGAGAGCAAATATTAATATGACAATATCTTATTTGGAAGCTTCTTTCATGAAAATTCTATGATCTTATCGAAGAGGATTGCAAACAGAAAACAATTTTCAAGTCTCCTTCACTCTTATTATTAAATTTTCATTCGTAGACATATACCCTTTTGGAACATATTCCAATATTCTAATTTTATGAATATAGGTATGAAACCTTATTTCAAGCTTCTAATTCTATTCCATAGACCATAATTCGAAAATCACATTTTCTTGGAATTACACAGACAACAATACAAGTTTTGTTTCTGTTGGATTCTGGAATATATTCTCAACTAAGGTGAGCAATTTTACAAAGAACTATTCGTGTATATTTTCAATTATCGTATAATCATCTATACCATGACACTATTGTCAATCACACAAAACACTGTTGGAAAAACATCTATTTTCTGAAGTGGATATTGATTATAATGTTTTGAACATATTAGGAGATTCTAAGACAGATTCTAAAAGACCACACTTTATCCAAAATAGAGTATGATTATAATATTTCACATATCACTATATCTTGATATTATAATTTTGTGAAATGAATTTTCACAAGTCTTTTGTGTTGAAACCATAATTCAAAAATATTGTCCTTTGATCAAATTCTGTGAATACAATATTCACTAATCTTTCTTCTGAAAACCCCATTTGATCTTTTATCAAATTAATTTTAGACTCATGATTTATTATGCAAATACACTTTTTCACTAATAATCATAGAAGAATTCGAATCAAATAAATTTCACCATACAATTAATTTATTAATCATCCAATATGACTTTCAATTAATTTCCTTTCATATTGACACTTCAATATCAAATTTTAAATTTAATCAATTCGGCACATGCAACTTTCAAATAGATCAAAGCATCTATTACTTCTTACATTGCCTTTATGATTAAATTCGATGGTGTTTGTTCTAGTAACAAAATCTTTTATTCCTTGGACACATAATTTTATCATTCCCGCTTTTATGAATGTAAATCACGTTATCATACAAGTAATGTAATTGAGATGTGCAAACTTTATTCATAATATAAAACAACTGGCTTGTTCCATTACATAAAACAACTGAATTTGTCTTATTACATATATGAATAACTATGTCTTGTAGCAATCAAGACACTAAACAAAATCACACTTTCTCACTATTACAGAAAGATCTTTATCAAAAACCATTAATGATAACTATGATAACTTGAGGACGTGTACACCGCTGGCCATCAACTTCCTTGATTGCCATCATCAGCGCCAGGTCACACCATTATTCGCCACTAATAAGTAATAATCAGGACCTGTTTCATAAACAAAACGAGTATCAAATACTTTATCACATATCAAGAGGTGAATACACTAATAATTCTGTATATCAAACATATACCTGTAGCGTCGAAGATTTCTCCTTCGATGGAATCAACTTCCAATGATTTGAACTCGGACACGAACTTGTAGAAATTGATATTGTCTGCCTTCAAAACATATTCGCGCATATGCTTCTCATAGCTTGGAGACAGAGATATCAGCATAGTATGAATGGCACATGAATCTGCCATCCAGTAATCGAAAACATTTGTTAGCTTAAAGTAGATGTCATACAACCTCTTCAAATGAGTCTTCAGATAGGTATGCTCCTCCATGTGAATGGTCTGGAACTTTCTAAGCTGCCTGAATTGCTCACGCCTCAATTCATCTTTGAACTGTGTTTTGATCGCATCAATCATGACATATGGCTCCTTGTGTGGAAACAACTCTTTCAACTCAGGTGCTAGGCATACGGTCATGGTGATCTCCACTTCTATGAATATGTCTCGACGCCTACGAAATTCATCTTCCTCCTCCTTGCTAGCAGAATCATCTGGTTTTTCTCTTAATGCTTCTTCGGGGACATATAGGATGTTGTTGTGTTAGAGAATATTTCTAAAAGCATTGTACCATCTGATGAAGTTGGATCCATCGGCTTCTAAGGTAGAATTCGGACTCTTAAGGAAGTACCGAAGTATAGTTCCGCCTACAGATATGATCGCAAAAGAGGTAAGGTAAAGTTTATAACATATGTGAGTTTTAGTTTATAATCATATTATCAAACACACTCCACTAAAATTATTATCCCTACAATAATAATAGCGATTACACGACCCCCATCCACCACACTACCCCCGATCGTCACGGTCGACAGCACAACTTCAAAGGTGGACATAAAATGTCGATCACAACAACTATGTGACTCATGCTCGATCTTTCGATCTTCCCGTGTTCCGAGGCCATATCTGCATATGCAAGGCTCGCCAATCAAACCTCGAAGACCTCGCGCGTGAAACATGGCTTACACCCACTGTATGCGAACGCCGATATGTCTGACACCCGATCGTCACGGCCTGCCTCATAACGTAGAACTTTCTTGGTGCTGCGCAACGAGGGAGAACACACTTTTGGTATTTGTTAGGGATCATCCTATTTAAGATGCTACTGTTGTATATCTAACATATAAGCAATCAACATGATGCACACACAACAGCACAATATCAACATAAAGTAATGAAGTGCGATGTGACATGGTCGATGCGTCTGGACCTCCATGGAGCCATGTGCCTAGCCCCTGGGCGCCCCGGCATGGCTTCGAGTCTACGGTGCCCTCCATTTCCTCCGACAGTATGAGTAATATAAAACTTACCATAACCATGTCACATAAAATAACGCCTCTGCAAAGCAAAGTTAGACGCCTCTAACTTTTTTTAGTTTTGCAAGTTTTAAGTGGTATATAGGCTTATTCGTAAGAGAACCGTTTCCCTACCTACAAACTTTGTACCACAACGTCGATCGTATAATTGCATGTTTAAGCATCCCTTTCGGGCCCTCCATTGAAAACGCTTTGTCGACTAAAGAGAGAGAAACATACACCCGCCAGCCACAGATACGGTGCAAGACGTATGTCATTAGTGCAACCAGTCTCGCGTAAGCGTACGCGTAAAGTCGGTCCGGGCCGCTTCATCAACTCAATACCCTAGATTCACAAAGGATCAAATCCACAAAGGATCAAGAACACACAAAGATGAACCTAGCTATCCACAAAGGAACCCTAGATTCGTTGCCCCTCAAAAAATAGAGGGGGGAAATCAAATCGCTTCGGTGGAGTTGTAGATCGGTGGCTTCTTCCTCAGATCCCCAAGTATCAAAGGATTTGAGTGGCTAGATTGGGAGATCCGGAAGAAACGAGCTTCAGCACCAATGGAGGAGAGAGAAAATCTGGAAGCTTGGTTTGCTGGAGGAAGGTGGAGGGGTATTTATACCCCTCTCAAAATCTGCCCGTTGAACAGCCGCCAGCCCGGAAATCTCCGGGTTGAGGACCGGAGATCTCCGGACTCCGGAAATCTCCGGGAGAAATTCCGGTAGAACTTGACTCTAGATCAGTACTGATTTAGCTTCTTGACTTGGTCGAAAAATCTCTGGCGCTCGGAGATCTCCGGACCGGGGCTCGGAAATCTCCGAGCTCCGGAAATCTCTGGGAGCATTTTCGGCTCAGCTTGATCTGGAGTCAGTACGCAATTGAGTTCTGGACTTGGTTGAATTTCCCTGTCACTCGGAGATCTCCGGACTGGGGCTCGGAAATCTCCGAGCGCTGGAAATCTCCGAGAGCATTTCCGGCTCAGCTTGAGTTGGAGTCAGTACGCATTCTGATCTGAGACTTAGCGAAAAACTTGATTGGCTCGGAAATCTCCGGTCTGGGGACCGGAAATCTCCGAACCCCGGAAATCTCCTGATTGAAATCCTGATGAAAGACAAAGTGAAGTAGACATGAAACTTAGGCCAAGTAAGTGTTCCTCTTTATCAAACTACCTGTAAAAGAACCTGCAAGCTTCATCACAAACATTAGAACACCTTTTGTGTTGTCATTAGTCACCAAAATCTGGGAGTGCATAGAATGCACTTTCAATCTCCCCCTTTTTGGCGAATGATGACAACACGAAAGGAGAACGGATTTGCAAAATATAGACGGAGCTCCCCCTAAGTGAGTGCACTATTTTTAGGATGTTTTTGGAATACAAAGTGCACGTTCCTTAGGATCAACACTCCCCCTGGATTTTACAAAACACACAAATACACAATACATACAAGAAGCAACAAACTTAGACAATAGAGTTATTACAATAGAGAATTTAACGGTACTCATGTCTCACACACATGAAGAAAAAATAGTCACGAAAATAGGGAGCACACAAGAAAAACAAAACGAAAAGAAGGAAGTGCTCCCAACCCATGCAAATCCCGAGAGTCCTAGAGATACTTCTCCCCCTTTGGCATCAAGATACCAAAAAGGGAGGAGGTTCTACTAACGTCCCATGACTCAAGAGTCGGAATCCTGCTCGGCATCATCATCCTCGTCCTCCTCAGCATCATCATCATACTCGAGATCGCTGTCCTCTGGCACTGCATCATCCCAATCAAAAGTGAGTCCATCTGCATTCCAATCCTAGAAAGGAATCACAGGCTTCAAAGGGTGCTTCGGAGCAGGCATCTTCATATGAGCCATCATCTCTTCTTAGCGCTTCATAATGCGATGGTTCTGAGAGTAGATGGAGTAGTTCTCACTGTGAATGCAACAGTTCATGTTCATGATTTTCTCAATAGCTCGAACTACCCATGGGCGACTCTTCTTGGCAGCTTTCTTGATGTTGGGATTGGAGGGAACCCAAGAAGGACCACCAAAAATCTCATCCTCGTTGATATCTTGCATGGTGGCTTGTTGTTGAACAAGGTGAGCAGATTTCTGAATAAGCAGGGCTGCCTTGTGGGGCTGAGTATCAAAGGCTGCATCAAAATCATCTCCGTCTTGCTCAGAAAGCTTGTAGAGCCTCTTGATGAGTAACATCACATAGGGAGCATATGGAGGAACTTTCCTCTCAAAAACTGCCAGAGACATCTCCTCGAAAATGAAATCCATGACATCCACTTTGTAGACTTCCTGTTCAACCTCATATTCACCAAGATAGGCCGCATGAGCCTTGGCCATCAAGTTGACTAGGGCCCCAGCAATATTGTCCGCATTACCTGCAATGGGAGCAATAGTCCAACGGAACATGCGAAGCAGAATATCATAAGTAGGGAGAAGACCATTCTGAGAGCCAATCCTTCCTCCAGGCTGATAAAGATCAGTCATGACATGCTTGTTGTAAGAAATGCCCTGGACATGCATGCGGGCGCCAGCTGGAACAGACAAACCACTGAAGGGACAACCAAGAATCCGAGCAAACTCTCAGAAAGAGGAAGTCAAGCGCTCCTGCCAGACATCCAGGTCATCCCAATATCCTCTGAGGAGTCAAACACCACAGTAGCATAGAACTGATGGATAAGAGATACGCTGTAGTTGCACTCAGTCCTCATGAAGTGCTCCAGACCCAGAAGTCCACATACCTTGACAGCACCACCAAAATAGTCAGCCTTCTTCATTAGTTTGTCAAAGTCAATCCACTTCATGGGGCAGACGGGCTTGTCAAATGAGAACTTCTGATAAACTTCCCTGTAGAGCCATGCCATCTCAGTGCAAAAGTACTTAGGATCATCAGACTCCACATTATAGGAGAGCTCACTTCGCCACTTGCGAAAACTGCCTTTGTTGAAGTCTTCAAGACGGAGCTCGGGCCTCTTCTTCTTGCTAGGCCCAGTGGGTTTCCTGAGCAGAGCTGAAAACTCAGCAGGTGTGCTATCTTCACTTGAGGACCCACTGGGAGGGCGAGAATGAACTGGTTTGCCTTTTCCACGTGTAGAGATTTGCTTGAAACGGCCTCGAGGGTTGGAACCTGCAAACACACAGCAAATAGAGGATGGAAAGCATATGGGGTAAGAACTCATGTCCGAGAATGAAAATGGAACGTACTAGAGAAGTTTTTGCAAACACAGTATCTGTCCTTAGCTGATTTAAATCTGAGTAGGCCGGAGATTTCCGGGTCTGACTCGGAGATCTCCGGGGTCCGGAGATTTCCGAGTCAGACTCGCAGATTTCCGGTCTGCACGATTTTTTGACAGATCTGAACAAGAACTATGAACGAAAAACAGATATGTGCACGTGGAGTGTAGAGCATGCCAAGGGGAGCAATTCTACCAAAGGAAACAAGCAACAACCTCCTAAATCGGCTAGGTTAAACGAAAACTAGTTTCGTCCTAGATTTGAAAAACGAGGAGTTACCGGAAGACATCGCGGAAAGCGTGCGGATGAAAACGAAGCCCTCGAGGAGGAGAAGAAGATCCCCGAAGCACGCGAGAAACCTTCGAACGATCCACCCGCAGCAAGGAACAGAAGATTTGGAGATTTTCGGAGGAGAGAGAGGAATGGGGCACGGGGTGGATGAACTGGCCGAACCGGCCGGTCCACCCGTGCCCTTATATAGGCAGGAAAATTTTGAACCGGAAATCTCCGGACTGAGGCTCGGAGATCTCCGGGTGTCGGAGATTTCCGGGGCTATTTCCGGATACGGACTTAGCCCTGGAAAACTTTTGCACGCTCGGAGATTTCCGAACATCGGACCGGAGATTTCTGGACCCCGGAGATTTCCGGCTCAAATTCCGATTCAGCTTCGCCTGAGGTCAGTGCCGAAATTGAAAAGGACTTAGGTGCCGAAAAATCGCAGGGGCCGGAGATTTCCGAGTCTCAGCTCGGAAATTTCCGGACACCGGAAGAAATTTCCGAGGCTATTTCCGGTCAATAATCATCACAGGTCACTGCTGATTTTTTAATGGACTTAGTCTCGAAATTCTCTGGTGGACCGGAGATTTCTGAGTAAGGCTCGAAGATTTCCGTTCAAACCCAAAAACTCCAGGAACAAGAAACAAAAGGGGACATGAGTGGGGAAAAGCATGTTTAAGATAGTGAAAGGCTTAGGATAGACACTCAAACTGAAAAAGAAGACACACTCAAGTTGCAAGAAACGTAAAGCACAAGAGAAGACCAACCAGGAGTGTGTTTTCCCAAAAAGAGTCAAAGACAATGCAAGTGAGAATCAAAGAATAAAACCAAAAAAAAAGTCCAAAGAAAAAAGAGTGTTGGTGGCCGAGGCCACCGTGTATGAGTTGTAGCATGGTACCGCGAAGATATATCTTGGGTCCATAACTACATCTCAACACTGAAGCTCACAAATTATATTTAATTTGAAGTTTTAGCAATGATATGTCACTATATGCATATTAGGGGGAGGAAGAGTCCAATGTATTAGGAAAACACTCCCCCTAAGTCCATGCGTACCTCTAGGTCTAATAAAGCCTTAAGCGTTGGAGTGAGTGTACGGAGTTCAAGCCAAGGCCCGAGAATCTATGATATTGAGTTCATTCCTCAAGTAGCAAAAACGGGCTTCATCAAGGGGCTTCTTGAAGATATCCGCCAATTGATCCCTTGTACCAACATATGATAGATCAATATCTCCTCGAGCCACGTGATCGCGGATGAAGTGATGACGAATCTCAATGTGCTTGGTTCTTGAATGTTGCACCGGATTGTATGCAATTTTGATGGCACTCTCATTATCACATAAAAGCGGCACTTTGTCCAAGAGGACACCGTAATCCTTTAAAGTTTGCCGCATCCAAAGAAGTTGAGTACATCCGCTTGCGGCAGCGACGTACTCGGCCTCCGCCGTGGATAAAGAGATGCAATTTTGTTTCTTCGAGGACCAACTCACCAAAGATCTTCCAAGAAATTGACACGTCCCGGATGTGGACTTCCTATCATCAATGTCGCCCGCCCAATCGGAGTCGGTGTATCCACAAAGAGACAAGGTGCCATCTTTGGGATACCACAACCCAAAGCAAGGGGTATGAACCAAATATCTGAAGATTCTCTTCACGGCCATCAAATGACTTTCCTTAGGCGCGGCTTGATAACGAGCACACACTCCAACGCTTAAAACGATATCGGGCCTAGACGCACACAAATAAAGAAGAGATCCAATCATAGAACGATACTCCTTTTGGTCTACCTCTTTACCGTCGGGGTTGAGTTGGAGGTGGCACTTGGTTTGCATAGGGGTAGTCACACCATTAAGTCCAAGCAATTTGAATTTCTTGATCATATCTTGAATGTACTTGGCTTGACATATGAAGGTCCCTTCCCTCAATTGCCTTATCTCAAAACCAAGAAAGAACTTGAGTTCACCCATCATGGACATCTCGAACTTGTCGGTCATTAACTTGGAAAACTCATCATTGAACACACGGTTAGTAGAACCAAAGATAATGTCATCGACATATAGTTGACAAATGAAGAGTTCACCATTAACCTTTTTAGTGAAAAGAGTGGGATCGATTACCCCAACCTCAAATCCACGGTCTACCAAGAACTCTCTCAAGTGCTCGTACCATGCACGGGGGGCTTGTTTAAGGCCATAGAGAGCTTTGTCCAAGACATAGACATGGTTAGGATGGTTGGGGTTTTCAAAACCCGGGGGTTGTTTAACATACACAAGTTCTTGCAAGGGACCATTAAGAAAGGCGCTTTTTACGTCCATTTACTGCAATTTGAAACCATGGTGAGAAGCATAAGCGATAAGAATGCGTATCGATTCGAGTCTTACAACCGGTGCAAAAGTTTCTCCAAAATCGATGCCTTCGACTTGAGAAAATCCTTGGGCCACCAACCGTGCCTTGTTCCTTACAACGATACCATGTTCATCTTGCTTGTTCTTGAAGATCCACTTAGTGCCAATAACGTTGCGGCAATCTTTCGGCTTCTCAACTAGGCGCCACACTTTGTTGCGCTCGAAGTTGTTAAGTTCTTCATGCATAGCCCCTAGCCAATCGGGATCTTCAAGAGCATCGAAAACTTTCTTGGGCTCGACCATTGAAATATGTGCTTGATGCTCACTAAAATGAGCTAATTGACTTCGTGTGGAGACCTTTGCTCGTATATCACCAATGACCTTGTCGAGAGATAACGCCCTAAGTTCCAAAGACTTAGCAAAGCGAGCTTGACGACGAGTTTCAGTTGCCGCCCTTGTTGAGGGGACAATTTCTTGACCATCTTGATCCTTTGGATCCTCGTCTTGACCTTCTAGAGGGCCTTGATCATCATGAGAAGTCTCTTCGTTTGGTGGAGAAGGATGATCTTGCCCTAGAGTAGAACTTGGATAAGTGGAGTTGTCTTCAATAATCTTGGTGGAGGAGACATGATCTTTTTGATGATGATCCTCTTGAGTTTCAACTTGTGGTTCTTGTGATGGTGAGGTCTCCTTGATGGGAGAACTTGCGACTTCTTGAACAACTTCTTGATGGACTTCAATGGGGCGAAGAAAGCCCACCCCCATCTTCTTAATGGCATCAAAAGGTTGTTCATCACCCAACCGGACACCCTTGACTAGATAATAGCACTTACATCCAAACACTCGGAAGTAGCCAATGTTGGGTTTATTGTCGGTAAGGATCTCATATGGAGTCTTCTTCAAGCCCTTGCGGAAATAGAGGCGATTTGATGAGTGACAAGCGGTGGAAATAGCCTCCGCCCAAAAGTTGATGGGAGACTTGAACTCCGCCAACATAGATCTCGCCATATCAATGAGAGTCCGGTTCTTTATTTCGGCAACGCCATTTTGTTGAGGAGTGTAAGCAGCGGAATATTGATGACGAATGCCTTCTTCACTAAGAAAGTCGTTAAGAGTGTAGTTCTTGAATTCCGACCCATTGTCACTTCGAACAACCAATATGGGAAGGTCATGTTGGCGTTGAATTTCCTTTGAGAAGTCGATGAAGACTTGTTGAGTTTCATCCTTGGTCTTGAAGAAATAGACCCATGTATACCTTGAGTAGTAATCAACAATCACGAGACAATATTTCTTGCCACCAAGACTTATCTCCGGAATTGGTCCAAATAGATCAACATGAAGTAGCTCCAAAATCCGGGAAGAAGATATGATGGTCTTGCTAGGATGAGGAATATCATGCATCTTGCCTTCCACACAAGCTCTACAAATTCGATCCCTTGAAAAGAAAACATGATCTTTTAGTCCAAGGATGTGGCCACCCTTGTGGAGACTTTGCAAGGTACGCATGTTTACGTGGGCTAGTCGGCGATGCCAAACCCAACCCACGTCGGCTTTTCCGAAGAGACACATGGCTTGAGAAGTGGTGGCTCCGGAGAAGTCCACCACATAGAGCTCATGCTCCACGTATCCCGCGAAAGCCAATCTTAGCGTTTTACTCCACAAGAGGACCACAATGTCCTTATCAAAGAAGGGAGAGATCCCCATCTTTGTTAAGGCACGAACCGATAACAAATTATAGACAAGAGATTCAACAAGCATAACATTGACTAGAGTAATGTCGGGGGCAACTACCACTTTGCCAAGCCCGGTTACCTTAGACCTTGATAAGTCACCAAACGTCACGGTTACTTGATCTTCATTAGATTTCAACTCCGTGACGAGTTCTTTGCTCCCGGTCATATGACTTGTACATCTACTATCAATTATCCATTTTGAACCACCGGGAGCAAGATCCTACAAGAGATCACTTCTTGCATTTAGCAACCCATTGCTTCACAATGGGCGCTTTATGGTTAGCGACAAGAGACTTAGGAACCCAAATAGCATATGAAATAAATGAAGGGGATCGTGGGCAGAAAACAATAATTTTCCTAGCAACGATATCCTTAAACTAGCCAAGATCTATTCTATGCAGATATAGTAGTACGAACGGAGATCGGAATACGTACCCTTGTAGACCGAAAGCGGGGATTACGTTCCCGCACAAACGTTGTCGATGAAGACCGACGAAGCCGACCTCAAGGTCGTGTAGAGGAAGCAGGCCTCCGAGTACCGCTAGCGCAGCACCTCGCAGGGAGTCGCACACGTACGGTGGAGACGACGCCTCCGAAGCTCCAGTCCAGGACGAGCAGCGGAAGACTTGGACCGGAACACCAGCAGCGCGGCAGCGGGCTATGGTGGAGGAGATCCCCGACTCCTCTTGCTCGGCGCGGCTCCGACTTGGGAACCACGAGATCGAGAGAGAAATCAGGAATTAATTGGTGAATTAAAAGGCTGGGGGTGCCCCTTCTTATATAGGCTCCCAAGGGGAGCCAACCTTGCCAGCCAGGCAATGTGGGACTAACCCCCCACAGCCTGGTTCGGCCAAGGGAGTGCGCCGGCCCCCTGGTGGGCCCCTTGTGGCCCACCTAGGCCGGCCCTCCTGGCCCCCACCGAATTCCCCTAGGGAATTTTCCCCTCTTGGGCCTTCTTTCGTCCGGAAGGCCCATTTAGGGAAATCTGCCTTAATAAATTCGAAAATAAATATATAAAATCATATTTGCATATTAATAACACTAATTAATATCAAACATAATATATATAATATTTCCTAGCTCCGAAAACTCTTTCGGCGCTGCCCGATCTCCATCGGACCTCTCCCGGGACGCTCCCGGTGATCTCCTTCCTTTCCGGTTGTCTTGTCGAAACCCCTTAAGTGTGTTACCCTAGCGGTTCGATATAATATCAGGTATGATCAATACTCCTCAATGATCAACGACTAACCCGTAGGCCTGGACCCCATGAATTAATCCCTGAGATATAACGAATGACTTTCATCTATCAAACCTGAACGTGACGTCTTAGACCTTTTGCCATAGCGATACTTAGCACGTCCGAGTGTCGTTCCATAGATATCTCCATACCTAATCCCGACCTCGTTACCGACGACGCTATCTTCTACTCGTTCATGATCTCATGTCTCCGTGACCTAGTCACATGCTTGCAAGCTCATTAGACAAGATCTCACCGAGTGGGCCCGAGAGTATCTATCCTGCTACGCGGACTGGCAAATCCCGCTCTTGACCCCTCGTCTCAATACTCCTTTCCAATACCCAAAAGTATCACCGTTATTGTCATACTAAATAAGATACGACGTTTGGTGCAATCAAAGTATCTTCGGGGAATATCAATAAGAGTTGATCTCACGGTCAAAGGTGTAATGACTATGTTCTCCAAATCTGGGTATGTCCATCACATCACTCTCCAGCGATATGACTCTCATTGCCGACCGGCGCCATGCCCCATGACCGGGAAACCTCGATCATCAATCGCGCAACGAAACTAGTCTTAGTAGAGGCTACTAGGGACCTGGTTGTTTGCGTATCACACCCGCATTAATTTTTCCGCTTAATACGGTTCTAGCATGACACAAAAACCTATTATGAACAAACGAGATATGATAAAGAATACACTTTATTAATTGCCTCTAGGGCATATCTCCTTCAGTCTCCCACTTGCACTAGAGTACAATTTAATCTAGATTACAACTTGGTAAAAGCCTAACACCCATAGCTAACTGGTGTTGTTCATGCTTATCAAGCGGGAGAGGCTTCGTCAGCGGATCTTCCACATTCAGATCCGTATGCACCTTGCAAATCTTCACATCGCCTACTTGTACGTACTGACGTATCACGTGGAAGCGTCGGAGAATGTGTTTGGCGGTGGAGTGAGACCTTGGCTCCTTGGCGTTCGCAATGGCACCCGTATTGTCGCAGAAGAGGACCACGGGGTCTTGCACGCTCGGGAACACTCCAAGTTCGATGACGAACTTCCTCATCCACACAGCTTCATTCGCGGCCTCGCAGGCAGCAATGTACTCCAACTCCATTGTAGATTGTGCGACTATGGGTTGCTTCCCACTTCTCCAGCACACGGCGCCTCCATTCACCTTGAACACGTAACCTGTCTGTGACTTACAGTCATCGGGGTCTGAGCAGAAACTTGCATCTACGTAACCCGTTACGCCAAGTTCCTCATCGCAGCCACCATACACAAGGAACATTTCCATTGTCTTATTGAGATACTTAAGAATGCTCTTAACAGCTACCCAATGCGGCATTCCAGGATTACTCTGGAACCGGCTTGTCAAACTTAGAGCTAATGCCACATCCGGTCTAGTACTCAACATTGCATACATGATCGATCCTATGGCTGAAGCATAAGGATGTTTCGTCATTTCGGCCTTACCCAGTTCCGTTACCGGACACTGCGCCTTACGCAATATCTTATTCTTGATAACCGGCAGAGAACCCTTCTTTGCCTTCTCCATATGAAAACGCTTCAATATTTTATCAAGATAAGTACTCTGACTTAGTGCTAATAGGCGCCTTGATCTATCACGGTAGATTTTTATGCCTAAAACATACGCAGCTTCTCCTAAGTCCTTCATGGAAAACTTACTGTTTAAATATTCCTTCACGCTATTCAGAAGTTCCACATCATTCCCTATTAGCAATATGTCGTCAACATACAGTGCTAAGAACACAACCGAGCTCCCACTCATTTTCTTGTAAATACAGGTCTCTTCCACATTCTGGATAAATCCAAAACCTTTGATTACCTCATCAAAGCGAAGATTCCAGCTCCGAGATGCCTGCTTCAATCCATAGATGGATCGCTGAAGCTTGCACACCTTGTTAGCACTTCCTGGATCGACAAAACCTTCCGGCTGTACCATGTACAACTCTTCCTCAATGTTTCCATTCAGGAAGGCCGTTTTGACGTCCATCTGCCAGATTTCATAATCATAGTAGGCAGCTACTGCTAACAAAATCCGAATAGACTTAAGCATCGCTACCGGTGAAAAAGTTTCATCGTAGTCAATTCCATGAACTTGTCGGAAACCTTTTGCGACAAGCCGAGCTTTATAGACGGTCACATTACCATCAGCATCAGTCTTCTTCTTAAAGATCCACTTATTCTCGACGGCCTTGCGCCCTTCGGGAATATCCACCAAAGTCCACACTTGGTTATCATTTTATGGATCCTATTTCGGATTTCATGGCTTCAAGCCATTTCTTGGACTCTAGACTCTCCATCGCCTCCTTGTAGTTTGTAGGTTCATCTTGCTCGACTAGCATGACAGTGCAAACCATGTTGCCATACCATTCTGGTGGGATCCGAGATCTACCAGACCTACGAGGTAGAACATCTTCCTCGACAGTTTCTCCCACTCCTTCCACGGAGGACGTTTCCGAAATTGCTTCCGTTGCGCCACTCGGAATCTCGAGTTCAGGATCAACGATTTCATCGAGGTCTACCTTCCTCCCACTTACTCCTTTCGCGAGAAATTCCTTCTCTAAAAAGGCACCGGTCTTCGCGACAAAAGTTTTGCCCTCAGCTTGGTTGTAGAAGGTGTACCCAACGGTTTCCCGCGGATATCCTACAAAGACGACTTTCTCCGACTTCGGTTCGAGTTTGTCGGTGTCGTGGTGGTGTCACGGCAGATGCCATAGGATGGCTAATTTGTGGGGCCGATGGACGTTGGTGGATCCGGGGAGGGATAGCGAGTTGAAGAACTCACACGGGGAGGATCCCGGTAAAACCGAGATCTCCCAAGAACACGAAACAAGAACAAAGCGCCACAGGGAAGATCTAACAAATACAAACAAATGCACGAAGGCACCAAGCACACACACGATATACCCAGGTTCAGGGCCCTCGTGAGGAGGTAACACCCCTACTCCTGCCTTTCCTCTCTATATAATGGTGGTACAAGAACTACAACTTGCTACAAGAGCTATCAAAGGTAGAAGTACTAAGAACTAGATGAACTCAAGGTGAAGAGGAGTAACTGCTCTAAGAGTAAATGCAACTATAGCTTTGGCTCTCAGGTTGGTCTCTCTCTCTCAGGAGCAGTTATGGCGCCTTTTATAGAGGTCCGGCCGGGAGGGCCGGAAACCCTAATTTGGCTCGGCCCCACCGGACAGGCCTAGCCGGGATGTCGTCACCGGCTAGTGCGACCTAGCCGCCGGGCTATCCGGCGTTGCCCCTTCGTCATCATGTCGCTAAGGACGGCAGGCGCCGTCCTGCATCATCATTGTCCCCTTGTCAGAGACAAGACATGTCTTTGCCCATCCCGGATAGCCTTTTCCGGATTGCCGGGCTAGGCATGTCAGGTCTTGCCGTACCACGGTCGTACCGGCTGACGCGCTCCCGTGTCAGGCGGGAGGTGACCATGCTTCCGTGTCAGGCGGGAGGTGACCATGTGTAACATCCCAACATTTTATAATGTTCAAAAATCACTAACATTTAAAACTTTTCTTTTTATTAAAATAAAATATTAAATGCATGAGGAAACCAACTATAAAAGACTTCAAAGTTTAATATTTCAAATGTCACAGGTTAAAACATTTTATTATCTCATGTATTTCAAAAACCTTAAAATACAATTTGATAAATATTTTACAAACTACAATTCATTTTATTTTAAATAAATTAGTTCTTTATAAGTATTTGAATTAAACCACTTAATTACAGGATTATTCAAAAGGTTATATAGTTACTAAATGGTTTTCATTCCTTTAACTATGTTCAAAATATAGTTTGGAAATTATAAGCCTATAATGTATAACTTTAAAACTTCATAGAATTTAAATTAATGAATTAGCCAAATAAACATTTCATTGGATTAAATGAACTCCATCTATTTATTTTCAGAACATGAAATGATTAATGGATTTTAAATAAGAATAAAATCAAAACAAAAATCCTTTCCAAAGTTGTTATGAAGTTTTCAAATGAATTATCATAATATAAAATATAATGCTGCACAAATTATTTTCAATTAAAAATGAATACCCTATATTTCACATTTCCTAAACATTTTTATATTTTTGTCCTTTAATAATATACCAAAATAAAGATGAATGATTTCAGCAAAACAAGTTTAAATAACTTAAAATCAAACATATTGAAATGTGGGTATTTTACAAATTTTATTTAGCCAAAAGAAAATCTAAATAAGATAGAAATTCAAATTTGACTTTAAGTGCCAAATTTGTAATTAAGCAATATTTCAAAATATTAATTTTCAAAAATATTCAAAACATGCCCACAATTGGTTTAACAGAAAGGTAATAATTTTACAAATTTTAGAATTTTGTTTGACCTCAATTGGATATTTAAATCAAAAGATATGAATTAAACAAATAAAAATAGAAAAAGAAAAATTGCTGACGTCATGCTGACGTCAGCCCATCTTCAACCTCCGGCCGAGAAATCCGCATCCGATCTCGATCTCAAATCCGAGCGATTCGTGCGGGATTCGTTACCATGGATGAGCCCATATAAACCCCCGCGTTCTCCTCTGTCTTTTGCCCCAAAACCCTAGCCCAAGGACGCCGCCAGGCCGCCGTACGAGCACGCCGGAGTTCGCCTCCTCCGCCGCCGTTTTTCCTCCCTTCCCGGCGAGGTAGACCATCCCCGAGCCCGAGGCTCCCTCCAACTGATTCGTTGTGTCCGTGCGCACCATCTCATGCTCTGGAGCTCTCTTTCCGCAGCCAAACGAAGAGGGGCACGTACTGCCGAGGACGCCGGAGCAAGCAGTGCGTCCGCCCGCGACTCCACGCCTCTACGCGACGCCATCGAGGCCTCCACCCCGTCCATCCTCTTCGCCGTGTCCTCCCACGCCTCGCCGTCATTTCTCTGAAGTGAGGTGACCACGGGAGCGAGAAAACCATCCACGCCGGAGCCGCGCCGCCGTCGTCCTCTTCTCCAGCGAGGTTGCGCCGCCACGGTATGGTCCAAGCTTCCTGCGCCGTCCGATTAGATCTCTACGGCTTAGATTAGTTGGTCGAGGACGAAGCGGTACGCTCCGATCTGGACCGTCAGATCCAGATCTGACGGCCCAGATCAGATGACTTATCCACGTCAGCGCCACGTGGACAGCACAGTCAGCGCCTCGTCAGCGTCCACGTCAGCGCCAGCGTGTATTTAAATTTTTCTATTTTATTTTTAATTGGAAAAATTGCAGATTAGTCCCTGTAATGAAAACAATCATAACTTTTTAACCACAACTCTAAATTTAATAATTTTTATATATTTGGAAAGCTCTGGATGTGTAGAATAAATTGGATCAGACAAAATTCAAATTTGACTTAGTATAAAATATTCAAATTTCAAATGGTGAATTTGAGTATATTTGTAATAACTTTAAATCTATAAATCCAAAAATTGCAAATAAATATGTTTTAGAAACTTTAGAATATTTGTAAATTAATTCTACTGCTATAAAATAATTTTGAGTAATTTTGAATGATTTCATAGTTGTGTGTTTAATTTGAATAGTTTGACTAATTTTGAAATAACTTTTAATAGAAACATTATTTTTGATTAAATCCAATTGCAATAGATTTAATTAAATGTTCTCTGTCTATTAACACTAATTATAAAATTTTGTTATAAAAGTTTAATCATAGGAAACTTAAATCTTATAATTATTCCTTTTATTATATATTTTTAAAACTAGAAATTAATTAAATTACATTTATAAATTCATACATATTTTATAAACTTCACAAAATTTTGTGTTATGTGCTTGTGATTTAAAATTGCATTTCATGCATAGCATATTCTATAGTTATATTTCCATAAGGAATACTCCTTCCCAATTTCCCTAAGTTAGAATTATTTTCAAACTTAGTATTTTGGGAAAAGTGCTATACACTTAGACACTTAGTAGTTTTTCAACATGGAGCTGGAAGACCAAGGAAGGACTTAGCCAAAAACAAGACTTCAGAAGTATCTTCAAGGAGAAGGAACACTTAGAAGAAAATCAAGAAGAAGATCATGAAGACCAACCAGAAATATTTTCCAAGTCTTGTTCTCTTTCTCTTTCTTTTCTCTGAGACTTCATGAAGGACTTAGAAGAAAACAGAACCTGGAAGCATTCCCCAAGATGTCAAGCACTTAGAAGAAAAGTGAGAAGAAGTTCAAGAAGGCCAACTTCCTTTTATTCTCTAAGTCTCTCTCTGTCTTTTCTTCTCCTCTGAGATTTCATGAAGACTAAGTAAAACCAAGACCAACCTCGAGGATACAAGAATCATCAAGTCTGAAGATTCAACAAGACTACCAAGAGCTCAATCAAGACATCATCCAGAAGAAAGTTACAAGTCTGAAGATGAAGCCTGGAGGACAACTACATCTTTCTTTCTATCTTTTCCCTCTTTCCTAATCTTGTCTTTTAGACTTAAACAAATTTTGATCATGATGTTATCATCTTGAAGTTGTTGGATCCTAGCAGCATAGTGGGATGAAGCGGCCTGGAAACAAACCTTACATGTCCACGTACATGAGACCTGTTCCACAATTTAAGTGGCTGGCCGGGTGTATGTCTCTCTCACTATAGTGAATGTCCAATTTACAAAGAGTTGATAATAATTGTGATCATCTTGAACAAATGACTTAGTATTTTTCTCTAAGTATTTTGCACATCATGGCTAAGCCATTAGAGTGCTTGTTTCCAACTTAAGACTTTTAGTCCTTAGTCCTTTTGGACCAACACTTTGGCCTTGCATAAACTTAAAAGATTTTCATGGCATGAAAAAGCTTTTCTAACCCTTAGGAATATTTTGCACATCATGCATAAACATATTTTCCTTAGAAAGTTTTATAAAACTTATTTATTCATCTAGTATGTGTTTGTATGCATTGTGAGTTTTGCTTGCTATTGATTGTTGTATTGTTGTTTGCTTATATTGTTTAGATTAAACGGAGAGCAAACGTTCGTTGTTGAAAAGAGTTGTGTACAACGACAACATTCAAAGGCAAGTGGCACACCTCATAAACTTCCTATTTTTATGCATTACTTAGTGTATTTTTAAATGCATGTGTTGCTATGCTAAACCTGTGTAGAATCCCTTATACCTGTGTCTAGGTACCTATGCAATACTTAGTAGAATTATTGATGCTATGCAAATGTTGTTTGGTGAAAATCTAAATTCTACTAAGTTAAGAATGAAACACCTGGGTGGTAATTGGTCGGATGGTTTATGTTGAGTGGCTACTCGGTCCATTTCTATGGTTCCTAAAGAGTATGTACACTTGAGAACGGCCACCCAGGAACAGAGGAATCTGAAGGAACTCCAAGTGACGATTGCTTCCAGTGCAGCCATTGCCATATGGGCTCTGGCTTGATCAATTATGTTGCGTGGACTCTCTCCGGCTTGACAAGCAGATGTAGGGGGATGTTAGGTGGAACGGGCCAAGCCAGGTGGGAGGGAAAATGCTTCTGAAAGATCTCGTCTCATTCTCTCCTTTCCTTATCACAAATGGTGTGTAAAGGATACCTTGGGTTGAATGGGTACAATGGTGAAAGTGCACAACCTCTGCAGAGTGTAAAACTAAGTACTTAGCCATGTCCCCGGTTACGGACAATTTTGAGCAGCTGATCAAGGACGTCAACGGAGGATTCCACCATTCCAACTTCAAAAATATAAACTTGATGGGTGAATAAGGGTAGAATGAGACAGTGGATTTCATGTCACGGATGTCTCGAATAGAAGAAAAGTGTTTTCAAAAGAATAGGAAAAATTGGCTTTATGCAAATTAGCCTTAAGCTCCACCAGCCAAATATTCATATAGGTTTTAGAGTTATTCCATAAGTGTCCACCATAGTGTCACTTGCCAGACTCCATTTTTAATGGAATCTGACCCACGTTGTTGCAATATTTTTTTTATTGCAGATTTGATCAGATGACGAGTGAGGTTTCGTTTAAAGGTTTCGAGTCTACAACCAACATGTTTTCGCCTGTGGCAGCATGAAAGTTATTAGAGACTCACTGCTATTGCATTCCGCTGTGTACCTTGTCAATGCTAGCTTTACGCTATGCAACTTGTAACAAATATTTTGTAATTCTGGATCATCGATGTAATATAATTGATGCTTTATTGTGATATTACATCGTAAACTGTGTGTGCAAATGAATCGATCCAGGGATTTGCACTATACACAGGTATCTGCCTTATTAAAAGTGCAGGTACGCTACAGATGGTATCAGAGCACTGTGTTGCCTGTAGGTTCGAAACCCTAGGTTTGGATAGAAATAGGATTTGACCATAGGATTGAAAATCTATTTTTCTTCACATTTCTAAAAACAAATCTTTTCACCATGTTTTCTCGTATTCTCATCTACTATCAACCTTCTAAAAACTTCTTATCTTTTTCTAGATGACCATGTTCTTATAGTCTAAGTCTGATTCTGCTGCCTCATATGGAAAAGCTACGATTAATCATAAAAGTTCTGCATGTATGGAAGACCACTGAAGAACCAGGTTTCGACCAACACTTTGAAGATATCCAAGAAAGTTGAACAAGAACTTGAAGCAGTCATGAAGGAGGTAGATTTGACCACCACCAAAAATAGAATGACGACATCGTGTTAGTGTATTGATCATATCAACTTGGCTATAGGACAATACTAGATTGTTTGTTTGTTGTGAACCTTGTTGCTTGATGTTTGTTAGATGTTGATTGATTATGTTATAAATTGGTTGCCTTGTTTTGTTTTATTGAACTAGGACTCCTCCATAAGTACAGATAATTCAACTCATATCTTTCTAAACCAAACAGATGTCTCACCCCCCTGCCAACATCAATGATTTGCATACAACTATGCGACTATTATTAGAGAACCAGAGTCAGCTGTTGAAGATGATCAATGACCAATTGCCTAAGATTGATCAAAATCATAGGGATTTTGAAGAGAACCTTATGACCAAACCAAAGGCATGCAAAACTTGTGGAGAGATAGGACATACGTCCCAAGAATGCACTGATGAGTGGCCCCATGGTCATACCAAACATCCAGTTAGGGAATGCCCCACAAGTCAGATGCCTTGCTGTTTTTGTGAAGCAACAAACCACGTTCCAATTCAACATCAACTCTACCCCGTAGTGCAAGAAGTCAGTCAGCAAGCCAAAAAGGGGATACAACAAAATCTCATGAAGCATGTGGAAGTACAAGAAAACAAGGAGGAACACAAAAGAGATACTAGCCATATAACATGTTTTTCATGTGGAGAACTAGGACATTATTCATGGGGCTGCAAAGAGAAAAGGACTGGTCAGGATACTGAACCAAATCTTCATCAAAATGAGACTGTGGGTCATACTAAGGTGAAGAATGAGATAAGAGTAAGGTCACTTCCGAAGAAATCCAAAAGTACCTCCAAGTGTTGCTATAAATGTGAAGGAGATCACCTAGCTCGAAATTGTCCCATCAAACGAGACAGGACTTCTTTAATTGAGATAGAATATAGCAAACAAGATTTGGAAGAACTTTTAGCCCTGGAAACATCTAAGAAGAAGAAGAGGAACTTAAGTGACGTAACTTGCTACAAATGTAAAGACAAAGGACATTATGCTGATAAGTGCCCAGTGAAGATGAAGGAGAAATGCCTTACCCGCTCACACAAGAAAATCATCAGTCCCGTGACATGTCGCAAATACGGAGCAACAGGACACTATGTCAGTGGCTGCCCAGAGTGGAAGAAGGATCAATCTCTCCAAGGACCGAGTGGAAAGCGTGAGTGCTAAAAGTTTTCTGTATCCACCACATGCCATTGTATTTTAAACACTTGTACGCTCTACACCAGAGGAATAAACAAGATTTCACAAAGTTTCTATACTGACCACAAAAATTTCTTTTAAGGGTGGTAGCCACCTAGAAAATTCAAACCCAGTCGCTTAAACACAGAGATCTCAAACTACCTTTCTTTTCATCCTTCCAAAAAAAAAAAAAAAAAACCATTCACTGTCAAGTTTTCAAGTTTCATGTCAGAGATTCCATTTCCCAAAACATCTCGAGTTTTCAGAATCACTCAAGCCTTTGCTTTGTCTTTCTAGCCTCTCCGAATCTCGGGGACGAGATTCCTTTTAAGGGTGGTAGTCTGTAACATCCCAACATTTTATAATGTTCAAAAATCACTAAAATTTAAAACTTTTCTTTTTATTAAAATAAAATATTAAATGCATGAGGAAACCAACTATAAAAGACTTCAGAGTTTAATATTTCAAATGTCACAGGTTAAAACATTTTATTATCTCATGTATTTCAAAAACCTTAAAATACAATTTGATAAATATTTTACAAACTACAATTCATTTTATTTTAAATAAATTAGTTCTTTATAAGTATTTGAATTAAACCACTTAATTACAGGATTATTCAAAAGGTTATATAGTTACTAAATGGTTTTCATTCCTTTAACTATGTTCAAAATATAGTTTGGAAATTATAAGCCTATAATGTATAACTTTAAAACTTCATAGAATTTAAATTAATGAATTAGCCAAATAAACATTTCATTGGATTAAATGAACTCCATCTATTTATTTTCAGAACATGAAATGATTAATGGATTTTAAATAAGAATAAAATCAAAACAAAAATCCTTTCCAAAGTTGTTATGAAGTTTTCAAATGAATTATCATAATATAAAATATAATGCTACACAAATTATTTTCAATTAAAAATGAATACCCTATATTTCACATTTCCTAAACATTTTTATATTTTTGTCCTTTAATAATATACCAAAATAAAGATGAATGATTTCAGCAAAACAAGTTTAAATAACTTAAAATCAAACATATTGAAATGTGGGTATTTTACAAATTTTATTTAGCCAAAAGAAAATCTAAATAAGATAGAAATTCAAATTTGACTTTAAGTGCCAAATTTGTAATTAAGCAATATTTCAAAATATTAATTTTCAAAAATATTCAAAACATGCCCACAATTGGTTTAACAGAAAGGTAATAATTTTACAAATTTTAGAATTTTGTTTGACCTCAATTGGATATTTAAATCAAAAGATATGAATTAAACAAATAAAAATAGAAAAAGAAAAATTGCTGACGTCATGCTGACGTCAGCCCATCTTCAACCTCCGGCCGAGAAATCCGCATCCGATCTCGATCTCAAATCCGAGCAATTCGTGCGGGATTCGTTACCATGGATGAGCCCATATAAACCCCCGCGTTCTCCTCTGTCTTTTGCCCCAAAACCCTAGCCCAAGGACGCCGCCAGGCCGCCGTACGAGCACGCCGGAGTTCGCCTCCTCCGCCGCCGTTTTTCCTCCCTTCCCGGCGAGGTAGACCATCCCCGAGCCCGAGGCTCCCTCCAACTGATTCGTTGTGTCCGTGCGCACCATCTCATGCTCTGGAGCTCTCTTTCCGCAGCCAAACGAAGAGGGGCACGTACTGCCGAGGACGCCGGAGCAAGCAGTGCGTCCGCCCGCGACTCCACGCCTCTACGCGACGCCATCGAGGCCTCCACCCCGTCCATCCTCTTCGCCGTGTCCTCCCACGCCTCGCCGTCATTTCTCTGGAGTGAGGTGACCACGGGAGCGAGAAAACCATCCACGCCGGAGCCGCGCCGCCGTCGTCCTCTTCTCCAGCGAGGTTGCGCCGCCACGGTATGGTCCAAGCTTCCTGCGCCGTCCGATTAGATCTCTACGGCTTAGATTAGTTGGTCGAGGACGAAGCGGTACGCTCCGATCTGGACCGTCAGATCCAGATCTGACGGCCCAGATCAGATGACTTATCCACGTCAGCGCCACGTGGACAGCACAGTCAGCGCCTCGTCAGCGTCCACGTCAGCGCCAGCGTGTATTTAAATTTTTCTATTTTATTTTTAATTGGAAAAATTGCAGATTAGTCCCTGTAATGAAAACAATCATAACTTTTTAACCACAACTCTAAATTTAATAATTTTTATATATTTGGAAAGCTCTGGATGTGTAGAATAAATTGGATCAGACAAAATTCCAATTTGACTTAGTATAAAATATTCAAATTTCAAATGGTGAATTTGAGTATATTTGTAATAACTTTAAATCTATAAATCCAAAAATTGCAAATAAATATGTTTTAGAAACTTTAGAATATTTGTAAATTAATTCTACTGCTGTAAAATAATTTTGAGTAATTTTGAATGATTTCATAGTTGTGTGTTTAATTTGAATAGTTTGACTAATTTTGAAATAACTTTTAATAGAAACATTATTTTTTATTAAATCCAATTGCAATAGATTTAATTAAATGTTCTATGTCTATTAACACTAATTATAAAATTTTGTTATAAAAGTTTAATCATAGGAAACTTAAATCTTATAATTATTCCTTTTATTATATATTTTTAAAACTAGAAATTAATTAAATTACATTTATAAATTCATACATATTTTATAAACTTCACAAAATTTTGTGTTATGTGCTTGTGATTTAAAATTGCATTTCATGCATAGCATATTCTATAGTTATATTTCCATAAGGAATACTCCTTCCCAATTTCCCTAAGTTAGAATTATTTTCAAACTTAGTATTTTGGGAAAAGTGCTATACACTTAGACACTTAGTAGTTTTTCAACATGGAGCTGGAAGACCAAGGAAGGACTTAGCCAAAAACAAGACTTCAGAAGTATCTTCAAGGAGAAGGAACACTTAGAAGAAAATCAAGAAGAAGATCATGAAGACCAACCAGAAATATTTTCCAAGTCTTGTTCTCTTTCTCTTTCTTTTCTCTGAGACTTCATGAAGGACTTAGAAGAAAACAGAACCTGGAAGCATTCCCCAAGATGTCAAGCACTTAGAAGAAAAGTGAGAAGAAGTTCAAGAAGGCCAACTTCCTTTTATTCTCTAAGTCTCTCTCTGTCTTTTCTTCTCCTCTGAGATTTCATGAAGACTAAGTAAAACCAAGACCAACCTCGAGGATACAAGAATCATCAAGTCTGAAGATTCAACAAGACTACCAAGAGCTCAATCAAGACATCATCCAGAAGAAAGTTACAAGTCTGAAGATGAAGCCTGGAGGACAACTACATCTTTCTTTCTATCTTTTCCCTCTTTCCTAATCTTGTCTTTTAGACTTAAACAAATTTTGATCATGATGTTATCATCTTGAAGTTGTTGGATCCTAGCAGCATAGTGGGATGAAGCGGCCTGGAAACAAACCTTACATGTCCACGTACATGAGACCTGTTCCACAATTTAAGTGGCTGGCCGGGTGTATGTCTCTCTCACTATAGTGAATGTCCAATTTACAAAGAGTTGATAATAATTGTGATCATCTTGAACAAATGACTTAGTATTTTTCTCTAAGTATTTTGCACATCATGGCTAAGCCATTAGAGTGCTTGTTTCCAACTTAAGACTTTTAGTCCTTAGTCCTTTTGGACCAACACTTTGGCCTTGCATAAACTTAAAAGATTTTCATGGCATGAAAAAGCTTTTCTAACCCTTAGGAATATTTTGCACATCATGCATAAACATATTTTCCTTAGAAAGTTTTATAAAACTTATTTATTCATCTAGTATGTGTTTGTATGCATTGTGAGTTTTGCTTGCTATTGATTGTTGTATTGTTGTTTGCTTATATTGTTTAGATTAAACGGAGAGCAAACGTTCGTTGTTGAAAAGAGTTGTGTACAACGACAACATTCAAAGGCAAGTGGCACACCTCATAAACTTCCTATTTTTATGCATTACTTAGTGTATTTTTAAATGCATGTGTTGCTATGCTAAACCTGTGTAGAATCCCTTATACCTGTGTCTAGGTACCTATGCAATACTTAGTAGAATTATTGATGCTATGCAAATGTTGTTTGGTGAAAATCTAAATTCTACTAAGTTAAGAATGAAACACCTGGGTGGTAATTGGTCGGATGGTTTATGTTGAGTGGCTACTCGGTCCATTTCTATGGTTCCTAAAGAGTATGTACACTTGAGAACGGCCACCCAGGAACAGAGGAATCTGAAGGAACTCCAAGTGACGATTGCTTCCAGTGCAGCCATTGCCATATGGGCTCTGGCTTGATCAATTATGTTGCGTGGACTCTCTCCGGCTTGACAAGCAGATGTAGGGGGATGTTAGGTGGAACGGGCCAAGCCAGGTGGGAGGGAAAATGCTTCTGAAAGATCTCGTCTCATTCTCTCCTTTCCTTATCACAAATGGTGTGTAAAGGATACCTTGGGTTGAATGGGTACAATGGTGAAAGTGCACAACCTCTGCAGAGTGTAAAACTAAGTACTTAGCCATGTCCCCGGTTACGGACAATTTTGAGCAGCTGATCAAGGACGTCAACGGAGGATTCCACCATTCCAACTTCAAAAATATAAACTTGATGGGTGAACAAGGGTAGAATGAGACAGTGGATTTCATGCCACGGATGTCTCGAATAGAAGAAAAGTGTTTTCAAAAGAATAGGAAAAATTGGCTTTATGCAAATTAGCCTTAAGCTCCACCAGCCAAATATTCATATAGGTTTTAGAGTTATTCCATAAGTGTCCACCATAGTGTCACTTGCCAGACTCCATTTTTAATGGAATCTGACCCACGTTGTTGCAATATTTTTTTTATTGCAGATTTGATCAGATGACGAGTGAGGTTTCGTTTAAAGGTTTCGAGTCTACAACCAACATGTTTTCGCCTGTGGCAGCATGAAAGTTATTAGAGACTCACTGCTATTGCATTCCGCTGTGTACCTTGTCAATGCTAGCTTTACGCTATGCAACTTGTAACAAATATTTTGTAATTCTGGATCATCGATGTAATATAATTGATGCTTTGTTGTGATATTACATCGTAAACTGTGTGTGCAAATGAATCGATCCAGGGATTTGCACTATACACAGGTATCTGCCTTATTAAAAGTGCAGGTACGCTACACCATGCCTCCGTGTCAGGCGGAACGGTACTTCCCCCCGCGATATACGGGAAAGCCTGCTCTAGACCGTTGACGGCCTACTGGGAGCTCTCTTGCCGGCTACCTCCTCTCTTGCCACTGGGAGCCTCTTCTGCATAAGATCAAGATCGACACGTATAATCCGGTTAGTGCTTACCCGGGATACCTATCCGGTAAATCCGAGTACGCCATCACCCGGGAACCTCCTCGGTGTCCCAGGTCCGGGATCCTTTCCGGAGATGTCCGAACTTATCTCAGGATGAGTAACTCTAGGCCTAGCCTCCCGAAGATGTCTTAGTCTACCAGCAAAGACATCTTCGAGAAGCTAGTTCTTAGAGGAACCATCCACTCTTGCCCGTGCTGCAAATGCGAGGGTCGGGGATGTCTATTTATAGTCGCAGGACCTGACCCTTACGGCTGCCACGTGGCCCCTTGGCCTTTCCCTGCGCCCAAGTGACCAGCTGCCCTTTCGGCACACCAAGAGGTGCCTTTTGCTGTCGCCAAAGGTCAAGCACTGTTGTTACCCATTATAATTTACCGGGATCTGCCCCTACCCAGGGGGCAGCCCCCCGACACTAGTCCCCGAAGCTGGTGCGGCACAGCGACCCCGGATGATGTGCGGGATCAGCTTTAATAACAAACTTTCTTCCGAGAGGACATGACATCAATCTTTTATTCCATGCCTAGATTAATTCTTTCCGAGATTCTCTCACCGAGATGGTCTTAAGCGGGAGGCGAAGCCTGCGACCGAGTAGCACCATCTCAGTAAATCTTGACCGTTGATTCCCCGATGAATCCGAGATAACGAGTCTGGGCCCACCCGACGTCCCGTCTGCGCAGAGGCGCACTCGAGTGCTTCTGCGCACGCACGGTGTCGCTTGGGTTCCCGCGCCAGGGAGCCGCATCTGATCCGGAAACTAACCGTTGGGGCCTTGTGGCCCTCTGTGTGGCCGGATCGAGCGCTCCGAATAATGCCACGTGGCCCGCGGCACAAAACAGATCCCACCCACGATCGTGGAGATCGTGGGCGGGAAAAACGGGAACCGCTCCGGAATCCCCCCCATAAATAGGGGACCGGAACGGTCTCCCTCACTTCTTCTCCTTCACGCTTCCTCTTCTCCACCGTCTCGAGCTCGCCGCCGCCGCTGCGCTCGTTGCCTGTACGCCGTCTCGCCGGAGCTCGCGCCCCGTCGTCCTTCTCGCACATCGTCGACCTCCTTCGCCGGTGAGTTTCCCTCCTCCGCACCGATGCGTTTCTTCGGTAGAGTAGTTTCCCAACCCCGGCCGTGCCCTAGCACGAGCACGGTTGCGCCGACGTCGGTGACCACACTCGGGCGGCGCGCATGAGATGTACGGTGAAGAACCACCGTGGCGTTAGGATGTAGATTGGTTACCCTTGTTCGTGCCTCATTTGAGTTTAGCAAGATCCATTTTTCCTTGCTTTAGCTTTGATTATACGACCCACGGTAGATCTTGCTTCCCATGAACCCGGTAGTTTTCAGCTGTTTATGCCCCGACATCCTCATTTCGGATAGACTAACTCCGACTAACCGCCACTGCATCTGCAGAATAGCCCGAATACTCCCGCGTACTTCTCCGAGATGGGTGAAGAACGCGCCCGTGGGTGTTGGGACGGATCCGAGACAGAGCAGTCGGACCTTGATTGGCTGTATCCGACTCACCGGATTCCTCCGGAAGTCGAGAACCGTCTACCGGGAGAGGAGGTTGCGCCGGAACCCCAACCCGGGGAATTTGTGGTATTCCTATCGCACTTTGAGCGCGGGTTTGGGCTTCCGGCTAGCCCCTTCTTCCGCGACTTCCTCGACACGTACAACGTGCAACCTCACCACCTTCCCGCCAACGCCATCATGATGCTTTCTGTCTTCGTCACTTACGCGGAGGCGTACCTTGGCATATGGCCCTTTGTGGATCTCTGGGCCAAGTACTTTATCCTCCGCCGACAAGCCATCCCCAACCCGGATCAGAAGGTGAAAGACTTGGTCGACTGCGGAGCGGCCACCGTCATCCCTCGCGCGGACTCCGGATTCCCCATCGTCAAGGGATTAGAGTCTTGCCGGAAATGGCAGCGCAGCTTCTTCTACGTGAAGAACCGGGAGTCTTTGGGGGATGGCCCGGGATCCTCGACCCCGGACTTCATTAATCTGCCGGAATTCGTCATGGGTCCTCCGCGCGAATTCGGTCGCTGGAAGCATCTTCCCGACAGCGAGGAGATCGGATACATGCACGATGTTCTGCAGGTGCTCACCCAGGATATGACCGGGGATCACCTCTTGCGCTGCTTTATTGTTCGCCGGGTCTGCCCCCTTCAACACCGAGTGCACAAGATGTGCCATATGTCCGGGAACTTCGACCCCACCCGGACCAGTATCCATAGGCTAAGCCACGCGGCGATCGTCCGTCGTGCCCGAGCTATTGCTCGGACGGAGATGACGGAGGATTATGAATGGGGGGTCATAGGGGGATCCCGGAAACGACCGGTTGACCAGGTGCTTATATCAGTCTTTCACGCCTACGCCTTCGTACATGCGCTCACCTGGACACCGACACGACCTAACTTATTTGCGCAGTTGTTCGAGCGTCAGCACGAGGAAGACGCCGTCCACGTCAACGGGAACTACGCCCCGGATTTCCCGAAACCGGACGTGATGCCGAGAGAGGATCTCGACGGCGAGGATCATCTCGCCATCCCTTTCGTTAAGGCCCCGGGTAATCCTTCAACCTCAGAGACAGTTACCATTTCCTCGGATGACGATGAGACTGACTGCGAGATCCTTGACGTTATTGACGCTCTCCCTCTGAATTGGGCCTCAGCTGTGGTTCCGAAACCGTCAGCCGGGACCAAACGTGCCGAGAGCCGGAAGCGCGCGGCTTCCGACACCGATGGGGCTGAAGCCTCCGGCAACCCCCCGAAGAAGAGTAAACCGAGCAAGAAGACGACCGAGAAGCCTCCTCGACGTCGGCAGAGGGGTCCTCCCCTTGTGGATTCCGGGTACGTCTTTCTTGCCTCATGTTATTTGACTTCGCTCTCTCCATAACTTTTACCAAGACATTTTCTTTCAGTGACGCGCTCGAGCTCCCGACACCTACTGTTCCTCCTCCTCCGGGAACTCGGACTCCTAGTCCGGTTCGGTCCTCTCCTTCACCTCTTCGCCCTTCTGCTCGAGGAAATGAATCTGCCGCCTCCGGTGCCGCAGCGGCAAGCGTCGCGACCTCGGATGCACCTCCGGTGATCGACGAGATCTCGCTGCAGGCCACGACCACCTCGGGAGAGATTGTTCTTCCGGATAGCCCGCGCCGGGTTCCCGGACTGGAGGCAGAGATCGCTAGCCCTCGCCGGCAACCTGCGGCGAGTGGGGCCTCTCGGCCAGCCGCGCCTAAGGCCATCCCGGAGAAACAGCCTACCGCCTCCTCCCGGCCGGCAGAACCAATTCCCAAGTCTCGCAGCAAGACTTCTGGGCAGAAAACATCTTCTGCTCCGGCCGCAGCTGCTCCGACATCTTCTTCCCAGGACTTGGTGGTGCGCCCGGGTAAGTTCTCATCGTTACCACCACCTCCTGCCGAGATCCCTACTGCCGCCTTGCGGATGTTGCGAGCAACGGTCAGCTCCTTTGCATCTTCAGGATCTCGGGACATCGCTGCCACCCGCGCTGCCGGCCGCTCCGGCATCCGGGTTGTTGATGACTTCAACAAGGCCTGGCTTGCCGCCGATGCTTCCGAGACTGCAGGGGACTTGCACGATGCAGGTCCGAGCCGCAGCGCTCAAGCCCTGCATGCTCTCCAGGTGGCCGCGCTGGACGTCACCCGAATAAGCGAGGTAAATTTTTCTTCTTTTATCCAAAACACACTTGTTCTTTCCACCACCACTAGTCCCCGAGATTGGTGCCTAGTGCTCTAGATTCCACCGAATAGCAGATCACTAGGTTCCAATCTTAGAGAAAAAATAGGACTCGAACACCGAGTCCCCGAGACCCTCCCGACCGGGTTCTTTACTTCTTTTTCCATACTGACTTTGCCTTCTTTGTCTTGCTATCAGGAGTGCAGCCAACAACGCCGCAACATCTTCAACCGGGTTCTCGCTGAACTCGGTCAGTCGAAGAAGTCCGAGGAGCGCTTCTAGGAGGAGCGAGACGCAGCGCGCCAGATCTCGGTGGATCAGAAGACTGCTCTTTCCACCGCGCAATCCGAGATCGCGCGTCTCAACGGCGAGCTCACCAAGACCCAGACTGCTATGTCCGAGATGAAGAAGGGCTTCATCGAGGCGACCAAAAAGCAGAAAGAGACCCTGGACCAATCGGTGGCGCGCGCGGATAACATCAAGACCGAGCTGGATCTTCTCCGGTCGCGATCTGATGCTTGGCTCACCGAGCTCACCGTACTGAACCGGGATCTCAACAGTAAGTAATCCGACATCCCTTCTCTCCCGTTACTTCCTTAATTTGCTGTTGCTCTTCTTGTGACTTAGTCGTTTTGACAGCTCTTCTTTTTAAAGGAGAGTTCGAGCACTCCCGCGAAGCCGCCGCCAAAGCTGTTGCCGCCGCCCGAGAGAAGCGTGCCGGGAAGGGTCCCATCTCGGACGCCTGGGACATTGAGGATCACCTCACTGCCCTGAAGGCCCGGATAGTACCTCTCCGGGCTATCGGGACGGAGCTCCTCAGCGCGGCGATCCACGTCCACGGCGCCTTGTGGCCGAGCGTCCGCGGGAAGCTCTCGATCCCGGAGCTCTCGCGCGCACTTCTGGGTGCCGGTAGCCGCATCCACGCTTGGAAGCGCTCCAGTGCTAGAGCTGGTGCGGATCAAGTCTTGACCCAAGTACTCAGCTGGTACGAGTGTCTTGATTTGGCAGCGATCCTGCGCCTGCGGATGGTGTCGCCTTGGGTTAACGACCCGGCAAAGATCCAGCAGCGGCAAGAGGTGGCGCACCGCATTGCGAAGTGGGCCAGCATCCGTGCCTTCACCGCCAGCACCGTTCCTTCAGAGTCGGAGTCAGATAACGAGGACTCCGAAGAAGATGATGCCGCTTCCGGCGATGGGGAAGAAGAGATCCTGGAGGAATACGGCGCTGCTTCTGGTGCTGCGTCCGAGAAGGTGGTTTCCCGGGATGCAACATCTTCGCCGATACCCGCGGCCACCGAGACCGAGGTGCATCCCGACGTCCCGAGTGGTGCTGCCGATGCTGAAGGTGAAGCTGCTCCTGCTCCCGAGGTCGGCGCTCCCGAGGTCGTCGCTCCCGAGGTCGTTGCTCCGGAAGTCGCTGTCGAGAAGCCTACTTCCCCCACCGCTTAAAACACTTAGTAGCAAATTCGTTAAATCCCCGGGATGCCGGGTGCAATATGTATCGTATACTTAAATTATTTCTGTTTCACCATGAACTATTTATTCGAACAACTTATGTCAATGTATTCGGCTTTTAATTCTCGGATTGCCTTTCATGCTTACCGTACTTAGGTAATTTCTGCTCTTGTCTACCATTTCGGCGTTCGACAGTCGAGTCACAAAACTCCATATACGGCATACATTACTTAAAACAATCCGAGTTCCTACTAACCGAATTCCCGACATAAAAAACAACTAAGTTAGCAAAAACAAGCATGCCGGATAAGTTCCTGCTCCAAGTCCCCGAGACCATTTTCGTGTTTCCCACCTTCCCTCTCTTTGCTCTTGACTACCATTTCGGCGTTCGTCAGTCGAGTCACAAGATGATTTCACATGACATACATTACTTTGACTTTGAGAATCGGATTCGGAACTTTCCCGGCATACACACAGTAAAATATAAGATAGCTATCCGACAGTCCCCGGGTTCCTTCCCGGGATGTCGGTAGAAAACAGTAAATAAATTTGACAAAAATAATAAGACAAGCTCATAACCAGGCAGTCCCCGGGTTCCTCCCGGGGTGCCTTACTTTCATTGATATTTGAGAATTGAGATATAACATACACTGAGCCCTTTACGTGTAAAAGGGGCAAAGTAGAGCTACGTTCCATGGACGCTTGGTTTCCTCACCGGATTTGTCCATTACCCCTTTCCTAGCATCCTGTGCGTCTACAAGGTAATAAGAATCATTGTGTAATGCCCTGCTTATCACAAAAGGTCCCTCCCATGGAGGTGACAGCTTATGCATTCCGGCCGTGCGTTGGATGAGCCTCAGCACCAGATCTCCCTCCCGGAATACCCTCGGGTGTACTTTCCGGCTATGATAGCGACGGAGGTTTTGTTGATAAATTGCCGACCGAGATAGTGCCAATTCTCTTGCCTCTTCGAGTAAATCCACATCATCTTCTCGGGCCTCCTTTGCCTCGGTCTCGGTGAACATTGTAACTCTCGGAGAATCATACTGTATGTCGGTTGGGAGTACTGCCTCAGCTCCGTACACCATGAAGAATGGGGTGTACCCGGTAGATCTATTTGGTGTAGTCCGGAGACCCCATAACACCGCCGGCAACTCCTCTATCCAGCATCCCGGAGTTCTCAACAATGGCCCGATTAAGCGAGCTTTGATACCAGCCAAGACTAAGGCGTTAGCCCTTTCGACTTGCCCATTTGCTTCCGGGTGTGCGACTGATGCTACATCTAGCCGGATTCCTTTCTCAGCACAAAATCGAGCGAATTCCCCCACAGCAAAGTTTGTTCCATTATCTGTGATAATGCTGTGTGGGTATCCGTATCTCAAGATGATGTCTTTCAGGAATTGCACAGCGGTGTGTCCATCGCACTTCCGGATTGGCTTGACCTCTATCCACTTGGTAAACTTGTCCACCATTACCAGTATATGTGTCATATTGCCCCTTGCCGGTTTGAATTGCCCGACCATGTCCAAACACCATACTGCAAATGGCCAAGTGATGGGGATTGTTTTTAGTGCTGACGCCGGCATGTGTATCCGGTGAGCAAATCTCTGGCATCCTCCACACTTCCGGACAATATCTTCTGCTTGCTGCAACGCAGTGGGCCAGTAGAACCCATGCCGGAACACTTTTGCCACCAGGGCCCGGGATGATGCATGATGTCCACACTCTCCCTGGTGTATCTCCAGGAGCATTTCCTGCCCTTCTGCCGGTTCCACGCATCTCTGGAGCACCTCGGTGACACTTCTCTTGTACAGCTCTTGGTTAATAACAGTGTATGCCTTTGATCTTCGCATTATCTGACGGGCTTCCACTTCATTCTCCGGGAGGGTTCCTTCCAAGATGTACACCATAATGGGCTGTGCCCAATCCGGGACAGGTCGCACCGGGAACGCTGGAGCGTCTATGTCCATTGGTTCTGCCGACATCACCTCTATCATCATCTGTCTTTGCCTCTCTGAGCACTAGGAGGCAGTCCCCGGGTTCGATGTTATGCTCCCGACATCTACTTCCATGGGTATCGCTTCTGAACCAGGTTCCTTGGGGATGAAGATAGACTCCGACTCGGGTGATGGTTGTATAGACGGCTTCCTCAAATGTTCCAGGGCTATTCCGGGTGGGATGGCATCCCGGGATGACCCTAGTTTGGACAAGACATCTGCTGCTTCGTTTTCTCCTCTGGGTACATGTTTGAACTCGCACCCGTCAAAAAATCCGGAAATTTTCTGCACATGAAACCTGTATAAGGCCATGTTTGCATCTAGGGCATCCCAATTCCCCGACACCTGTTGCACCACGAGGTCGGAGTCTCCGAAACACTCTATCCGGCGGATTCTGATTTCCTTGGCGACATTCAATCCGTGAACCAGAGCCTCATACTCCGCGACATTATTGGATGCCCGTAAATGGATCTGCAGCACATACTTCAGTACATCTTGCTTTGGGGAAGTGAGGACCACTCCGGCACCCAATTTGATCTTAGCCTTTGAGCCATCGAAATGCATCCTCCAGAAGTTGTAATCCGGCATCGGAGGTTCATACTGCATCTCGGCCCAGTCCACCAAAAAGTCCGGCAGCGCCTGCGACTTAATGGCGTCACGTCTCTCATACGCCGGAGCGTATGGCGACAACTGGATGGCCCATTTGGCTACCCGGCCGCTAGCATCCTTGCAACCGATGATCTCGGCGAGAGGAGCTTCGCACACCACTGTGATCGGGTGTTCCTGAAAATAGTGCTTGAGCTTGGTCACTGCCATGTACACCCCATATGCCATCTTCTGGTAGTGCGGGTAGTTCTGCTTGGATTCCGAGATCACCTCACTGAGGTAATACACCGGTCTCTGTATCAGCTTGCTCCCTTCTTCCCTTTCTACCACCATTGCGACACTGACTACCCGGTTGGTTGCAGCAATATACAGCAGCATAGGTTCCTTGGGTAATGGGGATGCCAACACAGGTGCGGTTGAGAGCATTCTCTTCAGATCGTTGAACGCCGCATCAGCTTGCGGGGTCCAGAAAAATGTCTTGCTCTTTTTCATCATTTGGTACAGAGGCAAGGCCTTCTCCCCAAGTCGGCTCACAAACCGACTTAGTGACGCCAGACACCCGGTAAACTTCTGCACATCCTTGAGACGCACAGGCAACTTCATGCTCTCTATAGCACGAATTTTTCCCGGGTTGACCTCGATTCCCCGGCTTGAGATGAGGAAACCGAGTAGCTTCCCTGCCGGAACACCAAATGTGCACTTATCCGGATTCAACCTCATTCGGAATCTTCTTAGGTTCTTGAATGTTTCCCTCAGATCATCTATTAGTGAGGCTTTTTCTTTTGTTTTTATGACTATGTCATCGACATAGACTTCGGCATTCCGACCTATCTGATCATGCAAGCATTTCTGCATGCATCTTTGGTATGTAGCACCAGCATTCCTCAATCCGAAAGTCATAACACGATAGCAATAAGCCCCGTAAGGGGTAATAAAAGCGGTTTTTAATTGATCATCCGGATTCAAAGGTATCTGGTGGAAACCAGAATAAGCATCTAGAAAAGTTAAAAGCTCACTCCCGGCAGTGGAATCTATCACTTGATCTATCCGGGGCAGCGGAAAGGGATCTTTCGGGCATGCCTTGTTGAGGTTGGTGAAGTCGATGCACATGCGCCACACCTTAAGCAGGAGGGGATCATCTTTCTTCTTCTCAACCAGGACCGGATTCGAAATCCAATCCAGGTGCAGCACCTCCATGATGAATCCGGCGGCCAGCAGTATAGCCAGATGCTCCATGACAGCAGCTCTTCTCTCATCCGAGAGGCGCCTAGTCGGTTGCTTCACCGGCTTCGCATCCGGTCGAACAAACAGAGAGTGCTCAGCCAACTCCCTCGGGATGCCTTGCAGATCGTCACTCGACCACGCAAAGGCATCCCGATTCTCACGGAGGAAGTCGACGAGCTCGCCTTCCTATTTGCTGTCCAGGTTGCTGCCAATGATAACTTGGCGCTCCGGGTTGCTGGGGTCCACGGACACCTTCTTGGTCTCCTTGGGGGGCTGAAACGACGCACCCTGCTCCGGGTTCACCATCCCGGGCATTCCGAGTTGTGAGGTCTTAGCCATCGCCACCACCTGCTGGATCCTCTTCTTCTCTCCTGCGATCACCAGGGACTCAGCTAAGCACGACCCCGCCGAGGCACACTCCATGGAGCGCTTGTGGTCTCCCGAGATGGTGATTATGCCGTTAGGTCCCGGCATCTTCATCTTGAGGTAGCCCATGTGTGTTGAGATCATGAACTTGGCGAGGGCCGGTCTGCCGATCAGTGCATGATACGGGCTCTCGAGGTCCACGACCTCGAACTCCAAGCTCTCGGTTCGACAGTTCTCCCGAGTTCCGAATAGTACCTCAACCCAGATTTTTCCCATGGGTGAGCAAGAGACCCCGGGCACAATGCCATGGAAGGTTGTCTCCGTGGGCAGCAGGGTGTTCATGGATACTCCCAGCTTCAGCATCGTGTCCTTGTACATGATGTTAATGGCACTGCCATTGTCAATCAGAACCCGGCTGAAGCGGACGTTGAGGTTGGGTCCGATAAAGGTCGGGTCCACCACCAAAGCATACGCTCCCGGCTTGGGCATAACCCGGGGGTGATCCTTCCGGCTCCAGGTGATCTCCATCTCGGACCAGTGCAAGAATTTGGGCACTGCCGGGATCACAGCGTTCACCTCCAGAGCACGCTGCCGCACACTCTTCTGGTCCGTAGGCTCAGTCACGAAGACCACATAGCTTTGGTGCGCCTCCCGGTAGTTACCCTGCTGCTGTCCGCCTTGGTTGCCGTTGTCGTTCCGGATGTGCACCACATTCACTGGGCGAGGTGGGGGTCCTCTCGGAGGAGGGGGAAGTCGGACATTGTTGGCCCCTGATGTCGGAGGAGGGGGTCTCGGAATATTGGGCCGAGATGCCGGAGCACTCGGCCGAATACCTCCCGAGCTGCCCTCCTGCAACGTGCGCTGATACCAGCTGCACTGCCGAGTAGAGTGGTTTGCGGGCTTGTTGGCCTCCAGAGTGTGGTAGCAGCACGGCTTATTCAACATCTCCTCATACGTCAGGGGCTTCTTCTGCTCCACCCAGGTCTTCTGCACCTCCTGACTTTGACCCCAAGCTGGGCCACTTGTCTTTTGACGCTGATTGTTGCCGACATCCTCCTGCTCCCGGGGGGCTACCTCCTGCTCCCGGGTTACTGCTGCGACATGCTGCGCGGCATGGTGGTATTCCGGCTGATTCCTCTTGTGGCCGAACTCTTGGCGATCATGGCTCCTGCTCGGTCCTGAGCGCTGAGGTCCCGCATTCCTCCTGTTGGAGTCTCCGACATCCACCAGGGGTTGCATGGGATCTCCAAGCGTATAGGTATCGGCGATGCGCATGGTTTCCGCCAAAGTCGTTGGCATCTTTCTCTGCAGTTTCTGCCATAACATAGAGCCATGCCGGCATCCTTGCGCAAACCAGGAGATGGCCTGCGCCTCCACCACCCCTTCGCAAGAGTTGCGAATATTGCTCCACCGGGTAAGGTACTCCCGGTCAGTCTCATTGCTCCTTTGCCTACAGATGGCGAGCTGCTGAGGTCTGTTGGGCCTTTTGTACGTGCTGGTGAAGTTGCTGATGAATGCTTCTTCAAAGTCCAACCAGCAGTCTATACTGCCAGTCCTCAGATTGTTCAACCAGATCCGGGCAGGTCCTTCCAACATCTGCGGTATATAACGTACTGCCCATCGTCTGTTTCCACCGGCTATGCTTACTGCAGTTACATAGTCGGTCAGCCAGTCCTCCGGCTTCTTGCTGCCGTCATAGGTCTTGGCACCTCTGTTGAGCTGAAAGTTCCGAACAGGAGGTTCCCGCATGATCCGAGGTCCAAAGCAAGCAGGTCCCGGAGGTCCTTGCTCTTCCACCATCTCGGACTGGTGAATCCGGTCCAGCCGGAACCTTGCATCTGCCGGGTTCAGCTGTCTTGTTCCTATCCGAGATCCCAAGGGGTTCTCGTCGGGCTGATACTCGAGCTGCTGCATCCCCGAGTTGCCATTATTGAGCCTATCCTGCACGGGGATCATGGCTTGACGGGGGGCGGAGATGATGTCCCCCTGCGGGTTTCCCTGTACATGGGGAGGATTCCGGGGTGGATTACCACGGCCAACCGGAGTGATGTTTCCCACACCCAGGTTACCATCTCCACGGGTACTTCCCGCCTGTCCCGGGTTATGCTGTCCGGCTTGCCCTGCCTGCTGGATACCGGCAAATGCCGGGTCATAGGTCTGTAGCTGCTTGTTCCTCCCGGAACCTCTACTCCGGCTCCGGCTTTTGCTCTTACTCTTGCTTCTGCTCGGATGTGGGGAAGAGGCTTCCCCATCCGACATCCGGCTATTGGGTCTGGCTGAATGCACCTGTGACCCTGCTCCGGGGTTCTTCTTCTTGAAGGCCTGGTTCTGCCGGTTGGCCTCAACCACCAGCTCGTTGACTCTCTCCTGTTGCTTGCGCAGGGCTTCACCGGATAAGCCTACCAACTCGGCCATGGCGGCTTCGGCGGCCCTAAGAGTTTTTGCCGGTGAACTGTACACTGGCTTCCCCGCAGAAATCCGGCTTCCGGTGTTGCTAGTGGTGGCTCCACCAGCCAGCTCCTCATTCACCATTCTTCCCTTCTTGCGTAGATCTGCAATGCGCTTCTCCCGGGAGTCTATCTTGGTGAATCCGTGAGCAGCATTGTACTCCCGGAGGTTAACGCTGAGCTCGCGACGGAGCTCGGTGATTTCCTTTGCCTCAGCGAGAAGCAACCTTCGCTGCTCCTCCAACTCAGCCGAAGTGGCCTGGGTATCCGCTCCGGTAACCACGGGTACAGCTAACTTGGCTACCAAACCCGAGAGGGGATCCGGACGGCGTCGCGGCTGGGACGGCTGTGGATCACCATCTCGGGCCGCAGGTCTTTCCTGCGGGGGTTTGGCCAAACGAGGGACGCCGTCGGTATTGCCATCAGCATCCTGGTATTCCTCCTCGGTGGTTCCGACCATCATCACTGCGACGGAACTCGGGGAGCGGTCAGTACGCAGACCCCGAGCTGCGCTTAGCATGGGAGGGTCATCAGCCTCCAGGACTAGGTCCGGGTAGCTACAGACAACCTCGGTGGCCACATAGGTGGTGAAACCACCGAAGTCGACAAGACATCCATTCCCCGGGAACGGTCTGTTCCGGAAGCAGCCTGCGTTGTCGGCGACGAAATCCATCTCCCCAAGTCTTACGACTAGACCAGAGAGAACCCGAACGTCGAAATGTACTGGGGAGCCCGTCCGGATGTGTATACCAGCCAACGCCTCTGTCAGCCCCACGGTGGGCGCCAACTGTCGTGGTGGTGTCACGGCAGATGCCATAGGATGGCTAATTTGTGGGGCCGATGGACGTTGGTGGATCCGGGGAGGGATAGCGAGTTGAAGAACTCACACGGGGAGGATCCCGGTAAAACCGAGATCTCCCAAGAACACGAAACAAGAACAAAGCGCAACGGGGAAGATCTAACAAATACAAACAAATGCACGAAGGCACCAAGCACACACACGATATACCCAGGTTCAGGGCCCTCGTGAGGAGGTAACACCCCTACTCCTGCCTTTCCTCTCTATATAATGGTGGTACAAGAACTACAACTTGCTACAAGAGCTATCAAAGGTAGAAGTACTAAGAACTAGATGAACTCAAGGTGAAGAGGAGTAACTGCTCTAAGAGTAAATGCAACTATAGCTTTGGCTCTCAGGTTGGTCTCTCTCTCTCAGGAGCAGTTATGGCGCCTTTTATAGAGGTCCGGCCGGGAGGGCCGGAAACCCTAATTTGGCTCGGCCCCACCGGACAGGCCTAGCCGGGATGTCGTCACCGGCTAGTGCGACCTAGCCGCCGGGCTATCCGGCGTTGCCCCTTCGTCATCATGTCGCTAAGGACGGCAGGCGCCGTCCTGCATCATCATTGTCCCCTTGTCAGAGACAAGACATGTCTTTGCCCATCCCGGATAGCCTTTTCCGGATTGCCGGGCTAGGCATGTCAGGTCTTGTCGTACCACGGTCGTACCGGCTGACGCGCTCCCGTGTCAGGCGGGAGGTGACCATGCTTCCGTGTCAGGCGGGAGGTGACCATGCCTCCGTGTCAGGCGGAACGGTACTTCCCCCCGCGATATACGGGAAAGCCTGCTCTAGACCGTTGACGGCCTACTGGGAGCTCTCTTGCCGGCTACCTCCTCTCTTGCCACTGGGAGCCTCTTCTGCATAAGATCAAGATCGACACGTACAATCCGGTTAGTGCTTACCCGGGATACCTATCCGGTAAATCCGAGTACGCCATCACCCGGGAACCTCCTCGGTGTCCCAGGTCCGGGATCCTTTCCGGAGATGTCCGAACTTATCTCAGGATGAGTAACTCTAGGCCTAGCCTCCCGAAGATGTCTTAGTCTACCAGCAAAGACATCTTCGAGAAGCTAGTTCTTAGAGGAACCATCCGCTCTTGCCCGTGCTGCAAATGCGAGGGTCGGGGATGTCTATTTATAGTCGCACGACCTGACCCTTACGGCTGCCACGTGGCCCCTTGGCCTTTCCCTGCGCCCAAGTGACCAGCTGCCCTTTCGGCACACCAAGAGGTGCCTTTTGCTGTCGCCAAAGGTCAAGCACTGTTGTTACCCATTATAATTTACCGGGATCTGCCCCTACCCGGGGGGCAGCCCCCCGACAGTCGGGCTGTAGTTTCTTAACGTACGCCTCACAACCCCAAACCTTCAGAAACGATAACTTAGGCTTATGGCCATACCATAGTTCATACGGCGTCGTTTCAACGGACTTGGACGGAGCCCTATTTAAAATGAATGCGGCTGTTTCTAACGCATAACCCCAGAAGGACACTGGCAGATCGGTAAGAGACATCATAGATCGGACACTATCCAGTAGAGTACGATTACGTCGCTCGGACACACCGTTTCGCTGCGGCGTTCCGGCGGGCGTAAGTTGGGGCACTATGCCACAACTCTTCAGATGTGTGCCAAACTCAAAACTCAAGTACTCTCCACCGCGATCGGACCGGAGATGCTTGATTTTCCTATTAAGCTGATTCTCAACTTCACTCTGGAATTCTTTGAACTTTTCAAACGTTTCAGACTTGTGTTTCATCAAATAGATATAACCGTATCTACTCAAGTCATCAGTGAAGGTGACGAAGTAACGATAACCATTGCGTGTCGAAACGCTCATTGGTCCACATACGTCTGTATGTATGATCCCCAACAAATCCGACGCCCGTTCAACGATACCTTTGAACGGCGTCCTGGTCATTTTGCCCATGAGGCATGGTTCACATGTATCGAGGGATCCGAAATCCAACGAGTCCAAGAGTCCATCGGAGTGGAGTCGCTTCATGCGCTTTATACCAATATGACCAAGACGGCAATGCCACAAAAACATGGCGGTATCGTAACTACACTTAATTCGTTTGGCTTCTATGTTATGGATGTGAGTACTACGATCGAGATTCAACAAGAATAAACCGTTATTCTCGGGAGCATCAACATAAAAGATATCATTCATATAAATAGCACAATTGCTTGACACTGATTTAAATGAATAACCGTCTTGTAACAGGCAAGACCCACTTATAATGTTTACACTCAAGGATGGCACAAAATAACATTTATTTAAAACCAAAACTAATCCCGATGGTAGATGTAGAGGGAGCGTGCCGACAACCACCACGTCGACTCTCGATCCGTTGCCGACGCGCATCGTCACCTCATCCTTCGCCAGCCGCCTTCTATTCCGTAACTCCTCCTGAGAGTTACATATATGAGCAACAGAACCAGTATCAAATACCCACGTATTGCTCCGGGCGGATGTAAGGTACACATCTATAACATGTATATCAAATATACCTTTCTCTTTGTCGACCGTCTTGCCAGACTTCCTATCCTCCAGATACTTGGGGCAGTTGCGCTTCCAGTGACCCTTCCCCTTGCAGTAGAAACACTCCACGCTAGCTCTGGGACCAGATTTGTTAGTCCTGGGCTTGGCAGCCAATTTTGCCTCCCTCCGGGACTTCCAGCTCTGCTTTCCCTTGCCACCGGACTTCTTGAAATCAACGGTCTTGTTGACCATCAACAGTGTGTGCTCCTTCTTAATCTCTACCTCAGCAGTCTTGAGCATCACGAACACTTCACCCAGGGACTTAGCCATGCCCTGCATGTTGTAGTTCATGACGAAGCCTTTGTAGCTTGGTGGCAACGATTGCAATACCCTGTCAATCGCCAGCTCATCGGGAATCTTGCACTCCAGAGCATTCAGGCGTTGAACGTCGCCAGACATCTTGACTACATGCTCGTTCACACTGCTATGCTCTTCCATCTTGGCTGAGAAGAAAAGCTCAGAAGCTTCATATCTCTCAGCCTTAGCCTGCGGCGCAAAGACAGCCTTAAGATCCGAGATGATCTCAAAGGCGCTCATCTTCTCAAAGCGCTTCTGCAGGTCGAATTCCATGGCGTAGAGCATGCCACTCTGGACAAAGGCAGAATCCTCCGATCGGGTCTGGAAGACCTTCTTCTCATCCTCAGAGGCATCATCTGCAGGAGGGTCACCTATGGCGGCCTCAATGACGTAGGCCACCCTATGGGGAGTGAGGAGGATCCTCAGGTTGCGGAACCAGGCCATGAAGTTTGACCCATTGGTCTTAAGCTTTTCTTTCTCAAGGAACAGACCTAGGTTAAACGAGGGGCGAGACATCTACAATGGAATTTGCAACAACATAAGACTTTGTTCACAATAATTTTGAGTTATAGTATTTTAGAAAATAACTAACATAACTCCCACTCAAACGAACATCCCTCCTATTCGTTTAAGCGATTACACGACCCCCATCCATTGCACCGCCCCTCATCATCAAAGCCGGCGGCACAACTTCAAGAGTAGACAAAATCGTCCGTCACACCAATTTTGTGACTCGTGCTCGACCTTTCGGTCTTCCTGTTCCGAGGCCATACTTCTGAGTATGCTAGGCTCGCGACCAAAGACCTCCACGCTGACGCTTGTGCAACATGGCTTACACCCACCGTATGCGAACGAAGATATGTCTGACACCCGATCATCACGGCCTGCCTCATAACGTAGAACTTTATTGGTGGTGCGCGTTGGAGGGAGAACACTAGTGGTATTTTGAAGGGATCATCTTATTCAGCTACCGCCGTGTAACACACACAATCACACAAAATAAGATGCACACAAAACATCAAATGTAATGCAATGTGATATAGTCCATCGCGCCATGGTCTTCTTGGCGCCCGCAGTTTATAAACAATTTAATAAACCTACCTTGACCATATCACATAGCCCCTGCAAAATAAAGTTAGACGCTTCTACTTTATCTTTTGCATATTTTACGTGGCTTGGGGCTTTCGTAAATAGAGCCGCTTCATACCTACGAATCTTATGACCACAACAACGATCCAATAATTGCATATTTAAGCATCCCTTTCGGGCCCTACATTGAAAATGCAAAGACCAACTAAAGAGAGAGAAACTGTCACCCGCCAGCCACAGATACGGTACAGGCCGTATGTCAGTAGTGGAACCAGTCTCGCGTAAGCGTACGCGTAAAGTCGGTCCGGGCCGCTTCATCAACTCAATGCCGCTGGAATACACAAGTGCACGCTAGAGGGTAGCAAATAACAGGAACGGTGCCCCCGTGCAGAGCACGGGTTCTAACAGCGTACAGCTATATCTTACGATAGATCGGCTCTGATACCACTGAAGGGGATCGTGGGCAGAAAACAATAATTTTCCTAGCAACGATATCCTTAAACTAGCCAAGATCTATTCTATGCAGATATAGTAGTACGAACGGAGATCGGAATACGTACCCTTGTAGTCCGAAAGCGGGGATTACGTTCCCGCACAAACGTTGTCGATGAAGACCGACGAAGCCGACCTCAAGGTCGTGTAGAGGAAGCAGGCCTCCGAGTACCGCTAGCGCAGCACCTCGCAGGGAGTCGCACACGTACGGTGGAGACGACGCCTCCGAAGCTCCAGTCCAGGACGAGCAGCGGAAGACTTGGACCGGAACACCAGCAGCGCGGCAGCGGGCTATGGTGGAGGAGATCCCCGACTCCTCTTGCTCGGCGCGGCTCCGACTTGGGAACCACGAGATCGAGAGAGAAATCAGGAATTAATTGGTGAATTAAAAGGCTGGGGGTGCCCCTTCTTATATAGGCTCCCAAGGGGAGCCAACCTTGCCAGCCAGGCAATGTGGGACTAACCCCCCACAGCCTGGTTCGGCCAAGGGAGTGCGCCGGCCCCCTGGTGGGCCCCTTGTGGTCCACCTAGGCCGGCCCTCCTGGCCCCCACCGAATTCCCCTAGGGAATTTTCCCCTCTTGGGCCTTCTTTCGTCCGGAAGGCCCATTTAGGGAAATCTGCCTTAATAAATTCGAAAATAAATATATAAATCATATTTGCATATTAATAACACTAATTAATATCAAACATAATATATATAATATTTCCTAGCTCCGAAAACTCTTTCGGCGCTGCCCGATCTCCATCGGACCTCTCCCGGGACGCTCCCGGTGATCTCCTTCCTTTCCGGTTGTCTTGTCGAAACCCCTTAAGTGTGTTACCCTAGCGGTTCGATATAATATCAGGTATGATCAAGACTCCTCAATGATCAACGACTAACCCGTAGGCCTGGACCCCATGAATTAATCCCTGAGATATAACGAATGACTTTCATCTATCAAACCTGAACGTGACGTCTTAGACCTTTTGCCATAGCGATACTTAGCACGTCCGAGTGTCGTTCCATAGATATCTCCATACCTAATCCCGACCTCGTTACCGACGACGCTATCTTCTACTCGTTCATGATCTCATGTCTCCGTGACCTAGTCACATGCTTGCAAGCTCATTAGACAAGATCTCACCGAGTGGACCCGAGAGTATCTATCCTGCTATGCGGACTGGCAAATCCCGCTCTTGACCCCTCGTCTCAATACTCCTTTCCAATACCCAAAAGTATCACCGTTATTGTCATACTAAATAAGATACGACGTTTGGTGCAATGAAAGTATCTTCGGGGAATATCAATAAGAGTTGATCTCACGGTCAAAGGTGTAATGACTATGTTCTCCAAATCTGGGTATGTCCATCACATCACTCTCCAGCGATATGACTCTCATTGCCGACCGGCGCCATGCCCCATGACCGGGAAACCTCGATCATCAATCGCGCAACGAAACTAGTCTTAGTAGAGGCTACTAGGGACCTGGTTGTTTGCGTATCACACCCGCATTAATGTTTCCGCTTAATACGGTTCTAGCATGACACAAAAACCTATTATGAACAAATGAGATATGATAAAGAATACACTTTATTAATTGCCTCTAGGGCATATCTCCTTCAATAAAACCATAGTAGGGTCCAATGTAACGAGCACAAACATTCCCATAATAATCGACATATAAAGCATAGTTAGGGTTGTTGTCCCCGGCGTGATCTTTACGAGTAGGTTTGCCCCTTGTGACATTCCTACTCGCAAGACCTTCCTTGGATTGAATGGAGTCGGCCTTCTTGGCTTGGATGGGGTTGACGCTCTTGGGAATACCCTTCTTGGCATTCATCTTCATGGGAGGCACATATCCAAGACCTTCCTTTCCTTGTCGAGTGTGAGGCTCCACGATGGGAGTCTCAACAACTTGCTTACCCTTAGAAGGATGATCTTGTATGTGGAGGCCTTAGTCATCTCACTCTTCAACCTAGCATTCTCCTTCACAAGATTAGCATTATCACACGAACACTTAGAGGTAGAGATGCTAAGAGAATCAAGGTTAGTTAGCCGAGTTTGGAGTTGAGCATACGACTCCTTTAGAAGAGCATGTTCACTCTCCAAAGCCTTGTGAGCTATGACGAGCTTCTCCATGTCCTCAATGAGTCTAACATGCCCAACCGCAAATTCGGCTTTATCTTGTTGAGCCACCTTGAATTTAGCAAAGTACATATCACGATCCTTAATGAGCTTAGCATGTGAGGAATTATGAGTTTCCTCAATAGTTTCAAGTTGCTCCTCAAGACGAGCATGAGACTCTTCAACCTCCTCAAGAGAGGATTTCAAGTAGGATAGAAAAATAGTGTCTTCTATTTCTATCTTACCATTCTCTTAATTGAGATGCTCTAGCTCACCAATCCGAGCCATGAGGGCACCAACATGTTTTTTGCTATCACCTTGCAAGTTAGTGATAAAAGAGTCGAATGCCACAAGCTCTTGCTTGATTTGAAGGCTAGAGGCATCATCAAGTTCATTCATTTCATTCATGATAGAGGAAGAGGATGAAGGTACCTCCGATGCCTTTGCCATAAGACACCTTGAGCTCTTGGTGATGGAGTTCTCATTTGGCGATGTGAATAGTGATGATGAAGAGCTTGTCGTAGTTGAAGGAGTTATTGTTGTTGATGGAGAAACGATAGTTGTTGATGTGGTGGCAAGAGCCGCCACTTCATTTGGCGTTTCTTCCTCCGATTCTTCATCATCGGTAGGATACTGCTCTTGAGTCAACAACACGATGCGAGGCTTCTTGTTAAAAGGCCTCTTCTTTCCATAGGCCTTCTTGGGAGGCATCTTGGTTTTGTCCTCGAGCACTAGACGTCCACCATGCTCTTCTCTTTTCTCATAAGGGCACTCAGCAACCAAATGGAACATGTCTTGACAATTGTAACATGTCCTTGACTTGGAGGGTGAGACCCTATCGGCTTGAGGTGCACTCTTGTCAAAACGCATCTTGCCTCTTGAGGGGTTGTTCCAAAATGTGCGAGCCGCAAGAGCGAGATGATCATTGTAAGCAATCTTGAGTGCTTCCTCGGGCATGGCGGCAAAGATTCCAAGATCATCATCATCGTTGTCTTCCTCAACGGTAGCCTTCAAAGCAAGGTTGGTTGTGCCTCTTTGCATTCCAAGAGCCCTTGCCCTTGCATCTTGAGCATTCTTAGTGGCTACCTTATAAGCGGCCATCTCTTGCATAACCTCATTAGATGTCATGAGATGGTAGTTGTGTCTTCCTTGAAGACTCTTGACATCGGTTGGCTCACATTCCATCATAGAACTAACATACTTCCCCTTGATCCAAGCATCATCAATATGAGAGGCACCAACTTCACGAAAGCTTGTGACTATTGTCACCAATCTTCGATACATCATCTCATGATCTTCACCATCAAGCTTGAAGAAGCCTTCGGCTTCATTGCTCAAAGAGTCATAGCGGTTCCTCCTCATGCTATCATTTCCAACGAACAACTCGGATAGAGCATCCCATGTATCCTTGGCGGTGGTAAGGTGTTGGATGAGAGACATGTCCTTGTTCCCAACCGCCTTTTGGATCATGTAGAGAGCGGTGTCATCAAGTTGAGCCTCCACCACTTCTCTTCTTGTTAAGTTGGTTGGATCATGCGGCTTGTATCCAACTTGAATGATACGCCACAACTCGATTGAAGAGCTGCACACATGAGACTTCATCACATATTGCCATTGAGAGAAAGTATAATCTTTAAGCAATGGTGGATCACCCCTATGAGAAACTTACGGATGAGGAATAATGGGATCGGGGGTATGGTATTGGGATGGGGGAGGAGTGGCGTTGTAGCCTTTAGGCACTTCATCTTGGGAAGATGAAGTGTTTTGATGGTTTGAGGAACTAGTAGCATCACCCTTCTCATCCAAAGGCAATTGCTTTCCCTTCAACAATTCGGGGTCCACATCTTGAGTAATGCCCGGAGGCACCAGAGACTTTGAGGGCAAAGCAAGAGAGGTTTCCTTAGATGTCTTGAGAGACTCAAGCATATCATGAAATTTCTTGAACTCGGTTTGTATAGACGATGCCAACTTTGTTTCCAAAGAGTTGATATCGGCCATAGTGGCACCTGTAACATCCCAACATTTTATAATATTCAAAAATCACTAAAATTTAAAACTTTTCTTTTTATTAAAATAAAATATTAAATGCATAAAGAAAACAACTATGAAAGACTTCAAACTTGAGTTTAATAATTCAAATGTCACAGTTTAAACATTTTATTATCCACTGTGTTTCAAAAACCTTAAAATATAATTTGACAAATATTTTACAAACTACAATCCATTTTATTTTAAATAAATTAGTTTCTTTATAAGTATTTGAATTAAACCACTTAGCCATATCTATTCATAAATACAAGAGTATTCGAAAGGCTATATAATTACTAAATGGTTTTCATTCCTTTAACTATGTTAAAAATATAGTTGGAAATTATAAGCCTATAGTGTATAACTTTAAAACTTCATAGAATTTAAATTAATGAATTAGCCAAATAAACATTTCATTAGCTTAAATGAATTTCATCTATTTTTCATAACATGAAATGATTAATAGATCCTAAATAAAAATAAAATTAAAATAAAGGTCTTGTCCAAAGTTGTTATGAAGTTTCAAATGCATAAAATATAATGTTGCACAATTATTGTCAATTAAAAAGGAATACATTATCTTTTCCATTTTCATATAGTTGTGTTATGTCATTAATAATTATACCAAAGCCAAAAATGAATTTAGAAATTGAAAATGAGTTTAAATAACTTAAAAATTCAAACATATTGAAATGTGGGTATTTTACAAATTTTATTTAGCCAAAAGAAAATCTAAATAAGATAGAAATTCAAATTTGACTTTAAGTGTCAAATTTGTAATTAATCAATATTTCAAAATATTATTTTTCAAAAATATTCAAAACATGCCCACAATTGGTTTAACAGAAAGGTAATAATTTTACAATTTTTTAGAAATTAATTTGACATCATTTGGTTATTTAAATCAAAAGATATGAATTAAACAAATAAAACAGAAAAAGAATTATTGGATGACGTCATCACTGACGTCATCGTCTCTAACCTCCGTCCGGGAAAATCTCCCGAGATCTTCTTCTCCGATTCGATCCCAAATCCGAGCGATACGTGCGGGATTTGTTGCCGTAGATGCGTCCTTATAAAACCCCACGTCCCCGCCGTCTTTTCCCCCTCAAACCCTAAGTAAATCACGCCGCCAGGCCGCCGCACGGGCTCGCCGGAGTCCACCGTGTCCGCCGCCGCCATTCTTTCGATTGCCGGTAACATAGAAGGTTTCTCCGCCCCCCTTTGGTCTCCTCGGATCCCCCTGCTCCTGGCGCATCCTCCTGACTCTTTCCCCGCTCTCTTCTTGCAGCTAATCGAGAGGGGAGCACGAGCGGAAGGTCGCCGGCGTCCCGTACTTCTCCGTCTGCGAGTCCACGCCGCCAGAGGATATTCCGCGAGACGCCATCGCCTCTGTAGTCTTCGCCGCGCCACGCTGAACTCCGGCGTCAACTCCCTGAGCAAAGAGGACCACCGGAGCGTCGGGTTCGTCCACGCCAGAGCCGCGCCGCCGTCATCGTCGTCGCCGGTGACCACTGCGCCGCCACGGTATGGTCCAAGCCCCCAGCGTCGTCCGATTAAATCTCTACGGCTTAGATTAGATGGTCGCGGACGAATCGGTACGATCCGATCTGGACCGTCAGATCCAGATCTGACGGCCCAGATCTGTAACTTATCCACGTCAGCAGCCACGTCGACGCCACGTCACTGCCCAGTCAGCTGCCACGTGGAAAAGGATTTCCTTAATTAAAATTAATTGGCAGTTTTACAGAAACACCCCTGTCACTTAGATCTGTCACAACTTTTTAACCACAACTCCAAATTTAATAATTTTTATATATTTGGAAAGCTCTCGACATGTAGAATATTTTGGATCTAACAAATTTCAAATTTGACTTAGTATAAAATATTCAAATTTCAAATGGTGAATTTGAGTATATTTGTAATAACTTTAAATCTATAAATCCAAAAATTGCAAATAAATATGTTTTAGAAACTTTAGAATATTTGTGAATTAATGCTACTGCTATAAAATATTGTTGAGTAATTTTTGAATGATTTCATAGTTGTGTGTTTAATTTGAATAGTTTGACTAATTTTGAAATAACTTTTAATAGAAACATTATTTTTGATTAAATCCAATTGCAATAGATTTAATTAAATGCTCTCTCTCTATTAACACTAATTATAAAATTTTGGTATAAAATTTAGTCATAGGAAAATTTAATCTTATAATTATTCCTTTTATTATATATTCCAAAATTTGAAATTTATTTAAATTGCATTTATAAATTCATGCATATTTATAAAGAAATCACAAAAGTTATTTTTATGTTTCTTGTGATTTAAAATTTCATTTCATTCATAGCATACTTTATTCTCATAGGAAAACCCCTCTTCATTAGTTTTCTCTAAGTTAGAAAATAATTTCAACTTAGTATTTTGGAAAAGTGCTATACACTTAGACACTTAGGATTTCCAAGATGGAGCTAAAAGGCCAATGAAGGACTTAGCCAAAAACAAGACTTCAGAAGTATCTTCAAGGAGAAGAAGCACTTAGAAGAAAATCAAGAAGAGGTTCATGAAGGACTTAGAAGAAAACAGACTCTGGAAGCATCCCAAAGATGTGAAGCACTTGGAAGAAAAGTGAGAAGAAGTTCAAAAAGGCCAACCCCCTTTATTCTCTAAGTCTTTCTCTCTGTCTTTTCTCCTCTTCTGAGACTTCATGAAGACTAAGTAAATCCAAGACCAGCCTCGAGGATACAAGAATCATCAAGTCTGAAGATTCATCAAGACTACCAAGAACTCAATCAAGACATCATCCAGAAGAAAGTTACAAGTCTGGAGATGAAGCCTGGAGGACAACTACAACTTTCTTTCTACCTTTTCCCTCTTTCCTAATCTTGTCTTTTAGACTTAAACAAAATTTGATCATGATGTTATCATCTTGAAGTTGTTGGATCCTAGCAGCATAGTGGGATGAAGCGGCCTGGAAACAAACCTTACATGTCCACGTACATGAGACCTGTTCCACAATTTAAGTGGTTGGCCGGGTGTCTGTCTCTCTCACTATAGTGAATGTCCAATTTACAAAGAGTTGATAATAATCATTGATCACCTTGAACAAATGACTTAGTATTTTTCTCTAAGTATTTTGCACATCATGGCTAAGCCATTAGAGTGCTTGTTTCAAGAAGATATAAAACAAAGTATGTTTATCCAACTTAAGACCTTAGTCCTTAGTCATTCTTGACCCACCTATTTGCCTTGCCTTAACTTAAAAGATTTTCAGGGCATGGAGAAGTATTTCTAGCCTTAGGAATATTTTGCACATCAGGCATAAACATATTTTCCTTAGAAAGTTTTATGAAACTTATGTATTCAGCTAGTACGTGTTTGTGTGCATTGTGGAGTTGTGCTTGTTTGTTGATTGTTGTATTGTTGTTTGCTATTATTGTTAGATTAAACGGAGAGCAAACGTTCGTTGTTGAAAAGAGTTTGTGAACAACGACAACATTCAAAGGCAAGTGGCACACCTCATAAACTTCCTATTTTCATATGCATTACTTAGTGTATTTTTATATGCATGTGTTGCTATGCTAAACCTGTGTAGAATCCCTTATACATGTGTCTAGGTTCCTATGCAATACTTGGTAGAATTATTGATGCTATGCAAATGTTGTTTTGTGAAAATCTAAATTCTATTAAGTTAAGAATGAAACACCTGGGTGGTAATTGGTCGGATGGTTTATGTTGAGTGGCTACTCAGGTCCATTTCTATGGTTCCTAGAGTATGTACACTTGAGAATGGCCACCAAGGAACAGAGGAATCTGAAGAACTCCGAGTGACGATTGCTTCCAGTGCAGCCATTGCCATATGGGCTCTGGCTTGATCAATTATGTTGCGTGGACTCTCTCCGGCTTGACAAGCAGATGTAGGGGGATGTTAGGTGGAACGGGTCAAGCCAGAGTGGGAGGGAAAATGCTTCTGAAAGATCTCGTCTCCTTCTCTCCTTTTCCTTATCACAAATGGTGTGTAAAGGATACCATGGGTTGAATGGGTACAATGGTGAAAGTGCACAACCTCTGCAGAGTGTAAAACTAAGTACTTAGCCGTGTCCCCGGTTACGGACAATTTTGAGCAGCTGATCAAGGACGTCAACGGAGGATTCCATCATTCCAACTTCAGAAATAAAACTTGATGGGTGAACAAGGGAAGATGAGATTTATGGTTTTCATGCCATACTCGTCGAGATTTCAAGAAAAGTGTTTTCAAATGAATAGGAAAAATTGGCTTTATGCAAATTAGCCTTGAACTCCACCAGCCAAATATGCATATAGGCTTTAGAGTTATTCTATAAGTGTCCACCATAGTGTCACTTGCCAGACTCCATTTTTAATGGAATCTGACCCACGTTGTTGCAATATTTTTCTTATTGCAGATTTGATCAGATGACGAGTGAGGTTTCGTAAAGTTTTCGAGTCTACAACCAACATGTTTTCGCCCGTGGCAGCATGAAAGTTATAGAGACTCACTGCTATTGTGTTTCCGCTGTGTACTTTTCCAATGCTAGCTTTATGCTATGAAACTTGTATCAAATATTTTGTAATTCTGGATCATCGATGTAATAAAATTGACCTTTGTTGTGATATTACATCGTAAACTGTGTGTGCAAATGAATCGATCCAGGGATTTGCACTATACACATGTATCTGCCTTATTTAAAGTGCAGGTACGCTACAGATGGTATCAGAGCACTGTGTTGTCTGTAGGTTCGAAACCCTAGGTTTGGATAGAAATAGGTTTGACCATAGGATTGAAAATCTATTTTTCTTTACTTTTCTAAAACTATGTCTTTCTCGTATTCTCATCTACTATCAACCTTCTAAAAACCTCTTATCTTTTTCTAGATGACCATGTTCTATTAGTCTAAGCCTGATTCTACTGCCTCATATGGAAAAGCTACGATTAATCATGAAGTTCTGCATGCATGGAAGACCACTGAAGAACCAGGTTTCGACTACACTTCTAAGAAAACCAAGAAAGTTGAACAAGAACTTGAAGCAGTCATGAAGGAGATAGATTTGACCACCACCAAAAATAGAATGACGATATCGTGTTAGTGTATTGATCATATCAACTTAGCTATATGACAATACAAGATTGATTGTTTGTTGTGAACCTTGTTGCTTGATGTTTGTTAGATGTTGATTGATTATGCTAGGAATTGGTTGCCTTGTTCTAAAAATTATTGAATTCTCCATAGTACATATAATTAACTCATTTATTTTCTAAAAACCAGCAGATGTCTCACTTCAATATCAACAACAGTAAATTTTACCCAACTACGCGAATACTGTTAAGGGACCAGAGTCAGAAGGTGATCAATGACCACTCGCCAAAGATTGATCAAAACCATAGGGATGTTGAAGAGGACCCTATGACCAAACTAAAGGCATGCAAAACTTGCGGAGAGATAGGACATACGTTCGAAGATTGCTCTGATGAGTGGCCCCATGGTCACATCAGACGTCCAATTAATGGACGCCGCTCCAAAAGGATTATTTGCTTCCTGTGTGAAGGAACGACCCATGTTCCAATCCAATGCCCATATTATCCCTTGGTGCAACAAGCTAACCAGCAAGCCAAGGAAGGAATGCAAAAGTCTCTCATGAAGACCCTGGAGGAACAAAGACAAAAGAGTGAATCCAAGAAGGATCTAAGCCACTTAACATGCTTCAGGTGCAAGGATAAGGGACACTATGCCAGTGGCTGCCCTGAGTGGAAGAAGAATAAATCTCTCCAAGGACCGAGTGGAAAGCGTGAGTGCTAAAAACTTTCTGTATCCACCACATGCCATTGTATTTTGAACACTTGTACGCTCTACATCAGAGGAATAAACGAGATTACACAAAGTTTCTAGACTGACCACAAAAATTTCTTTTAAGGGTGGTAGCCACCTAGAGAATTCAAACCCAGTCGCTTAAACACAGAGATCTCAAACTATCTTTCTTTTCATCCTTCTAATCAGAAAAACCATTCACTGCCAAGTTTTCAAGTTTCCTTGTCCGAAATTTCATTTCCCAAAACATCTCGAGCTATCAGAATCACTCAAGCCTTTGCTTTGTCTTTCTAGCCTCTCCGAATCTCGGGGACGAGATTCCTTTTAAGGGTGGTAGTCTGTAACATCCCAACATTTTATAATATTCAAAAATCACTAAAATTTAAAACTTTTCTTTTTATTAAAATAAAATATTAAATGCATAAAGAAAACAACTATGAAAGACTTCAAACTTGAGTTTAATAATTCAAATGTCACAGTTTAAACATTTTATTATCCACTGTGTTTCAAAAACCTTAAAATATAATTTGAAAAATATTTTACAAACTACAATCCATTTTATTTTAAATAAATTAGTTTCTTTATAAGTATTTGAATTAAACCACTTAGCCATATCTATTCATAAATACAAGAGTATTCGAAAGGTTATATAATTACTAAATGGTTTTCATTCCTTTAATTATGTTAAAAATATAGTTGGAAATTATAAGCCTATAGTGTATAACTTTAAAACTTCATAGAATTTAAATTAATGAATTAGCCAAATAAACATTTCATTTGCTTAAATGAATTTCATCTATTTATCATAACATGAAATGATTAATAGATCCTAAATAAAAATAAAATTAAAATAAAGGTCTTGTCCAAAGTTGTTATGAAGTTTCAAATGCATAAAATATAATGTTGCACAATTATTGTCAATTAAAAAGGAATACATTATCTTTGTCCATTTTCATATAGTTGTGTTATGTCATTAATAATTATACCAAAGCCAAAAATGAATTTAGAAATTGAAAATGAGTTTAAATAACTTAAAAATTCAAACATATTGAAATGTGGGTATTTTACAAATTTTATTTAGCCAAAAGAAAATCTAAATAAGATAGAAATTCAAATTTGACTTTAAGTGTCAAATTTGTAATTAATTAATATTTCACAATATTATTTTTCAAAAATATTCAAAACATGCCCACAATTGGTTTAACAGAAAGGTAATAATTTTACAATTTTTTAGAAATTAATTTGACATCATTTGGTTATTTAAATCAAAAGATATGAATTAAACAAATAAAACAGAAAAAGAATTATTGGATGACGTCATCACTGACGTCATCGTCTCTAACCTCCGTCCAGGAAAATCTCCCGAGATCTTCTTCTCCGATTCGATCCCAAATCCGAGCGATACGTGCGGGATTTGTTGCCGTAGATGCGTCCTTATAAAACCCCACGTCCCCGCCGTCTTTTCCCCCTCAAACCCTAAGTAAATCACGCCGCCAGGCCGCCGCACGGGCTCGCCGGAGTCCACCGTGTCCGCCGCCGCCATTCTTTCGATTGCCGGTAACATAGAAGGTTTCTCCGCCCCCCTTTGGTCTCCTCGGATCCCCCTGCTCCTGGCGCATCCTCCTGACTCTTTCCCCGCTCTCTTCTTGCAGCTAATCGAGAGGGGAGCACGAGCGGAAGGTCGCCGGCGTCCCGTACTTCTCCGTCTGCGAGTCCACGCCGCCAGAGGATATTCCGCGAGACGCCATCGCCTCTGTAGTCTTCGCCGCGCCGCGCTGAACTCCGGCGTCAACTCCCTGAGCAAAGAGGACCACCGGAGCGTCGGGTTCGTCCACGCCAGAGCCGCGCCGCCGTCGTCGTCGTCGCCGGTGACCACTGCGCCGCCACGGTATGGTCCAAGCCCCCAGCGCCGTCCGATTAAATCTCTACGGCTTAGATTAGATGGTCGCGGACGAATCGGTACGATCCGATCTGAATCGTCAGATCCAGATCTGACGGCCCAGATCTGTAACTTATCCACGTCAGCAGCCACGTCGACGCCACGTCACTGCCCAGTCAGCTGCCACGTGGAAAAGGATTTCCTTAATTAAAATTAATTGGCAGTTTTACAGAAACACCCCTGTCACTTAGATATGTCACAACTTTTTAACCACAACTCCAAATGTAATAATTTTTATATATTTGGAAAGCTCTCGACATGTAGAATATTTTGGATCTGACAAAATTCAAATTTGACTTAGTATAAAATATTCAAATTTCAAATTGTGAATTTGAGTATATTTGTAATAACTTTAAATCTATAAATCCAAAAATTGCAAATAAATATGTTTTAGAAACTTTAGAATATTTGTGAATTAATGCTACTGCTATAAAATATTGTTGAGTAATTTTTGAATGATTTCATAGTTGTGTGTTTAATTTGAATAGTTTGACTAATTTTGAAATAACTTTTAATAGAAACATTATTTTTGATTAAATCCAATTGCAATAGATTTAATTAAATGCTCTCTGTCTATTAACACTAATTATAAAATTTTGGTATAAAATTTAGTCATAGGAAAATTTAATCTTATAATTATTCCTTTTATTATATATTCCAAAATTTGAAATTTATTTAAATTGCATTTATAAATTCATGCATATTTATAAAGAAATCACAAAAGTTATTTTTATGTTTCTTGTGATTTAAAATTTCATTTCATTCATAGCATATTTTATTCTCATAGGATAACCCCTCTTCATTAGTTTTCTCTAAGTTAGAAAATAATTTTTTTTTGAGGCGCAAAACAGTAGGGAAAAATCCCTACTGTTTAATTTTCAATTTTCACATTAACTGCTGTACAAATTACATGGAAAAGTTCATAAAGTATCCAACCATTGAGTCATCCCTTCCTTTAAGGAAGGTTTAGCTCTATGCAGAATCAAGCTAAAAGAATAGATAAAGTCCTGAAAGCATGCCTCAAGACAAATAGGCTGAGAATCAAAAATACATCTGTTTCTATGGGTCCAAATACTCCAGCAACCAATAATAAGGATTTCCTTATAGCAGATTAGCTTATAAGTTTTCTTGGCTTGCATCAACATGGAGAAGAGGTCCAGATCCGTATCCCATTCAAGATAAAGTTTCCACCAGAAATTCCTGCTGAAATCACATTCAAAGAATAAATGAATAAACTCTTCAGACATACCCTGTGAACATAGAACACAGTTATAGTCCTCAATCTGAAACTGCTTTCTGGCTAGGAGGTCTCTTGTGTTCAATCTGTCTTGCAAAAGCAACCAAAAAAATATCTTATGTTTTGGCAGAACTCTGGATTTCCAGATCCACTGGAAGGGGGATGGTGCAGGAGTATTTTTCATTAAGGAATCATAAACCCTCTTACTCGAATAACTTTTATTGCTGGATGACATAATCCACCTATCAGCAGTAGAGACACCCATGTGTCCTGTCAGCAAATTGTTGAACTGGGCAAATTGATTAACAGCAGGTACTGACAGTGGGGTGTGAAACAATTCCAGTGACTCCTCATCAGATAAAACAGCAAGTGCCTGTTTAATGGAAATGGATTGTGACTTCGCAAAGGAGCAAAGGTGAGGTAGTTTGTGCCTAAGAAGCTCATTGGACCACTTATCCATCCAAAGTCTAACAGTTCCACCATCACCAGGGACACATGCTGCCAATTCCAGGAAGCTATCAAATAACTTTAGGAAATCCTTCCACCAAAAAGAACCAACAGGTCTATTGTTTTGTGGTAATCTATCATTCTCATAATGTGCTTTCCATATAAGCTTAACCCATGGCAAATCTTCCTTATTCATGAATTTAAAGATGTACTTCATGAGTAGGGCAATATTTTGGGTTCTGAGGTTTAGGATGCCCAATCCACCCAATCTCTTTGGCTTGCATACATTTTCCCATTTGACCAGGCATTTACCTTTTTTGTGAATATCTTTGCCCCTCCAGAAGAAACCCCTGGTAGATCCCTCAATATAGTCCAGAAAACCCAAAGGCAGTTTCAATGTGCACATAGCAAAATTGGGAATAGCAGAAATGATGGATTTAATCACCACCAGTCGACCATCATAGGATAGTGTATCAGCAATGCCAACCAGCCTTCTATCAATCCTATGAATAATACCAATAAGGTTTTCCATATTTGGTCTAGTAGTCCCCAGTGGTAGACCAAGGTAAGTAAATGGTAAGGCTTCAATTTTACACCCCAGGACCATAGCCAGCTCAATGCTTTTATCATGGTCACTATTGATGGGTACCATAGAGGATTTATTGAAATTGATCTTTAATCCAGTAGATAATGAAAATTTATCCAGGATCACCTTCAACCTTCTCAGTTGTTCAACACATGCTGGCATAATAAGCAGAGTATCATCTGCATATTGAATTATGGGATAATCTAAACCAAATGAGCAAGACAGGGGCAAATCAATCTCTCCTGATTGCCAAGCAGCGTTAATGACAAATTGGAGAAGCTCAGCAGCAGTCACAAACAGCAGGGGTGACAAAGGATCACCTTGCCTAACTCCTCTTTTGCACCAAATTTTCTTCCCAGGTATACCATTTAAGAGGACTGAGGTGGAAGCAGAATGTAGGATTTTAGATATCCATCTCAGCCAAAGGTCTCCAAACCCTAGATGTTTAAGCATGAGCAGAATAGCCGAATATTCCACCTTGTCAAAAGCTTTTTCAAAATCCAACTTCAAGATAATGATCTCTCTCTTAGACTTGTGACAGAGGTGAATATATTCAAAAGCCCAAGCAAGACAATCCTGAATGGTTCTATTCTTGATGAATCCATACTGATTCTTGTGCAATGCTTGGATAATAACCTTCTGCATCCTATTGGCAAGCAGCTTGGTCAATAACTTCAAAGTGATACTGACCAGAGAGATGGGTCTATAATCATTTACATATTCTGGGTCAGCTTTCTTAGGGATGAGGGTTATGAAGGCTGAATTGATACTGGAGATATCCAAATCACCCGCATAGAAACTAAAACACAGCTGATAGAACTGTTCCTTAACTTGATCCCAACAATTTTTAAGGAAAGCTCCATTAAACCCATCAGGACCTGGTGATTTATCAGTTGGCATACACTTTACAATGTCATCAATTTCTTCCTTTGTGAATGGTACTTCAAGGCTAGCAAAGTCAATATTATAGTTGGAAACAACTAGGTTATGAAGATCAAAAAGCATAGTTGGGTTATCAGTACAACCAATCCTCTGTTTGAAAGACTGCCAAATAATTGCTGCTTTATCTTCATGATCACAAACCAAACGACCATCCTCTGTGCTCAAAATAGCAATATAATTACATCTGAAGCTTTTGGTAGCATAGGTATGGAAAAACCTTGTGTTTTCACCTCCCAACTTAGCCCATCTAATTTTAGCCCTACTGCGCCAATAAATCCTCTTGGCCTCCAGAAGATTGGCCAAATGAGATTTAAGTACTCTTCTAAAATTGATTCAATAATAGAGAGTATTCTTTGGTCCTCAAGACCATCCAATAAGGCAAGCACAAAGTTGCATGACTGGATCGTCTTACATAACTGAGACAAATTTTTACTCCATCTCTTCAATCCATATCTCAATGATTTCAGTCTCGCAGTAATATCCTGAGCAATATTTTTAAAAGAACCCCAATGCTGCCAATTGTGAGATATAACCTGTGCAAAACCCTTCATCCCCAACCAGAACTCCTCAAACCGAAAAATCTGTGCTTTTGGAACATGAATACCAATCTGTACCTTTATAGGGACATGATCTGATGATAATTTGGCTAGTGGTGTAGCAAGTGTGTTAGGGAATAAAGCAGTCCAGCTGGCAGAAGTAAAGACCCAATCTAACTTTTCAAGTAGAGGATCTGCTTGCATATTACTCCAGGTAAATGATCTACCCTTTAGAGGAATATCAATAAGATCATGATGGCTAATAAATCTGTTAAAAGCAAGCATATTGTTGATGTCTCCTCCAGGTCGGTTCCTGTTATCTGGGCCCCTAATCAGATTAAAGTCACCAAGTATCATCCACAAATGCATTGGATGTGTGTCAATATCCATGAGACAATTAAGAAATAGGGATCTCTCAGCAGGCAGGGTCGGTCCATAGACATTTATAAGGTACCAAACATGGCCAGTTATCTTACAGATCAGTTGAACAGTCACATGGAATTTAGAGGAGGAAATCTCAGTGCCATCAAATAGGTTCCCATTCCATATGGTTATTAAACCCCCGGAGCTTCCCACAGAAGGGGAGAACACAAATTTATTGAAACGTCTTGGGCAAAAGTTCCTGACATATTGAAGATCAAAGTGATCTTTTTTGGTTTCCTGGAAGCAGATGATATTACAGTTTGACTCATTAATGTTCTGCCTAATGTCATCCCATCTGGTTTGTGAATTAATCCCTCTCAGATTCCAATCCAAAATATTCCATTGTCTACTCATTGGAAACCAAAAAAAGGTTGTTTAACGCTGAGCAATATTAAAAAGCCCAGGGACAAGCCGAAAAGGTTGGTAGAGACCATCCTCCAAGGATCTAAGGTGAGCCAGCATGTAATTTCCAGATACAGCCCAAATTGGATAAACAAAACCTCCCGAAGTATAACAGACTGTAAATAAAACTCAGAACAAGCAAACACAGACTTCTGAGAGCAGCTATCAGCACCAGTTATCACACAAAATGCACTTTGACCGCAAAAGTGCATACAGCCAAGTTCACAAGTGGCCAAAAGACCATACTGACAGGATATAAGTTTAAGCTGATAGGATATCATATTACAAGCCAAAATACAAAAAAAGAAACCCAGGTGAATGAAGTACAAGAACCAGCTGCCCCCCCTCTTCACATAAATTATTCAATACTGTCATTGGTACTGTCATAGTTCAAGCTATTCTCTGATACATCCTCAGGGTGCATCTGACAAGGTCCAGTAGCCAAAGCCTGGATAGTCTCAAGTGGCAGAAAAGGAGGAGCAGGCGCATTGGCATCCCTTATAACAACAGATAGGGCATCCTTGTCCTGATCTTCATCCTCATCCTCCTGGCCTTCAGTGCCCGAATCAGCAGGTATATCCTTGTAACCCTCCTTGAGCTTAGCAATTCTGTTGCTTCTCCTGACTTGTTCAACAGACATAATGGCTTTACCTTTTCTCTTCCTTGAGGTAGCAAGAGAAACATATGAAGCAACAGATGTACCAAGTTGCTGGTCAGTCTCTGGGATGTTACTTACTGCAGCAATATGATCAGGAAGGTGTTGAGCTGCAACATTCTCAACTGCAGCAGAAGTCTCAGATGAAATGTTGCTCAAGTTGCCTAAGGAGTGGGCAAGTAGAATGCGTTCTGGTGGGAACACCTCCACAAAAATAGGCTGCACAGGAAGAGGAGCATCTTGGACAACTGGATGAACAACAGGCTCAATAACTGGGGCTAACACATCATCAATCACAGGAGCATGAATGGGAACAGGTACCACTGGTGCTGGTAAAACAGGACTCTGAGGTGGGGTGACTAAAGCAGGCTCTTCATTAACTGGAGGGGCTGGTGGCACAACCTGAGCCTCTTCTTCATGATGCCACATAGCAAATCCATCAATCACAATAGGAACTGGGTGTGGGTTTTCACCCTCAGGTGGGAGAGGGTCTTCATCCCCAGCACCTGCTCCCAGCATACGTCTATTCAGAATGATGCAAGGACAGGACCAAGATCCACCATTGCCTTCCTCACTAAAATTCTGCACCACAACAATACTGCCAGGAATCCTATCAATGTCAAAAGTCCTTATCTTCACAAGAATCCTAGCCTTGTTGGTATCATCTCTATTCCAAATCAAGAAGCGACCATAAGGAGCAAAGGTGGAAATAATTGTGTTAAGAGACCAGCACTCTGGAGGAAAATTCAGGAGCATAAGCCAGACATCATGGGTAAATGTAGCAGCTCTGAAGTTCCTTCCTTTATCATGTTCGATGACACGCATCACAGAGTCACCAATGAAGTAAGGGTTGTTTCTAATAGCACTGTCACGGTCAATAACCCCATCAAATCTAACCATGGCGGCACCCATCGCACAGCGACTGACTTGTCTAACCTCATAACCTCTCTGCACCATCTGAGCAGTGATCAGGGCAGAAGTACCTTCAAATTGCTCCCAGGTCGGCTCTGGCTCGAGGAGGATGATCGCCCAATCGTCGCATATCTCTGGAGTGGAACCGCCGATGACCACATAGCCCCGTTGCGGTCGGAGAGGGCTAAAAGGCTCATAACCTGCACCAGGAGGCAGGTGGGGCACAGGGTCGACGGGGTAGTTCGCCATCGCTACAATGTTGGCCGGAGTCGACGGCGGTGGGCAGGCGGAGTTGCCGGTGCAGGGGAAACAGGGGAGAACAGGGGAGGGTGCCGAAACAGTACTGTCGATTGGTATTTCTTTATTCAGCAATGAGACTTCCTTAGTAACAACTCTACGAAAGATCCTCTTATGGTTAACACGATCAAAGCAGTTGCGTGCAATGTGACCGTATCTAGAACAAATTCTGCAGCGAATCTGATTAGAGCAGTTAATCTTGATATGAAACGGACTGAAACATCTGGAGCAGCTTATGAACTCATCTGTAGTATGGGCCAGATATGCCTTTTCAGATACTAGCGGTAATTGGGCCTCTGAAAGGGCCACAGAAGGAATAGGAGTAATTTTTTTAATGGGCCTCCATTGCAACTTCAGATTTGATCTAGAGTCCAAAAAGGAAAGCTCCCGCTTTTTCGCCGCTGAATTCGTAATCGGATGAACACAATGATTCTCCACAGTATCAGCAATGGCTAGATCTGAGGAAGGACGAACACCCAGAGGAATTGTGTTGGCTCCCGTGAGAACAGAAACGCTGGGCACGTTGGTCTCGAGTTGCAACCAAAGACGTTGGAAAATATTAGAAACCACAGGCTGCCTAGGGTTTGCATGGGGTGATCGACGTGCACCCACCTGAGACCATTCTGCATCCATTTGAGAATTCCAGATCTTTTCTTCTCTCATCCAGTTAGGTCCTCCATGACCCCAGAATGAAAATAACATTTGAACAGTTTGCAGTCAATAGATCTCAGATTACAGATAAAGAATCCCACCTGTTTTGTGCTGACAGCAAATTTAAAAACTCTATCGGCAAGAACTGACGTACCAATCTCATCATAGGCCACTCCCAAAACCGCCGAGAGGGCCAGACTAACATTCAGATCATCCAAACGAAAAGCAGCACGGCCAAATGATACCACAAGATAGAAACGACTAGAAGATGAGACAGGGCTAACAGAGGATGCAAAGAGATGTCGAACCTTAGATCTGAACTGGTGACCAATGGAGAAGTCCAGGAGATGAGCAATGGAGGAGGGATCATTGAAGGGATCCATCCTCATTCTTCCAGCCGCCATGGGGAGATCAACTTAGTATTTTGGAAAAGTGCTATACACTTAGACACTTAGGATTTCCAAGATGGAGCTAAAAGGCCAATGAAGGACTTAGCCAAAAACAAGACTTCAGAAGTATCTTCAAGGAGAAGAAGCACTTAGAAGAAAATCAAGAAGAGGTTCATGAAGGACTTAGAAGAAAACAGACTCTGGAAGCATCCCAAAGATGTCAAGCACTTGGAAGAAAAGTGAGAAGAAGTTCAAGAAGGCCAACCCCCTTTTTCTCTAAGTCTTTCTCTCTGTCTTTTCTCCTCTTCTGAGACTTCATGAAGACTAAGTAAATCCAAGACCAGCCTCGAGGATACAAGAATCATCAAGTCTGAAGATTCATCAAGACTACCAAGAACTCAATCAAGACATCATCCAGAAGAAAGTTACAAGTCTGGAGATGAAGCCTGGAGGACAACTACAACTTTCTTTCTATCTTTTCCCTCTTTCCTAATCTTGTCTTTTAGACTTAAACAAAATTTGATCATGATGTTATCATCTTGAAGTTGTTGGATCCTAGCAGCATAGTGGGATGAAGCGGCCTGGAAACAAACCTTACATGTCCACGTACATGAGACCTGTTCCACAATTTAAGTGGTTGGCCGGGTGTCTGTCTCTCTCACTATAGTGAATGTCCAATTTACAAAGAGTTGATAATAATCGTTGATCACCTTGAATAAATGACTTAGTATTTTTCTCTAAGTATTTTGCACATCATGGCTAAGCCATTAGAGTGCTTGTTTCAAGAAGATATAAAACAAAGTATGTTTATCCAACTTAAGACCTTAGTCCTTAGTCATTCTTGACCCACCTATTTGCCTTGCCTTAACTTAAAAGATTTTCAGGGCATGGAGAAGTATTTCTAGCCTTAGGAATATTTTGCACATCAGGCATAAACATATTTTCCTTAGAAAGTTTTATGAAACTTATGTATTCAGCTAGTACGTGTTTGTGTGCATTGTGGAGTTGTGCTTGTTTGTTGATTGTTGTATTGTTGTTTGCTATTATTGTTAGATTAAACGGAGAGCAAACGTTCGTTGTTGAAAAGAGTTTGTGAACAACGACAACATTCAAAGGCAAGTGGCACACCTCATAAACTTCCTATTTTCATATGCATTACTTAGTGTATTTTTATATGCATGTGTTGCTATGCTAAACCTGTGTAGAATCCCTTATACCTGTGTCTAGGTTCCTATGCAATACTTGGTAGAATTATTGATGCTATGAAAATGTTGTTTTGTGAAAATCTAAATTCTATTAAGTTAAGAATGAAACACCTGGGTGGTAATTGGTCGGATGGTTTATGTTGAGTGGCTACTCAGGTCCATTTCTATGGTTCCTAGAGTATGTACACTTGAGAATGGCCACCCAGGAACAGAGGAATCTGAAGAACTCCGAGTGACGATTGCTTCCAGTGCAGCCATTGCCATATGGGCTCTGGCTTGATCAATTATGTTGCGTGGACTCTCTCCGGCTTGACAAGCAGATGTAGGGGGATGTTAGGTGGAACGGGTCAAGCCAGAGTGGGAGGGAAAATGCTTCTGAAAGATCTCGTCTCGTTCTCTCCTTTTCCTTATCACAAATGGTGTGTAAAGGATACCATGGGTTGAATGGGTACAATGGTGAAAGTGCACAACCTCTGCAGAGTGTAAAACTAAGTACTTAGCCGTGTCCCCGGTTACGGACAATTTTGAGCAGCTGATCAAGGACGTCAACGGAGGATTCCATCATTCCAACTTCAGAAATAAAACTTGATGGGTGAACAAGGGAAGATGAGATTTATGGTTTTCATGCCATACTCGTCGAGATTTCAAGAAAAGTGTTTTCAAAAGAATAGGAAAAATTGGCTTTATGCAAATTAGCCTTGAACTCCACCAGCCAAATATGCATATAGGCTTTAGAGTTATTCTATAAGTGTCCACCATAGTGTCACTTGCCAGACTCCATTTTTAATGAAATCTGACCCACGTTGTTGCAATATTTTTCTTATTGCAGATTTGATCAGATGACGAGTGAGGTTTTGTAAAGGTTTCGAGTCTACAACCAACATGTTTTCGCCTGTGGCAGCATGAAAGTTATAGAGACTCACTGCTATTGTGTTTCCGCTGTGTACTTTTCCAATGCTAGCTTTATGCTATGCAACTTGTATCAAATATTTTGTAATTCTGGATCATCGATGTAATAAAATTGACCTTTGTTGTGATATTACATCGTAAACTGTGTGTGCAAATGAATCGATCCAGGGATTTGCACTATACACAGGTATCTGCCTTATTTAAAGTGCAGGTACGCTACAACACCTTTCTCTTGCATTGCCGCCAAAGTCGCGGCGTCCGCTTCGGAACCCTCTTTCGGGTCAACTTGCATTGTCCAAGGTTGGTCTCAAGCGGTGAAGCTTTTAAGAGACAACCTGGCTCTGATACCAATTGAACGGTAGTTGACCACCTAGAGGGGGGGGGGTTGAATAGGTGGTGACCAATTTTTATATGTTTTTCAGTTTTTAGGCTAGCGGAAAGTAAGTTGTCTAAATGTGCAACTAGGTGATACAACTGAAAGACAACTAGGAAACTAAGCAAGAAAGGAATGCAGTAAAGGAGAGTGGAGCAAGACAATCATAGGAACTCGAAGACACCGATTTTATCCCTAGTTCCACCACAAAGGTGAACGTCTCGTTGGAGGGGTTTGAGCTACCACAAAGGTTTGCTCAATGCCACAAAGGCCTCACCCTATTCTCCTGTGAATTCGACCACAAAGGTCCGAATCCACTCTTCCACTAAGGACTCCTTTAAGGGCGGAGAAGATCCCGTACAAACACGTGAGGCACACACCCACAACTGAATTGGGGGCTCCCACAACGACCACAACAGGTCAAATCCACAAAGGAATCCACAAAGGATCAAGAACACACAAAGATGAACCTAGCTATCCACAAAGGAACCCTAGATTCATTGCCCCTCAAGAAATAGAGGGGGGGAAATCAAATCGCTTCGGTGGAGTTGTAGATCGGTGGCTTCTTCCTCAGATCCCCAAGTATCAAAAGATTTGAGTGGCTAGATTGGGAGATCCGGAAGAAACGAGCTTCAGCACCAATGGAGGAGAGAGAAAATCTGGAAGCTTGGTTTGCTGGAGGAAGGTGGAGGGGTATTTATACCCCTCTCAAAATCTGCCCGTTGAACAGCCGCCAGCCCGGAAATCTCCGGGTTGAGGACCGGAGATCTCCGGACTCCGGAAATCTCCGGGAGAAATTCCGGTAGAACTTGACTCTAGATCAGTAGTGATTTAGCTTCTTGACTTGGTCGAAAAATCTCTGGCGCTCGGAGATCTCCGGACCGGGGCTCGGAAATCTCCGGGAGCATTTCCGGCTCAGCTTGATCTGGAGTCAGTACGCAATTGAGTTCTGGACTTGGTTGAATTTCCCTGTCACTCGGAGATCTCCGGACTGGGGCTCGGAAATCTCCGAGCGCTGGAAATCTCCGAGAGCATTTCCGGCTCAGCTTGAGTTGGAGTCAGTACGCATTCTGATCTGAGACTTAGCGAAAAACTTGATTGGCTCGGAAATCTCCGGTCTGGGGACCGGAAATCTCCGAACCCCGGAAATCTCCTGATTGAAATCCTGATGAAAAACCAAGTGAAGTAGACATGAAACTTAGGCCAAGTAAGTGTTCCTCTTTATCAAACTACCTGTAAAAGAACCTGCAAGCTTCATCACAAACATTAGAACACCTTTTGTGTTGTCATTAGTCACCAAAATCTAGGAGTGCATAGAATGCACTTTCACTGTTGCCCCCACAACATCAGTACCGGACGTGTTGCGACCGGTACAAAAGGCCTACACGTGAGGTCGCGGACTGAGGTTTTGACTGGAGACCTTTAGTACCGGTCGATGTTACCGACCGGTACTACTAAAGTTTTTTCAAAATAATAATTATTTTTTGAAACTTTCGGAAACAAATATTTTTTAGGATTTCGATATTTCTCACTTAACTATCCACTAAACCACACTTAATCTCTAGTCTAACTCTACACACTTAATCTCTACACGTTTAACCTCTACACACTTAATCTATTTGAGAACTGTCAAATTTCCCGATTGGTCACCCATCTTGAAATTGCTATAACACTAGCACGCTTAACATTTGAGTTCTTTTCAAACTAGATACGAAGAGAGAACTGAGAACTTACTGATAGTTCTATCTTATCAATCATGTTAACTACACGGTCATGATTAAACACTTATTCATTTCTTATACTATAAAAATTTACTTGATTACACAATTAAATTATGTAATAATAATACTGAAATAAATAATGATAAAACAAATATTACTTTATTTTAAAAATGATTATATAATAATAAATATTTAAATAATGAAATAATGTGATAAACACATCAAAGAAAGAAATCTTTCTTAGGAAAATTACACAACTAGTGGTTATATTATATAGTAATAATATTGAAATAAATAATGATAAAACAAATATTACTTTATTTTTAAAATGATTATATAAAAATAAATATTTAAATAATGAAATAATGTGATAAACACATCAAAGAAAGAAATCTTTCTTAGGAAAATTACACAACTAGTGGTTATATTATATAGTAATAATATTGAAATAAATAATGATGAAACAAATATTACTTTATTTTTAAAATGATTATATAATAATAAATATTTAAATAATGAAATAATGTGATAAACACTTCAAAGAAAGAAATCTTTCTTAGGAAAATTACACAACTAGTGGTTATATTATGTAGTAATAATATTGAAATAAATAATGATAAAACAAATATTACTTTATTTTAAAAATGATTATATAATAATAAATATTTAAATAATGAAATAATGTGATAAACACTTCAAAGAAAGATAAACACTTCAAAAAAAGAATTAGAGATAATTTTTTTGCAACAATAAGACAACTCACATCCAACAATAACACTACTACAAAATATTAGTGATAAATTGTTTGCAACGTAACACTACTAGCTACAAAATATTAGAGTGTTTGCAACAATAACACTACTAGCTATCACATCCCAACAACAATAGTACTGCATATATATACATGAGGAGACCCTCAAGGCACTACAAACACTAGCTAGCTAGTAAATCGTCATACGAATAATCAGAATCAGAAGGCTCCTGGCGCACCGGTCCCGGTACAAGGTGACGCTGCCCGTAGTTGATGATTCTAATCTTACGGTACACCTCGTATGCAACATACGCATCTATTGTTGCATACTCATTGTTGCAACCGTCAAGTGGGTACTTCTCCCAAAGATAATGCTGCCCACTTTTGAATCTTATCTTCATATCCTTGTACGCATCCTCGTCGAGCACGACGCTTACCATAGCAGTCATTCCAGTCCTGAGATACTCAAGCCTAAAGATAGCCTGGAGATCAATGTGGCAGGTACATGATATCTCAAGTCCCGGCCAGGTGCGTTTCATCTTGAACTGAAGGAGGAGTTTTGTGGCGGTTTTAAGCAATGGCAGAGCGACAACAACGACGAGGTGCCTCTGGCCAGGGGCGAGGAAAGGCACATGCTAGAAGGACAAGCTCCTTTGGCAACGTCCTAGCTTATGATGTAATATAGTCGATTTGGTTGTATGAAGTAATCACCAGCCATCGGTGCTGACGGTGATGAAATTGGGTGGTAGTGATGGTAGCTCGAAGGGAGGGAGGGAGAGACCGTGGACACTGGACACTCGTCGGTAGAAAGGTTTCAGTTCCTTTTGTTAGGTTGTTCTACCGTGTTCTTCGGGATGGTGTGACGACGACGACATTCCACAGTAGAATAAGATGCTCCCGTCCTATCCTCGCTCCGACGGCTCTAGATCGTGTTTTAATGGGTACTGATTGGGTAGATAAATTCCATATGGTAACTGTGCATGTTCTAGAACGTATTGAGGCGTTGTCAGATTATGCACCCATCGTTCTTTCCACTGGAACGCCTAGACCACAATGCAAATGTCGATTCAAGTTTGAGCTTGGTTGGCTGCAACTTGATGGCTTTTACAAGTTGGTATAGAAGGTTTGGGGAGACCAGTCGCGGGTCGCTCTCCACTTGACAAATGGAATAATAAAATACATGTTGTACGCAAATTCCTTCGTGGTTGTGCTAGACATATGACTTGTGCTCTTAAAAAAGAAAAAAAGGTTTGACTATCAAGTATTATTGATGGGTTGAAGGCTTTAGCGGACGTTCGTTCTTTATGTACTCATGAAACTGAGCTAAAAGGCCGATCAAATGAGCAGTTAGCACAACTTGTAAGATAGGAAAATTTAAATGGTACCAATGATCAAAAGCTCAATTTATTATGGAAGGGGATTCGAATACTAGGTACTTCCATGATGTCGCCAATGGTAGACACCGGAGGAAACTTATTCACTCTCTTTTACGGGACGAGGGATTGACTGAGGATCATGAACAAATCAAATCCTACATTACAAACTTTTCTAAGCATTTGTTCGATGATCCAGATGAGAGTAACTTCTCAATGGATGAAACCAGAACAAATGACATACCCAGGGGTTCAGACGAGAAAATAGCTTTCTTAATGCCCCTTTCACGGAGGAAGAAGTAAAGAAAGATGTTTCCAAATGGAACACAACAAAGCCCCCGGCCTGATGGATTCCATGGGGAGTTTTATCAAAACTTTTGGGATGTTATCAAGTTGGACCGTATATAGTTGTTTAGCTCTCTTAGTGCTGGACAACTAGAACTGTTTGGCCTGAATTTCGTTGAGATAATTTTATTATCTAAGCTTAATGAGGTAGAAAGGATCAAAAAATATAGACCAATCTGCCTTCTTAACTTAGTTTTAAACTATTCACTAAAGCCGCAACTATTAGGTTAAACTCAGTGACTGACAATATACTTTGCCCGTCGCATACTGCTTTTACGCAAGGAAGAAACATCCTAGATGGTATCATAATCCTGCATGAGGCACGCGTGCCCTGGCCTGCGTAGTGAATGCAAGCGCGGCTGGTGAAGCACTTGCTGTGTGCTCTATTTTTTAGTGCTTCTGTTGGAACTGTTGCTTGTTTGGCACGCTAAAAATGGATATAAGTATATAAAGACTTTTACAACGCTAAAATTTAGTGATGCTCTTGGAGATGATCAACGCGCAGGTCAACAAGGGGCTCCTGCAGCAGGTGCTGGTCATCAGCACTCTGTTGCCCACCATCGAACTCGTCACCGACTCTGAGGAGGAATGAAGCTCCTCCACCGCTGCGTCGCTGCCGCGCCCATGGCTCCGGTGAGGTGCCGCATTTGATCGGCGGCGAACTAGGCTAGTTTTTAGTGATATAGGTTTGATCGCCATTGCATTTTGTGTACAAATCATCTGCTGTTGCTGTGAAATATGAACTCTTCATTTTCACGAAATCTGAAATGTGCAATTCGCAGATTTGCAGTTTGCTTACGGGTTCTGTTATTCGCTGCACGAAAAACTAGAGAAAAACATGACCTGCGAAATGCGTTTGCGGTTTCGTCCTTTACGGGTTCTGCTAGAGATGCTCTCTTCTCCTTATAATAGAGCGGCTCCTGCCATTTTTCGAAGAAAAAAAGTCCAATTCTATCCGCAATCACTCGTAGATATTTGTCCTGAAAATGTAAAAGCTCTTCCACACATGACACAAGTGAAGCACCGAGTCTCCCATTCTAGGTTCTTCTCCACCAATGTTGATCGTGGAATGTACCAGCACATCAGACGTACACGGCGTATGATGGCACGAACAAGAAAACATCTGGAAGCAACGACTTATGGAATGCAGCACTCCCGATTCCGAACTCCACACGCGACTGTGAGTAAGTGTTGACAGATGAACCGCTTGTATTCGGGAAAAAATACAACATCTAAGAGTACAAATACGACTGATTTATGCTAGTCCCACTAGTGGAAATCGGGTCTCTAGTCCCGGTTCCAGAGGGCATGTAGTCCCGGTGTAGCAACACTGTCAGGCCGGGACTAGAGCCCCCGGACCCTTTGGTCTCGGTTTAACTGGTACCACGTCGATACTATAGTCGATGTGTGATGGTAGGGGGTTTCGAATGGTACCATGTCGATGCGTCGGGGGTAGGGGTTTCGGATGCTACAGCTTCGATGGACGAAAAACACGTATAAATTATTATACAAACCTAGATGTGCATCATGCATATATACAATTACATGAAGTCATGTGTTCATAACACATATACATTTAAGTACGCGTGGTACATGAATATCACGTTTCCCGGTTCCAGAGACTTAGAAATATTTTGTTACATGGAGATCACTATATATTACATGTCCGCACTAGTCAACATAGTGGTACTCTCCGGTCTCCGGTATGACTTCGGTGAGGTAAAATCCCGTCAACTCCTCTGCAATTGCCCTGAAGCGGGTCTTTATTAGTAGCTCGTTGCGCTTTCTTGCCAACTGTAAAAAAATGATATCATAATGAATACATGAGATATGAAATGAATAAAACTCATCACGATTGATGATACAAAAATAATGTTGTGACTAGAGCTTTACGTACTTCGATACTTCTTTTACTCTTCAAACTCTCGTTTACCACAGTGTGCATGTACTCGCAAACGAAGAATCCACATAGATCAGTACCGATTGGCTGTTTAAGACAAGTCTATAGAAGAATAAAATTTAATCAAATAATAATAAAGTATGATAATGGTGCATGGGCCTAGTTATAGTACTACTTACATCTTAGTACGCCAGCGCAGTTTCTCTGGCCATCCACTGTTCGGATGTTCCGCGAGGAACATTTTCCAAACGCTGCATGACAAGAAACTGAATGAATGAGTCATAAATTCCTTGATATTAGGAAATGAACGAAAGAGGCGATAAGAAAAGAAAGTACCTTGCCACCAAATCAAAACAGGTCTTGTATTCACTTCCACAGTCCATTTGTGCATCACGAATGGCCCGACGAAGATCATCGTCGGGCTCATCAATAATGGGATCTTCTTCAGTTTCGTCTTCTCCCATTGTAGTATCACTGAACCAAGGATACTTGTCATTATCCTCCTCTTCTTCATTTTCTTCCATGATAACCTCTGTTTCTCCGTGCTTGGTCCAACAATAATAACCAGGCATAAAACCATTATGCAAGAGGTGTGAGTGAATGACTTTTGAGGTAGAGTGATCACTCATATTCTTGCAGGCACTACATGGACAACGAATAAAACCGTTCTTCGGCTTGTTTGCCTCAGCCATATGAAGAAAATTATGCATGCCATCAATGAACTCAGGACAACATCGGTCACCGTACATCCATTGTCGGTTCATCTGTATTACATAAAAGTATATCGAACCCCATTATTACACTACTGTCATAAATAATATGTAAGAGCAAATTAATTAATACAATGTCATCCATTAAAATAAGAGTAGAGTATTGACAAGCGGTAATACATAGTTCTCATAAAACATACATTAACTGAAACAAATATAAAAATTATCTAAAGAATTTAAATCCAACAACAAATGCGATCAAAATCGCAACTAAGGTAAATACTGAACCCACAGCATAATGATACCAAGCCTCCCGATTAATGGCATATTTTCTAATCCTTTTTATCTTCAAGCGCATTGCATCCATCTTGATCTCGTTACCATCGACCACGTCGGCAAGTTTGAGCTCTAATTTCATCTTATCTTCTAAGCATTGAAGATAAAGAGCTTCACTTCTTTTCAATTTTGCTTTCAAATCATTGTTTTCTTTATCCAAAAACTCGACAATAGGGTCAGGTTCAATTTCTGGTTCGACTACCTCCTAGATGAAAATAATTCTATGTCAAGTTGGTCGGCATAATTGTCAGAAACATAGAATGAAATAAATAGTTTTGAAAATATACCACATCCGAATCATAGACCGGACGAGGACCGACGGGGACGGATATCAGAACCATGACACTATACATATAATACAAGTTAGAAAATTATACAAGTAGTAACTATGCATCTAAATCATAAAAGCTATGTTTTTAAAATAAAATAAAATAAAATATAGAGGCTCACCGAGGTGGTGACGGGACGGCGCGGGCGATCGACGTCGATAAGGCTCCTCACCACACTAAAACACATAAATCATTATTTTAGTTTGAGAACAAATTGCACATATACGCAAATGAGATCATAACTTAGGTATTACATCGAACACCTTGCTTGCACAAAAAAATTGAAATGAGCAAAATGAGCTAAATAAGCAATGCCGGAAAGAGGATGAAGAGGCTAACCGTGGGGTGGCTTCAATCTCTCCAAATGGTGTAAAATATTATGGATTATCTAGTATTGGGGAGAGGAAATGGAGAAGAAATGGAGAGGAAATGATTTTGAGCTCGGGCTCGGTGAGAAAAATGGAGTTGGCTCGGGCTGGAAGAAGCTGATAAAGTGAGGACCTTTAGTCCCGGTTCGTGTTACGAACCGGGACTAAAGGTCTCTGACGCTGGGGCCCGCCTCTGCTGCCGCGTGCGCTGAACCTTTAGTCCCGGTTCGTAACACGACACGAACCGGGACTAAAGGTCCCTCACAAATCCAGCGGAGTGGCTCTCACCCCTTTAGTCTGGGTTCGAACCGAGACTAAAGGGGTGAACCAAAGCCTCGTTTTCTACTAGTGTCCAACGTTGACGTAGCTAGCCGTTATCTACTTTTAAAAAAAATTGAAAACAGCTTTTATCTACTCTATATAAACCGCGCCACAGCCATGCCATTTCAATCACACCACCGAAATAGCAAGCTTCAAGCCTGCAACACAACACTGGCAAAGTTGCAATTCAGCTCGGCATGGCGAATCCAGCGATGGCGGTGTTCATGGCTCTTGTGGTAGCAGCAGCGCTCCTCTCCGCTGCCGGTCCCGCGGCAGCGCAGAACTGCGGCTGTCAGCCGGGCTACTGCTGCAGCCAGTACGGCTACTGCGGCACCACCTCGGAGTACTGCGACAAGAATTGCAGGTCCGGACCATGCACGGGATCTGGTGGATCAAGCGGATCAGGTGTGGGCAGCATCGTCACCGATGCTTTCTTCAACGGAATCAAGTCCCAGTCCGGCGGCGGCTGCGCAGGCCAGAGCTTCTACACCCGCCAGGCGTTCCTGAACGCCGCCGGTTCGTACCCCGGGTTCGCGTCAGGAAGCTCCGACGCCGCCAAGCGCGAGGTCGCACACGAGACCGGACGTAAGCTAGCTGATCTCTCATCCATATATATATAGTTGCTACAAGCTGGAACACAGATTCATGGCCATGCATTTAACTAAACTATGTACTACGACGTACAGACTTGTGCTACATCGAGGAAATCAATGGCGCGAGCAACAACTACTGCGATACCTCTTACCCGCAGTGGCCCTGCTACCCGGGGGCGACCTACTACGGCCGCGGGCCGCTGCAGATCTCCTACAACTACAACTACGGGGCGGCAGGGAAGAGCATCGGCTTCGACGGGCTGAGGAGTCCGCAGACGGTAGCGCAGGACCCCGTCGTGGCCTTCAAGACGGCGATCTGGTTCTGGATGAACAACGTGCATGGGGCGCTGCCGCAGGGCTTCGGCGCCACCACCAGGGCCATCAACGGCGCCGTCGAGTGCGACGGCAAGAACACCGCGCAGATGAACGCCAGGGTCGGCTACTACCAGGACTACTGCCGCCAGCTGGGCGTCGACGCCGGGGGAAATCTCACCTGCTAGACACGCACCGACGTGCATGCATGCATCAACACATGCCTCCATCGCGAGGAATAACTTATTTCCGGACCAAATAAATGGATGGCATTAAGAAATGTTTATGATATCTGAATAACGGAGTACTAATAATATTATTGCGCTGTCGGGCCGCCGCACGTTTGCTACTCAACTCAACGCTCTCTCCATTAACTTGTCCTTTGCTTCTTTGTAACTTCAAGCGTTTTTCCTCAGGGAAACTCGGTGTCCTTTTCCTCATCATATAAAGCCATGTGTTGTGTGAGGGCCGTTATCATTACGTCCCCATCGGAAATTAATCTTTTCCCCGCGGCGTTTCGTCTCCGAAGGCGCGCTGCGCACGCCAGGGGGCCAGGGGCTAATGTCACTCAGGCCCACGATCCTGGGGCATGGTGGCCCATTATTTCAGTATCGCCTCCCCCCTCGCAGAGCGGGCCTTCGTCACCGGATCAGGGCTCCCTAAGAGACCCCAGAAGGAAGGCGCATCCCGAGGCCTCACGAGGGTCGTCCCTGCACGTGACGCAAAGGCGGGCGTAGTGAGGGGCCCCCTCCAGTGGAGGTCGTCATCAACCTCCATGTCGTAGAGTCGGTGACCCAAAAGCTTGCCGTTTTAGTGATAAAAAGAGGGGACCGGCCGCACTCCTCGCCCCCCTACCCCGAAGCTTGCCAATTCGGTGCTAGAGCTGGTCCACGAGCCGTGCTGTCCCCCCTCACCGTCTCCAAATATACTCGTTCTCACGTAAAGAGGACGCCGACCAGAGTTGCATGCAGAAGGAGACAAGGGCATCAGCTAGGGTAAGGCCACATACTTGTCATGGTCGGTGGCTTTACCAAAGCGGAGGATAGAGAGCAGGCATGCGTTTGGAAGCTTGCGGGTTTTACCCGCCATGGATCTGGAGGACCAGGGAAGCCGACCACCTATAAAAGGGGAGGAGCCCCGACCTAGCAAAGAGTTCGCACTTGTAATCTCTAACCTTAGAGCCACAAGGCATTCTCCATTGTAACCTCGTGAGGCTACCCAAACAATACCACAAAGCAGGAGTAGGGCAGTACACCTCCGCGGTGGCCCGAACCTGGGTAAACAAAGTGTCTCTCTCTATCGTTCTTCTTCGCGTTCATTGAGCTTCACGAGGTCCACAGACAACGCTCTAAGGCCCTCTGTGTTCGATACCCCTCACATATAGTCCTTGCGACTATGTTACGACAAACAAAAATGAATACATAAACCTCGAAAACAAAAATATTGAATCAAATACTGTCAGAAATATATATGACCCGAATACGGTGTAGATACAAAACATAAAGTGAATGCGTGCCGAAACCAAGAGACCCCTTAAATAATGCAGTAAAAAACAATCATACCAACAAACTTATCATGTTTCTAAGATAAAATAAAATAAAATATAACATGTTTCTAACATGAAATAAAATATAACGAGATGTCGTGGTAATATAATATAGTGTGTATAAGTTATCAATTTTGGCAACATTAAAAAATACCAACTATCGTACTTAATACTAGTGCAATACTAAAATGTTCAATATGAACGACTTAAGAGGGACGTGATATGCGATAACTTAAACATAGTCGATGTAGATACTTTAATTTTTCATATTCAAATCTTGGATTGTATCTACAAAAATGTTTCGACTAAAAGTACTCAGATTGGTGGATTTGGAAAACATGGCATAGTGAAAACAGAAAGTTTCGTGGTACATGAAACGAATTTTTTATTTCCATGGTGGTCCCGCCGAAATATTTCCGTTTCCACATACTCCAGTACAAGTTTCCGTTTCCGTATTTTTGGTATGTTTGCGAAAAAGATCGAAGATTCGCTCCGTTTTCATTCCTAAAGGAGGCCCTGCTCTAGGGAGTATAGTTCGTTCCGGGGTCATCGTCATTCCCCAATTTCAAACCGCCGCACACCGCCTCTGCGCTGCCGCCCCCCGTCGCAATGGCGTCGGGCTCCGCCCGAGGTCACGTCGACCAGGTAAAGCCCTAACCCTAGTTCTTCCCCATCTCCCTCCTGCTGCAAGCCCTAACCATCCATCTGCTGGATCCGTCCCTTCCCAGTTCTTCTCCGCCAAGAAGCGGAGGCCCTCTTCGCGCAAGGACGAGCCCTCGTCGACCCATGGAAGTCCCGGGGCCGCCAAGGGCTCCCTGGCGGGGTACCTTGTCCGGTCCCCTCCCGCCGCCGCGGCGGCGGCGGCCCCGGCTCGCTCCCCTGGGGTCGGGGACGCGCGCGCCCGGAGGAGCCTCACGGCGGCGATGGATGTCGACAATTCCGCGACGGCGATGAATGTCGACTATTCCGCGGCGGCGACGGCGGGCTATGGGGACGACACGGACATGAAGAAGTTCACGATGGAGTTCTTGTCCCATTACTGCAGGTGAGCTATTCGTTCGTGTCATGTGAGCGCTCTGATTTTGGTGCCAAGAACCAGTCTTGCGTGAAGAATTTATTTTCAGGTCGTAATCTTTCTTGTTGCCGCAGTGCTATCCCGCCTGTCGCGTCTGATGCTGCCAAGGGCGAACCAGACAAGAAGCAGCCCAAGCGGAGTGCAGGCCACTCGTTCTTGGTTCCTTGCGACGAGAGATCTGTCAAGAAGCAGTGCGTTCCCATGGTTAAGGTAAGACGAAAGATTATCCTTTGAAGGTGGTGATACATGAACTATATATGTAACTGACTCTTTGATCTGCACTGCAGGATTTAGGTGATAAAATGCCCGTCCCTAATCACGGTGGTTCAGAGTCTCTCCAGGTATGGTGGATCCAAAATATCATCAAACTTGGAGTAAAGTTCCTTGTTTTAATAGGTATTCATGATTCCAAGATGTTCCTTTTTACAGGAATTAGGCCAAGGGGCAAAGGTCAGTGGTGAGGGGCTTGCGGCCGTGCAAAGATGTAGCTTTACCCCAAATACTGCACAGAAAAAGGTTGGATTATCTGGCGAGACCCCCAAATCTGCATCCTCCCTGATATCACCAGGGGAGGACTTCTGGAATGCCGCAATGGAGTTTGCTGATGGCGTCTCTGCTCTGGCTGATAAGGGTCCTAAAAGACCACACTGTATTGTGGCTGAGGACAAGTCATCTTGTGCAGTTGCACTGGGTTCTAAGACTCTTCCTAGATCAGGAAAGGATGAATTTAACTGTGAAAATACGGTAGGCAGCAATCCTATGAAGCAGATAGACAAGTTGTCAAATACGTCAGACTTAGCGGCTGCAAATAGACAGCATCAAAATAACTCTCCTTTGCCTGTGAAGCATTTAAACTTCTTTCATGAGGACGAGATTCAAGTTTCAGGCTTGGAAGGTAAAGAAAAAGGTGGCACTGTTCCTGGAAGTGTACAAATGAACCAGTGTCAAATGACCGAGAGTAGCTTTCATAGGACGGAAAATCTCAAGCATTCTGTAGATGACATGAAGAGAGTTACTTCTGGTCCAGACACCGATTCTCCGGTCATGGTCCCTGGTGAAGGTTTGTTCAAGTCAAAGACTGCAGGGAGTGACCCCAATACACTGACCCATGGTGAGACTAGATTCCTTGCTGCAAATTCGAATTGTAGCAAGCCTAACAAAGACACCAAGAGTATGTTTGCTTCTCAAAGAGTGGAAGCTAGCACTCCTACTAGCTCGGTTCCTCTCAAAGACCACTCCAAGCTCTCAACTTGGCTCCCTCCTCAGCTTTGTGCTGTATACATGAAAAAAGGCATATCAGAGTTATATTCATGGCAGGTCAGTTTGCACTTTTTTTTTCACTCAATTGTCATATACATTCTCCATCAAGGAGGTCAACACAAAATTGCAGCCGAATCAAGCATTATGTTCTACAATAACCAACCATGCCCACTCCTCTGCTCTTAGTTACTAATTTTTCGTGCCTATAATGTTAGTTTTTTGTGCAAATGACTATACTGTTAGTTCAGTCATGCTAGTAAAAAATATTTTAGGAACTTGTGTCGTAACTTATAACTCATGCTTTTCTTGTCACATGCAAACTGCATATTTCCTAAACATTCAGTATACTGGGTCGTGTGCAATGAGCAACTTCTTTTCTCTATGCAAATGATTCATACAGTGAAGCTTTTTATTTACTACTATGGTACCACCACAGTTTACACTCGATGAAACTGATGTTGCTGTTTAGTACTTTCAGTTTTTAAGATTTACACACCTCTTTGTTTTATCGAGGGCATATTACGTATATGTCAATGTTATGCATTTTTCTGTTTCTTTGTATTTGTGTACTCTAAAAACCATGTATTTCAGCGGGTTGATATATTATGGCTATCTTACGGCAAAACCAATTATTGTCACTGATGGAGAACAAATGATTCATCTAAAATTACCTATCTTTTGCTTGTCCAAAGATGCACTTTTTTATGAAGTATATTGGACCCTCATAAGCAATTAATGACATTCTTATATAGTAGTTCTAGAACCTAAAAGATATAACTTTTTAAACGTACATCTAAATGATGGATCCAAAAAGAAATATCTAATATCAAACTTTAATAATCCCTAATCAATGTTATTGTTACATCTGCTGATTTGCTCTTATTTGTTTGGTTGGGTTAATGTACACATGATAGTCTTGCTCACTGATTTTTAGTTCCAGACTATTTTTTTACTGCTATTATTTATTCATTACGTTCTTTGTCTATTTCAGGTGGAATGTTTACTTGTCGATGGTGTCTTGGAGAATCGCAATCTTGTATATTGCGCATCGACAAGGTACTTGGAGGTTTACATGTTTTCTTTCTGTTGATAAATCTCATTACCCAATGATTTAACCTGATTTTGTTGCTTTTTTTGTATATTTTTGCTTCCATAAAATACGTACTTCCTATGAATCATGATTAAGCCAAAGCAGTTCCTATTCCATTTGATATTTATATATACCGATGTGCATTATGCTATTCTTATGTTGCAGCGCTGGTAAAAGTTTTGTTGCTGAAGTTCTGATGTTGAGAAGGATATTGTCCAGTCAAAAGATAGCAATTTTAGTCCTTCCCTATGTTTCATTATGTGCTGAAAAGGTAAATATCTCTGCTGCGGCTGTGCTTGGTGATGTTTGTACTGTTCATTACTTGCGTGTTGGACTCTTATGATTAGTTGACTATCCAACTTTTTTTACAGGCTGAACATCTCGAGCAACTTCTTGCGCCACTGGGTAGGCATGTCCGTAGCTATTATGGAAATCAAGGCGGAGGGTCACTTCCTAAAGATACATCAGTTGCTGTATGTACCATAGAGAAGGCAAATTCTTTGGTTAACAAATTGTTAGAGGATGGTCGCCTTTCTGAACTTGGTATAATTGTAATAGATGAGCTTCATATGGTAAGTTAATCTAAACCAGTAAGCTTCTCAAGATCTGTATCGGTTCACCTTTTTGTTCTTTATTCTTACTCATGTGACAAAATCGTATATAGTATTCCTGGGATTTGACTAATACATTAAAACTGATGTAAAATGGTATGCTTAGAAATAACAGTACTGTAGCACCATTCAAAACAGGCAAGCCATCATATCTACGTAATTATCTAGTTCAATTGTGAGGTAAGGGCATCGATTAGGCTCTATTGTCTATTCTTTTCAGCTGTTGGAAGTTTGCCTGAATGGACAATGCCACCACGCGGATTCAAGTACCTGTGGGCTTGAATTTGGGCTCCAATTCCATCTCTGTAAATGATACATGTTGTTCCTCCTACACGTCCTTCAGTATTTTTGTTGATATAGTAGTGTCAAATCAGACATTACTGTACAATCAAAACTTAAGTTGTTTGACATGACCAGTAAAACTTTCTGCAAATACCTAGCTTTTCTCTCCCTTCACAAGTTGGTAGTAAAATCTATCCTTGCATTGCATAAGTATCTGATATTTCTTGTGCCACTAGAAAGAGGCACTTATTTTTCTATGCATTTGCAAAGGCAACAATCCATTTTTCATGCCAGTGCTGTGACAATCCATTAGTTTGCATGGTTGGATCTTGTCAGATTTTTTGAGGATGACAGAACTCCCCCTCTTTGACCTGTTTGGTTTCTTAGTTCCAGTTTATCTTCCATATTCCTTCACTCCACGACAATCCACTCCAGTCGAAGCATGTGAAGGAAGTAGATCTATCTTTCCCCACTTCACATCCCTCTCATGTCTTTGTCTTCAAATTTCTTTCTCAATCTCCTCCGCTGAGGCAAGTGCCTCATACCCACGTCCATCTTCTCTTCTGCTTGTCCTCTCTGCAAAGTCATTACCTCTTGCTCTCTCTGCACCCATCTCTGATTGATACCACACCGTCAGTTGGTTGAAGCTCTCACACTCCTTGTTCCAGTACAGCAGCTTCAGTTTAGGGCGCCATGTCCTCCTTCTCAGGTTGCAAGTCAGTGACTCCTTGGGAGGAACATACCTTGCTGAGGTCCTGATCACAGCGTCCGCGGGTTCCTCCAAACGCTGTCTTGGCAGCTATCTTCTTGTGTTAGCTCAGGCCAATAAGAGGGACAGCCACAGAGGTCTGCCTTTCCTTGTGGTGGGGGAGATGAACACCCTGTGGTGGAGCGTGGACATGATCACAAGTGGCCAACTAGATGCTTCATGGCCAAGGGCGTTAGGGTTCATGGCCGTCAACTCATGCGTGGAGCCGTGGACATGGAGCACAACTACATGCTTTGTGGCTAAGGTTGTGGCAATGCCTCATGCACAAGGAGGAGGACGAGGTGCTGTGCGAGGCTACACCCAAGTAATATATAGAACTGTCTTTAAAGCTGCCATTATAGTGTGAAGATATCTTTATCTATTGCATCCAGACCCCTCTTGTCATCTCAAGTACTACCTCTGTCCAACAAAGGATGTCTTGAGTTTGTCCAAATTTGGATGTATCTATACACTAACTCATGTCTAGATACATCCAAATTTTGACAAAGTCAAGACATCCTTTGTTGGACGGAGGGAGTAGTTCTATCCTCCTTTCTCATTGTTAAAGAACATGTAAAGTTTTCCCTGTTTACGCATGTAAAGTTTCTTTAATCTGCAACTGTGTTACAGGTTGGTGATCAGCACAGAGGGTACCTTTTGGAGCTGATGCTGACGAAGCTTCGGTATGCCGCTGGTGAAGGAAATTCAGAGTCATCTAGTGGCGAAACTTCAGGTTCTAGCAGTGGGAAGACAGGTGCCACTCGTGGATTGCAGATTATTGGTATGAGTGCTACCATGCCCAATGTTGGAGCCGTAGCTGATTGGCTTCAAGTGAGAACTCTCTTGTTACTTTCGTACATATCTACTATTAGTCAATGTGCTATCTACCTTAAACAGGCATGCAGTGTAATAATCCAGTTTACTAGATGAATTTGCTCGTACGATTCGCTGCTCTCAAAAGGCCTCGGTGCTAGGTAGACGGCAGCTAGCGCCTAGGTGGCGGCCCAGCAGACAGTGGATATGCAGTGCACATTACAGCACAGATATAATAAAAGAACACAAATTCAACAAATAAAATTTATGCATAAATTGTTTTTTATCAGTAGTCAATTTAAATTTATTCAGTGTCTGCTATGTGATGGTCCATTACCTTGGAATAATTGTTCAAGAAACTTTTTTAGTAACCAAGCAACGAATGGTGTTATGTAGTGATATTCATCTCTGGTGAAGCTGAGGAGCTAGCCCTGTGATCAGCTCACTCTAACTTGCTGCACTGGATTCGGTCACTATTGTTTATTCACTATAATCAAACCCAATTTGTGAGGATCTATACAATACTGCAAGGAATGTTTGTTGCGAGGTCTTAGAAAGTTAGTGCCTGTACGAAGTGGTATTATACTTCATTGCAAGCTTACTTCTCTCTAACTGATGTCTCTTGTGCAACACCAGGCTGCACTTTATCAAACTTCCTTCCGACCTGTCCCACTGGAGGAATTTATCAAAGTTGGTAATCAAATATTTGATAAGGACATGAATATTGTTCGCGTGCTTCCAAAAGTAGCTGATCTTGGTGGTAAGGATCCAGACCATATTGTTGAGTTGTGTAATGAGGTGAAATTCAATAGGCACTCTCTACTCGTTCTCAGTTTCCTACTATAGTTTGAAGATCATAACCCACTCTTTTCTCTGCTTCAGGTTGTGTTGGAGGGTCATTCCGTTCTTTTGTTTTGCTCCAGCAGAAAAGGCTGTGAATCAACTGCAAGACATATTGCAAAGTACTTGAAAGTAGCTTCTGGTTGGTCAAAAGTAGTTGGCTCAGAGTTCCAAGATGCTGCATCTGCAGTTGAAGCCTTGAAGAGGTCTCCTGCTGGGTTAGATCCTGTATTGGAAGAAACCCTTCCATTTGGTGTTGCATACCACCATGCTGGTCTTACGGTACTTACTTTCACAGTAACATTTCATTCCATCATCTACCGCCAACCTGGTCTCACGGTACTTATTTGCGCATTAACATTTTATTATCTGCATCATCTACAGCAACGTCACCGAGTACCATGCACCCCTTCATCTACCGTCTAATTTGCATCCAACGGACAACAACGATCCAAATATTCAACTTGAAAATAAAACATTTTAGAAAAAATTGAAAAATTTCCAGTAAGTATAATATAGTCCGATCTATAATCTGAGAATATTTCAGCTCATTTGGATAATTGGTTCATCGTGAAATTTCATTTCAAAGTTTGATCTTAAAAATCAGTTATCTCCTAACCGAGTGATCTAAATGACTCTTAACTTTCTCAGATTACAGATCGGGATATATTATACTTACTGGAATTTTTTTAAATTTTTCTAAATTGTTTTATTTTTTAGTTGAATTTTTGGATCGTTGTTGTCCGTTGGATGCAAATTAGACGGCAGATGCAATGGCGCATGGTACGCGGTGACATGCCATACGCATGTCACCTGATCTCTTTCCAGCAACGATATAATTTACGGTCAATGTTTAGTTTGATATTGTTCTTTTGCTGTTATCACTGCTGTGGGCACTTGCATGCCAGTTTGTACTGTCATTGAGAATGTTGTTCTTTCGATTCCATGCAATTATTCTCTTTCAGTTTTCAGTGCAAATGCAAATACATATTTTTTATGAGCATGATATGCACCACTAGATAATTGAGTTCATAATCTATGTCTTGTTCTGTCTTTGGTGACTGCTACAACCTGCTCTTTTGTCAGGTTGAGGAGAGAGACATTGTGGAAACATGCTACCGTAAAGGTCTTGTCCGTGTTTTGACTGCCACATCAACTTTAGCTGCTGGAGTAAACTTGCCTGCCAGACGAGTTATATTCAGGCAACCTAGGATAGGTCGTGATTTCATTGATGGGACTCGCTATAGACAGATGGCTGGTCGCGCTGGTCGAACTGGAATCGACACAAAAGGAGAGAGTGTAAGCTATAGAACCTACATTGGCATTTTAAGTTTGTAACCATTCATTTATGTACCACGATAATTTGTGGACAAGGTTTGTTCTGATACATATGTTTGAAATACAGATACTTGTATGTAGGCCTGAAGAGGTAAAGAGGATAGCAGGTATTGTTAAAAGTGATTGTCCTGCCTTGCAGTCATGCCTCTCGGAAGACAAAAATGGAATGACTCATGCAATCATGGAGGTTGTTGCTGGTGGGATCGTGCAAACTGCAAGTGATATCCATCGATATGTGAGGTGTACGTTGCTTAACTCTACCAAACCTTTTGACGATGTCGTGAAGTCTGCTCAAGACTCCCTTCGTTGGTTATGCCACAAAAGGTTTGTTGAGTGGAATAATGAAACCAAAATATACTCTGCCACTCCACTTGGGCGAGCATCTTTTGGCAGTTCTCTTAACCCTGAGGAATCACTGGTAGGTTACTTCTTTTGTTGTATTTTCTTTTTTTTCTGTTAAATTTTACTAATCATTCTTTCTCACTACAGGTTGTGCTTGATGATCTTTCAAGGGCAAGAGAAGGTTTTGTTCTAGCATCTGATTTGCATTTGGTCTACTTGGTTACCCCAATAAATGTAGATGTTGAACCTGATTGGGAATTATATTATGAGAGGTTCATGCAACTGTCTACTCTTGAGCAGGTAAACATGTGTCCGTTTAATCTACAGAGTTCTAACATTTGGTTTGATCTTCTGTTAAATGAATATTTTGCTATTACGAATTATATTTTGCTATTACGAATTATACCTGAAATGCTGAATACTTACACCACTACCTCTGAAGTAATAAAACGGTCCCACTCATGTGTCACATCAATCTCCATACAAATGTTCAGAACATTTGACTTGGATCATAAAATAATTAGAAAAGTTACAAATAGCAAAATCTTAAATTTGATTATATTAGATACTGCTCCAGTTAGGCCAGTATATTAACCGAGTCTGAAAGATCAGATTGCCTATCGGCCTCTTTCTGCATTAAGTTCTCGCTTTTAAAGTTATGGCCCTTGGACTAGCAGGCAGTTAAGCTTGCTCCACATCAGCCATCCAAAACAGCCAAATATTCATTTAATTTACTGGGACATTTTAATTTATCTTTTGCTCTGCTAAACTACCTTAATTTGGTTTGCATGTGAAAGTATAAGCAATTGAAAGGTAGCACATCAAATGGTGAACCATGGCAAGTCAGAGCAGCTAGTGTTAAAACTCTGGGTAACTTTCTTTGAAACACTTGGCATGAGCGGTGTGATTCTATTAGAACAAGATATGTTCCATTTTTTAAGGAAAACATGACCATATGCAAAGGCCCAAACTGGCTCCACGTACCAGCAGCATTATGAACATTACTTACATACAGATACACGCACCACAAACTTCCGAGAAGTACCCGAAACCCAGCACACTTCCACCCTGCAACATCCAAACCGATGTAGGCTGGAATGCTGGATGGCCCTGCGCGCCCACACGACTTGTGCCCATAAAAAAGGCCGTAACGAATGCCCAATGACACCTTGCTGCTCCTGGGACCACGTCCTGGTACACACCTAGAGTACTTCACCCCTATGCAGTCGGCTTTCATCACCATGCGAATCTGCTGCCTGAACATTCAGCGCCCTACTCCCAGGTCGTGCCCCCCACGGCCAAGCAACCATCTAACGACAGCTTTATCACAAATTAGCTATCATTCCAAAGACCCGTGTTATAGTTTTCTGGATTATTTAGGGTAAGGATCCAGTATAGCTGGTATCAAGAGGTTCTTTTTCCTTTGTCTCCAGATTGTTTTTCCAAATCATATAATATAAGTTTCTTGTCCATTTTAAATGAGGCAAATTAGCGTGGTTGGGTTTATTGGGTGTTGTTATCTTGGCAGCGGCATTGAATAGCAGCTTCATAATAATGACGATTAGTGCATACTTGTCAAATCAAACATTTGCACACTTTGCAATTTAGTTTCACATAGCGCTTTTCTGTTTTAATTTCTGGATTGTTGATTTTTCTTGGAGATATTAAATGCAGTCAGTTGGCAATAGAGTTGGAGTAATAGAACCTTTCCTGATGCACATGGCTCATGGAGGAGCAATGCCTATGCGTGGAAGGCCTAAGAGAAACACCAGTGGAGGGTCTGGTGGAAATGCTCTTATTAATGATAAGTCGCTTAGAGTATCTAAGCGTTTTTATGTGGCGTTGATGATATCCAGGCTTGCTCAGGTACAATTTAACTTCTAGTTGATTATTTGTCAGTTAGCTTATAATTCCTGAAATTAATATATTGTACTAGCCACTAGCCAAGTGATATAGCTATGTTTCGGAGTCCTTTTGCATTTATATATAGTGTGATTAATATCTGAAGTTTTAATGCATTTAAAACTTTAAAATTTTCAGGAGATTTCTGTCACTGATGTTTGTGAATCATTTAAAGTTGCCAGAGGTACAATTCAATCCTTGCAAGAAAATGCTGGCAGGTTTGCTTCAATGGTTTCTGCCTTTTGTCAGAGACTTGGCTGGCATGATTTAGAAGGCCTTGTTGCCAAGTTTCAAAACCGTGTCTCCTTTGGAGTTAGGGCAGAGATCGCAGAACTTACATCGATTCCATTCGTCAAGGTTTGTTGTGTCACTGTGCATAGAGGACTTATCCAAGTGTTGCCACTTTCCACTGCATATGCTTACCTTATTGTATGTAACATGGTTGTAGGGCTCACGGGCAAGGGCTCTTTATAACTCTGGTTTGCGTACCCCTGTTACCATTGCTGAAGCATCTATTCCTGAAATCACAAAAGCTATTTTCGAATCTACTTGGTCTGGTCAAGGTGGGTGCTCCATCTATACTTGAGCCTTTGCCTTCTAATGTTTTTGGTATACCTTCTCATGTTACTTACCGAATTTTATGTAAACAGTACTGGTAAGTGGCGGTGTGCTAATAACAGAGTAGCAGTATTATTAAATCAGCAATGGCAGTTTAGTGAAACTAACATATAACTCTGTGGAACATAGGATAGGACCTTTTGCGTCTTAGAAATGACCTGCATATAGCTCAAATGTCAAATGTACTTCCGTAGTAGCATTCACTTCCTTTATCTGCTTTTGTTACGTAGTCTCTTCTGGTCTGTTCAGGGTGAAGCTACGGTATCCATCATTTAGCTATATTATGCGCATTTGCCTTCTCTTATGACATTTTATTCTGTTGACTAGATGATCATGGTTTACGACGAATGCAATTTGGTATAGCCAAGAAAATAAAAAATGGAGCTCGCAGAATTGTTCTTGAGGAGGCAGAAGCAGCCAGAATAGCAGCATTCTCAGCTTTCAAATCACTTGGGGTAGAAGTTCCTCAGTTCACCACACCTCTACTTCCAGCTTGTGAGGACTCTCCACCTCGAGATGTCATGGTATCTCCTGTTGAAGATCATGCTAAGTGCCATGAGTCAGCTTTAGGGGCACACATTGGTGATGAAAGGAACAGCTGCTCTAATTATGTTGCTCAAAGGGCTTCTACAGAGATTGTACGGGAGGATATGCACCCCATTTTTTCCATTCAAATAAAAGAAAGGGAAGGGATAGCGAACAGTGTCAACATTGCTACTATGCAAGAAGAAGCATCACCTATATCGACAGTTGATAAGTCGCAAAGCAGAAATGTGGGGGACAAAGGTCCTGTCAATGCATGTCACTTCCCTGGAGGGTTCAGTAGTTTCCTTGATCAATGGTCATCTGTTAATGACTTTTCTTTTGATCTACATTTTGTTAGAAGATCAACCAAACTATCTTTGACCGTTTTTGAAATTCTTGGGTTGGCTGTTTGTTGGGAAAATTCACCGGTCTACTACTGCAATTTCCCGAAAGACTTAATCCCAACTGGTAATAATGAGCCCATTGAAATGTGGGAAGAATTTAAGAGAAGATGGAGTAGAATAATTGGCATCCTGCAGCAAAAGTGTGTCAAGAAAATTACATGGAATTTGAAAAGCCAGATTCAGGCACTTAAGTCTCCCTGTGTTTCTTGTCAACGGCTTGCTAGGCTTCACCTTGACCATAAAAGATTAAACAACATTGATGTCCTTGACAACACATATGTGTTACTGCCACCAATCTTTGTCTATGGATTAGACATATGCTTGGTGGCATGGATTCTCTGGCCAGACGAGGAAAGCAAAACAGCACCAAATCTTGAGAAGGTATAATATTTATGTTGTGATTAGCAGTTCCTTTTATGATGCATCATTCTTCTATATTTTTTTAAAACTGATTTGTAGAACTGTTTCTTATTCTAAAGCTGAGCTATTTCAAACTTTTTTCCACCACTTAACTTATTTCTGATAAATAGTTGGTGAAGAGACGGCTACCTAGTGAGGCCTCAGCAGCAGCCAATCGGGATGGCAGATGGAGAAATCAGATGCACAAAGCAGCTCATAATGGTTGCTGCAGGCGTGCTGCGCAGACAAGAGCACTGTGTTCTACTTTGAGGAAGTTACTTGTTTCTGAAAAGCTCAATGATTTGGTTGAAACAGTCGAGGGTCCATTGGTATATTTTGTACCTTTGCCTAATAAAAGTTATTACAGAATGCTTTAATATTACTGATCCATTTGTTTGGACAGGTAAATGTTCTTGCTGATATGGAACTCTGGGGAATTGGTGCTGACATGGATGCATGTCTCCGTGCGAGGCATATTATAATTAATAAACTGAAGGAACTAGAGAAAGAAGCATACAGATTAGCAGGCAAGAGTTTCTCGCTAAATGCAACTGCTGACATAGCTGACATTCTTTTTACACACTTAAAACTGCCAGTCCCAAAAGGTTGTGAGAAAGGGAAATTGCATCCTAGCACTGACAAGCAGTGTTTAGACCATCTAAGGTAATTTTTTTTCTTCTTTTTTCATTGTTGGTGAGACACACATTCTTTTTCGTGCTTGATAACTGTTATTCTGATGATTCTTCTGTCAATCTTAAGTGAATTTGTGAATCCTTTCAGGCTAAGACACTCGTCATAGTCTTAGAGGAATTTGCATCTATACTATATTTTATTTAAATTACGCATGAGTTACTGATCGTTAGGGAGCATACCAATCTCTCTCGAATCAGTTCATAAGAGCATCTCTAGCCTTTCCAATAATTTGAGGGGTTTGGGAGCCTTGTACCTATCACTTCCCCTGGACTTAACTCCCAATACGATTTCTGTTGGTATATCTCTCATCCTTTTTTCATACATAATCTCCATTTGCACAACATATTAATTCAAACCTTGATATTTCTAATGCACACATGTAACAACATTCCAAATTTATTGGTTTAAAATGTAAAATTCAAGTTGAACATAACATAGGGTCCAATTGATAATATAGAACATCAAAGTGCATAAACTAAACAAAATTCTAAATTAAAGCTCCATATGATATACTTCTCACTTTGAGAATCGCGTAAAAATTCATCAAAGTGAAGGGCTCGTTCCCATTTCTCTTGTTCTTTTGCTTCTATAACTCTTGGAACATGGATGTAGATGCACTCTCCACTGTCACTTGGTCAACACATTCCAACCATTGGTTGAAATACACTCCAACATTGAATGAGAGAACGTTGAGTTCGGTTGGAAGAAACCAGGACATTGCTTGCAAGAGGAACCTTCCTCGTTTGGACAAAACATTGACGCGTCCACGCTCATCCAAGCATAGCACAAAATTTCATCCTCCTTGAGCTTGTAGTTCGGCGACTTTGTTTTCTTTGCGATATGTAGCTTGATCTCCTCCAATTTGGGACTTCCACAAAGAAATCAGAAGTGCAATATCCATCTCCAAAGAAACACTTGACATTGGAATACATCACAAAGAAAATCAGAAAGAAGGAAAAGAAGAAATAATTTACCTAATGGACATTTGGTCGAACTCCTCAGAGGCGGGTTTAGCCTCTCCGTCATTGGAGGCCACAATAGGCATCATCAAGGTTGTGGGTCGCCTGCACCATCAGAGGCATCAGGTGCTACGGCAGTGGCGGGCGCGGGCAGCACAACCCACCTCCCTAACTATGCGGCTCGGCATTCCTTGTTGCTACCAGCCGGAGCAAGGTGCCTTCTATCATGCACGTCAAGTGACCTGCATTGCTAGTTGGGTCATTGCAGCAAGCCACCCTTGCTGTACTGGATGCTTTGAGAAATAAAATTCCTCAGTGATGGCGGCATATACACTCACATAATCATGCAACTGATCTGAAGAAAGTCAAATTTTACATCAAGCTGAGATATGTGTGCGGCGAATGGTTATGTGAACCACATAGGCAAAAGTCTGATAATCACAACTATGCTCCTGAAACTCATGTGCTACTAAACGAGCCTTGTTGCACTCAACAAAACCATTAGAGTTGATCTCTTAATCTAATTGACCTGTCTTGTACGTGATGGACATACAAGCGAAGGAAGGAGCATTACCTGTCTTGATTTTTTGTAAACTTGGTTAAACTTTACGAAGTCTGAAATAGGAAAAAAATCTACATGCAATATATTTTGGAATAGAGGGAGAGTAGTCTACACAAAGTGTTGGCAAAGTAGACAAGATTAGCTAGCTGAACTTGCCTGTTATACCAGTATATTTAAGATAGGAGGTCCATCTGTTCACGGGCTATATATGTTAACACCTTACTTAGTTCCCTTTTTAATATAAAGTGTTTTTTTCAGGGATCTACACCCAGTTATCTCAGTAATTAAGGAACATAGAACATTGGCCAAACTGTTGAATGGCACATTAGGGTCCATCTGTTCACGTGCTCAGTTGTGCAGTCAATCTCAAAGGTACATCATACATGGCAATTGGCTGCAAACATCAACTGCTACTGGCCGTCTATCAATGGAAGAGCCAAATCTCCAGGTTACTTATCTTTATGTTCTGTTTGGTTTGATTTTCTTATTTATCTACCAATAATTGAACTGTCTGAATGATCATTTGTAGTCTGTTGAGCATGTGGTGGATTTCACAACAGGAAAGAATGATAAAGATTTCACAAGCATGTCAATAATAGATCATCACGAAATCAATGCCCGTGAATTTTTTGTTCCCACTCAGGTATTGCTCAGTCAACCAATTTTTTCTTGTTGAATACTCTTGAATCAGCCATAATGATGATCTCATGGCCTCTCTGTTTCTTGTAATAGGATAATTGGTTGTTGGTAACAGCTGATTACTCACAGATTGAGCTGCGTTTTATGGCACATTTTTCTAAGGATCCTGTATTGATAGAGCTTCTAAGTAAACCAGATGTCGATGTGTTTACTATGATTGCTTCAAGATGGATCGGCAAAGAAGAGTCCTTGATCTCTTCTAAGGACCGAGAAAATACAAAAAGATTTATTTATGGCATCCTCTACGGAATGGGCGCCAACTCCCTTGCAGAACAACTTGAATGCAGCCCAGAGGAAGCTGCACAGAAAATTCAAAGTTTTAAGAGATTCTTTCCTGGCGTTTCTTCGTGGCTACAAGAAGCTGTGGCATCATGTCGTCAAAAAGGGTGAGTTTGGTTTTCACTGGAGTTTCTGCTCGTAATATCTTTTACATGTTCTCTTTGTTGATGCTAGTTCAGAGTTTTTCATTAGGTCTATCCATCTATGAAAATAATACTGCTCCAAACATGTTTATTAAGCATTCACAGTTTCACATGTATCTTTGATTGCTCCTCTAACATTAGCATACAACTGTCATTTTTGGAACTTTCAAGGGAAATTGAGGATAGTCCATGATAGCTTTGGTTGATGTTGTAAAATATAACTTCAAAGGTTCCTGTGATGTCACCTGATATTGCACGTTCTTATGTGAAACCCTTTCCATACATATATTGCATCACATCTCCAAAGATGGGGTAGTCTACCTAGATACTGTACGATAAGGTAGTTCTATCCAGGCTTCAGGAAACTGCTTCTTTGCCTAGTTTCCGCTTGTCGTTGAGAATGCTCAAAACTTCTTAGTCATTTGAAACTTGGAGTAGATACTAGAGGCATTTTTGAGTATTTCAAAGAAAGGACTGATTGTTTTAGGCAAAAAAAACAGCTGTATCGACCACTGGTTTTCTGACCCCTGGTTATATCCAAAATCAATGACACATGTGCTTTCTCAACATATTTCTGCATTCACATGCATCTCATTATAGAATATGGATTCTTCACTTCAATTTCTTTAGTACCTGTGCATCAATGTTTACTGAAGGTAACATCAAAATTGTAATATCTTCCAGATATGTGGAGACCTTGATGGGACGGAGACGTTTTCTTTCAAAAATTACCGCTGGAAATAGCAAAGAAAAAGCTAAAGCACAGAGACAAGCAGTTAATTCTATTTGCCAGGTTAGCATACTATTATGTACTGTCTTGCTTTAATTACTAGGTTCATTGTATTAACACACTATTATATGTAGGGTTCTGCTGCTGATATTATCAAGGTGGCTATGCTTAGGCTTCATTCTGTAATTACTAATGGGAGTAGCGCAGTTGATTCCATGGATGGGCTTATGCAGAATTTTTCAAAAATCAAAGGGCACTGTCACCTTCTTTTGCAGGTATGATCATCACCCATTTTTCTGGATTTCTGTCTATTTATTTTTTAAATGTTGACATGTTTAAATTGTGTTTTTCCTTTTGTAGGTGCATGATGAACTTGTGCTTGAAGTTGACCCGTCTATGGTAGCAGAGGCTGGAAAGCTGCTACAGATAAGCATGGAAACTGCAGCTTCACTCTTGGGTAACATTTTTGTGCCTAACTGCCGCTTGATTTTTATTTCAAAGCTGAAGATTGATTGCTGGTTGTTTCTTGTTTCAGTACCTCTACGTACTAAAATAAAGGTCGGAAAAACTTGGGGTTCTCTTCAGCCGTTCCACCCCGAGCCTTGATTACCCAGGGAGTCATAGTTTTCATCTTACATTAGGACTAAATGGTAAGTTCTGACTTCTCTAATGCTACTTTGGCTATGGACATGCTTCGCATAAAGTGATAAAACCACATGCCTTACTGCATGCCTTTTCTGTTTGGTTCGATGAAATTATTCGTCTTTTTATCACTTTTAGGTGTCTCTGAAACTTGAATTGAATCAGGTCATGCTTTCTGCCTGTGTCAGATGAGACGATAGTTGCCCTATGAAGGTGACTGTCCTGCCAGTAATCGTTCAGAGATTCTCGGTGGCAAGAGGACAGGACGAAGTGCGCGTGCTGAAATCAGAGAGCGGAATCGACGCGACAAGCAAGGGCTTCTCATCTTCAAAAATCTCCACCATTAGGGATGAGGCCGCCCACTGAAATATAGTTGTTGGCTCCATCATTCCCTTTGATCTCGGCTGACCCTGCGTTTCATGCCAGGGTTTGCTGCAGCAAAGCTTTGCTCCCCGTGGCCTGGGCACCCTTGTGTCTAGTATTCGTTCTCCCCTTGTACTGATTTTAGGTTTGCTGTTGTTCTTGGCCACCCAAGCTAAGATCAATGCAATCTTAGCAGCTCTCATGCTAACATAGGAAAATGGTATCGACTGAACATATCAGTACATATTACGCAACTGGATTGCTGGAAGGGACAGAGCAATAGTTTTGACGCGTACATATTTGCCCCCAGATACAATCAATGTGTAGATAATTGTAATTGCAATGGTGGCACTAGTGGTCATTGAAGGTTATACAGGGTGTACTCCCTCTGTTTTGTCAACACACAGTGCACAGTATTATGATCCCTTGTGTTTATTCTCAGCTGCATACTATGAACCGCAGGATGCTCAGAACTGCCCCATCTTTCATATGGAATTGCATTCAAAAGATCAGCAGCCGAAGCCGTCAACCTTGATGCCCTGTTTCTCCTTGGTCCTCTTATGTGGAGTGGAGATGCACTTGGATCTATCTACTCCCTCCGATCCATATTAATGGACTTAACTTTGTCTAGATAGGAATGCATCTAGGAGGGAGTACTTAGATCCTGTAAGTCTTCATTTGGTTGCATGTGTTTAGTTTTAGGCGCATCTGACTAGACAGAGTTGAAAATACACTACACGTTTGGGCGTTCTTTTCTCGGTCTTTTTAAAGCTGGATTTTGATTGATTTTTAGTGTCATGTTTAACAACGTGTTTCTGTCTGAATAACTGGGAAATGTTTGTGAAGTCCTTTTACTGCAAACAAAATGGAAGCCATTGGTTTTGCTAATTTTTTACCAATCCTGCAGATACAATTCAAATAGCCCATACCTGCCAACGACTTTGTATGCCCTTGGCTGGCCGGTCATGCTAAAATATTGTTAGGGCTGAAGGGGGCTCAATCCCAACATACCTAAAGAGCGTGGTCCGTAGTTCTATCGCCGGACTCTTCCTTGGAACGTTCACTCTTAATCTGGAAGTACAGAACGATTTCCTTGGAACGCCAGTGCTTCTCCTATCGAATGCCGCATACATCATGCAATTTAAACGGTGACACGAACATGAAACTTGTGGCTGAACATTGTTGTGCTACCGTTTTCGTGATAATGGGGTGGGCTCTTTCATACAAAAACCATGTTTTTTATAGATAATTTAAGATAGGACAACAAAAGGATGGTCGTCCACATAATAATAATTGAATCTGATAAGAGCCTCAATTGCAAGTGTGATTTAGCGGTAACCACGTAGCAGAGAATAGTATAGATTAAGAGACGGCATATGAATACACGTAATTTGATTTCTTGATATATCTCATACTACTGTAGTTGACAATGGAAAACCACGTGGCGTCACAAAGAGTTGGTTGCTGCCTTTGGAAGGGTAGGGGCTGTGGATGTGTGCGACGTGCTACTCTTTTTTTGAACTGCATGTCAAGTTGTTTTGGGTTGGAATAAAACGTGTGGCTTTTATCCTAACAGGAACGGCTGACCTTTGCTACAAAGAAGAGTTCAAATCCAGCGGGTTGATTTTACAACGCAAATGATAAGTTCAATCTAGTTTCAAAGCAATCATGTGTCCCACCTGAAATGCTGGCACCACGCCAACATCCTCCATGTTCACACGTCCCCTTTGTCCATCGTCCTTGTCCCATTAGATAGTTCGGTCAAACCATCGACAAGTTTGGCGCCTAAAATCAACTTCTAATTTGAACCCAGTTTACTTATAAACTGGATCATCTCTTCTATCTATTCGGACAGTGGATATCGACCACTTTAAATTCAAAAAATAATAATCATCCACTAACTAACTACAGTATAAGCCCGACACCTCGACGATTATGCCATATCCTACCTCGATGATTATGCCATATCCTTGGCAAATGGCAATGGCAGCACATGGCCATTGTCTTTGCGGTGAATCCATCTCGGTCCATCAGGCATCTCCAGTCGCCCCCCCTAGCGCCCCCAGGAGGCCTTTTTGGCGCCGGCGGAAGCAAAAAGCGCCAGCCCCCCCCCCCCCCCCCCCCCCCCCGGAAGCCTAGTTAGCGCCGACGACCCCAGGCGAAACCCAGCCCACTGGGTTCGGCCTAGGGGGGAGACGAAATTACGCGAAACACGACGCGGACCAGCGCTGTCAGCGACACTGGAGAAAATGACGTGGAAGAAACCGCCCGTGCTCGTCTTCTCGGCTCCCGCGTCAGTCAAAAGCTGCCGGAGTAATGGCGTGGCGGGCGGCCAGTGAGCTCCCCCAGTCAAAGGCTGCCAGAGTTAATGGTGTGGCGCGTTCACACGGCGCACAGTAATGGCCACCCACCGCTCGCCCCTTCGCCTAGCCGTGCGGCGCTATAAAAAACCCCAGCCTCGCCGCCCATCGCCATTCGTCTCTTGCCGCCTCTCCCCACACCCACACTCTCCCCTCCACCGTCGCAACCCAGATGCCGCCGAGAAGATGGACGTCGCGGCGAAGAACGGCTGGGAGCGCCGTTTCCTCCGCAAGGAGGAGGCGTGGTCGCTCTACAGCGCCGGGTACCCATGTCCTCCGGACATGCGCGTCCCCGGCGCCTCCGCCGGCCACGGGCCATGGGCACTGAGCGTCGGAGGGGTCCCGGCGCCGTCCGTCCCCGTCGAGGTCGAGCGCGACTACGCCATCGCCGAGGTGCGGGCAAGCCTGACGCCGGAGCAAGCCGCGGACCCGCGTTGGAGGCCAGAAGGCAACGAGGCCTTCTGGACGGTGTATTTCCAGCGCCTCCGCGAGGAGGAGCTCGCCGACCGCGGCAGCAACGGTCCGGTGGAGGGTTGTTTTAACGCGCACGGCCGCAGACGGTGGCGGGGTGGCGAGCACCGCACTTTGCAGTGGGTGCTCGACTACATCGCCGCCGGCAACGAGCCCCGACTCACCATGCCGGCCTGGACGCCCCGGCGCATGGGCAGCAACTCCTCGTCGGCGGTGCAGACGAACTCCTCCTCCTCTGGCACACGCTCGGCGCCTACAGGTAAACGAACGGCGGCCTCCTCTTCGACCCCTCCCATCCTTAACTCCGGGCGCCCCGCCCCCGTGCGCAACGGCGCCCTCCGCATCGGTGAGCCGCGCCAGCGGAGCTCGGCGTCTCCGGCCGGCCTCTTCTCCCGCATCGTCAAGCCCAAGCGCGAGCCGAAGCACGAGCCGGAGGAGGAGCATGAGGAGGAGTGGCCAGAATTGAATGAGGCCGAGGAGGCCTCCTTCAACACCGTCCGGCCGGCGGCAGACGACTTCGCTGAGAGCTGGAGCCTGCGCGAGTTCACCGCGCAGGAGATCGAGCAGCAGCGACAGCTCCTCGCCGAGGCCGAGCGCCGGCGTGAAGAGCAGGAGAAGCGCGCCTCCCTCCCCCGCCGCAGCCGCATCCCTCCCCCGCTGCAGCCGAAGTCGGTCCCGTACTTCATCCTCGACCCGAGCGATTTTTACACACTTGGTCAAAACCGTCAATTTTTACACACTTGCGCTACTGTGGAAAAAATCGGTTAGTATAAAGTGGCAGCCACTTTACGAAATTAGCAAACCAACAGACAATGGCCAAATTTCACAGGGAACCCACCTGAAAAGGCTACCACCACCGTCCACCCCACGCTCCTCCATGTTCCCGTGACTCGTGTCGCCCTAGAGCTTTGCCGCCAACATGATTAGCAGGAGATAGACCGTTCCAACGAGATTATGCATGGATTTACGCCGGCCGATCATCTCCCTCCGTTTCCATGGTCGCAAGTCGCAACGCACATGGGGCATTGTCTTTGACAGCACGCCTCTCGTCATGAGTTTTAGTTGTGTCCAGTTGTACTGCACCTCACCTCACCTCACGCGGTTGCGCCGCACCGCGCCGCGTCTCCCTTCCCTTGGTTCTCCTTGGGACCGCTTTTTATTTAGTCCCCATACACCTCGCCTCTTCAACACCTCTCCCTGCTTCCCAACCTCACTTATCTCTCTCCTCGCACCGTCACAGCTAGCGCCTCGCTGTACGCTCCCCACGCGCATTCATTCATTCCCTCTCCTCCCTTCCCGCCGCCGCCGCAGCGCCATGGCCGGCGCTAACACCCTCACCGCCCTGCTCCTCCTCCTCGCGCTCGCCGTCACCGCCGCATCCGCCGGGGACCACATGCAGCTCGGCCTCCTCTCCACCCGCGGCGCCGACGCGGCGGACGGCCGCGACGAGCTCCAGATCGAGACCTACGACGCCTCGGAGGGCGAGCTCGGGTCCGCCGACGCCGAGGCGCACCGCCGCTTCCTGCAGAGCGGCAACGGCTACATCAGCTACGGCGCGCTGCGCCGCGGCACCGTGCCCTGCAACCGCCGCGGGGCCAGCTACTACAACTGCCGCCCCGGCGCACAGTCCAACCCCTACCGCCGCGGCTGCTCACGCATCACCCGCTGCCGCGGCTAATTCCACGGATCCGCGAATCCTGGTTACGGAATAAGAAGCTGCTTATTACTCTACGTTCTAGTGTTCTCGTGTTGCTTCTTCAGGCGGTACCACTACTATCACTACTGCTGAAGCAGTATTTAGTTGTTAATTTGGTTGCCGCTGTATTGGCCATTTTGGCCTGATCCCTTGGGGGATCTTTGTTGTTGTAAAGTCAAAAAAGGAGATTTGTACCTTAATACTATGTTGATGAGAGATTTGTTATTCTTTGAAAGATTGTTTCTTTTTGCATGTTTCATCTTTCTTCCTTTCTTGCATGTTCTTCAACATTCTGCTACCTGTTTCTTCTACTCCTTTGGGGGAGTACCAACTTTGTTATGGTGAAATGGAGATGAATGTGTATGTAAGCTAGTGCTAGTGTTTGGAGCAACAACATACAAGTAAAAATCTTCTTCTTCAGGTGGATCTAGACCACACGGACCATCTGATCAGCCTTCTTCCGATCTGAAAAATGAAGCGCTACTACTACTCCCCGTGCTGTTCATCAGATTTGTTGTAGATCTTGACGTGGAAGAAGCAACAACATCAATCAATCAACCTATCTATTTTGCCCTTTCTTCGCACATTGTTGCCTTGTATTTTAAGGGCTGTGGAGGTTGGTTGACCAACAGACATCAGTTAGTGGAGGCCATGTTGCTCACTGCCTCGCCTGTTCCTCCTTGGCCGGTTGGTTGGGACTCTTGAAGCCAATGTCATGCAAACCATGAAGGTATCGCTATCAGTGGTGATTCGCAGAGGTTATTAATCTGTGCATTTCGGTGTTGAGATGGTTAGCGGTTTATCATTAGGCGAGGTAGGGGAAATGTTGATCATAATTCATGAGTCTGTTCTTATAGAAATGAGGTCAGGAGCGTGCTGTAGTTCAATCAACCCCCTCGGATTTGTGCGTTGGGAAATGACTCGCTGTTGAGCTGGCTTGATTATTCAAGGATTATAAGATTATATATTCTACTAACAAGAATTGGTTCTTCGCAGTTGCAAGTGTGGTTAGCTGAGAGGAATAAATGCCGTGTCCTTGGGCGATGAAGTGGAGATTCTTTCGTCCGGCAGCGTCTACCACGGATTGTTGTTTATGCAGGGAATAAATGGTGGGAAAAAGTCCATTTTAAACCCTGAAATTGTAGAGGTCTGGCGAAATGAACTTCGAAGTCGAAATCCCGGTCGTTTGAACCCTGAACTTTGCAATCCCGGTCTAAAATGAACCCTGCAGATGTTTGGCACACCGGGAAGACTGAAAATCCCAGCCGGGAATACCTGTTGTGTCACTGACTGGACGGACCCGCATGTCAGATTCATCTCTATACCTAGTTCAGCTCCTTATCTCGAAAATTCACCAAGCTGTGGCCGCCGGCGGGCGTTCGAGCTCGCTGTCACGGAGTCGGCCAGCCGACACCGAGGTCACCGTGCTGCTGGAAGACGAGGTTGAGGCGGGAGGCGTCCGTGAGGGCGTCCACGACGGACGGCCATGCCAGGGCGGGCGGCGTCTGCGAGGGTGAGCACGCGATTGGGGACGGCAAGGTTGAGCAGGCGGCGTGCGTGCGTGCGGTGTTGTACCGTGCTGAGTGCGGCTCTATGCCTTGCCGCGTCCATGTGTGCGCTGTCGTGCCATGTCGCTTGCAGTTCGCTGCTGCCGTGCGTAGCTGCGCGCGAGCGTGCCATGCCTGCTTGCATGCGTGTGCTGCCATGGCATGCCACTTGCGTGAGCGTGCGCGCTGCCTTGCCATACCGCTTGCTGTTCGCGGCTGCCGTGCGTCGCTGCGTGTGCTGCTGCCGACACACTCCATTGCCACACACCAGCATGAGCTTAGGGACGAAGATGAATCAGACATGTGGGTCAATATTGTCCTGTAATTTCGTTTCAAAAAAAAAATATTGTCCTGTAAAAGTTTTATAATTTTATTTTTTTTCTCTGAAAAACATGTCGAAGGTTCGTTTTAGACCGGGATTGTTAAGTTTAGGGTTCAAACGACCGGGATTTTGACTTCGGGGTTCATTTCGCCAGACCTCTATAGTTCAGGGTTTAAAATGGACTTTTTTCTAAATGGTGGCCGTCCTGTCTGGAAAAGATTAACCGTGATAAAAAAATGTTTACTTTATTCTACACCACATGGTCGTCGGTGCTAAGTTATGAAAAAATTATTCTACGCAAGAAAAATGGCCTATATTTTTCCTTCCGAAGAAAAACTTTCTTGGCAGTAATTGCACTTCAGGTCCAGCTTCTCTACACTGTCGGGGGAGCTAACCTATAGGATTTTTTTTCTAAGTTAATCATTCGATTCATAGGACTAGTTTTTATGGGAAAAAATTCTATAGAATCTTTGTACTATTTTCTATAAGATTTCTAACATCCACTCCAAACTTATTTTACAATTTCTTTGATGGAATCAAACAAATTTGGTACAAACCAAATCCTATAGGATTGGAGTGAGCATGACAAAGCAATCATATACTTTTTCTATTGCTATGTCTTTCCTATCATACAAATCAAGCAAGACCTGAAGCTGCTAGTTTAGTTAGGATTATAAATAATTGCGACCCATTATGTTATTCTAGAGAAACAATCCGTTCGCCGTACAACACTCAGTAATTAAACAGGTCGAAACCTTTCAGGGCCAGATCTTTTGCTGGCTTGTTCCGTAAACTGCTCCTTCCTAAGCTTATTTTATAAGTCGAGTCGCTTATTACTTGTAGCTTCCAGATTAGTTATGAGATAATTATTTTAGGAGTTCCGAGCAATAAGCTGGTTGGCTTATGAGAGAAACTGGGGAAGGGTAGCTTATTTTATATGCTAGCAAAAGAACTGGGCCAATTTGGATGTCTAGATTCGCTTGTATACACTCGCTGGACAAGGGAGATGGGGGCGTTGCAACATGCATACACACTATCTAGGGCGCGATCGTAACTACGGTTGTTTGGGTGGCCGCTTTCAAATCCATGTAACTAGCCTAGAACGGGCATGCGGTTATTTGGTTGCGGCCCAAATGATTGTCTGTTAACCTCTTCCTTTAAGTGGTGATTAAGTGGTAAAGTTACCTGTTACACACTACACATTAAACGGACAACAGAATACGAACATAGCTTACAATTGCATTTCAGATAACAGATAGTTCATAGTACCAACAGGACCAACATAAAGTAGAACAAACGATTAAGAAACTAGGCATCCTCCTCCATGAAGACCAACCGGGTGGCGTGTCGTGTGCAGGGCACCTGCACATCACCTAAGTGCAGGTGTGGACGAAGATGATCACATTGAACACGCCGACAGTCTCCTCCTTGAAGGTCAGGAACTGTTCGATCGTCAGCTGATGGGCGATGGCGAAGGCCGCCCACCCCTGATCGACGAACACCTCCTCGCCCTCCCGTTTGGTGGTCATCCTCCAAGCGCAACCGGTGTTGGTGCGGACGATGATGGTGGAGGGGACGTTCTCGAAGAACAGGACGAAGGCCTTAGGAATGGTCAGCCTACCCATCATCGGTGCGAAGATGATCCGGAGGAATTGCGTAGGACCTTCCTCCTTCGTCCTAGTGACACTTTCCCAGATTTTTAGTAGGTTCTAGATGATTTAGAATCAAAAGCATGTCTTATGGGAGAAAAGGACGTTCAAAACTACAATTAATGTATGAGTTTGCAAAATTTTAGAGCTTACAAAGTGTATTTTGGCAGCCTCCCAGGTTGTATAAACAACAAGCCATGAATACAAATTAGTAAAACCATTCATGGTTGAGAAACTTAGATAAACGGCGGATATTTTTTAAAATTTTGTGTTAGACTGCCTTAAAACCCATGATTTAATATTTTCAAAAACACCCGTTTGCACTCTACCTTATCTATGTACCTAATAACCTTTAATAAAAGCCCACAAACAAAATAAATTCCACAAATCTTTTGCATTACACACCCCCTCTATGCATTTTTTGTGTGCTATTAAATCATGCCCTCAATAAAACTGGGAAGAAATACCATACCTCCAATCCTTAAGTCTGCTGTACTCTACTCCGTATCAAGGTTTTGGATACCGGTACCAAAAAAATCTCGGAGGGGCCGGGATTTCCGCTAACCGTGGTTACCGAGAAAATACCGGTTGGTTACCGATCGTAATTCTCAGTCAAAATTCAAAATTTGAATTTAAAACAATAAAATGAATTAAAAAATGATTTTAAAGGACAAAATCGGTCCAAATTCAAATACTCTGGGATTTTTCATCCGGTAAACGCATTTTCCAGGGGGCATCGAGAAATCCGGTTGCCGGCCAGTAACCGCGGTATTCTGATCGGTAACCAAATCCCTGCTCCGTCTACTCTTAGGTGATTTTCGAATTATGAATCAGCTTAGGGAGAATGAATGGTGAATGCATTTTTTCTGTGCATGTAGAGCATACATACGACATCTGTCAGACTTAAAGATCACATGTTTGTTACCGATTTAGTACTAACTTCTAATTCCATCTCAATAAAAAAAATACATGCATCTGATTCCACCCTTTTCTTTCTCTGAAATTCATCATGATAGTTGCGGCATAACACAGCAAATAATATCAGTTAAGTCCTACAGGGATTTGAGACATCACTGAAATCTCAAGGTGACCTCGTTTTAAAAAAACGATCGCACGCTTCTAATTCCATCTCAATAAAAACAAACCAGGGCCATGGCAGCTGTTTTTCCGGCCACCTAGTTTTGATCCGGCCTGGGGCGCGTACTGTACAGGGCTACAGGCCCATTTATCCTAGTTCCTCCATCGACCGAGCAGGCAAACGATTGAACCCTCTCTCTGCCTGGAAGCGCGCACCACCACACACCCACGTCACTTCTTCATCCTCCGGCAAGCCGACTGGCCGCCTGGACACCACATGCTCCAAAACCATCTGATAGGATGCTTGCGGGCCCGCACTGCCTGAACGTTTCCTACGCTCCTCCGCGCGTCCGCTCGAGAACTCGGGTTCTGTGTTAAAGAGTTGTGCGGCACTGCCTCTGGTTTTCTCCTAGTCCAGGCGCCACTTGGGATTCTGTTGAGGCTCCACTTTGGAGGAGCCTAACTTCTGTTCATCTCATTGCCTTCACCTTTCAGTTAAATTGACTTATGCGCCCAGAATTAAAAAAAACACTAATGCAATAATTTTACGTGTCGATTTCATGTTTTAGGAATTGATGAATAGTTTTTTTATTAATCTCTACACCAAACCATGAAAAAATAGTTCAAACCGAAGAGGCCCCTGAAAGCAATTTTGTGCTATTTACAAGAGTTCTTCCTGAAAAATTTGTGCCTTAAGTTTTGTCCCGGGTCATGCTTCAATCCTGGCTCCGCCAGACCGTGTATCAGCAATCCGACAGCAACAAATGAAATAATTCTGAGAACACCAATAGAAGCATTATAAATTATGTGATGTAGAGGCTATGCGCCTATGCTAATAATGCAAGGGGATCCAAGCAGAACTGATTGGAGACTGTGTGTAAAAACCCTAAACCTAGGGAGAGAATATTTGGTTGGAGAGTTGCACACCTCACGTTGGGTGGCTCTTGTATATTTATAGAAGGAGTATTACAATTACACGGTTATAGTTAGAATATAAACATACTATCTAACATGTCTAACACCCTCCCTCAATCTTAGTTGTGTCAAGCAGACTAAGATTGCGTCTACAAGCTTCAAACAATGGCAAGGACAGAGGCTTGGTGAAGATGTCCGCAATTTGATCCTTGTAGGAGATGAACTTGATGTGTAGAAGTTTCTGTGCAACTTGTTCTCTGACAAAATGGTAGTCAACTTCAATATGCTTTGTGCGAGCATGGAACACAGGATTAGAAGACAAGTATGTAGCACCAATATTGTCACACCATAGAACAAGTGAACGATCTTGTGAGACTCCAAGTTCTCGAAGCAAAGATTGTACCCAGATCAGCTCAGCAGTGGCATTTGCAAGAGCCTTGTACTCTCACTCTGTGCTGGATCGAGACACTGTGGCTTGTTTCCGAGCACTCCAGGCGATCAGATTAGGGCCATAGAAGATGGCATATCCCCCCGTGGATCGCCGATCATCAGAATTGCCAGCCCAGTCTGCATCAGAAAACACAGATAATAGGCTCGAGGGAGCACGCTGAAGATGCACCCCATGAGAGATGGTCGCAATAACGTAGCGACGTATACGTTTAACAGCTAACCAATGAGGACGACGGGGAGTCTGCATGTACTGGCAGACCTTGTTGACAGCGAACGAGAGATCCGGTCGAGTGATGAGCAGGTACTGGAGGCCACCGACCATGCTACGGTACAAGGTGGCATCGTCAGGCGGGAGCGTATCTCCATCGGTAGCAGTGAGCCGATCCGTGGCAGACTGGGTGTAGAATACCCTTTGCACTTGAGCATCCCGGCACGTCGCAGAAGATCAAGAGCATATTTCTTCTGAGTAAGTGCAATACCCTGAGAGGAGGCAGAAACCTCAATACCCAAGAAGTAATGCAGAGGGCCTAAGTCCTTGACAGCAAACTCAGAGCGCAGACCAAGCACCATACGATCAGTAGCGGTAGACGAGGAGCTCACCACGATTATGTCGTCGACATATACCAAGAGATACATGGTGATGTCCGGTCGACGAAGCATAAATAGAGAGGTGTCTGCTGTAGAGGGAACGAAGCCATGAGCTCGAAGAGCACTCCCAAGACGTGCATGCCAGGCACGAGGCGCCTGTTTGAGACCATAGAGAGCCTTAACCAGACGACATAGATGCTGGGGCTGAGCTGGATCAACAAACCCCGGAGGCTGGCGCATGTAAACTTCCTCTTCAAGGACATCATGAAGGAATGCATTCTGAACATCAAGCTGACGGAGATGCCAACCATGATTGACAGCCAAGGAAAGCAGGAGCCGAATGGTGGTGGGCTTAACGACGGGACTGAAGGTGTCCTCGTAATCAAGTCCATAACGCTGCTTGAATCCTTTTGTCACTAGACGCGCCTTGTAGCGCTCTACTGATCCATCGGAGTGACGCTTGACTTTAAACACCCATTTACAGTCAATGATGTTGAGGCCTGGACAAGGTGGAACAAGGTTCCAAGTCTCATTGTGGAGAAGAGCTTGGAATTCAGCCTCCATAGCCTCACGCCGCGAGGAACACGAAGAGCATCGTGATGATTGGCGGGCTCTAGAGAAGTGTCCGAGACACCATGCGTGGTGCAGGCAGCAAGCCACGCCACAGAGCCATCCGTCCAGACTTTGGGTTGAGAGTGGCCAGTCTGGCTTCGAGTTGTGGGCCGAGCTGGAACGGGAGCCGGCCGCTCGGGCGCTGGCGAACTAGACGCTGCCGAGGTGGGAGACGGCCCAGTATGGGATGGCAGCGACGCAGTATCGGCCGCACTGGGTGATGCTGAGCTCGATGGAGACGACGTCACGGGGAAGTCAGGCGGCCCAGGTGTGGACGGGGACGTGGGGCGATGTGGAGCCGTAGCCAAGCTGGGCGTCGCAGGCCAATCGGAGGCAGCAGTCCGTGCATGAGTTTGCATGGGACTGTTTTCCGGCCGAGCGACATGATCAACGTACGTGGTCAGGGACAGGAGCAGCATCCAGCAGCTCAAGACGTGCACCGCGCCCAGTTCCTGCACCATAGTTAGGAAGAAGAACAGGAGAATACGCAATATCCGTAAATTGGTCAAGAGAAGTGGAGGTGGAATGAGTGGGTGTGGTGGACATGGATGATGACAAGTTTGCAAAGGGAAACACATTTTCGTCAAAGACAACGTCTCTAGAAATATAGACGCGATTAGTGGGAACATGCAAACACTTGTACCCCTTGTGGAGAGAACTATAACCAACGAATACACACTTTTTGGAGCGAAACTCTAGTTTATGGCTGTTATAGGGTCGAAGATGAGGCCAACAAGCACAACCAAAAACTTTGAGAAAGGAATAATCAGGAGTTTGATGTAGTAGTTTTTCTAGAGGAGTGTTCATATCAAGAACACATGTCGGCACTCTATTGATAAGAAAACACGCTGTGGTGAATGCATCACTCCAAAAGTGAAAAGGTACAGTGGCATGTGCAAGGAGAGTAAGACCAGTTTCTACAATATGGCGGTGTTTGCGTTCAGCAGCCCCATTTTGCCGATGAGTGTGGGGACACGCAACACGATGAGTGATACCAAGATTCTGAAAAAATGTGTTGAGATTGCGATATTCGCCACCCCAATCCGACTGAACATGCAAAATCTTATGCTGCAGGAGACGTTCCACATGAGTTTGAAATTGCACAAAGACATTAAAGACATCAGACTTGCGCTTAAGCAAATAGAGCCATGTGAAACGACTAAAGGCATCAATAAAACTCACGTAATAATTATGACCACTAACAGAGGTTTGGGCAGGACCCCACACATCAGAATAAATGAACTCTAAAGGAGCTTTGATTACATGTGTAGAAGATAAAAAAGGTAATTGGTGGCTTTTTCCTTGCTGACAGGCATCACACACATGAATATCTTTATAACTATACTCGATAGGGAGAGCATGCTTATGAATAACATGCTGGACAACTGGAGAAGATGGATGACCTAGACAACAGTGCCATTTGGAGGATGACACTCGAACACCAGTGAAGACTTGTTTATTGGAAGGAGCACCAACAGGGTAAAGACCACCATGCGCCCGACCTCTAAGAAGGATTTCCCTCGTAACGTGATCCTTCACAAAACAATCAAAAGGGTGAATTTCCACAAAAACATTGTTATCCATGGCAAGTTTGTGAGCGGAAAGAAGGTTACGTGTGACCTGAGGGACATATAGAACATTTTTAAGATGAAGTGGCCTATTGGAAGGTGTAGAAAGGGTGGATTGACCAACATGAGATATGCGCATACCTGCACCATTTGCGGTGTGCACATGGTCCTTCCCTTGGTATGGTTCCTTGACGTTGAGCTTGTCAAGTTCACCAGTGAGATGGTCGGTGGCGCCGGAGTCCACATACCAGGCCGGATCGATCTGGTACGTCATCGGGGGAGCATGGCCGTGGTTGTTGCCGTGGCTCACCATGGCGACCTGGCGCTCCATATTGGCGTTGTCATTGCCATTACCGAGGAAATCTTTGTCGAAGCGTTTCCAGCACCGCGCAGAGACATGGCCAATCCCGTTGCAGAGTTGACAGATGGGGCGATTCCCATCAGCGGTGTTCCAGCGGCGGCCACCACCACCACCGGACCCGTTGGCACCTGGAGAAGACATGGTGTTGTTGGAGTGGGGAAGCTGTGAGGGCGACGGCTTGGTGTAGGAGGGCGGCTTGGAGAAGCCACCAGGATTGTTGTAGTTCGGCTTGGAGTAGCCGCCAGCGCCGCACCCAGCACCACCGCGGTAGGCTGCGTTCACGGACGAGTTGGGGAAGCCAGCAGCAACCATGGCACGCCGAGCTTCCACCCTCTGCTCAGTCGACATGAGACGGGAGTACAGGTCACGGGCGGAGATGGGCGTTTCACGTGCATTGACGTTCTCGATGAGTTTGTCATATTCCTCATCCAACCCTTTGAGCACGTATGCAGCAAACTCTTCTGGACGTAGAGGCTGTCCCAGCGATGTCAGTGTGTCCGACAATGACTTGATCTTGTTGTAGTATGCCGATGCAGATGTGTTGAGTTTGTAGATGTCGCCCAACTGCGTGCGGATCTGCACAGACTGCGCAGTGCATTGAGACGAGAAGCTGTCCGCCAGCGTCACCCACGCCTCCAGCGCGGTCGTCGCGAACATGATCAGGCCGCCAACCTGTGGCATCAGTGAGGAGACGATCCCGGACAGAATAGCCTGATCCTGCATCACCCAAGAGCGGTGCTCGGGGTTGAGGACAGCAATGGTGCGTCCACCCTCGAGTTGGTGTAGTAGATGCTCCGGTGGACACGGATATGATCCATCAACGTACCCCATGAGGTAGCGGGATCGGAGCAACGGCAGGATTGCAGCACGCCAGAGAAGATAGTTGTCTCCTCCGCTGAGCTTGATGGTCATCAGATTGCTGAAGTTGAACGGCTCATTGCCGTGAGCTGAGGACGACGACGATGAAGCGCCGTGGCCGGTGGTGGAGTAGAGACTGCCAACCGGGAGCGTGGCCATGTGTCCCACGGTGGATGGCATGAACTGGGGCGCCATGGAGACGGACATGGACGAGGAAGTGAGGACACCGATCGTTCCGCTGTGAGGAGCAGCGGTCATGGCGTCAGTCATGGCACCAGAGGTCGCATGGGACATGGCGCCGAGGGTGGTGTTGATCAGGGCGCCGAGAGTGGCGTCAAGGGAGGCAGCGGAAGTCGTCATTGGAGCGGTGGCGGTAGATTAGATCGCGGCAGCTCTGATACCATGTAAAAACCCTAAACCTAGGGAGAGAATATTTGGTTGGAGAGTTGCACACCTCACGTTGGGTGGCTCTTGTATATTTATAGAAGGAGTATTACAATTACACGGTTATAGTTAGAATATAAACATACTATCTAACATGTCTAACACAGTGAAACAGGCCTCCATCAGAGCACAAAAGAAATACCTTTCAGTTGGGCAATGGCTATTGGATAATAATCAAGCATCGATCAGGATATCCTAGAGAATGATGGATGAAACGATACAGATGACAAGTCTCCATCTAGTAGAGGAAAACAATCATGCGAGTGAACTGCATAACGCTCGGTCCCTAAAAAAATCAAAATAACGTCAATGCAACATGTGGAAATTTGTGCTGCGTGCAGATACTCTCGTTCTCGATCGATACAGCCTCCAGCAGCGTCGCCACAGTCCAATGCCACCTCGTCTTCTCCGGCCGGCGCGCGCGCTCCTCCTGCTCACAAAATCAGCCATTGGCCCATTACACATCAAGGCTGAGGCTGGAGCGGCTCAGGTGTGTATGCAAGGCGGTGCTCGACATCCGCCTCCCACCACCATTGCTCAGGTCCATCTGATGCTCCCCTGCTCGGCTCACGTCAGAGTACGTGGCGGGTGTCATCAGCGACGGTGAAGAGACACGTGAAAGAGGCCTTGAAAATCGGGAAGAGGGCGCGGAGAGGCCGTGCCTTGCCAGAGGAGTAGTACGGGAGAATCGGGTAGAGGGCTAGGATTATCGTGTCTCAGGTCCTATTTTAGAAGCGTGTGATCGTTTATACTTGAGTGGAAAGACACTAATAGAAAACGAGCCTTTCATTCACAGCATCAGGGGCGGAGCCAGGATTTGAGCATGAGGGGGCGATGATTTTTTTGACAAACGTAACATGTATATTGAAATAAAGTTGCATTATGTTTATTTAAGGTGACTACTTGGTAGTGTCAAAAAAATAATTTATTCTTAATATATTACAAAGTATGCTTTCTCACATCAATTTTTTCTTGATATAATTAACTATTTTATAGTACCCAAAAAAAAGTCTCCCTGCTCTATATCAAGAAAACCAAAGACTAAATTGGCCTTCAATTAATCCATTGCTTTATGCAAATCCACATAAGGAGAGAAAACATCACATGATTTGTAATTGCTATCTGGAGGTCTTTTTTTATGGATCCACAAAATAATAATTAATAGTTCAATTTACTATTGCATATAGATTGTACCTGATCAATGTATCACGCTCAGTTATATAAACATACGGGTGGTGACGGTAAGGTAGATGAACACACGGGTAGCAATGGATCGATCGCTTGATCCAAAAATACATATGTGCGGTTGTAGTGCATGCATCTAAGGCTAGTAGTTTTATCAAATAGTAAATACAATGTCCTGTTATTTAGACCTGTTGGGCCTTTTCTCACATAGCACAAGGATATGTGCGGTTCTATTTCTATTTCCTTGACTAATGGGCTAATGGCCGAGCACTAAGCATAACTATTTATGGGCTAATTTCAAAAAACTATTTATGCACTAACCGCATGCCATGCTAGCACCCCCTGGATCCGCCCCTGCGTTCGTCCGAGGGCATTAGTATCGGTCCGTGACAAACCTTTAGTACGGTTTGTGACACCAACATGTACTAAAAGTTTGCGCCAAGCTAGTCCCGAGACAAAATCTTTAGTACCGGTTCGTGACATGGACCGGTACTTAAGGGTCACGAACTGGTATTAAAGGTTTCGGCTATAAATTTCATGTTTTGAGTTATTTTTAAAAAATTCACATAAACTCATTTAAGTAGGCGAAATTAGGTATAAATCAAGAACACTTATAATATTTTGGAATTGTCCATTAAATGTGTACTTCTGATTGTGGAATTTAGATGAGCGTCATCTTACATCATATTTATTATACTTGGTTCACAAAAAAGTCATTTTTGGCAACTAAAAAATGGAAAATGATATTTATGAAAATAATTTAAAGAATCTTTTTTACATGATTTCCTATATCAATATATTTTTAAAATATGAGATTTTTATCACAAACTATGTCGTGGAAATGACCATAATTTTTTTGAGTTGTTTATCATTTTATTTCATTGTTTCGTAAAACATCAAAATGGTCAGCATGGCTATTCATCGAAAGAGGTAAGATTTTCTAAAATTATCAATATTTCTATGATATAACAACTATTTGTGTACCTTCAAATATTTTTTTCGAAAAATTCATACCAAACTATCAAACAGTTGTAGTTCAAATTTGATTACTTTCGAATAATCGGCATTAACTCATTTAACTAGGCAAAATTAGGTATAAATCAAGGAAAAACCTAATACTTAGGGATTTTCCATTATATGTGTACTAGTTTCCATGAAATTAAATGGGTGACATTTTGCATCATATTTTTTGTACTTTGTTCACAAAAAATGTCATTTTTCGCACTTAAAATGAAAAATGATATTTTTAAAAATAATTTGAAGAATCCCTTTGGTATGATTGTTTCTTATACCAATATGCATCTATCTGTCGAACATGAGATTTTTATGACAAACTATGTCCTGTAAATAACCATAACTTGATCATTTGGATTGAAACTTCTAAATGTTTATAGATGAAAAAGAAGCTCAACAGGGGAGACTACAGTAGCTCGAACTCAGACTATCTACGAAAAAGGTAAAGTCGTCTTTCCTAGGGCGTTTTTGGATGAGAAGATGGCGGAGCCAGTGAGGGAAACCACGAGTACCTGACAGTTGTAAGGTTTGATTGAGTTGGAGGGAGTCAGAGACTACCACGGAATCCTTCCATAGTCACCCCGGTGACCTTCGTCACCAAAGCGTCACGACTGTTTCCAAGACCCCTCATATAATCTCCAGTGGAGATCAGTCGGAGCACGTAGGAATGCCGACCACTACATAAGGACCGAAGCTGAAAGGAACTTTCTCACCCGGAGAAGATTTATTTTCTTTGCTGATTCCTCTCAATGAAATTTGCCATGTTCTTCTATTCCGACCACCACAGCTAGTTCTGTGAGAACTACAACTGATAGATCCGAAAGTAGTATAGTTGAAGACCATCCAGGTCTTCACGCGACCGATGTGATTATGAAAGACCAGAAAGACAAGTGATATGAACTGGTTTTGTATCCACCCTTCGTTATCTTCAACTCTTTCTCTTTTGGTAGAGGATCGATTTCGGGTATAGTTTTCCCTGCGACGGCCCAGGGATAGGCCTTTTCATGAAGATTTTTATTACAAAAAAATTGGAAAATACTAGTACACATATAAGGACCCCATGTCAAATGATTTCCTTTTTCAGGTGTTTATCACTTTATTTCATTTTTTTGGTAAGAACGATCAAAACGGTCGCGATGACTATTTAGCGAAACAAGTAAGATTTTCTAAAATTATCAATATTTATGTAATATAACCAATAGTTATGTACCTTAAAATGATTTTTTTCAAAAGATTCAGACCAAACTATCAAATATTTGTTGTTTAAATTTGAATTAATTTCGAATAATTGATATAAACTCATTTAACGAGGCAAAATTAGGTAGAAATCAAGAAAAAACTTTATACTTGGGATTATTCATCATATGTGTACTAGTTTCCATGAAAATTAAATGGGTTCCCCATGTCAAATGATTTCCTTTTTGAGGTGTGTATCAGTTTATTTCATTTTTTCGTAAGAACGATCAAAACGTTCGCGATGACTATTCAGCGAAACAAGTAAGATTTTCTAAAATTATCAATATTTATGTTATATAACCAATAGTTGTGTACCTTAAAATGATTTTTCAAAAGATTCAGACCAAACTATCAAATATTTGTTGTTCAAATTTGAATTACTTTCGAATAATTGATATAAACTCATTTAACGAGGCGAAATTAGGTAAAAATCAAGGAAAACCCTAATACTTGGGATTATTCATCATATGTGTACTAGTTTCCGCGAAAATTAAATAGGTGCCCTTTTGCATCATATTTTTTGTTCTTTGTTCATAAAAAATCATTTTTTCGCACTTCAAAATTTGAAAATAATATTTCTAAAAATAATTTCAAGAATCCATATGGCATGATTGTTTATTATACCAATATGCACCTATTTGTGAAATATGATATCTTTATGACAAACTATGCCGTGGAAATGAACATAACTTGTTCATTTGGCTTGATACTTCTAGATGTTTATAGATGATAGACCTTTTTGTGAAGACTTTTTTGGCAAATTTTGTCAAAAAACAAGTTTATCATTTTTTATGGCAACTAGTACACATATCAGGACCCCATACCAAAGGATTTCCTTTGTTGAGATGGTTATCACTTTATTTCATTTACGTAAGAACGATCAAAACAGTTAGGATGATTATTTAGCAAAAGAGGTAATATTTTCTATAATTATCAATGTTTCTGTGATATAACCAATAATTGTGCACCTTAAAATGAATTTTACAAAAGATTTAGACCAAACTATCAAATAGTTGTAGTTCAAATTTGAATTACTTTTAAATAATCGGTATAAACTCATTGAACTAAGCGAAATTAGGTACAAATCATGAGAAAACCTAATACTTGGGGAGTATCCATCATATATGTACTAGTTTCCATGAAAAATGCCGTTTTGCATCATTTTTTTTGTACTTTGTTCACAAAAAAATCAGTTTTCGCACTTAAAAATATAAAATGATATTTATGAAATAACTTCAAGAATCCGTTTGGCATGATTGTTTCTAATACCAATATGCACCTATTTGTGAAATATGAGATCTTTATGACAAACCGTGTCGTGGAAATGACCTTAACTTGATCATTTGGCTTGAAACTTATAGATATTTATACATGATAGACCTTTTTGTGAAGACTTTTTTTTGCAAATTGTGTCAAAAATCAAGTTTATAATTTTTCATGGAAACTAGTAAACATATAAGGACCCCATGCCAAAGGATTTATTTTTTTGAGTTGTTTATCACTTTATTTCATTTTTTCGTAAGAACGATCAAAACGGCCGTGATGACTATTTAGTGAAAGAGGTAAGATTTTATAGAATTATCAATATTTCTGTGATATAACCAATAGTTGTGCATCTTAAAATGAGTTTTACTAAATACTAAAACCAAACTATCAAATAGTTGTAGTTCAAATTTGAATTACTTTCGAATAATCGGTATAAACTCATTTAACAAGCCGAAATTCGGTAGAAATCATGGAAAAACCTAATACTTGGGGATTATCCATCATATGTGTACTAGTTTCCATGAAAAATAAATGAGTGCCATTTTGCATCATATTTTTTGTACTTTGTTCACAAACAAAGTCATTTTTCGCACTTAAAAAATGGAAAATGATATTTATGGAAATAATTTCTAGAATACCTTTGGCATGATTGTTTCTTACACCAATTTTAACCTATTTGTGGAATATGAGATCTTTATGACAAACTATACCGTGGAAATGACCATAACTTGATCATTTGACTTGACTCTTCTAGATGTTTATAGATGGTAGAACTTTTTGCGAGGATTTTTTTTGCAAATTTGGTCAAAAACCAAGTTTATCATTTTTATGGCAACTAGTACATATATAAGGACCTCATGCCAAATGATTTTCTTTTCTGAGATGTTTATCACTTTTTTTGTAAGAACGATCAAAACCGTCGGGGTGACTTTTCAGCGAAAGAGGTAAGATTTTCTAGAATTATTAATGTTTCTGTGATATAACCAATAGTTGTGTACTTTAAAATGATTTTTTTTCAAAAGATTCAGTCCAAACTATCAAAAAGTTATAGTTCAAATTTGAATTACTTTCGAATAATCGGTATAAACTCATTTAACTAGGCGAAATTAGGTAGAAATTAAGAAAAAACCTAAAACTTGGGGACTATCGTTTTTCATTTTTCATAGAAACTAGTACACATAAAAGCTGAAGGGGATCGTGTGCAGAAAATAAAAAATTTCCTAGCAACGATATTCTTAAACTAGCCAAGATCTACACTATGCAGAATAGTAGTACGGCGGAGATCGGAATACATACCCTTGTAGACCGAATAGCGGGGATTACGCTCCCGCACAAGCGTTGACGACGAAGACGACGTAGCCGACCTCTAGGTCGTGAAGAACTCGGCTCGACGAAGACGACGAAGATAACCTCGAGGTCGGGTGGAGGAAAGTAGGCCTCCGAGCACCGCTAGCGCAGCACCTCGCAGGGCGTTACACACATACGGTGGAAACGACGGCCTCCGAAGCTCAAGTCCAGTACGAGCAGCGGAAGACTTGGACCGGAAAACCAGTAGCGCGACATCGGGCTATGCTGGAAGAGATCCCCCTCTCAACTCGGCGCAACTCCGACAAAGGGAATCACGAGATCGAGAGAGAAGTAGGGAATTAATTGGTGAATTAAAAGGACAGGGGTGCCCCTTCTTATATAGGTTCCCGGGGGGAGCCAACCTCCCTAGCCAGGCAATGTGGGACTATCCCACATGCCTTGGTTCGGCTAGGGCAGTGCGCCGGCCCTAGGTGGGCCCCATTTGGCCCACCTAGGTCGGCCCTCCCTCAATCCGAAGCCATGGAGGGACTTTTCCCCCATCATGGTGGAAGAGATCCCCCTCTCAGCTCGGCGCAACTCCAACAAAGAGAATCACGAAATCGAGAGAGAATTAGGGAATTAATTGGTGAATTAAAAAGCCAGGGGTGCCCCTCTATATAAAGGCTCCTGGGGAGCCAACCTTACCAGTCAGGTAATGTGGGACTAACCCCATTGCCTGGTGCGGCTGCACATGGTGCGCCCGCCCCTGGTGGGCCCCTTTTAGCCCACCTGGGTCGGCCCCATGGCTCCCACCGAATTCCCCTAGGGAATTTTCCCCCTCTTGGTCCTTCTTTCGACCAGAAGACCCATTTAGAGAAATCAGTCTAAATAAATCCAAAAATAAATATATAAAATCATATTTGCATATAAATTACACTAATTAATATCAGACATAATATATATAATATATCATAGCTCCGAAAACTCTTTCGTCGCTGTCCGATCTCCATCGGACCCCTCCCGGGACGTTCCCGGTGATCTCTTTCCTTTCCGGTTGTCTTGTCGAAACCCCTTAAGTGTGTTACCCTAGCGGTTCGATATAATAACAGACATGGTCGAGACTCCTCTCCGATCAATGACTAACTCGTAGGCCTGAACCCCATGAATTAATCCCTGTGATATAACGAATGACTTTCATCTATCAAAGCTGGACGTCTAGTCTTAAACCCTTTGTCATGGCGATACTTAGCGTGTCCGAGCATAATTCTCAGATATCTTCATACCTAGTATGATCTTATTACGGACAACACTATCTTCTACTCGTCCATGATATTATGTCAGCTGGTGACCTAGTCACATGTTTGCAAACTCATTTGACATAATCTCACCGAGTGGACCCTAGAGTATATATCCGGCTATACGGACTGACAAATCCGTTGTTGACCCCTCGTCTCAACTACCCCCTTCCGTTACCCAAAAGTATCACCGTTATTGTCACACTAAATAAGATATGCCGTTTGGTGCAATCAAAGTATCTTCCAGGAATAACAATATGACTATGTTCTATAAATACTGGGTATGTACATCACATCATTACACCTAACGACATGACTTCCATTGCCGACCGGCGCCATGCCCTATGATCGGAAAACCTCGATCATCAATTGCGCAATGAAACTAGTCTTAGTAGAGGCTACTAGGGACCTGGTTGTTTTATCTACCACACATGTATTAATGTTTTCGCTTAATACAGTTATAGCATGGTATAAAACATATAATGAACAATTGAGATATTGCCAATAAACTATGTTTATTAAGTGCCTTTAGGGCATATTCCCTTTAAGAGCATCTCTAACAGCTGCCCTATCCTATATGGTGTTTTAGCACATATAGGACACATGTTTTAGTACATATAGGGCACAAAGCAGTTTTTCACTTTTCCAGCTGCCCTTTTTTTAGGGAAGCTCTTCTCCAACAAATGCCCTATCACATGCCCTATTTTAGACAAATTTCATGAATATTCGAACACATTTTATACTACGAACTCGAATTCAAAGATCATTTCGACTGATTCGAGCTATGGATCCCGAATTGAGGCTGCTAAAAGTTAGAGCATACTGAGGCGAAGCTATTTGTGGCAGTGTTGAGACCAAATGGTCACCGGAACATCACCGACGACAAGCTCGTGCGGATTTGACGAACACGGGAAAATTCCCCACCTCCTGGGCTTCCCCTCGTCACTCGCGATGCCGTGATGAAGACCAGCAGCAGCCCCGCGAATCTGCAAGGGTTCAAGCCATCGCTCTAGCTCCCATCTAAAGCCGCGGAATCAACGCAGGCTGAAATTCCGAACTATCTGGGCAAGCTAGAGGTTAATAAGCTGGCGGAATCAACGCAGGATGAACTTCCGCGGAATCAACGCTCGCGGTCAGAAGCAACGCTCGCGTGGGCGACAACGGCTGCCTCTGCCCGTGGCCGGAGGTGGTGCCGGAGATGGCGCGCGTGGGCGCCGTGGGGAAGCTCTGCTGCGTCGCCGGAGGCAGTGCTGAGGATGCACTCCGACGTCTGGTGCGGGTCGCCCTGCGTCAGCGCCTATCTGCGGATCTGCCCGTGGCCTCCGTCAATCGGTGCCGTCGCCGGTGAGCCATGCGGCTGTCCGGGCGTCAGGGAACGGAGCCGCCACGAGCGGCCGCAAGTCCGGAATCAGGAGCTCCTCCGATTTGTCCCTGCAAGGGGATTAGCTGGTGAGACGGGAGTGAGGGAGAAGGCGAGTTGACCGGGAAGGAGTAGAGGAGGGGGCCGGACAGATCTGTGCTAGTTGAAGAAGAAGGTGCAACGGGAGGACATACCTGTTGTGCCGCCGCCGGGAGCTTTTTCGCTAGTGCTCACGAGCGAGGAGAGGAACATGAGATCGAGCGATTCCTGGTGGGAATCGGGCGGAGCAGTGCCACAGTCGACGGGGGTGGTTGGGGAAGGAAGGGGCGGCCGGAATGGCGGGTCGGGATGGAAATGGTTTCAGCATGGCAGTTGGTGACGCGCGCGCTGAAATGGAAAGGATAGGGCACGCCTCCGCGGCCCCTGGTGCCCCAAATATGCGGCAGAGAGGAGTAAAATTTAGTGCTGCCCCAAAATAGGGCACCACATAGGGCAGCTATTGGAGGACGTTTTTTGCCCTCTCGTGCCCTAAAAACAGTTTTTAGGGCACGGAGGCTAAAATAGGGTAGCTGTTAAAGATGTTCTAAGGACCCATGCCAAAAGATATTTTTTGATGTGTTTATCGTTTTATTTTATTTTTTCGTAAAAACGATCAAAATAGTCACCAAGGCTATCAATGTTTCTGTAATGCTAAAGATGATTTGGATGTCATATTTGGATTCCTCTAATTTTTTTGATCAATTTAGTCATTTATTTGTTAAGTTCCGATTTAATGATTTAAAGATACTAAATATTCCATACTAAATGAAAAAGGAAAAAATAAAGTAAAATTTATTTCAATATTATTATTATAATAATCATTGTTGTTTATTGAACTAAATTTTGATAATTCAAGCAATGAAAAAGTGTAACATCACGACTAAGTGGTTAATACGATTGATAAGATAGTAATATCAGTAACTTCTTAGTTCTTTCTTAGTATCTAATTTGAATGGAATCTAAATGTTAGGCGTGCTGAGGTTGGAGCAGTTTGAGGATGGGTGACTGAATGGGAAATTTGACTAGATTAAATAGTTTGACTTTAGACTAAGTGTGTATTTAGTGATGAAGTGGGTGGGTTAGTAGGTTGTTAAGTGTGTGTGGCTAAGTGATTAATTTTGAAAATTCAAAAATAAATTAATTTTTCAGGAAATAGAAAAATCAAAAATATTTGAAACTAAAGGTTTCCAGACGAAATCTGCCCCGCGCCCCACGTGGAGGCCTTTTAGTACCGGTCCATACACAGCCGGTACTAATGCGAGGGGGCTTTAGTCCTGGTTGAGTTGTACCGGTTGCAAAACCAGTACTAATGCCCCTTACCAGCCGGTACTAAACACGTGTTTTCCATTAGTGAGAAAAAAGGAGGAGCGTTAGGGTGGCATTTGTCCCGTAATTATCTAGAAGTGTGTCATCTAACCACAATTTCTAATTTAACAGTCTGAACCGGTATCCATTTATAGGTGGAAAAACAATGTAATTGATATGAAGTGTGAGGATATTTGAATTCTGCTTTACTAGTAAAGATATATAATAATGATTTTTTTAAAAAACTTGAAACATCCAATATATTAGATCAGCAAGCCGCTTCATTAAAACCTTGATAAGGAAATAGTGCGTCAGATACTTGCTGCCTTAGTCGTTTACAATCGTTACATCATTCACCAAAAGTGGAAAAATAAAATCTGGAGGAACATCACACTATAATGTCAGTGGATTGTCCTTACCAAATTTAGCTAGCTCATGTGCCACTGAATTAGACTCTCTATCACAGTGTTGGATCAAATCACTACCAAAATATTTTACTAGGTCACGACAATCATCTAAAAAAGGACCTGGGGCTGACGATAATCCTAGCCCTGAGTTGATTGCTTCCACAACTGAAGCATAGTCGGATTGGACAATGAGATTGTGGCAAGCTAAGGTTTTGGCCAACATGAGTCCTTCAAGTAATGTTATGGCTTCTGCCACCTCTGCGTTGGATTTTTTTGGAAACTTCATGCAAGAGGCACCAACGAAAGATCCACTATCATCACGAACAACTGCTCCCATAGCTCCGATATTGAAGGGGTTCCGGTGCACAAAACAATAATTTTTCTAACATATGAAAGCCTAACTAGACAGGATCTATCTATCTAGTACAAGTGATAACGGAGGCGGAATGGGTTACATTACCTCCATGTATACCGATAGCGGGGATTACGCTCCCGCACAAGCGTTGACGATGAAGTCGTACGTAGCCGACCTCGAGGTCGCGGAGAACTTGCCGCGATGACGTAGACGATGACGCCGGGGAGTCGAGATGACCTGCGTCGAGGTCGCGGAGAACTAATAAGATGACCCCATTGTCAACCGATGTCATTGTCCTTGATCGGGAATCTGGATCAACTATTGCCCAATGGACTTGTTCATATAGAGGCTTACTAGGGACCCTGGTTGTCTATGTATCACACGTGTATTAATAATTCCGATTAATACAGTTATAACATAATACACAAACATATTATAAACTTATAAGAAAATGCAATAAATAATACTTATTTATTTGCCTTTAGGGCATATCTCCTTCAGATATGCCCAATTTAAATAAAAGAAGCATCAACGTTAAAACTTGTTGACATTTAAGAGGCTTAGAACATTTCCCCTACTTCTTTGCGGCAACACTTTTTTTGTTTGCTCTAACAAAATTCATTGTCAGCGATTGAATGGACAGCGCCATCCTCTTAGCATCTAGGACGCTCTACTCCTTCATCAATTGTCTTCACTGCCACCACAAGAATCATCACTGATTCGTCTCCAACGTATTTATAATTTCTTATGTTCCATGCTATATTATAATAATTATCACATGTTTTATATACACTCTATATCATATTATAACACTTATTGGACTAACTTATTAATGGTTGCAAAAGTACACAATGTTCATTTTACTCTTTGACGTATAGAAATTATTAAGAATATAAGAGAAAACCTTGTTGGAGTCGAATTGAGACTTTTCAGAAATCTGTCTGAAAACTATTTTTGAAGATTGTCACTTTTGGGCCTAAAGACAACGTCAAATGGAAATCAAAATTGTTACAAAGTTGTAAGAAATTTTCTCCTAATCGATCTGGACTTAAAATTTGTCCCAATCTGAGTCTGTATGATCAAGATATTCCCGTTTTGGTGAAACCCAAGAGGGGCTGACGGAAATCCGAGAGTCCATATAAGGGAAGGAACTCTATGTCGTGGAAAACCCCCAGAATCATGAATTTTGGGGAGGAGAACCTCCTCAACACCATCCCATCACTAAGGGTGGCTGTGGCCACGAAGGGCCGCCCCCGCGTCAAGGGCTGCCTCCGTCGCCGTCGGACTGCCGCCGCCTCCAAAGCGCCGCCCCTCTCCACTCCGGGCTGCACCTCTCCATCAAGCTCCTCATCACCATGACCATGCGTGAGTAGTTCTCCCCCGAGGCTGAGGGATCTACGGTAGCCATGCGATCTATCTCTCTCACCCATGATGTGATCTTTTATGTGATCATGAGCTTTGTAATCTAGTTAAATATGTGATGCTACTTTTTATCTATTATGCACTCTAGTGGTTAATTTAATATGAACTCCAGAGTTATTCACGGTTGTAATGGTGAACGTATGTGCACTGTGTGTGATTCCTTTATGACATTGTTGGTGTTAGTTTATTCTGACTTTAAGGATGCTCTTGTAGCTCTACACAATGAATGATGTTTGTTATCCAACATGAGAGTGTTTGAGAGTAGTGTTTATTTATTTAACTTTGATGTCATTGTTGAGAATGTCCACTGGTGATAGTAGGATCGCTAGGCCTTGTTTCGAAGCATTAAAACACCGTTTTCAACAAGTTCTGCTACATATTTGTTTGCTGCTATTTTTATTACAAATTGCAATTACTACTTATAATTATCCATATTACTCGTATTTCACTATCTCTTAGTGCACATATACATCTGACAAGTGTATTGGGTGTGTTGGGGACACAAGAGACTTCTCGTATCTTAATTGCAGGGTTGGTTGAGAGGAATATCTTTGACCTCTACCTCACTGAGTTTGATATATCTTGGGTGATTCACTTAAGTGAAACTTGCTGTTGTTCTATAAACCTCTGCTCTTGGAGGCTCAGCACTGTCTACAAGAATAGAAGCGTGTGTAGACATCATCACGCTACATAAAAGATGTCAGTTATTAGTACAGGATCCATATAATTTTTCTGGTACATTGCATCATGTAGTACTGATTCCATCACCGCATAACCACATCTGTCAACTGTCTTGGCTTGAGTTATTAGTTCATGCGTGCCCAATTTAGTCCAGACTTGATCCTTACGGTTACAATTAACTTTACAATTTTCGCATTGCCCACTAGTCTGTGGTTGGCAAGTATGCAATAGCATGGAATAGACCCATTCATGCATCTCCACATTAATTTTTTGATTTTCACTGGAACCGCATAGACCATAAACTTTTCCACACCGGGTTAATTTGGGTTCTACCTTGTCCATCTAGGTATCTTAATTTGTCACTGAATTGAGCTTCCCATTCGACATGGTAAACTGATTTAACCTAGAACCTCCCATTCTTATTACTAGGTAATACGGCGCGGCGACACGCCGCAACCGTGATGAAATTTTTACTGTTAAATATTATTGTTTATGTGGTAATACTGCTTTTTGGGTTAACTAATCTTTCAAAGATTCCTAATTGTATACTATTGGAAGACCATTGTAAATCATTGTTTCTATGTCGCAAGATGTATCGCTATTCTAGCATCAAATGTCCATATCAATGGTGTAAGAATTTAATTGTTATCAACTGTGTACAAATACGCAGACTTTTTTCTATAGAATATCTGGATATTGGAAAAAAATCTGAAAAAATGACAATTCGCTTTGGCATCTGTCATGGATTCAAATAATGCATCTAAGGAAGTCTAAAAACAGTTAAATAGATGGTAAGTTAAGATTTTTTTTGTCTCACTTGTGCCATAATTGATTTCAGTTTGATATTTTAATTCCTTACATGAACTTGAAATTCAGCATTTGACATACACATTTAAGATGAGTTATGAAGAATATGAATAATTATGCTAAATTTTGAATATGAACAGAAGCAATACAGCAATTGCAAACAGTTTGCCTATGCAGCAACCACAAGTTTCAATCCACATGACCTTTACCTTAAGAATACATCCCAACCGTTCAGCTTCTTCACACCAGGAACCAACGTCAGATAATATTTGTATGATAACATTTTCTTATGGATATCAGCTGAGTTATCACCCACCTTAAATAACAACCCATATGTCATTAAGGTTGCCAATGTTGGTGGATCTGAAATAAATAAGTAGGAAGAATAGATCGTCTGTCAAGCACACAAAGCAACATGCGAGCGTCTGAGCATAGCAAATCTTCATCAGTAAATAAGCGACAAAGTCAGTAGATTGGGTGGTAGTCTATGAAACTGTCAAACAAACAGAAGGTTAAACTATATATCAACAGTAAAACCACAACTGCACCAAAATTAACTGGAAATTAGCAAGTGTGCAGAACAGTCACATTGTATACATCAAATTTTAGTCGAGGATACTATACATTGATTGATCAAAAGCAAACCTTGTCAAATACCTAGTAAAAGAATGCAGTTCAAGGATATAACTTGGTAAGTCTAATGTTCCACAAAAGAGGAAAAAGTACGCATCATTTACATTTTTGTAACTTTTGAAACCACATATGGTGACGCTTGTACCCATCACGTTCTTGTTGAAAAGCTACCTGTGGATCTTGTTGCAGCCCTAGGTAAGGTAGAAACTAAAGGCTTGTGCATCCAGTATAATGAGACGTCCATGCTAATGATCATTTAATCTGATAGAAGATGAAATAATCATTAATATTTTGAACAAATGGCAGCACCTCCAGTGTACAAATATTGATATGTAGATAACATAAAGTGTTAGTACAGGTATGAAGGTAATCAAGAAATAAACTACATTACAAATTATGTACTACAAACGGTCTCTAACCAGACGGAAGCAACGACAGTGTACTAATTATAATAATATTCACAACCTGCAGGCAGGGATACAAATGTTAGTGTACAGATAATTAAGTTGATCATCAGGTCCTACAACAGAATTTCTTGATTAAATGTTGCGACGCTGCGAAGGTTCTGGTCCTATGCACCAAACAGTGACTGCGATCACTCTGAAATTTCACAGGCATCTTAACTTCAGGGTCGTTAAGTAATATTTGTTTTTTGGCCCTCGCATAAACAGATCAAGAGCCAGTACTCCCAAGTCCCAACTATAAACGTCACACTTCTTTGTCACTCTCGTTGTGCATCAGCCAGCCTGGTGGGAGATATGGACCAACTGGAAGAAATTATTGAGAGCACACACTTCTAATCCAAGGCTGTAATAACATAGACATAGGCTATATAACATGAAGTCATGTGAAGTGTCAAGTTTGAGATGAAACTATCTCCATTGGCTTTGTTTTCATCATCTCATTATACCAGATAAAAAACCTTCCGCAAAAAGAGTGAATGGACAGTAGAACAATGAAACATGCACTCAAAAGGATTCTGGCAACAAACTGTGAAACGGATATACCCAGTTAGCTGTATCAAGCATGTGGTAACACACCACCGATTAAGATTTTGCAACTCAGAGAAAAGATAGAAGATAAAGATCTGAATTTTTCAATGTAAGTATCCAACTGTTCAAGGCCAGCAACAGCCAGCTAGTCTTATATCCATAAGAACTGCGGAAAACACGATAAGATTAATTCATACTGTACTCTGTTTAGTCACTTTCCTGTACGTGCTTCTAAGCATAGACATATTCGAAAAGACACTATGTTTTAAATATAAGTGATATTCATATAACATTCTAATTTGAGTGCAAAGATGCAGTTTTGCATGTTACTTATTATTTTCTGTCTAATTAGTGATGCAACATAAAGCTCTATGTTGTTACTTTGCTCTGTTTTCATCTAAGCACACGGACACTTACATAAACATTATGGCCGAACTAGACGCAAAACTGACCAACTTTCATATATAGAGTATGTTTCCATGCTACAAATTCAGAAATTTTATGTCTAGGAAAAGGTACCTGCAAAATTATGTGTACATCAAATGTCCCAGAAGTTCTCACGGATAAGTACTTCATCCCAAAGACCAGTGATTGGATCAATCAACTCCTAATGGGCCGTGATGGGATGAGACCGTGAAAAAACAATACGGTGCCGAAATAGGGAACTACTAATGGGCCGGGTTATAGAGTCTCGCGTGCGGGTGATTCGGTGCTACCAATCACCCGAGCGATACGGAGGGAAATATGCTTGAACGGGCCAATGATTATTTTCCGTGAGAAAGAAACACGAGTTGAGGCGTTCCCATCGGACTAGAAGAATACATAGTGTAGTAGAGATTGTTTAGCTTTTTGCTAAACCATTGCTAGCTGTTTTCGATTTCGTGCACAGTCGGTTTTTATGGCCGTCTGTGGTATCTTTGAGATTCGGGATTTCGAGTTGATGCGTGTGCTTTGTGAGGTTGTTTCGGGCCCATATCAGTTACTGGGTCTGTAAGCCATGTAAGCCAAGCCCGCTTAGTTGTCTGCGCCCATTAGCCCGATGCCTTTTTTAATATTTTAGAAGAGCCCTCTGCCGCGTGTCGTCGAGGAGGGGAGTGGAGGGTCAGGCCAGAGAGGTGTCCGACAGATAGCGGACGAGGCGAGCGGCGTGTGACGCCCGAAAATCGGTACCATGTAGATTTAAGCGATCCCGCCAAAATCCGCATAATAACGATTTTAGGTCGCCCACCAGACATAATGTGCACGCCGAAACATGCACATTATGTGGGTGGAATTTGTGATAACATTACAACAGTTTTGATACATCCACAAATACAACAGAAGATATATAAATACAACAACGACTCGAACGAGTCACGATACAAATGATACAATACAAAGATTCAAATGACATCGGAAGCAAGAAAGTATCCGGCTACGGATAAGATGCAAATTGGACTAAGAGTCCTGAAGATAAGCAATGGCGCCATATCCCTGCCCAGCCAAGCCGGAGGGATTCCCAAGCTAACGTCGCCAGACTTCAAACCTGTTGACTGCACATAAAGCACATCCCAAAAGAGGGTCAGGGCACTCCCTGGCAAGCAAAACCGACTTGCCTACTTTCTACACCATCTCCCAAAATATAGGGGAGGTGGACTTAGCGGCAGCAGCACTAGCAACCTAAAAAGATACGCTACAACTTCCGTCTAATCAGAGAGGGATAAGAAAGCGCATAAGATAAACATCTACAACTAACACCAAACATAACCCATTCTCGGATTAACCCCCTCAACCAAGTATAAGGAAGCAATTCGGGAAAACTCACACAGTGAACAAATTTTTAGTTACCAGTTATTGTGAAAGTAATTCTATATTACTAGTCAGGTTAATTAACAATGATTAGGTGTAAGTTGTCTATGATCTTGTTAGCCAGCATCATCACCAAGTCGTCCATAACCGTGGACACGGCTCATCGATAAGATTATACCCTGCAGGGGTGCACTACTGGACCCGTACTCGTTCGATCAACCCCAAAAGCAAAGCCAGAAGGTAGGGCATCTCAACACGGCAAATCTCTTCTCTACAACCCATTCAGGGAACCGCATGATTGTGTGCACGGCTAATCAGGTCCAGTGCCCGCGGGATCGACCTTCATAGCACTCTAAGAACGTGCCACCCTATATGAGAATCGACTACTCCATCATCATGATATCGTTAGGTAACCATATGCATGCATCAAATGGAAAGCCCGAACTACTTGCGGCGCACTGGATAAGAAGCGGATTAGATCGAAGCCGCGGGGGGCCCACAAGCGGTTAGTGCGCTCAAAATTGGATCCGAGGACAAGAACTGAGTTCCTAGGTCGACACTTAGCAGAACAAAGCACCTCGCACCGCCGGTGCCTTATCTTTTAATTATAATACCCCAATATAGAACAACATTTTATTAAGGTAGAATAACCTATAATGCTAAGCAGGTGAAATAAAATAAGACATAAAGACGACTCGCACAAACAACTCTAAGCATGCGCTACGACTCGCAAGGCAAACAGATAAACATGCAACATGTATTAGGTTGTGGGGATAAAGCTGTATGGGCTGCAGGATAAACATGTGATGGGATCGCGGTAAGAATCGAATACTAGGGTAGCAGAGATCAATGGCAGGAATGAAAGACAATGTATAGGTAAATAAACAAACTTTGCTTGCCTGGAATCCCGCATGGAAGCAGATCTTGTCGTTGCTCACACATCTCAACGTCTTATCCGCGAAGAAGCAACAAACACTGGAAAGCGTAAAAGATGCATTTTACAACTACGGCAAAAGATTCAGCATGATCATACGAGAATGATGCATGGCATAGCAGGATGCAAAACAATGTAGGTAATCCAAATTAAGCGGGAAAACAACCCGGCAATTAATATTTAGGTGCAAGTTATTTATTTACCAGCAATATTAAATGTTGGTTAACATGGCAACACATGGCATGGGTGATCTAATTAAATTAAATGGAATAGGGCATTATATATTTATTACCCCACACATTCCATATTTAATTATTTAGTTGCAACTAACAAATTATACTAAGCAATTAAAATAAAAGATGCGAAATGGCATAATAATGACATATTAATGTTTATTGCATTTTTTCTGATATTAAAACATATAAAGATTATTTGATTTGGAATTATAGAATTAAAGTTATTAGCAAAACAAGTTTTAGGGGTGTTTTTGTAAATTTACAGGACCTGTTCGTGATGAAAAACATGTCAGTGGGGGTTCTATCTCGAAACCAGAGAATCCAGGGGGCTCTCCGCAAAGATCCAGATCCAGATCTGGATCTGGGCTTTACGCACCGCACAAGTATACACCCAGTGAGGATGACAGGCGGGTCCCGGCGCCACGCGGGCGTGTGTGAAGTGTGCTGGCATGGTGGTTCACTGACGGGTGGGCCAGGTAAGTCAGCGGGTGGAAAAAGAAATAAAAAAGTGGGGGTTTTACTCCCACGTGCCGGCGGTGGGTCGAACTCGTGACCTCGTACGGGGTATGAGTTGGCTGCGCTAGCCACTAGGCTGGATGGTTGTTGGTGTTAGCTAACAGGTTTTGCTCCAGATAAACGGATCGGAAGGTGTTAACTGAAGCTATAAAACAGAAGTTCAGAACTTCAGTACGGGAAACGTCGGGGACGAACGAGGCCGGTAGCCATGACGGGCGGGCGACGCTGGGCGTGCGGGCGTGTGTTGCTGCATGTGTGTGTAGTGCGGTGCATCGAGCGGGGCAGTGGCGACAGACAGATCCAAGGGCGACGCTTGGAACTCACAGGGCACGGACATGGCGGAAACGGAGGAGGAGGCGGGGACCGATTCGGCGCTCCGGCCAGCAATAGGAGTGGGGAAGAGGGGGAACAGGGAGAGTGGCTCACAGGGAGAGGTGTCGTGGGACTCGTTCGTGCTGGAGGTGGTCGTAGGCGGCGAATTTTGTCGGAGACGACTTCGTCCGTCAGGGAAGAAGAGGACGTCGGCGGTGTCCTCCGTGTTCCTGGTTCAATCCCTCGTGCGTGCACGACCTGGACGAATAGGCGCAGCTCCTGGATCCCTCCGCTGGTCTTCGACGGCAACGGAGTAGCGGCGCGACGTTGAGGTCTCCGGAGTTGATTCGGTGGTTGAGGGAGAACAGAGCAGAGGAAGGGGTGGCGGCGCGGATGGGGGAGAGGAGGAAGGAGGGGTGCGGCTAGGGTTTGGAGGAGGGTCGGGGGCTTTAAGGGGAGGGGGAAAAAGGTGGAGGAAGGTGGGGGCCATGGAGGGAGAGGAGGTCGCTTTCTCCTCTCTGCCTCTGTACGTACGGAGGAGGGAGAAAGGGTAGTGGACTGGAGGTGGGCTTTTGGGCCTGGAGGAGAGAGGAGGTGTTGGGCTTTGGCCCAGAAAAGATTTTTCCTCCCTGTGAGTTTTATCCTTTTCTTTTTTTTATGTATTTAGAACAAAATAGAAAAGGAAACATAAATAAAACTTTTGAACAATTTTTAATAGTTTCAAATTATTCATATTAATTACCGGTTTCATTATTTATATATAATTTTAAACTTTATTTGAATTTAATTTGAAAAGCATTTGAAATTAAACAAATGAATTGACAATTGCATGATGATATGATGATATGATAATGCAAAAGAAAAACAAACAAAAACTAAATTGGGATAAATCCCGGGGCGTTACAACCGACACCACTAACAAGGGATCGCGTCCCGCGATCCACGCCGAGACCACAAGAAGAGAGGGGTAACTACCGAGTCTTCAGGCTTCGTGATGAACTTCTCGACACCACTAACAAGGGATTGTTGCTCCACCTCAAGATTCTCGACACCACTAACAAGAAGAGTTGCTCACGTCGATGAAGATTTCCGAAGAACGAACCTAATAGGATAAAGGCAAGAAATCGTCCACCCACGTAGAATCCTAAACTTTGAAAGTTTGGATAAGAGAAGAGACTCAAAACAAATAAGGTAAGAGGAGAAATAGAATAGAGGTGAGGAGTAAAAAGAAACCTATTGAGATAATTTTCAAAATTAATTTAAGTCAAATAGTTTTCGACACTCTAGAAACAACGACCGTTAGCGAGGTTATCCTACAGGCTTTTGCGGACCTGCTGCTTCGATAACCATTCGTATCGAAACAACAAGGAGATCGAAACCAAGGCTCTGATACCACTTTGTGACGCCCGAAAATCGGTACCATGTAGATTTAAGCGATCCCGCCGAAATTCGCATAATAACGATTTTAGGTCGCCCACCAGACATAATGTGCACGCCGAAACATGCACATTATGTGGGTGGAATTTGTGATAACATTACAACAGTTTCGATACATCCACAAATACAACAGAAGATATATAAATACAACAACGACTCGAACGAGTCACGATACAAATGATATAATACAAAGATTCAAATTACAGCGGAAGCAAGAAAGTATCCGGCTACGGATAAGATGCAAATTGGACTAAGAGTCCTGAAGATAAGCAATGGCGCCATATCCCTGCCCAGCCAAGCCGGAGGGATTCCCAAGCTAACGTCGCCAGACTTCAAACCTGTTGACTGCACATAAAGCACATCCCAAAAGAGGGTCAGGGCACTCCCTGGCAAGCAAACCCGACTTGCCTACTTTCTACACCATCTCCCAAAATATAGGGGAGGTGGACTTAGCGGCAGCAGCACTAGCAACCTAAAGAGACACGCTACAACTTCCGTCTAATCAGAGAGGGATAAGAGAGCGCATAAGATAAACATCTACATCTACAACTAACACCAAACATAACCCATTCTCGGATCAACCCCCTCAACCAAGTATGAGGAAGCAATTCGGGAAAACTCACACAGTGAACAAATTTTTAGTTACCAGTTATTGTGAAAGTAATTCTCTATTACTAGTCAGGTTAATTAACAATGATTAGGTGTAAGTTGTCTATGATCTTGTTAGCCAGCATCATCACCAAGTCGTCCATAACCGTGGACACGGCTCATCGATAAGATTATACCCTGCAGGGGTGCACTACTGGACCCGTACTCGTTCGATCAACCCCAAAAGCAAAGCCAGAAGGTAGGGCATCTCAACACGGCAAATCTCTTCTCTACAACCCATCCAGGGAACCGCATGATTAAGTGCACGGCTAATCAGGTCCAGTGCCCGCGGGATCGACCTTCATAGCACTCTAAGAACGTGCCACCCTATATGAGAATCGACTACTCCATCATCATGAGATCGTTAGGTAACCATATGCATGCATCAAATGGAAAGCCCGAACTACTTGCGGCGCCCTGGATAAGAAGTGGATTAGATCGAAGCCGCGGGGGGCTCCATAGGGCCTCCCACAAGCGGTTAGTGCGCTCAAAATTGGATCCGAGGACAAGAACTGAGTTCCTAGGTCGACACTTAGCAGAACAAAGCACCTCGCAAGGCCTTCCGCCGGTGCCTTATCTTTTAATTATAATACCCCAATATAGAACAACATTTTATTAAGGTAGAATAACCTATAATGCTAAGCAGGTGAAATAAAATAAGACATACATACGACTCGCACAAACAACTCTAAGCATGCGCTACGACTCGCAAGGCAAACAGATAAACATGCAACATGTATTAGGTTGTGGGGATAAAGCTGTATGGGCTGCAGGATAAACATGTGATGGGATCGCGGTAAGAATCGAATACTAGGGTAGCAGAGATCAACGGCAGGAATGAAATACAATGTATAGGTAAACAAGCAAACTTTGCTTGCCTGGAATCCCGCATGGAAGCAGATCTTGTCGTTGCTCACACATCTCAACGTCTTATCCGCGAAGAAGAAACAAACACTGGAAAGCGTAAAATATGCATTTTACAACTACGGCAAAAGATTCAGCATGATCATACGAGAATGATGCATGACATGGCAGGATGCAAAACAATGCAGGTAATCCAAATTAAACGGGAAAACAACCCCGTCAATTAATATTTAGGTGCAAGTTATTTATTTACTAGCAATATTAAATGTTGGTTAACATGGCAACACATGGCATGGGTGATCTAATTAAATTAAATGGAATAGGGCATTATATATTTATTACCCCACACATTCCATATTTAATTATTTAGTTGCAACTAACAAATTATACTAAGCAATTAAAATAAAAGATGCAAAATGGCATAATAATGACATATTAATGTTTATTGCATTTTTCTGATATTAAAACATATAAAGATTATTTGATTTGGAATTATAGAATTAAAGTTATTAGCAAAACAAGTTTTAGGGGTGTTTTTGTAAATTTACAGGACCTGTTCGTGATGAAAAACATGTCAGTGGGGGTTCTATCTTGAAACCAGAGAATCCAGGGGGCTCTCCGCAAAGATCCAGATCCAGATCTGGATCTGGGCTTTACGCACCGCGCAAGTATACACCCAGTGAGGATGACATGCGGGTCCCGGCGCCACGCGGGCGTGTGTGAAGTGTGCTGGCATGGTGGTTCACTGACGGGTGGGCCAGGTAAGTCAGCGGGTGGAAAAAGAAATAAAAAAGTGGGGGTTTTAGCTAGCCACTAGGCTGGATGGTTGTTGGTGTTAGCTAACAGGTTTTGCTCCAGATAAACGGATCGGAAGGTGTTAACTGAAGCTATAAAACAGAAGTTCAGAACTTCAGTACGGGAAACGTCGGGGACGAACGAGGCCGGTAGCCATGACGGGCGGGCGACGCTGGGCGTGCGGGCGTGTGTTGCTGCATGTGTGTGTAGTGCGGTGCATCGAGCGGGGCAGTGGCGACAGACAGATCCAAGGGCGAGGCTTGGAACTCACAGGGCACGGACATGGCGGAAACGGAGGAGGAGGCGGGGACCGATTCGGCGCTCCGGCCAGCAATAGGAGTGGGGAAGAGGGGGAACAGGGAGAGGTGTCGTGGGACTCGTTTGTGCTGGAGGTGGTCGTAGGCGGCGAATTTTGTCGGAGACGACTCCGGCCGTCGGGGAAGAAGAGGACGTCGGCGGCGTCCTCGGTGTTCCTGGTTCAATCCCTCGTGCGTGCACGACCTGGACGAATAGGCGCAGCTCCTGGATCCCTCCGCTGGTCTTCGACGGCAACGGAGTAGCGGCGCGACGTTGAGGTCTCCGGAGTTGATTCGGTGGTTGAGGGAGAACAGAGCAGAGGAAGGGGTGGCGGCGCGGATAGGGGAGAGGAGGAAGGAGGGGTGCGGCTAGGGTTTGGAGGAGGGTCGGGGGCTTTAAGGGGAGGGGGAAAAAGGTGGAGGAAGGTGGGGGCCATGGAGGGAGAGGAGGTTGCTTTCTCCTCTCTGCCTCTGTACGTACGGAGGAGGGAGAAAGGGTAGTGGACTGGAGGTGGGCTTTTGGGCCTGGAGGAGAGAGGAGGTGTTGGGCTTTGGCCCAGAAAAGATTTTTCCTACCTGTGAGTTTTATCCTTTTCTGTTTTTATGTATTTAGAACAAAATAGAAAAGGAAACATAAATAAAACTTTTGAACAATTTTTAATAGTTTCAAATTATTCATATTAATTACCGGTTTGATTATTTATAAATAATTTGAAATTTTATTTGAAAAGCATTTGAAATTAAACAAATGAATTGACAATTGCATGATGATATGATGATATGATAATGCAAAAGAAAAAAAACAAAAACTAAATTGGGATAAATCCCGGGGCGTTACACGGCGCGCCGGCACCTCCTCTAGCGCGTTGATGGGGAAATCTGGAGGCGCCGGAGGCCGGTGGAGAAGAGTTCGCCGACGGCGTAGTTTGTATGTGCTCGGCTGCCATATCTCGCTCTCTCGCGCGCGAGCGCCACGCCAGAGATGTTGTTTCTGATTTCGTATGTGGTACTGTTCAGGAGTTATGTGTGTTTCTGTATTGATTCTTCCGCTGTAGGATGTTCTAGCTAATCAGTTTGAGCGGGGGCTGGAACTGTAAGGTATGCTGTTTTTGGGGTCGAGATGGTCAGCTGAATAGGTGGATCCGTGTTCAGGTTGATGGATACGTCTTCAGGAATAGAATTTTTGCAACGAAGTAGGATGATTAGAGCAAGTGCTAGCGTATGACTAGAGTATATGTTTTGTTCCCAGGTGTGCGAATGGTTATATTGTTTTCAGTAACCGAATATGATTTTTACAGCAAAGGGGAATGATTAGAACAATTGCTCATGTATGATTACAACATGGATTATTTTACCACATCTTTGAGATTGTCCTATCCCGTACTTATTTTCTGTTTGAGATCTCCTGAACCTAATTAGTTAAGTTAATATTGTCATCTTTGTTTCTCTCTTTCAGATACTCTATTTTCTCAACGTGAGTATTGATATCTTCATTATAAATTACTTAAATGTTTTTCTATATTTGCTAATTCTATAGTTTTGTATGTACAGATTGATGTTCGTGAGGCGTGATATTTAGTATAGTTTAAGTAGTTGGTATTAAGTAGATATGAGTGTATCATTATGCCATGACTTTTTCACGTGATCAGGAGTAAATGATTGCGCTCTAAACTGTATTAGCAGACTAACCTTTTTTTGAACACCTGAACTGGAGTGTTATTCCTAAAGTTTTACCAATGTCGCCTTCTTGATCCCTTTGTGGAACATGCTGGTTGTTTGTGTTGGCTGAATCTCTGTAGTTTGCATGGGAGATGTGACAATTCATACAAAGATCTTAGCCTTAGGACAACTTTTTTCCCTGTGGTGGCACTGCCTTGCTTTATTATTGTTCGTGTCTATATAGCAGCGACTATTTGTTCATGTACCATGTTTGTATATGGTTCAGTTCTTTTAGATATTTTGAATTCCATTTGTAAAGTTTGAATTTTATGCGGGTGATTCTTTGTCTTGTTCATTCATATATGTCATTCTTCTTATTTTGGTCACAAATAAAGTAATTGCATTCTTGTTTTTCTCACTCTTATTTTGTTTGTATCTGCCTTCGAGTGTCGATCTTGCTTGTTCATTCAATTTTGTTTTTGTAGTTTTTAGTATCTTACATCACTTCTGATTTTCTGTTTGTTGCATTCTTGTTCTTTTGTCATTATTGTTTCATTCTTCTTGAATTTCCTTTTGTTTCTTCATTCTCTTTCACTTTGTCTTTTAATATTTGAGTTCCTTTCAGTCTTGGATTCCTTGTCATGTCATTTTCATTGTGTCATTCTTCTGATTTTAGTTAGAAGTGAAGTCCATCTTGATTTGTTTCTCATTTGAATTTGTCAAGTATGTTATTTTTCATATTTATAGTCATTCTCTTTGTCACTTTCAGTCTATCTCACATGTCTCTGTTTAGTCATCCGTGTCTACTGAATTTGATGATTCTCTCTCTCTCTCTCTCTCTGTTATTTATTCAGTCTCTCTATATATATATTCAGTCCTCTATCTCTCTCTAGTTTCAGTCTCTATCCCTTTCTCTATTTAGTCCTTTGTGTCGACTGAGTCTGATGATCATTCTCTTTCTCTATCTTGATTTAGTCATCTCTCTATTCTCTCTCTCTCTCTCTCTCTCTCTCTCTCAGTGCCTGATGTGATTTAGTGTCTCATTTGTTCATTGTATCAGTCTTGATTAATTATTTGTTCAGTCTTGTTTCAATGTCTCAGTATTGATTTAGTATTTGCTCAGTATTGTTTCATTGTCTCAGTGTAATTTCTGTCATTATCCATTTTATGTTTCAGTATTCAGTATTTAGTTATATGTCTTTAGACTGTCTCATTATAGTATCATTGTCTCAGTTATCAGCCACTTAGTGTCTTTGTCTCAGTATTTATTTTTTTGTCTGATTGTTTCATTGATTAGTATCTGTTCTATTGTATTCAATTGTTTTATTCTGTCCTTAGTTATTTCTTAGCCTAAAGATAGCCAACTTCCATTTCAGAATCATTTTTTAATCTGGTGCTTTCAATGCCATTCTTTCAAATTGTCATTACTTATTTTTTCTATTATTAGAGTGCTATGTTTGGGGTTGGTGGGGGGGGGGGAGATGTGGGGGGCCTATAAAACTCTCACCTCTCACATCAAGCAAGGAACCATCTTTCTCTTTTGTTCTCTTTTCTTTGTGTAACTCTCTCTCTCTCTCTCTCTCTCTAGTTTCAGTATTATCTGCCCCTCTCTTGCTGGATACCCAAGTTCATGATCAGCATACACTCGAGAGTAGAAACAGCCGATGTCATATATAAGAACGGAGTTGCAATAGTTCATGTATTGTTTCTTATATCTTGTCCCTTGTTGATAAATCCTGATGCTTTTGATTTTATGCATTTTTTTAGTTTTAGGTGTTTGGTTTTGTCAGTTTCGTCAAACTTCAGTGCTACCCATTTTTCAGTTAGTTGTCACATAATGATTATGATGTGTCATGCTTTTCTTTTGGATCTCTGCTAACACATATGAAAAGTTTGTGGATGGTCGGATGGTCCTTCCCGAAAGAAGAATCGGCGGTCTTCTTTCATGTATATTTACCTTGGGAAAAGCTTTCTTAACTCAATGGTACATTTCTCTTTTATGTTCATTTTTTCTATTTTCATATTTTTGTTAATCAGGTTCCCATGTTTCATGAAATCCTAGATAAACAATTTGGTACACAAAATCATGCTTGTGAAGTTACCTGAGCGAGAAGAGTATGTGTTACAGCTGAAAAACGAACACAACAAGACATGGATTTTTGTCCTGGTTACTTGAAGCTTTTGAAGGACTACAACATGAAGAGAGGCGATAGGTTCAGAGTTGTTCTTGATCATCCTCCTTCCTTTTGCTCCAATTTTCCCTGAAGAAGGTGTTGATGTACCCTAGCAAAGATTTAGGTACTATGTAGTATTTCTCTGTTTCTTTTTTTGGCATTTTTTATTCCCCTTTTATTTGTTTTTTGTTCATCGATCACATGAGTCTTAACAACTAGGTAGAACAAAACATGGGCCAGCACCCCCAAGATAAAAATATTCATAATATCTCTCCTGTGAGATACATTGCTTCTATCTGTTTTGTCACATCTCCTGGTCGCTTATTCATCATTTTTCATTTTTACGGTGTTTTCTCACCAAACTTCTACCGTGGTTTCTGTGTCTTCTTTCGTATTTCTGTGTCTTCTTTCGTATTTTTCTGTGTCTTTTTTTACGGGGACGGGGGGGGGGGGGGGGGGGGGGGGGCATCAGGTGATCGATCTCCTCTTCTAGCGTAAGCCCAGCTGTGAGAGAAAGCCCAGAGAAAGTAAACCCATATGTGTGATATGCACTTTTTTTGTTGTTGGGCCTGGGTCGGGCTGAAAATGGTCGACCCCTTAATGAAACAGACTAAGTTACTTACACCAAATGGACGCGCTCAGACTTCGAGACATCTTTGTCCACGTGACAACACTTGATTCGCCCAAAAATCTGTCTGTGCACGAAATTAAAATCAGCTAGCTGACAAATAGACAGTCCCATTGTTTATACCATGAAAAAAAGTTTTGCACAGTACGGGTCTATCCCCATTTCTCTATATCCAGCCTTTTGTTCGGATCGGACTCTATCCTGACGTCGAGTCGGGTAGTCCTAGTCACTATAAATAACGGTAACAACGACCCGACTGTTTTGTTGTTCTACAAAAGGAGATCGACGCGCGAGTACCTCGAAATCGTGTTTTAGTACTATACCGCTCTCCATTGTTGGCTTATCCTAGCTAGCTCTCGATATTGGCAGTCTTCCTTATGGTGGCACCGCGCTGGGATGAACTCCCGGATGATATCGTCAGGCAAATCGGCGCCCGCCTCCCATGTCCACTCGACCATGTCTCCATGGGCGCATGCTGCAAGTCTTGACACACACCTCCCATCGCATCGCCGCCCCCGCGTTCCCTTCCCTGCCTCCTCCTCCCGCTCGCCGCAGGGCCGTCCGTCGCCTGCATCCAGGGCGGCGGCGCTGAAGGAACATTTCTTAATCCCTAGTGTTTTGTGTGTTAGTTAACAATACCAATGATATACTAATCCTATTCCTAAGTATTACAGTTTGGGTGAAACTCATATCACAAATCATAAAGCCAAATTGTAGAGAAAAAGAGTTTCTGGAATTCTTCCCAGACTCGGATATTCCGGTTCCCCAACTCGGATATTCCGAGTCAACCCCAGGAAAATTGGCTAAGTCAAGATTCAGAAGTGGTACTGACTCCAATCGGAAATTCAGCTCGGAAATTTCAAGGACTCGGATATTCCGAGTCAACCTCAGAAAATTGGCTAAGTCAAGATTCAGAAGTGGTACTGACTCCAATCGGAAAATCAGCTCGGAAATTTCAAGGACCCGGATATTCCGGTTCCCCAACCCGGATATTCCGAGTCAACCTCAGGAAATTGGCTAAGTCAAGATTCAGAAGTGGTACTGACTCTAATCGGAAAATCAGCTCGGAAATTTCAAGGACTCGGATATTCCGGTTCCCCAACCCGGATATTCCGAGTCAACCTCAGAAAATCGGCTAAGTCAAGTTCAGAATTGGTTCTGATCTCAACCGGAAATTCAGCTTGGATATTTTCAAAGACCCGGATATTCCGGGTGACCGGAATTTCCGATGTTACTTAAACCGGAATTTCCGGGTGCCCAAGACAGCCAACGGCCAGATTTTGAGGGGGAGTATAAATACCCCCTCACTCACTCAAGAACAGATAGCTCTCAGATTTTCTCTCTCCTACCATTCTTGAAAACTCAAATCATGAAGATCTCCCAATCCCCCCACCCAAATTCTTTGATCTTTGGAGGATTGGAGGAGAAGGCCCGAATCTACATCCTCACCGAAGAGATTTGCATTTCTCCCCCATTCACTTGGGGATTTCGTGGCTAGGGTTTCCGGTGGGAAAACCTAGTTCACCATTGTTGTACTCTTGGTGTTACCTTGACCTTTTGTGGTCCTTGACCTTTTGTGGTCTTCTTGGGAGCCCCCAATTCAGTTGTGGGTGTGTGCCTCAAGCGTTTGTAAGGGATTCGATCTCCGCCCTAAAAGGGGATCAATAGTGGAAGGTGGACTCGAAACCTTTGTGGTTGAGTTCATCGGAGAAGAAGGTGAGCCTTTGTGGCGTTGCGGCTAACCTGTTGTGGTAGCGCACACCTCTCCAAACGAGACGTACACCCTTGGGTGGAACTCGGGATTACATCTTCGTCTCCGCGTGCTTCACTTGGTTCCCTTTACCTTTGCTCCCTTACTTGCTTATCTTGTTATTGCTTAGATTATCATTTAGGTAAATTCACCATAGTGGCATATCTAGAGAATTTACCTTTGTGTTGAGCCTAAATTTGAAAAGACCTAAAATTGGTGATAGCACCTATTCACCCCCCCCCCCTCTAGGTGCCGGATTCCCGTTCAATTGGTATCAGAGCCTTGTTCACTTTTAAGGGCTTAACCGCCTAAGTGCAACGATGACGGAATCCGATGCCGAGAGGGCCGCCCGTGAAAAAATAGAGGCGGAGAAGGAGGCGTTAGCCAAAGGGGCAACCATGGCCGATCTTATTGATATGAGATCGTCCTTGGAGGCCCAACTCCTCAAGATGAATGAGATGCTCATGGCACTCTTGAAGTCTAAGGAGCCCGAGGCTACTTCTCCCTCTCCTCCTCCTAAGGAACATGCGGGGAACTCTAAGGAGTCATCTTCGGATGGGTCCAAAGATGTTACCTAAAGTGTTCCCGGGATGGCGGAAAAGGATGAACCACCTAACTCCTCTAACACCCCCAAAGGAGAGGAATTTCATAATGTCAACCATAATTACTCTCCTAACCCTCCTATCCCTCACCCTCGTGTAAACTTTAGAAGTGATCCTCCTAAGCTTAAACCTGCTCATTTCTCTCAATGGGTATTTCTAATGAAGTCTCATCTATGTAGTGCCTCCATTGAGCTTTGGCGCATCATTGAAGAAGGATACAAGCCCCATGATCCAACCAACTTGACAAGAAGAGAGGTGGTTGATAGCCAACTCAACGCCACCGCTCTTCATCAACTCCAAATGGCCGTTGGAGAGAAGGACATGGCGCTCATTCAACAATTCTCCACCGCCAAGGAAGTTTGGAATGCTCTTTCCGACATCTTCGTTGGGAATGAGAGCATGAAGAAGAACCGGTATGATGCCTTATGCAATGAGGTGGAAGGGTTCTACAAGTTGGATGGAGAAAGCCACGAGGACATGTACCGGAGGTTGGTGTTGGTTGCCAACTCCTTCAAGAACCTCGGGGCGGAGTACATTAATGATGCTTGGATCAAGAGGAAGTTTGTGACCGCTCTCTTGCCCTTTGAGGAAACGTATTTGAAGACACTCCAAGGGAGACATGACTTTGCAAAGATGACATCCAATGAAGTTATGCAAGAGATGACCGCATACAAGGTGGCCTCCAAGATTGCACAAGATGCAACAGCTAGAGCCATAGGGATGCACAAGCATGCCTCAATTGCTTTGAAGGCCACCGTTGAAGAAGAGGATGAAGAGGAGTGTGATGATCAAGTCGAGCTATCTAGTGAAGCTCTCTCAAGCACTCTCACTCAACACATCGGCCTTGCGGCAAGAACCTTTTGGAAGAACCCCGGAAGGGCCAAAGCAAGGATTGACAAGAAGTTTCCCCCCAACGGAGGAAAGCCATTCAACAGAGTGAGGCTTTGCTATAACTACGATGACAAGAGCCACTTTGTTGACGATTGCCCATGGGAGAGAAGAGAGGATCATGGTGGGAGGCTCGTGGCCAAGACGAAGTCAAGGGGCCCATGCCCATGAAGAAGCCTTTCTTCAAGAAGAACCAAAAGATTGTCTTGGTGACTCAAGAGCAATATCCCACCGATGATGAAGATAGTGACAAGGAGGATACTCCAACGCAAGTGGCCGCACTAGCCATTTCTTCTACACCTCCATCACTCTTCTCCTCACCAAACGAGAGCCCCATCATCAAGAATGCAAGATGTCTTATGGCAAAGACATCCGAGGTACAATTATCCCCCAACTCCATATCACATGACATTGATGATGCTATGAGCTTAGAAGTCAAGGAAGAAATCATTGCTTTTGATAAATTCATGACTAACTTGCAAGGAGAAGGAAAGAAACACTTTGTCTCAATCATGAGTCGTATAGGTGAGCTTGAGGATGAGCTTGAACTAAAAGGTGAGATTGAGAGAGAGGATGCACACGCTAAGGTGTCTCTCCAATCCTTTCTCGAAGATGAACAAGAAGCTCATGCTCTCCTCAAGGAGCAACTTGCTAAGATCACTAAGGATCGTGATCTCTACTTGCTAAATGTAAAATTGTGCAAAATGAAAAGTCCGAGCTTGTAGTTGCTCATGCTAGACTTTGCGAAGACTTCGAGTCACTTGACAATGCTCACAAGGTGTTGACAAGTGATCACAAACGTCTTCTCAAGTCTCGTGATCAACTCCAATCTCGGATATCTACTCTTGAGAAACCTAGCACCTCTACTCCTTTGAATGCTAATGCAAATGTTGTGAAGGGTGTTGCTAGGGTTGTGTTTGTTCCTTCTATGGCAACCAAGCCCAAGACCTCTCTTGATAAAGGTAAGGGGACACTCACTACTCCTCTTCATGAGCGAGTGCCCCACAAGGGTAAGGAAGGTCTAGGCTATGTTGCTAAGGAGAAGAAGGAGATCAAGAAGAAGACCAAGTCCGCACAAGCCAAGAAGGTTGACATTGCGAGTGGAAATGCCACAAGGGGCACTCCCACTCGTAATGACTTTGCGGGCATATCTAACCCCAACTATGCTTTATATGTTGATTATTATGGGGATGTCTATGCTAGATACATTGGTCCTTTTGATGGTTACATTGAATATGCTATTTGGGTACCAAAGACCCTTGTTGCTAACCAAAAGGCACCCATTGCAAAATGGGTACCTAAACCCAAGAATTGATTGTGTGTAGGGCCTTGCTTCCGGAGGATCGAAATGGATAATTGATAGTGGGTGCACTAGTCATATGACCGGAAGCAAGGATATTGTAACGGAGTTGAAGCCCAATGATGATCAAATGACCGTTACATATGGTGATAATTCTAAGTCTAAGGTAATAGGGCTCGGCAAGGTGGTAGTGGCACCGGACATCACACTTGTGAATGTCTTGCTTGTCGAGTCCCTAGGTTTCAACTTGATCTCCGTCCATTCCTTAACTTGTTTGGGTTATACCGTTGTCTTCGAAAAGGAAATGGTCATTCTCTTGCGGAGCAAGTCTCTCAATGTGTCTTTCGTTGGGTACATTGAGAATGGGCTCTATGTGGTTGACTTCTCCGGAGTCACCACTTCCCATACAATGTGCCTATTCGCAAAGGCGGACTTGGGTTGGCTATGGCATCGCCGACTAGCCCATGTCAACATGAGGACTTTGCAAAGTCTCCACAAGGGTGGCCATATCCTAGGACTAAAAGACCATGTTTCTTTCTCGAAGGATCGAATGTGTAGGGCGTGTGTTGAAGGAAAAATGCATGACATCTACCATCCAAGCAAGACCATCATTTCGTCAAAGAGGGTTTTGGAGCTTCTCCATGTTGACCTCTTTGGTCCCATTCCGGAAGCTAGTCTTGGTGGCAAGAAATATTGCTTGGTGATTGTTGATGACTATTCAAGATACACATGGGTTTTCTTCTTCAAGACGAAGATGGAGACTCAACAAACTATCATCGACTTCTCCAATGAAGCTCAACGTCAACACAATGTCCCTATCTTGGTGATACGAAGTGACAATGGGTCCGAGTTCAAGAACTACACCTTAAACGAGTTCCTTAGTGAAGAAGGGATTCGTCATCAATATTCCGCTGCTTATACTCCCCAACAAAATGGTGTAGCCGAAAGGAAGAACCGCACACTTATTGAGATGGCAAGGTCGATGATGGCAGAGTTCAAGTCCCCTCACAACTTTTGGGCCGAAGCCGTCAACACCGCTTGCCATTCATCCAACCGGCTCTTCTTTCGCAAAGGACTCATGAAGACACCTTATGAAGTGCTTACCGGGAACAAGCCCAATATCTCCTACTTCCGAGTATTTGGTTGTAAGTGTTTTTATCTCATCAAAGGTGTTCGCTTGGGCAAGTTTGATTCTAAGTCTCTTGAAGGGACATTTGTGGGCTACGGATCCGAATCCCACACTTATAGAGTCTATGATAAGGCCTCGCGCATAATCATAGAAACTTGTAGTGTGGTATTCGAGGAGAATGACGGCTCCCTCGTGGAGCAAAGTGGTGTTTCCGGTGTAGGTGATGATGAACCTCAAGATGCTATCCGAAGAATGGGGTTGGGAGTCCACCGCCCCGTTGAACTCTATTATGAGGTTGATCAACAAGGACCAAGTTCTTCACAAGTGGTGACCACCCCAACACAAGAAACACCCATCGACAACACCGTGCCCAATGCACCTTGCCAAGAAGAAGAACAAGATTCTACAGCTGCTCCTGGAATTTCCGGAGGACCGGAAAATCCGGTTCAAGCTGGACTCGGAAATTCCGGTGGTTCGGAATTTCCGGTCCCTGAACCCGGAATATCCGGTCCTGCTGACATTCCCGGTGGCAGTTCGCAAGGCCAAGATCAACCCTCTCCCTCACCAATGGACACCACTCCAATGGTTGATCAAGGCCATCAAATCAGTCAAGGCGGAGACATGAATGATCAAGATGATCAAGCGATTCCTCCCACCACTCGGAGGGAAATCGAGATCCGCCGCTTGAATAGGGTTGGCACCTCACAAGAATTAAGAGCTCTATCTCTTGACAAGGTGCTTGGTGATGTGAGAAGCAAGGTCTCTACCCGAAGACAACTCGCAAGCTTTAGTGAACACCAAGCTCACATCTCCATGGTGGAACCCAAGAAGGACTTTGAAGCTCTTGAAGATAAAGATTGGCTTGATGCTATGCATGAAGAGCTCAACAACTTCGAGCGCAACAAAGTGTGGAAGTTGGTGGAAAGACCCAAAGATTGCCGCAATGTTATCGGCACCAAGTGGATATTCAAGAACAAGCAAGATGAACATGGCATGGTGGTGAGGAACAAGGCAATATTGGTGGCTCAAGGTTACTCTCAAATTGAAGGCATTGACTTTGGAGAAACCTACGCGCCCGTGGCTCGACTTGATTCAATCCGTATTCTTCTTGCCTATGCCTCTCACCATAACTTTAAGTTGCAACAAATGGATGTTAAATCCGCTTTTCTAAATGGTCCACTAAATGAACTTGTTTATGTTAAGCAACCACCGGGGTTCGAGGACCTCAAGTATCCGAACCATGTATACAAGTTGGATAAGGCACTCTATGGCCTTAAACAAGCCCCACGACCGTGGTACGAGCACCTTAGAGAACTACTTGTAGACCGTGAATTCCAAGTTGGGGAAATCGACCCCACACTTTTCACTAACAAAGTTAATGGGGAGCTTTTCATTTGTCAATTATATGTGGATGAAATTATATTTGGATCGACTAACAAAGCATTTAACGAAGAATTCTCTAAGCTTATGACTGACAGGTTTGAGATGTCTATGATGGGCGAGATGAAGTTCTTCCTCAGATTTGAGATCAAACAATTGAGGGAAGGAACGTTCATCAACCAAGCAAAGTACATTCAAGACATGCTCAAGAAGTACGAGTTGCTTGATCTCAAGGGTTCCTCTACTCCAATGCAAACCAAATGCCACCTTGAGCTCAACCCGAAGGGTAAGGATGTGGATCAAAAGGTATACCGCTCCATGATTGGATCTCTCCTCTACCTTTGTGCATCTAGACCGGATATAGTGCTAGCCGTAGGAGTATGTGCAAGATATCAAGCGGCTCCTAAAGAAAGCCATGATGTGGCGGTCAAGAGAATCTTTAGATATTTGGCTTATACCCCAACTTATGGATTGTGGTATCCCAAGGATGCAAATTTCTCATTATGTGGGTTCACGGATTCCGATTGGGCGGGAGATCATGATGATAGGAAGTCAACCTCCGGTGCTTGTCAATTTATTGGGAGGTCCTTGGTGAGTTGGTCTTCTAAGAAGCAAAATTGCATATCTCTCTCCACCGCCGAAGCCGAGTATGTTTCCGCCGCAAGTTGTTGCACTCAGTTGCTATGGATGAGGCAAACTTTAAAGGAGTACGGAGTCGATTGCGACAAAGTTCCTCTTTTATGTGACAACGAAAGTGCCATCAAGATTGCCTACAACCCGGTGCAACATTCAAGAACCAAGCATATTGAGATCCGCCATCATTTCATAAGAGATCATGTGGCCCGTGGAGACATTGACTTATCATATGTGGGCACAAGGGATCAATTGGCGGATATCTTCACGAAGCCCCTTGAGGAAGGAAGGTTTTGCTTTTTGAGGAATGAGCTTAATATCATTGATTCGAGGTCCTTAGCTTGATCGCTTGCACACTCACCTAGGGCGTAATTGCATCTTATCTAGTTTAGATGTAGGCATGGAAATAGGGGGAGTGCGGTCCTAATACATTGGACCATCCCTCCCCCCATTATGCCGATAGCAAGTGTTCTTTTATCTCTATATTCATTCTTATGACTAATGAGCTAAAACGACGAGTATTGGTTATGTACCCAAGATACATCTTCGCGGTAACATGCCATACACTCCTACATGGTGGCCTCGGCCACCGACCTCCTCTCCTTGAAGAGTTGATTTTATTTGGAGCTTTTTGTTGCTATTTGCCCTCCTTTTCATGCATGTGGGAAACCTACTCAACTTGGCTCTTTTGGTTCGATTTGGTTGTTGTCAGTTGAGTATGGTGTACCAATATCAGTTTGGAAATCTATCCCAAGCCTACTTTCCCCTGAAAACATTTCTCTCTATTGCACACAAGTCATCCTTTTGAAAACTGGGATTTTGGTTCAGCAGGTCGGAATATCCGGTTCATTTTGAACCGGAATATCCGGTGACTCGGAATATCCGGTGTAAGTTACACCCGGAATATCCGGTCTGGCGGTTTGTCCAGAAATATAAGGGCAGGCTCGGGGTGAAGGGCTCATTAGTGCCCTTCTTCCACCCCCGACCTCCCTCTCCTCCAGCCGCCGCCCCTACTGTTCCCAAGTCCCTCCGGAGCACTCCGACCGCCGGGGAACCTCTTTCTCGGCCGGATCTGCTCCTCCTCCGCCCCGGGAACTCACTCCTCCAAGCAATGCACCACCCCTCATCATCAAAGCCGGCGGCACAACTTCAGGAGTAGACAAAATCGTCCACCACACCAATTTTGTGACTCGTGCTCGACCTTTCGGTCTTCCTGTTCCGAGGCCATACCTCTGAGTATGCTAGGCTCGCCACCAAAGACCTCCACGCTGACGCTTGTGCAACATGGCTTACGCCCACCGTATGCGAACGAAGATATGTATGACACCCGATCATCACGGCCTGCCTCATAACGTAGAACTTTATTGGTGGTGCGCGTTGGAGGGAGAACACTAGTGGTATTTTGAAGGGATCATCGTATTCAGCTACCGCCGTGTAACACACAATCACACAAAATAAGATACACACAAAACATCAAATGTAATGCAATGTGATATAGTCCATCGCGCCATGGTCTTCTTGGCGCCCGCAGTTTATAAACAATTTAATAAACCTACCTTGACCATATCACATAGCCCCTGCAAAATAAAGTTAGACGCTTCTACTTTATCTTTTGCATATTTTACGTGGCTTGGGGCTTTCGTAAATAGAACCGCTTCATACCTACGAATCTTATGACCACAACAACGATCCAATAATTGCATGTTTAAGCATCCCTTTCGGGCCCTCCATTGAAAATGCGAAGACCAACTAAAGAGAGAGAAACTGTCACCCGCCAGCCACATATACGGTACAAGCCGTATGTCAGTAGTGGAACCAGTCTCGCGTAAGCGTACGCGTAAAGTCGGTCCGGGCCGCTTCATCAACTCAATGCCGCTGGAATACACAAGTGCACGCTAGAGGGTAGCAAATAACAGGAACGGTGCCCCCGTGCAGAGCACGGGTTCTAACAGCGTACAGCTATATCTTACGATAGATCGGCTCTGATACCACTGAAGGGGATCGTGTGCAGAAAACAAAAAATTTCCTAGCAACGATATCCTTAAACTAGCCAAGATCTATTCTATGCAGATATAGTAGTACGAACGGAGATCGGAATACGTACCCTTGTAGACCGAAAGCGGGGATTACGTTCCCGCACAAACGTTGTCGATGAAGACCGACGTAGCCGACCTCAAGGTCGTGTAGAGGAAGCAGGCCTCCGAGTACCGCTAGCGCAGCACCTCGCAGGGAGTCACACACGTACGGTGGAGACGACGCCTCCGAAGCTCCAGTCCAGGACGAGCAGCGGAAGACTTGGACCGGAACACCAGCAGCGCGGCAGCGGGCTATGGTGGAGGAGATCCCCGACTCCTCTTGCTCGGCGCGGCTCCGACTTGGGAACCACGAGATCGAGAGAGAAATCAGGAATTAATTGGTGAATTAAAAGGCTGGGGGTGCCCCTTCTTATATAGGCTCCCAAGGGGAGCCAACCTTGCCAGCCAGGCAATGTGGGACTAACCCCCCACAGCCTGGTTCGGCCAAGGGAGTGCGTCGGCCCCCTGGTGGGCCCCTTGTGGCCCACCTAGGCCGGCCCTCCTGCCCCCCACCGAATTCCCCTAGGGAATTTTCCCCTCTTGGGCCTTCTTTCGTCCGGAAGGCCCATTTAGGGAAATCTGCCTTAATAAATTCGAAAATAAATATATATAATCATATTTGCATATTAATAACACTAATTAATATCAAACATAATATATATAATATTTCCTAGCTCCGAAAACTCTTTCGGCGCTGCCCGATCTCCATCGGACCTCTCCCGGGACGTTCCCGGTGATCTCCTTCCTTTCCGGTTGTCTTGTCGAAACCCCTTAAGTGTGTTACCCTAGCGGTTCGATATAATATCAGGTATGATCAAGACTCCTCAATGATCAACGACTAATCCGTAGGCCTGGACCCCATGAATTAATCCCTGAGATATAACGAATGACTTTCATCTATCAAACCTGAACGTGAAGTCTTAGACCTTTTGCCATAGCGATACTTAGCACGTCCGAGCGTCGCTCCATAGATATCTCCATACCTAATTCCGACCTCGTTACCGACGACGCTATCTTCTACTCATTCATGATCTCATGTCTCCGTGACCTAGTCACATGCTTGCAAGCTCATTAGACATGATCTCACCGAGAGGGCCCGAGAGTATCTATCCTGCTATGCGGACTGGCAAATCCCGCTCTTGACCCCTCGTCTCAATACTCCTTTCCAATACCCAAAAGTATCACCATTATTGTCATACTAAATAAGATACGACGTTTGGTGCAATCAAAGTATCTTCCGGGAATATCAATAAGAGTTGATCTCACGGTCAAAGGCGTAACGACTACGTTCTCCAAATCTGGGTATGTCCATCACATCGCTCTCCAGCGATACGACTCTCATTGCCGACCGGCGCCATGCCCCATGACCGGGAAACCTCGATCATCAATCGCGCAACGAAACTAGTCTTAGTAGAGGCTACTAGGGACCTGGTTGTTTACGTATCACACCCGCATTAATGTTTCCGCTTAATACGGTTCCAGCATGACACAAAAACCTATTATGAACAAACGAGATATGATAAAGAATACACTTTATTAATTGCCTCTAGGGCATATCTCCTTCACGGTCCTAATACATTGGACCATCCCTCCCCCCATTATGCCGATAGCAAGTGTTCTTTTATCTCTATATTCATTCTTATGACTAATGAGCTAAAACGACGAGTATTGGTTATGTACCCAAGATACATCTTCGCGGTAACATGACATACACTCCTACATGGTGGCCTCGGCCACCGACCTCCTCTCCTTGAAGAGTTGATTTTATTTGGAGCTTATTATTGCTATTTGCCCTCCTTTTCATGCATGTGGGAAACCTACTCAACTTGGCTCTTTTGGTTCGATTTGGTTGTTGTGAGTTGAGTATGGTGTACCAATATCAGTTTGGAAATCTATCCCAAGCCTACTTTCCCCTGAAAACATTTCTCTCTATTGCACACAAGTCATCCTTTTGAAAACTGGGATTTTGGTTCAGCAGGTCGGAATATCCGGTTCATTTTGAACCGGAATATCCGGTGACTCGGAATATCCGGTGTAAGTTACACCCGGAATATCCGGTCTGGCGGTTTGTCCAGAAATATAAGGGCAGGCTCGGGGTGAAGGGCTCATTAGTGCCCTTCTTCCACCCCCGACCTCCCTCTCCTCCAGCCGCCGCCCCTGCTGTTCCCAAGTCCCTCCGGAGCACTCCGACCGCCGGGGAACCTCTTTCTCGGCCGGATCTGCTCCTCCTCCGCCCCGGGAACTCACTCCTCCAAGCAATGGCCTCAATGGATGAGGGTAACTTCACTTTTCTTCTTCCTTATGTGCTTGCACTTGATCTTGATGTGGAGTTATTTGTTTCAATGTTGCTTGGTAGAGATTGTTCCTAGGACTATTCCCTGCCTTCTACATACATTAGTTTTGCATTATGTTGGATCGATCTTATTTTAGTCCGAGTCAATCTCAGATCTGCAGTTTCTGTCTGACTCGGAATATCCGGTTCAGATTGACTCGGAATTTCCGGTCCCCCGGAATTTCCGATCATGTCTGAACTGGAATTTCCGAGTCAAACACTGCAGTTTTAAGATTAACTCATGTTTAACTACATATGATTCATCAAATGCCTATCTAATGTCTGTATTATCTCCTGACTTGTGTGCACTTACCTTATGCTACCCTCTATGCTCAAATTCACAGGTTCAGGTGGAAGTCTGTCCGCAGGGGGATCAAGGAACACAGGTAGAGCACCTGTCCACAAGCAACCAGTCAACAAGGGAAAGGGCCCTGCAACTCAGAGGAAGAAGAAAGTTGTTGCCAGCAAGCCCTCATCCAAGAAGAGAAAGAATGTCCCTAGTCCCCAACGTCAGAACTACTCCAAGATGCATTATGTGGATTACTCTCAGCTGAGGCAGGGGGACTGGTACCTCAGCGCAAGAGACAACTCTCTAGCTCTCACTGTCGAAGCCCATTCGACCCATGCACCCGTTTGACTTTGCATCTCTGCAGAAGAAAACCGCATTTGCTGAGGCCATCCACATTGTCAAGACCATGGGTTTGGAGAGGTTGGTGCTCATCCGTTGTGCCTACAACGCGCAGCTTGTAATGCAGTTCTTCGCCACCCTAGTGATCAAGGGTGACTCGAAGAAGACCATGAAGTGGATGACTGGGGAATCATACTGTGAGTCCAACTTCGAGGAGTTTGCCAAGGTACTGGGCTACAGATTTGATGGTGACAATCCCCAAGGCACTCGCATGCACACCCCCTACAAGCTCAACAAGAAGGAGACAGCTCACTTATATGGTGTGGGAGCCACCCCTGGATTCTCTCGTGACTTGCTTCTATTGTATGATGTTCTTGTGCGCATCCTGCGTGAGAACATTGCACCGAGTGGTGGCAACAACGACAACGTGGTTACCCCTCTCTGCAACCTGCTCCTTCACGCCAACCGCATTGTGGAGGACTCGGGTTCTGATACTGACTGGAGAGTAGATGTGATGGATTACATCTACAATGAGATGTATGAAGCTATGACCACCAGGGTCTCTATTCCTTATGCTCCTTACATAATGATGCTCCTCAAGTTTAAGTTCCCTGACTACAACTTCAGCAGTAGTGATTTGGTGCCACATGACTTCAAGAAGCTTTATGTGAAGAAGATTGTGGTCAAGCCCCCTCCTAGGCCTTCTACTACATCAGCTACATGTGGATCTTTCATGGGTGATGCTAGGAGGGCTGCTGCTACCTCTACTCATGTTCCTACCACTCATGCGCACGTCAAGAAGCTGAACTGGTTCCAGCGCAACATCCTTTGCATGAATGTGGACATCCGCAAAGAGCAATACAATGCCTACAAGGATCGCCGTCAGCTGGATTACAAGCAAGACTTGATCCTTCACCATGCTTCTGGCTCTCCTGCTCCTGCTGCTCTGTCTGAGCCCCTGACCTTTGCTCAGTGGAACCAGGGTTCCTTGGCTCCGTGGACACTTATTGACCAGGACCTTGGCGGCAGCTCCTACACCACTGGCTATGACTATGATGATGAGGAGGAAGATGATGAGGAGGAAGATGATGAGGAGGAGGCAGCGTCTGAGGAGTATGAAGAGGAGGATGATGATGATGAGGAGGCTGATGATGATGATGAGGAGGAGGAGGAGGACCCCTCGGACTGAAGACTTCCATGGGACGTAGCATCGCTCTTCTTCCTTTTTGGCGTTTCGATGCCAAAGGGGGAGAAGTTGCTCTACTAGGACTTCTTCGGGGATTTGCAAGGGTCGGGCACAAGCTTATGCGTTTATCATTTATTTGCGCTTGTGTCCATTTATCGTGTTTTAAGTTACTTGTGAAACTCTCTTTATTTCATTTGTGATATCTTTGTATTGAGACAATGGCTTGATGCTATCATTATCTTATGGTTGAGACTTCGAATTGATTGTGTTGGTATTCTCTTCATATTCCATATACACAAGGTATGAAAATCTATCTAGTCTCAATTGCTACCATAATCTTACTTTTGTCTCGTTTCTCCTTTGTGATATCTTGTGGTTGTTGTTATAAAATTGCTCCTATCCTTTGTCATTTTGTGTTGCTTACTTGCATTTATTTAGGGGGAGCCATTTTCTGCCAAAAACATGATATTACCTTTTGTTTCTATGCAAATCTTGGTATTGTCATCTAACACCAAAAAGGGGGAGATTGAAAGAACATTTTTTAATCCCTAGTGTTTTGTGTGTTAGTTAACAATACCAATGATATACTAATCCTATTGCTAAGTATTTCAGTTTGGGTGAAACTCATATCACAAATCCTAAAGCCAAATTGTAGAGAAAAAGAGTTTCTGGAATTCTTCCCAGACTCGGATATTCCGGTTCCCCAACTCGGATATTCCGAGTCAACCCCAGGAAAATTGGCTAAGTCAAGATTCAGAAGTGGTACTGACTCCAATCGGACATTCAGCTCGGAAATTTCAAGGACTCGGATATTCCGAGTCAACCTCAGAAAATTGGCTAAGTCAAGATTCAGAAGTGGTACTGACTCCAATCGGAAAATCAGCTCGGAAATTTCAAGGACCCGGATATTCCGGTTCCCCAACCCGGATATTCCGAGTCAACCTCAGGAAATTGGCTAAGTCAAGATTCAGAAGTGGTACTGGCTCCAATCGGAAAATCAGCTCGGAAATTTCAAGGACTCGGATATTCCGGTTCCCCAACCCGGATATTCCGAGTCAACCTCAGAAAATCGGCTAAGTCAAGTTCAGAATTGGTTCTGATCTCAGCCGGAAATTCAGCTCGGATATTTTCAAAGACCCGGATATTCCGGGTGACCGGAATTTCAGGTGTTACTTAAACCGGAATTTCCGGGTGCCCAAGACAGCCAACGGCCAGATTTTGAGGGGAAGTATAAATACCCCCTCACTCACTCAAGAACAGAAAGCTCTTAGATTTTCTCTCTCCTACCATTCTTGAAAGCTCAAATCATCAAGATCTCCCAATCCCCCCACCCAAATTCTTTGATCTTTGGAGGATTGGAGGAGAAGGCCCAGATCTACATCCTCACCGAAGGGATTTGCATTTCTCCCCCATTCACTTGGGGATTTCGTGGCTAGGGTTTCCGGTGGGAAAACCTAGTTCACCATTGTTGTACTCTTGGTGTTACCTTGACCTTTTGTGGTCCTTGACCTTTTGTGGTCTTCTTGGGAGCCCCCAATTCAGTTGTGGGTGTGTGCCTCAAGCGTTTGTAAGGGATTCGATCTCCGCCCTAAAAGGGGATCAATAGTGGAAGGTGGACTCGAAACCTTTGTGGTTGAGTTCATCGGAGAAGAAGGTGAGCCTTTGTGGCGTTGCGGCTAACCTGTTGTGGTAGCGCACACCTCTCCAAACGAGACGTACACCCTTGGGTGGAACTCGGGATTACATCTTCGTCTCCGCGTGCTTCACTTGGTTCCCTTTACCTTTGCTCCCTTACTTGCTTATCTTGTTATTGCTTAGATTATCATTTAGGTAAATTCACCGTAGTTGCATATCTAGAGAATTTACCTTTGTGTTGAGCCTAAATTTGAAAAGACCTAAAATTGGTAATAGCACCTATTCACCCCCCCCCCCCCCCCTCTAGGTGTCGGATTCCCGTTCAGGCGCCCGACACGGCCTTGACCTTCCGGAGGACGCACGCCACGCCCGTTTCTTTGGCTCCTACGACGGCATGTGGGCGTTCCTAGCTCTCCGCCACAAAGAGGGCCACGTGCTGCTCAACATCCGCACCGGCGAGCGCATCCCGCTGCCCGACATCGAGTTTGGGCAACTCACAAGGGCGCGTGTCGCCGAATACGGCGAGGACGGAGCCATCCACTCGTTCAGATGGTGGGGGATGGCGGACTCTCACCGTCCCGTCATGATGCTCGCCGCGACCCTCTCGCGTGCGCCGACCGTTGCTGCAGATGGGGATTCTGTCGCCGGTGCCATCCTCAACGTGCTGGGACCGGAAGGCCGCCTCAACCACTGGCGCTACGTCTGCTTCTGGCGCCTGGGCTCGCAAGTGGCCATCCAGGTAGAAGAGGTTAGCCCCTCTGTTGGGTGGTCGCCGCAAGACATCGCCTATTATGATGGACGCTTCTTCGTGCTTACCAAGGACGAGCACCTCCGGACCTACAATGTGCTCAACGAACCGGACCCGATCCGGCGGGAAGTGGATGATCTATATGCTAAGTGCAACTTTTACTACACCGACGACGACAAAAGGCCAAACGAGGCACAACCCCGCGCCGGATACCTCGTCGCGTCACGCGGCGAGCTCCTCATGGTGGTCAAGGAGTGGATGACAGATGATGGTACTACCTCCTGTATTCGGCTCTTCGCGCTTACTCCGGTGGTGGCTCAACTCTACAATGTCGTCGATCCAGAATATACTCTCGCTTGGACTGCACTTGAAAACCTCGACGGCCGGTTACTAGTCGTCGCCCCCGGCTGCTCAAGGGCATACGAGTGCGCCGACTTCCCATCCGGCGGCTGTGTCGAGGAGGGTGTATACTTTCTCGACGACCGCACATACTACAACTACACCTACTTTAAACCATACTTTCCCCAGCAGAATAATCCTCATGAGTTTGCTTGCACCGACAATGGCATCAGCTCTCTACTGTTGGCTCGCCCCGAGCATTGCTTTTCCAAGCCCAGGGAACAAGGCTACTTCTCGACTTACTCGCCACCGGTTTGGCTCCTACCTTGAACCAGTTGCTTGCTTGATGGACGACCCGGCCAGCGCAACATTATAAAGCTCTAACTCGCCTCCGGAGTCCGCAACGAGGAGGTGGACATGGCCAAGGCGTTCCAGCGAGCCATGTGGCCGGCGCGAGGAGGCCGAGAGCCCTCGTCCATACGTGGTCTCGCTGGAGACTGCGTGCCCGAACATGTCACCCTTCCGGATGGGTGGGTAAGGAGCGCCGCCAATCTTCCGGCGACGCCGCGGCTCAGCGGCCAGGAACGCGTCGAGTTTGTCAGCTGCAAGTGGACGGAGATGTCGTACGAGCAAAAACTCGACCCCAAGTACTACATCTCGGCGCCCAACTGGCACGCCGTGGTGGACAAGGAGTATGAGGCGCGTCGTAGCGGTCGACAGCCGACGCCGGAGTTGTCTCAACGACCGTGACAGCGAGGACGACGACGCCAGCTACGACTATGATGACCCCGAGCTGGCCGATCTGCCTCTACAACCGACGACGCCATCAGCAGCGTCGCCGTCACCAAAGAAAGGCGCTGGCCAAGAGCTGCTAGCATCTTGGTCAGCAACGTCGCTGTAACATCCCAGAAATTAGGGTCCAGAAATAGAGTGGACACAAGAGTGTGCATTGCATTCATGCATCAGAAAATCCGGATAATTTTTGCGCATTTAATTTTCAAAACACTAAGTGATTAAAGTTTCACTTGAGTTGGTGGAATTCAAGTTGATCATCAACTTGAGTGTTATAAACTTTGAGATGATCTTGGCTTAAACCTTATTTTGGGGTAGAGAGATATACGATACAATGTTACATTAAGTGAACATAAAACCAAGTGAAAGAACACCTAATATACCAAAACCTTATTTAGGAGTTAATGACCAAAACAACTAGTCCTAGTTATTCTCTGGTCATCTATTCTTATCAATGGTGCTAGACATATTTCTAGTACATGGAAACCATGACATTCTTGGAGACCAAACTGAATTACCTAAACCTTAAACCAGATCCTCTTACTTGATCTAGACATCTTATTTTCTTATCTCCCAATCTTCTCAAAGGCATCCACAAGAGAAGATGACCAAAAAAGAGGAAATGCAACAAGAAGAATTTTAGAAGCATTCCTTAGTTGGGCATAGAAGTGTTATGCCAATCTAACATTAAGAATTGGAAACTCTTATATCATTAACCATCTTTCTTAATCTCTAGAAAGAGTGTGATATCCAAAGGTTTGTGTTATATAGAAGTAGTGTGAGAACAAGCTTCGAAACCTTGTTAACAACTCACTTTTGTATACATAAAACAATTGAGTGTCATATGCAGATAAACTAAGGGCCAAACAATTCAGTACATCAACTACCTTAGACATTTGGATATGCATAAGGCCATTTGATGTCATAAAATATATACACATTAATATACCACCAACCCAAGCAAGTTGGCTTGGTTAAATTGAATTGTCCTCACCACAAGGGTGAGACAAGTGATGTTGGAATTTTAATATTGGACAAGAAGAACTTGTCTTGAATATCTACTTGTTGTTTAGATGGATCAATTCCAAATTAAAGTCACATATGGATTTATGGTGTTTCTCCAAGGGGATCATAACCAAAGAGAAAGTAATACCAAACCATAAGTCCATACAATCAATATCCATATCTAGGAGTCACATGTATCATCTTTCATGACCATGTGAAGAAATGATTCACATAAGAGAGGAGCCACAAGATCACTAATGGATAATCATCTATCTGTTGAATCAATAATTCATTCTCAAGGAAAGTGAGACTTGGCCATATTGAATTTGGAATGACATGAAAGCATTAGTGGTAATATGTTAAGGATATTCATTTCACAAACTCCTATATATATTTTCCAGGTATATACTTCTACGACATAAACTCTACTAAGAGGGAGTGTTTCTATCTTAGATCATCTAATGGATGATGGAGTGTGGAGCATTCTAAAATCATCATCATATCCACCATATCACCATAAGACCTAATCTTAGGCAGGAATTCCTATTTATGCTTCCAGGAACAAGTGATCATTTTCTCACATGATATATGTGTGAGGGATCACAATCGAACTATTTGGCAATCTCTCATGCTTAGCATGGATTTGACCTAGAGCAGTGTGCATACTCTTCTTCGGAATCACAATGATCCATACCGTTATTTCCATCAAACCATAATTTGGTGTGGTCAGAAATACTTAAATCACCATACCACCAATTGGAGTACCCAAATACTTCAACATCTTAAAGTCCATAATTTAGTTCATTTTAGAAGTTGATGGAAATAATTTATAAACATAAATAATGCCATAGAAATAATTTTCCCTATGGTTATAATGCACCATAAAAATGATTTAGTATAAGCAACAAAATATAACAAAACGGAATACTCATGTTCACATATACTCTTTGAAACAAAATCTCAAATCAATTGAAAATTTGGAAATAACAATTTCCAAATTAAATGATAGCATAGGAAATATTCTCATATTCCTAAATGCATCCTAAAAATTTAATCAAGTGTAAGTTATAAATTTCAATGGAAGGAAAATAATTAAATATGTCCAAACTCAATTAAAAGGATAAAATAATTCAAAATATACCTAGCAATAAAATTATATCAAGCAATGAAAAATTATATAAAGGAAATAAACATTTTATCTCAATTATAAAGTTTCCAGGACTCAACTGTAAGTTCCAAAATCAAAATCAGGTCCAAAACCTTAAATAGGGGCCTATTTCAACTCTTCCTGTAGTTTCCCGGAAAGCCAGGGGGTTTTCTGCAAAAAGGCTTTAAACGTTTTCTTCCTCCTCCGGCCAGAAAGCAGCCGCCGCCGTGTCGCCTCTCCCGAGCAGCCGTGATCCTCCTTCTCGCTCCCTTCCGCTGATAAGGTCGCGGAGGAGACGTCCGCATCTCCCTACCCCTTGCTCGCGCCCTCTCTCTCTTCTCCTTCTCTTTCTTTTCTTCCTCAAACCCTAACCCTAGTTCTCTCGGGCCGCCGTCGTGCGCCGGCGATACCCGATGATTCCGGCCACCCCGTGCCAAACCGAGAAGTTCTGGAGGCTCTCTGTGTCTCCCTCTTCCTCCCTGTTGAGCCATGCGTGCGGAGGACCTCAGGAGATGGAGGATTTCGCCGTCTTCATCATCTCCGGCCGCCGCCCGCCGCAGACAAGTTCGTCGACGTCCGACCTTCGTTCGCTGCACCGAGCCTCGCATCGCGCTCAGGGTGAGCCCACGGTGCTCATGCACCTGTTCTCCCTCTTTATTGCGCACTGTATCGCCGTGCCATCGTGAGCCGAGCGTCGCCGCCGCGTTTCTCGTCGCCGGCGATGTTCCGGTGACCACATGGTCCAAGCGCCGCCACCAAATGCTCCGCAGGTTCGCGTAGTAGGGTCGAGTACCTTCAATTCGACCAATTTCATTCGAATTCGTCGAATCAGTGGTCGGCCGTGGGTGAACCCCATGGATGATGTCATCATGACGTCATCAACCGAGTTGAAATACATTTTATTACTTTTCTGTAATTAATAAGTCTATGACATGTGGGACCCATTGTCAGAACTTTATTCTTTTAGGAAAATTCTGTAAATATGAAAATCCTGACATGTGGGCCCAACTCAAATTAATAATTCCAGAAATTCATTTAAATTGAATAAACGTTGTAAATTCATAGCTAATTCATTTTATGTCAGAAAAATACAATCTGTATATCAAAATGATCAGAAAAATAAAATCTATAATTCTATATCATTATAATTTGTCTTTGAATAAAATTTAAATACAAACCACATAATCTTTTAAATATGAAGTTATTTGAAATGCTATTTTGGATGCATTCAAACTTCATTGAAATTGTCTCACATGCATAACTTTAACTTTAGTAATGTGTTTTTATTCTAATATGAACTATTGCATTTCAAAAAATCTATTTCAAAATGATATTCTATTTTAAAAATAATAATAAAATAAGAATTATTTTCTTAATATTGAATATAAAATTATTAGATGACCAAAAATTGTTTTACTACTATTTAGTAACCATTTAAAATAAATAAAATCTAAGAACATTTTAGAACTACTAGGTTCCATTATGTATGGATATGCATCTACTCCATGTGTTACTTAATTTATGTTTACTTATAATTGGTTAAGTAAAATTAAGTAGGAAGCAAATTAAAAGTTCATAACACTAGAATATAAGTTGTTGTATTCCAAAAACATAACATTCATTCATATGAAACAAGCTATATTTAAAGTTAGTAGGTTTCTGATTAAAACTAGTATATTGTTCATAACGCAAAGTCTTGGGTAAAACACACAAAGAAAAATAATGTTATAAGATCTCTATTAAACATGTGTTCTGGTATCAACAATGTTAGACATTATTTATGTTCTTAAAAAGTTATTCTTTTTGCCATCATAAAAGATAATACTACTCTATCTCTAGATTAATTAAAGTTCGTACATGTCTTCCACCAACATAAGATGAACACAACTTCAAGCAACCATTGAGTGTTTATATGTGGTTTGGCTTTACTCTTATGCTTAATATGATACATGAACATTAATGTTAAACAACTCATCTTGCTTGTGAAGTAAACTTGAAGACAAAACAACTCTAAATGAAAACACCCAACTCAAACAACACACAATCTCCGAGAGTGAGATACGGGGTATTTTGCGATGCACCTCATACTTATGCATTAATCATGTTGCTTCTTTAAACATTAGTCCTTACCGGACCAATGATGTTGTTTCCAGATTTCTTGGAGTTATATTATATCAAAGACCCTGGCTGCATAATCTTGCAGTCAGAAAGGCAAGTTCATCCCTTTTATACATGTCCTAATGAAGTATTTGTTAAGAAACTATTTTTAAACTGTTAGTATTGCATATCACACAAAAATGGCAGAAAACCTATTTTATAATAATATGACTATGGTTATCCACCAGTGAGGTGGTAATCTCATATGGCTGGCAGATGGGACCACGGTAAGAATGTTGTGGTGGAGGTTCCATTTGCACGGGAAAGTATCACCTAGGACTTAACAACAAATGTCGCCAGTGATTCTTGCGCCGAATATTACGCGCAACCATGAGATCTGAAATGGGACGGAGAAGTCAGTTGTACCCTTTTCCTCTCGTACACCAACGGATGTCTAGACTTAGGCCAGGCGGTGTGATCCGCAGGCTTGAGATGGCCGTATAATTATCTCACCTTCGGGTTGGGGCTTCTAGCATCTATTGAAGGTTGGCTTCAAGACCAGTTTGAGACGGGCTTCAAATGGTCAGCAGGTTGAAAGTTGGAATTCCCATCAACCTGTAAACTGAAGTAATGGGGGGGGGGGGGTGTGCGGGGATGGTGGAAAGGCGCAGTGATTGGCTTGGATTATTGACTAGGCCCCACACCAAGGAAGTGTGGACGGGCGGATGTGCAACAAAGTCTTGATCTCTTATGGGTAAAGCAGCGCACCTCTGCAGAGTGTATGAATGTGACATGTTACTCCACGTTCCAGGACGGAACGACGAACGCAGCAGGAAAGGAGGCTCCTCAAAGCCCTAGCCCTGTGACTCCTGACGAGCATAGTCTTTAGAATAAAAGCAACCTTTTGAAGAAATGTTTTCGAAAACTTGCATTAGCCTACGACAATCCATTGTCCGTGGCTGTGTTTATGCATCAAACTTCCCACCTTATACATATTGAACTTGCTGGGTAACGCTGTTACTCACCCTTGCCTCTTAAACCCCTTCTTAGATATGAAGAGTTACGAGAAGGCAACACTGGAGGATAAACTCAAGATACCACAGAAGACAACTACATCGAGTTGAAGCAGTTGAAGGAAGATGGAGGACAAATGAATGCGTAGTGTAGAAGAGGACAGATTCCTAGTCATAGAACCTATCTGTGTAGGCGTTGCTATAGCGCAATCGCAAGCCTAACAGTATTAGCAGTAGGCTTAGTATAGGTTAGTTCCTCCGAGATTTTTCATTTGATGTTCTTTTATTAGGGCCTTGCCTCATTGTTTCGAGTAGGTTCTAAAGATCTGTTGTTTTGGATCTTCTGTTTGTAATCTATAGTCTTGCCTTGGACCTACGATGTTTCTGTTGTACCGCTCTGATGACGTAACACTGGTGGACGGTGATCCATTAGTGCTATGTCAACGACTATAGCATACTACATCATGCAGTGGTATGCTGGGTCACCACAGTCGCCGTCACCGAAGAAAGGGGCACCGCAAGCCGAAGAGACTTCCCATCAAACGCCCCGCCGCATGTCACGACGGTGAATCGAACACGGCGCCCGCTGAAGCTAGAAGCCTCGGCCGGCTCAGCCGAGGCTATGGGACCGTTTCAGCTGGTGTTGCCGATGGGAACGGAGATGAGCGATGGCCAGAAGTGAAGCTTCGTTGATGAGTGATGGCTTGATTCGCATCTTCTTCCCCTCGCCGACCACGGAGCATCATCTCTTCTCCGGCGTCAAGAAATACGGCGATGAGCGATGGCCCTGCACGAAGATGCATAGGCCATCTCTCTCGCCCCTAGTCTAGGTTAAGTTTGTTAAATCTAGTTTAGATTAGAAATTGTAAGTTTGTTAAATCTCGTTTAAATGTTTGAATCAATTTGTGTTCATCGTTTTTCTTGTTCATTGGCGTCTTTTCGTGCGCCCGCGAGGTGTTCGACAGTTTGCTCGTGTTTAGGAGGTCGGTCTTTAGGGAGTGCCACTGTGGGCGGCCTCTAAATGTTGCCCGGACACATGTACGGCACCCCCAAAGAGGCCCAATTGGGGGTGCCGGACACACATTTAGAGGCCCCCGGTGGAGATGCTCTTATTATGCTAGTTTATTTACTTCTTTCCTCTGTTATCGTGGTTCTCATTAATTTCTTGTTTTCATTTGCTTTCATGTTGCACCTATTGTGAAGAGAAAAACCTACCACAATATTTTATATGCATGTTTCCAATTTATACTTATTTATATTTGCTTGCACTTTTAATCACACCTAAAAGTTGCACTTTTTAGAAATGTAAAACTACATTTTCAAGGAGAAAGTGCAATCGGTTTTATATGTCTTTTTTAGTTATTTTTTATGTTGATACGAGCTTCAGTTTATACAGATTTGTGGAATTTGAACCAATGTTTAGACATAAGTTGTATTTTTCTTAAAAGATGTGCAACTCCAGTTGTTTTCCAAGTGAGTCCTACTTTTTTCAAGAAATATGCAGCTGGCAATCTGGTTTCGAGGTTGTGTTCTCCTCGATAAATGCACAACTCTTCTCGAGCCGAGATGCACTTTTCTAAAGGGCCGAGAGCCCACCACCTTCGGCCAGCTCCGCCAGCCACCGTTTCGGGACCAAGCTACCTTAGCACCTTCCCGTCACCAGAGCCGCTATCGAACCTCCTGCAACCCCTGACTGAGAACTCCGGCCCGAAGCCGACTGATACATATCGTAAATCTCAGTCAACGACGTATGCGCTCCCATTACTTTTCATTTGACCCGTGTGGAAAGAGCTAAACGCTGTTAGTTCTTGTTTAAACTCGATTATGTTCTAGAAAAAACAGTCATCCCAGCATTAGCAAAGTCAATAAAATAACGGTGTACACCCACTTCTTCCTCTGCACCACCTTAACCTTCCGTCAACATTATTTCAGTAAGATCATCAACGGTTAATTAATTGTGTCCATCCACATTAGTTAATGTCCCTCCGTTTTCCTCCTTCTGCACTCAAGCACTGTATTCGTCCTCTTCTTCCGCTCACCCAGTTCAGTTACATGCGCAATTGTGCACAACGTTTACACTTATAGTACATGGACATGTCTGACGGACATGTGTGTATTCATGGAGCTTTCACGAATGTACGTGATAAAGAAGAGACAAGCTCCGTAGTGCGCTGTCATGGATCCTCCTCGTCGTCGCCATGGTATATTGCCGGCTTCTCTCGCGCTTAGTATCCTTGGAATTGAGGCGGCGGTGGAGACTGGTACTTCTGTGCTGTGATAGGCGGCAGTATGAAGTTTTGTGGGGCTGGCGGTGATGGCGCCGGTGGCGGAGGCGACGATGCGACCTGTGGCGGCGGGGAGAGTACCGGAGGAGGTGGGGAGTGCACAGGTGGAGGCGGCGATCTCACTGGAGCTGGAGGTGGAGGGGATGGTACGGGCGGAGGAGGAGAGCTAACTGGTGCTGGTGGAGGAGGCGATTTAACAGGTGGTGGTGGAGAGCTTACTGGTGCCGGTGGTGGAGGTGGAGAACTTACTGGCGCCGGTGGCGGAGGGGATTTGACTGGGGGAGGTGGCGATCTCACCGGTGCCGGTGGCGGAGGGGATTTCACTGGCGGAGGGGGCGAGTTCAAAGGAGCCGGTGGCGGGGGGGATTTCACTGGTGGTGGTGGAGAGCTCACTGGTGCTGGCGGAGGAGGGGATTTTACAGGTGGAGGTGGCGAGCTCACCGGTGCTGGTGGTGGAGGGGATTTCAACGGTGGCGGTGGCGATTTGACTGGTGGCGGTGGTGAGCTCACCGGTGCCGGTGGGGGTGGAGATTTGACTGGAGGCGGAGGCGAGCTCACCGGCGCCGGTGGTGGAGGAGATTTTACAGGTGGTGGAGGCGAGCTCACCGGCGCCGGTGGTGGAGGAGATTTTACAGGTGGCGGAGGCGAGCTCACCGGGGCTGGTGGTGGAGGAGATTTCACGGGTGGCGGTGGAGACGGTGAAGGCGGGTGTACCGGCGCAACCTTTGGCGGTGGAGTTTCTATCTTGGGCGGCGGGGGAGGCGGCAATTCCGGCCCAATCAACGGTGCTGGCATCGGCGTTTCCGGTTTGGGGGGCAGCTTCGGCACCGGCATTGGAGTCACCGGAGTTGGCTTTGCCGGTTTGGGAACCAGTGTGGGAGTCACCGGGGTTGGCTTTGACGGGCGCGCCGAGCAGATATTGGTGCGGCAGTCGACCGGCCGCGAGAGCACGGAGCCGCATTCAAGCGCCGTCTTCTGCGCGGGCCGCCCTGCGAGGCAGTTGCCTAGGTCGTCCAGTGCCACGTCCCTCTCCACCGCCGGCACGCACGCCGCCGCCTCGTTGCTGAAATAGTTGCTCGCGAAGCTGAAGTTCCCGAGCGCCGGGAGCTTGCAGACGGGCTCCGCAACGGCACCGGCGAGCATGTTCCTGGACACGTCGAGCTGCTCCAGTCTGCTCATGTTGGCGAACTCGTCGGGCAGCGTGCCAACGAGCGCGTTGCCGCTGACGTCCACTACCGTGGTGTTGACGAGCTCACCGAGCTCCGGCGGAATGCAGCCGTCGAGGCGGTTGTTGAGGAGCATGAGCTCGTCGAGCGTGTCCGCCATGCGGCCGACGCTGCGCGGGATGCAGCCAACGAACTGGTTGTTGGCGAGCACCACGAGCGACGCCGTCGAGTTGCCGATGTTCTCCGGGATGAAGCCGACGAAGCGGTTGTTGTTGACGACGATGGCGTCGAAGCTCTTGTCAAAGAGCCCCGGCGGGAGCTCGCCCTCGAAGTTGTTGAACCGGATGTCCACGTACTTGAGCACGGGGATCTTGAGCACCACCGTGGGGAAGCCACCGACGAAGCGGTTGTTGCTGACGTCGAACTCGTGGAGGATCGTCAGCCGGGAGAAGCTCTCCGGGATAATCCCGCAGAAGCGGTTGGAGTTGATGTGGAATACCGCCATGTCCGTGAGCATGCCGAGCTCGGCCGGGAGGTACCCGGCTATATCGCCGCCGTTGAGGTCCACCGCGGCGACGACGCTGGCCTTGGGGTCATCCAGGGCAGTCGTGCAGGTGACGCCAAAGTAGTTGCACACGTCGACGCCGACCCACCCGCCGGTGAAGTTCTTCGGGTCGGAGTAGATGGCTTTGCGCCACGCCTGGAGCGCGACGTAGGCATGGCGGAGGCGCTCGTTGGCGAAGGTGACGTCGACGTGGATTTCGAACTCGAAGTCCTCGGGGAGGCTGCCGTCGCCTTCCTTGAGCGTGAGGAGCTGGCGCTGCGCGATGTAGGACGCCTCCGCGTCTGACAGCGCGGAGACCGGCGCCGCCGCCAGCACGGCGACGACGAGCAGCGCGAGGCTCAGGCGGGCCTCCATGGAGGGGGAGAAGAACGGGAGGGGTAGTGCGGGCCACCCCCTGCGATGGTGCCGCCTATATGGAGGGGAAGGAATGGGAGTGGCGGGGAGAGGGAGAGATATAGGTGCCGGCGGCGAGGGAGCGGAGCGCATGGCTGTACGGTGGCGCGTGTGTCCCGGAGACAGGGGCGTTGCTGTTTGGTGGCTGGAGGCTTTTGTTTTGGCGCGAAATGAGGAGGGGCGGTTCTCTGTGGCCGTTGCATGTCCCCACCACGTTCCAGCACTACTGCGTGCTAAATTTGGGGCTTATTTTGGGTTTTCGTTTTATAAAAAAATTCTAGATGAAATTTAGCAATTTTTTCACAACGAAGAGATGTTCCCTGGTTTTGGACTGTGGTTTGTGAGATGCACCTGAACGAGCCAATGAGAATGTAGTGAAGAAACTCTTAGGCCGCACACGCATTCCTCTTTCTGAACGAACATGGAGAACTTAATTCACGTAATTTTACTTCAGTTGTGCATTTCCAAATTTTGCTTCTGACGACTGGTCCACTTTTTTTTTTGCGCGATCACTCTATTTGTGGTAAAAATAAGTTGATAATTCGCATACTTTTCTTTGTGAACTCATTCAACGTTTTTTCTTTGAACGCTTTTAAACTACACCTATTACACATTTCAAGATTATCCGACGAATGTATATGTAATATATGCAGAACCGAGTTTATCTGGTTCTTTTGTTTGTCCATTTTGGTTTTCCAAACTATAGTAAATATGTAATTTAAGCACCTGATTCATAATTTCAAATTTTTAAGGTTGTGGTGTAAAACATTTTTTGTACTAATAAATATGTTTTGATAATTTTCTTTGATTTTTTTAAAAAATCCATGTTGCAGTTTTAAATATACAGTAGTAGTTGTTCATTCTTCATAATGTCCAACTAGTGTATCTTTACCTTGTACAAATTTCTTTTTAGTAATGTACGACAAGTGTACTTTTTTTTTATGGTCTCGTCAAGAGCAAACTTGTTTTTTTTTTAATGCAGTCCCATAGGAAAACCCATATGGTCAATTATCTATTTTTCTCAGATAACCAACAGAGATGTCACCAAAATGGTGGCATCCAAGTCCGACATTATTACACAAGAGAGTTCAGGGGGGTCGAAAGTAAAACTTGTAAGCAACATTAAGTAAAAAAAGTCTCTAATCAACTCTAAATGTGACAAGCTTAAGAAATCCTTGATCCTATGCCTGTGAAGCAACAGATCATGCTGAAATCTGACCCTCCATGCACCATCAGTAACCGGCACATGTCTTAAGATATAATCATTCGGTTTTTCTAACTAACAGGCGTCTAACACAGGGCATAGCCCTACGCACACACGATCGCAAAATTGCCTCCTCCGCATGCATACATGCAAAAAAGCCAAAAAGCTGATGTCATCCCGAATTTAATATAAATCCAAAAAATTAAAAAGTTTTGTATCCAAACCGTTTATCCGATTTAAAATTCATTTTCACCGCTAAGCTAATCGCGACTAGATATTCGAAACTAGATCTCATATTGACATATTCTGACAACTTCTTTTTCAGATCCAAAATTTATCCACCCTATAGCATATAAGTTATCCAGGCTATAGTGTTTAGGTTACCGACAATAATTAACGATTAGTTTTCGGGTTGAAATAGAATATTTTTTCTTGTTCTTTTCGATTTGTTAAGTTACCACACCTAGTTATTCATAAGTGGGTAAATATATCATACATAAGTTCATAACTATATACTAAAACACACATTCAACTTCATAAGTATTAGAATGATAACTCTTATTTTCATAGTGACAATTACACCATAAGTATGACTATTGATAATACCCACATAGTATGATAACGTTACCCACCAGTACTGATGGAGCTACCCACCTAGTACTTATAAAGTTACACATGTGATATATTTACCGCCAAGTACATATAAAGCTATCTATGAAGGAGATATGCCCTAGAGTCAATTAATAAAGTGTATTCTTTATCATATCTCGTTTGTTCATAATAGGTTTTTGTGTCATGTTGGAACCGTATTAAGCGGAAACATTAATGCGGGTGTGATACGTAAACAACCAGGTCCCTAGTAGCCTCTACTAAGACTAGTTTCATTGCGCGATTGATGATCGAGGTTTCCCGGTCATGGGGCATGGCGCCGGTCGGCAATGAGAGTCGTATCGCTGGAGAGCGATGTGATGGACATACCCAGATTTGGAAAACGTAGTCGTTACGCCTTTGACCGTGAGATCAACTCGTATTGATATTCCCGGAAGATACTTTGATTGCACCAAACGTCGTATCTTATTTAGTATGACAATAACGGTGATACTTTTGGGTATTGGAAAGGAGTATTGAGACGAGGGGTCAAGAGCGGGATTTGCCAGTCCGCATAGCAGGATAGATACTCTCGGGCCCTCTCGGTGAGATCATGTCTAATGAGCTTGCAAGCATGTGACTAGGTCACGGAGACATGAGATCATGAACGAGTAGAAGATAGCGTCGTCGGTAACGAGGTCGGGATTAGGTATGGAGATATCTATGGAGCGACGCTCGGACGTGCTAAGTATCGCTATGGCAAAAGGTCTAAGACTTCACGTTCAGGTTTGATAGATGAAAGTCATTCGTTATATCTCAGGGATTAATTCATGGGGTCCAGGCCTACGGATTAGTCGTTGATCATTGAGGAGTCTTGATCATACCTGATATTATATCGAACCGCTAGGGTAACACACTTAAGGGGTTTCGACAAGACAACCGGAAAGGAAGGAGATCACCGGGAACGTCCCGGGAAAGGTCCGATGGAGATCGGGCAGCGCCGAAAGAGTTTTCGGAGCTAGGAAATATTATATATATTATGTTTGATATTAATTAGTGTTATTAATATGCAAATATGATTTTATATATTTATTTTCGAATTTATTAAGGCAGATTTTCCTAAATGGGCCTTCCGGACGAAAGAAGGCCCAAGAGGGGAAAATTCCCTAGGGGAATTCGGTGGGGGCCAGGAGGGCCGGCCTAGGTGGGCCACAAGGGGCCCACCAGGGGGACGGCGCACTCCCTTGACCGAACCAGGCTGTGGGGGGTTAGTCCCACATTGCCTGGCTGGCAAGGTTGGCTCCCCTTGGGAGCCTATATAAGAAGGGGCACCCCCAGCCTTTTAATTCACCAATTAATTCCTGATTTCTCTCTCGATCTCGTGGTTCCCAAGTCGGAGCCGCGCCGAGCAAGAGGAGTCGGGGATCTCCTCCACCATAGCCCGCTGCCGCGCTGCTGGTGTTCCGGTCCAAGTCTTCCGCTGCTCGTCCTGGACTGGAGCTTCGGAGGCGTCGTCTCCACCGTACGTGTGCGACTCCCTGCGAGGTGCTGCGTTAGCGGTACTCGGAGGCCTGCTTCCTCTACACGACCTTGAGGTCGGCTACGTCGGTCTTCATCGACAACGTTTGTGCGGGAACGTAATCCCCGCTTTCGGTCTACAAGGGTACGTATTCCGATCTCCGTTCGTACTACTGTATCTGCATAGAATAGATCTTGGCTAGTTTAAGGATATCGTTGCTAGGAAATTTTTTGTTTTCTGCACACGATCCCCTTCAGTGGTATCAGAGCCGATCTATCGTAGATATAGCTGTACGCTGTTAGAACCCGTGCTCTGCACGGGGGCACCGTTCCTATTATTTGCTACCCTCTAGCGTGCACTTGTGTATTCCAGCGGCATTGAGTTGATGAAGCGGCCCGGACCGACTTTACGCGTACGCTTACGCGAGACTGGTTCCACTACTGACATACGGCTTGTACCGTATATGTGGCTGGCGGGTGACAGTTTCTCTCTCTTTAGTTGGTCTTCGCATTTTCAATGGAGGGCCCGAAAGGGATGCTTAAACATGCAATTATTGGATCGTTGTTGTGGTCATAAGATTCGTAGGTATGAAGCGGTTCTATTTACGAAAGCCCCAAGCCACGTAAAATATGCAAAAGATAAAGTAGAAGCGTCTAACTTTATTTTGCAGGGGCTATGTGATATGGTCAAGGTAGGTTTATTAAATTGTTTATAAACTGCGGGCGCCAAGAAGACCATGGCGCGATGGACTATATCACATTGCATTACATTTGATGTTTTGTGTGCATCTTATTTTTGTGTGATTGTGTGTTACACGGCGGTAGCTGAATAAGATGATCCCTTCAAAATACCACTAGTGTTCTCCCTCCAACGCGCACCACCAATAAAGTTCTACGTTATGAGGCAGGCCGTGATGATCGGGTGTCATACATATCTTCGTTCGCATACGGTGGGTGTAAGCCATGTTGCACAAGCGTCAGCGTGGAGGTCTTTGGTGGCGAGCCTAGCATACTCAGAGGTATGGCCTCGGAACAGGAAGACCGAAAGGTCGAGCACGAGTCACAAAATTGGTGTGGCGGACGATTTTGTCTACTCCTGAAGTTGTGCCGCCGGCTTTGATGATAAGGGGTGGTGCAATGGATGGGGGTCGTGTAATCGCTTAAACGACCAGGAGGGATGTTCGTTTGAGTGGGAGTTATGTCAGTTATTTTCTAAAAAAAATATAACTCAAAATTATTATGAACAAAGTCTTATGTTGTTGCAAATTCCATTGTAGATGTCTCGCCCCTCGTTTAACCTAGGTCTGTTCCTTGAGAAAGAAAAGCTTAAGACCAATGGGTCAAACTTCAAGGCCTGGTTCCGCAACCTGAGGATCCTCCTCACTCCCCATAGGGTGGCCTACGTCATAGAGGCCGCCATAGGTGACCCTCCTGCAGATGATGCCTCTGAGGATGAGAAGAAGGTCTTCCAGACCCGATCGGAGGATTCTGCCTTTGTCCAGAGTGGCATGCTCTACGCCATGGAAGCCGACCTGCAAAAGCGCTTTGAGAAGATGAGCGCCTTTGAGATCATTTCGGATCTTAAGGCTGTCTTCGCGCCGCAGGCTAAGGCTGAGAGATATGAGGCTTCTGAGCTTTTCTTCTCAGCCAAGATGGAAGAGCATAGCAGTGTGAGCGAGCATGTAGTCAAGATGTCTGACTACGTTCAACGCCTGAATGCTCTGGAGTGCAAGATTCCCGATGAGCTGGCGATTGACAGGGTGTTGCAATCGTTGCCACCAAGCTACAAAGGCTTCGTCATGAACTACAACATGCAGGGCATGACTAAGTCCCTGGGTGAAGTGTTCGTGATGCTCAAGACTGCTGAGGTAGAGATTAAGAAGGAGCACACGCTGTTGATGGTCAACAAGACCGTTGATTTCAAGAAGTCCGGTGGCAAGGGAAAGCAGAGCTGGAAGTCCCGGAGGGAGGAAAAGTTGGCTGCCAAGTCCAGGACTAACAAGTCTGGTCCCAGAGCTAGCGTGGAGTGTTTCTACTGCAAGGGGAAGGGTCACTGGAAGCGCAACTGCCCCAAGTATCTGGAGGATAGGAAGTCTGGCAAGACGGTCGACAAAGAGCAAGGTATATTTGATATACATGTTATAGATGTGTACCTTACATCCGCCCGGAGCAATACGTGGGTATTTGATACTGGTTCTGTTGCTCATATATGTAACTCTCAGGAGGAGTTACGGAATAGAAGGCGGCTGGCGAAGGATGAGGTGACGATGCGCGTCGGCAACGGATCGAGAGTCGACGTGGTGGCTGTCGGCACGCTCCCTCTGCATCTACCATCGGGATTAGTTTTGGTTTTAAATAAATGTTATTTTGTGCCATCCTTGAGTGTAAACATTATAAGTGGGTCTTGCCTGTTATAAGACGGTTATTCATTTAAATCAGGGTCAAGCAATTGTGCTATTTATATGAATGATATCTTTTATGTTGATGCTCCCAAGAATAACGGTTTATTCTTGTTGAATCTCGATCGTAGTACTCACATCCATAACATAGAGGCCAAACGAATTAAGTGTAGTGACGATACCGCCATGTTTTTGTGGCATTGCCGTCTTGGTCACATTGGTATAAAGCGCATGAAGCGACTCCACTCCGATGGACTCTTGGACTCGTTGGATTTCGGATCCCTCGATACATGCAAACCATGCCTCATGGGCAAAATGACCAGGACACCGTTCAAAGGTTTCGTTGAACGGGCGTCGGATTTGTTGGGGATCATACATAAAGACGTATGTGGACCAATGAGCATTTCGACACACAATGGTTATCGTTACTTCGTCACCTTCACTGATGACTTGAGTAGATACGGTTATATCTACTTGATGAAACACAAGTCTGAAACGTTTGAAAAGTTCAAAGAATTCCAGAGTGAAGTTGAGAATCAGCTTAATAGAAAAATCACGCATCTCCGGTCCGATCGCGGTGGAGAGTACTTGAGTTTTGAGTTTGGCACACATTTGAAGAGTTGTGGCATAGTGCCCCAACTTACGCCCGCCGGAACTCCGCAGCGTAACGGTGTGTCCGAGCGACGTAATCGTACTCTACTGGATAGTGTCCGATCTATGATGTCTCTTACCGATCTGTCAGTGTCCTTCTGGGGTTATGCGTTAGAAACAGCCGCATTCATTTTAAATAGGGCTCCGTCCAAGTCCGTTGAAACGACACCGTATGAATTATGGTATGGCCACAAGCCTAAGTTATCATTTCTGAAGGTTTGGGGTTGTGAGGCGTACGTTAAGAAACTGCAGCCCGACAAACTCGAACCGAAGTCGGAGAAAGTCGTCTTTGTAGGATATCCGCGGGAAACCGTTGGGTACACCTTCTACAACCAAGCTGAGGGCAAAACTTTTGTCGCGAAGACCGGTACCTTTCTAGAGAAGGAGTTTCTCGTGAAAGGAGTAAGTGGGAGGAAGGTAGACCTCGATGAAATCGTTGATCCTGAACTCGAGATTCCGAGTGGCGCAACGGAAGCAATTCCGGAAACGTCCTCCGTGGAAGGAGTGGGAGAAACTGTCGAGGAAGATGTTCTACCTCGTAGGTCTGGTAGATCTCGGATCGCACCAGAATGGTATGGCAATATGGTCTGCACCGTCATGCTAGTCGAGCAAGACGAACCTACGAACTACAAGGAGGCGATGGAGAGTCTAGAGTCCGAGAAATGGCTTGAAGCCATGAAATCCGAAATAGGATCCATGTATGATAACAAAGTGTGGACTTTGGTGGATATTCCCGAAGGGCGCAAGGCCGTCGAGAATAAGTGGATCTTTAAGAAGAAGACTGATGCTGATGGTAATGTGACCGTCTATAAATCTCGGCTTGTCGCAAAGGGTTTCCGACAAGTTCATGGAATTGACTACGATGAAACTTTTTCACCGGTAGCGATGCTTAAGTCTATTCGGATTTTGTTAGCGGTAGCTGCCTACTATGATTATGAAATCTGGCAGATGGACGTCAAAACGGCCTTCCTGAATGGAAACATTGAGGAAGAGTTGTACATGGTACAGCCAGAAGGTTTTGTCGATCCAGGAAGTGCTAACAAGGTGTGCAAGCTTCAGCGATCCATCTATGGATTGAAGCAGGCATCTCGGAGCTGGAATCTTCGCTTTGATGAGGTAATCAAAGGTTTTGGATTTATCCAGAATGTGGAGGAGACCTGTATTTACAAGAAAATGAGGGGGAGCTCGGTTGTGTTCTTAGCACTGTATGTTGACGACATATTGCTAATAGGGAATGATGTGGAACTTCTGAATAGCGTGAAGGAATATTTAAACAGTAAGTTTTCCATGAAGGACTTAGGAGAAGCTGCGTATGTTTTAGGCATAAAAATCTATCGCGATAGATCAAGACGCCTATTAGCACTGAGTCAGAGTACTTATCTTGATAAAATATTGAAGCGTTTTCATATGGAGAAGGCAAAGAAGGGTTCTCTGCCGGTTATCAAGAATAAGATATTGCGTAAGGCGCAGTGTCCGGTGACGGAACTGGGTAAGGCCGAAATGACGAAACATCCTTATGCTTCAGCCATAGGATCGATCATGTATGCAATGTTGAGTACTAGACCGGATGTGGCATTAGCTCTAAGTTTGACAAGCCGGTTCCAGAGTAATCCTGGAATTCCGCATTGGGTAGCTGTTAAGAGCATTCTTAAGTATCTCAATAAGACAAAGGAAATGTTCCTTGTGTATGGTGGCTGCGATGAGGAACTTGGCGTAACGGGTTACGTAGATGCAAGTTTCTGCTCAAACCCCGATGACTGTAAGTCACAGACAGGTTATGTGTTCAAGGTGAATGGAGGCGCCGTGTGCTGGAGAAGTGGGAAGCAACCCATAGTCGCACAATCTACAATGGAGTCGGAGTACATTGCTGCCTGCGAGGCCGCGAATGAAGCTGTGTGGCTGAGGAAGTTCGTCATCGAACTTGGAGTGTTCCCGAGCGTGCAAGACCCCGTGATCCTCTTCTGCGACAATACGGGTGCCATTGCGAACGCCAAGGAGCCAAGGTCTCACTCCACCGCCAAACACATTCTCCGACGCTTCCACGTGATACGTCAGTACGTACAAGGAGGCGATGTGAAGATTTGCAAAGTGCATACGGATCTGAATGTGGCAGATCCGCTGACGAAGCCTCTTCCGCTTGATAAGCATGAACAACACCAGTTAGCTATGGGTGTTAGGCTTTTACCAAGTTGTAATCTAGATTAAATTGTACTCTAGTGCAAGTGGGAGACTGAAGGAGATATGCCCTAGAGGCAATTAATAAAGTGTATTCTTTATCATATCTCGTTTGTTCATAATAGGTTTTTGTGTCATGTTGGAACCGTACTAAGCGGAAACATTAATGCGGGTGTGATACGTAAACAACCAGGTCCCTAGTAGCCTCTACTAAGACTAGTTTCGTTGCGCGATTGATGATCGAGGTTTCCCGGTCATGGGGCATGGCGCCGGTCGGCAATGAGAGTCGTATCGCTGGAGAGCGATGTGATGGACATACCCAGATTTGGAGAACGTAGTCGTTACGCCTTTGACCGTGAGATCAACTCTTATTGATATTCCCGGAAGATACTTTGATTGTACCAAACGTCGTATCTTATTTAGTATGACAATAACGGTGATACTTTTGGGTATTGGAAAGGAGTATTGAGACGAGGGGTCAAGAGCGGGATTTGCCAGTCCGCATAGCAGGATAGATACTCTCAGGCCCTCTCGGTGAGATCATGTCTAAAGAGCTTGCAAGCATGTGACTAGGTCACGGAGACATGAGATCATGAACGAGTAGAAGATAGCGTCGTCGGTAACGAGGTCGGGATTAGGTATGGAGATATCTATGGAGCGACGCTCGGACGTGCTAAGTATCGCTATGGCAAAAGGTCTAAGACTTCACGTTCAGGTTTGATAGATGAAAGTCATTCGTTATATCTCAGGGATTAATTCATGGGGTCCAGGCCTACGGATTAGTCGTTGATCATTGAGGAGTCTTGATCATACCAGATATTATATCGAACCACTAGGGTAACACACTTAAGGGGTTTCGACAAGACAACCGGAAAGGAAGGAGATCACCGGGAACGTCCCGGGAAAGGTCCGATGGAGATCGGGCAGCGCCGAAAGAGTTTTCGGAGCTAGGAAATATTATATATATTATGTTTGATATTAATTAGTGTTATTAATATGCAAATATGATTTTATATATTTATTTTCGAATTTATTAAGGCAGATTTCCCTAAATGGGCCTTCCGGACGAAAGAAGACCCAAGAGGGGAAAATTCCCTAGGGGAATTCGGTGGGGGCCAGGAGGGCCGGCCTAGGTGGGCCACAAGGGGCCCACTAGGGGGCCGGCGCACTCCCTTGGCCGAACCAGGCTGTGGGGGGTTAGTCCCACATTGCCTGGCTGGCAAGGTTGGCTCCCCTTGGGAGCCTATATAAGAAGGGGCACCCCCAGCCTTTTAATTCACCAATTAATTCCTGATTTCTCTCTCGATCTCGTGGTTCCCAAGTCGGAGCCGCGCCGAGCAAGAGGAGTCGGGGATCTCCTCCACCATAGCCCGCTGCCGCGCTGCTGGTGTTCCGGTCCAAGTCTTCCGCTGCTCGTCCTGGACTGGAGCTTCGGAGGCGTCGTCTCCACCGTACGTGTGCGACTCCCTGCGAGGTGCTGCGTTAGTGGTACTCGGAGGCCTGCTTCCTCTACACGACCTTGAGGTCGGCTATGTCGGTCTTCATCGACAACGTTTGTGCGGGAACGTAATCCCCGCTTTCGGTCTACAAGGGTACGTATTCCGATCTCCGTTCGTATTACTGTATCTGCATAGAATAGATCTTGGCTAGTTTAAGGATATCGTTGCTAGGAAATTTTTTGTTTTCTGCACACGATCCCCTTCAATCTACACTACACTAATTGAGTTACCCACCTTACATATAGAGTTATCTTAATAATAGTTACCCACTCACTACCGATAGAGTTACCCATCTGGTTTAGTAGTGCAATTTTTATCATGAAATTGACAAAGTTATCACCATAATACTAATTGTTTTAATTAGTTATACACTTGTATTAAATAAATTTATCGCCGCATTGTACTGATAAAGTTATCCATGTGTTTTTCATGGTAAAGTTATCCAACATGAAATTAATAGAGGTATCATAGTCTCTATGTAATAGTAACCCACCCAATAATGACGGACTTACTCACTCAGTGCTTATGAAGTTATCCATGTGTTCATGATGTAGTTATCTAGCACGAAATTGATATAGTTACCATGTACTCTAAATAATAGTTATTATCCTAATACTTATGCATGGATGATAATTTTACCATCTCAAAGTTAATGTGGTAACTTTAAACCTCGTAAAGATCTAAAAAAAAAGAAAAAACGTTCTATTTCAACCAAAAAACGAATCACTAATATGGTGGGTAACTTATGTATATATGACTGGGTAACTTATATATTATGGGATGGTAACTTCTAGGCAAAAAAAAATCGTCGGAACATATCAAATGTGATCTAGTTTTGAAGATCTCGTCACGGGTGAAAACAGATTCTCAATCGGACAAACGACTTGGGCTATGCAGCTTTTTAAATTTTCGACGAACTAGTTACAGTGGCACGCGTGCATGCTGGTTTGGTTTTCCTTTTCTGCTTTATCGGCTTGCGCCAACCAGCAGGCGCCTGCTGAATAGCTTGCACGGGAACGGATTTGACCGCGGTAGGTGTGATTGAAGAGTAGGCGACACTCCGGCGGCGAGCGAAGGAACAGATGACGAGTTGAGGAGGGTGACGACAGCGGGGACTCGCCCGTGACGGTGAGATCAAGCGTCGGCTGCTTGACAGCTTGAGAAGGAGGAGGGGAGATAGGGGCGAGTGGAGTAGCGCGGATAGGTGGAGTGCTTAGACTGGCTGAGCAAGAGGTGACGCTCGGACGAGCTGAGGAGGTTTGCGGCAGTGGGATCTCGCCACGACGACGAGCTCCAACGCGAGCTGCTCGGGGCGGAGGTCGGAGAGATAGGGGGATGAAGTACGCTCGCGATCCACTGTCCATCCGCCATCCAACGGTTTACCTTGCTGCGTCGACTTAAGCCCCGTGTAAGGCGCCTGCAGTTAGAATTTTCTGTAAATATAATGGATTATGTTGTTGGACGCGTCTAGCCAACGGCCGCGCGTTCGTTCGTCGAATTGAACGGCCGACCAAAAACGGCAAGTATACGCCCTCAGCGACAAAAAACGGACCTACGCCGTCTCCTCCCGTACCATCTTCTCGTACCACCTCGCGCGCCGCCGCCGTCTCTCCTCCACCTTGCACGATGGCGCCCCCTGTCTCCAGCTCGCCGTGGAACGCGCCGACGGGGGAGGAGCCGTCTCCATCTCCATCCACCGCGGCAGGGGACGAGGCGGAGGCCCTGCAGAACCTCCTCAAGCTCCCCTGTCTCCAGCTTGCCGTCACCGCCTGTCTCCAGCTCGCCGTGGACCGCGCCGGCGGGAGAGGAGCAGGGGCGGCGGTGCCCCTCGCCGACAGGGAGGAGAAGGGGCGGCGGCCGCGCTCGTGAGCTAGGAGGAGCAGGGCGGGGTGATGACCCTCGCCGGCAGGGATGAGCATGCTGGAGCTCGTCGCACGCTGGCTTCCGGCCACCCGCTCATCTGAGTTCCTTGTGGCAATTTTGGTCACAGACGTGCAAGACGAGAATGGTTGTAGAATGGATAATGGGGAAACTGCTCCCGTAGAGAAATAGGGTACTGCTAGCGTTATGGGCTTCATATAGAGAGGTGATGAATGGGCTGGGCTGGGTTTCCACATCAGATTTCAACTACTCCATATATTCATGTATTGCTTTATTTTTATCCGATTGTTGCCTATTAACGTATATTAGTTGCTTAATAAATAAATAGTTGCCCAAATATGTATGTTTGTTGCCTAGTGGTAAAAAGTATTTGCAATTTATGTTTTTACAACAACGGTTAGCAAATTTCACAACAATGGTTAGCAAATTTACAACATTTAAAAGCTCTTCGGTATGAGACAAATCAATATCCATAAATGTTTTTTTTATCCGAGCGGAAACAATTTTGGTGGGCAATGAAATAACGTCACAACAAATGAAAGCAATTTTGAGGCAACTCCATTAGAACTTTACAATTTTGGTAAGTACCTTTACATCAATAATAAGCAAAAAAATAAACATCGGCGAGCAACTTTTATGTGTGATTAGGCCTTTTCACAACAACGATAAGTTTTTCAAATCATACAAATTTGTTTGTTTTCATTGTGAAGTTGCCTAACTATATTGCGGTGTTGCTTCACGGCACACCAAATTTGCCATATTGTGTTTGGTGGCATTGTTTTTAAATTGTCTTTAATTGTTCTCGAGTTGCTTAGCGCACTTGTGAAGTTGTCTCGACATACAAAAAAGTTGCTTGCCAAAGTTGTGAAGTCGTCTCGACGCACTCTAAAATTGCTTACTCTTATACATTTGTCTCAACGAATACCAAAAATGTTTTTCCCGGTACCAAAAGTTGATTTATTAATTTTGTAGTTGCATGGCGTAGTTTTGAAGTTGTGTTATTCACTCGTACCAAATTTTTTTCATCTCATACCATTTAAAAACAATTATAACAAATAAAATCAAATTTTGCACAGGGCAATTATTTCATCTCATACCATTTTAAAAAAAATTATAACAAATAAAATCAAATTTTGCACAGGGCGTAACAATTTTGGTGTGTGAAAAATATATGAGTTTATTGCCTACCGTTAGCAAGTTTCATACGGGTGTTACAAAGTTGGCTACCGATATTCTAAAGTTGCCTCGAAAAGGCGGTAGGCAAATTTGGTTTACGAAGTGGACACATTTTAGATGGTGTCAGACAAATTATTGGGGTGCGGGTGAAGATCTGCCGTGCTAAGCAATATTGATATGTAATCCTACAAATTTCACAACCACGAAATCCACAGCCCCTGAAAAATAATTTTGGTACAAGCAACTAATATACCCTATTACGCAACAAATTAATAGTCAGGCATCAAATATATGAGTAAACTCATAAATGAATTGGTAAAATTGAGCAATTATTAAAACATTTTAGGCAACACATGGGTAAAGTAGGCAACAATTAAATAGGTAAGAAACTTTATAAAAACGGGTAGGAAAATTTTCAAAATAGATAAGCAACTTTACTATGACGGTAAGCGACTTCACAACAATGGTGCGCAATTTTATAGAAGTGGATAGTCAACTTTAAGAAAGTGGGTAGGTTTAAAATGCCGTAGGCAATTTCGCTGCAGCGAAGAAATTTCATGACATCAAGATGTGACATTATAAAAACAGGTTGGCAATTTCACCACGTCGATAGATAGACGACTTTGAAACTATGATATGTAAGGGTACCAACATGGATAGGATCTCCCGGTGACACTTTGTCGTCTCTGCTAGACCACCAAGCTTCATGGCGCGGAAATGGCCCCATCCAGTAGTAGGCAACTTTCACAAGTACTATTGTTAACTCATATTTGGCAACAAAAAATCATAATTGAGCAACTGATATGTGTCCGTAGGCAAAAATGAAACAAAAATAAACAAGTACTCCACAAAAGAAAGATTTTGGGCCTAGTCAAGACCAGCCCCTTCGTTTCCTCTCTCCTTCTGACGTCTAGCCACTAGGCCAATCTGTGGCCTAACCATTTGGTCTTTTCCCCCACGCGCACACGATGTGAGGAGGACGAGCTTTGATGTCGTCGATCCCACATGAGCCACGGATCTGGACCGGATGTATTCTCTCGGGTCTCGGCTGAACCTCACTCCCATCACTAGCTACTGTTAGCGAATAGGAATTAGTCTTCTTACCGTTGTAACTGACTCCCACCTACGGAGTAGCTAGGATCAGATCCTTAGGATTAGCTCCTCACTCCCACGATATGTTGTACATGCCAACAGCACGATCCCCTCTAACCTCTATACTATAAGTACATGTGCTAATACAACAGGCAACTCATCGAGTGCCATTCTCTCTCTCGCTCGTATCCTAGAGTTCTACAGCTACTACAGTCGCTGGACTGCACCGGAGAAGAACGCCACGCAGAGCACAGACAACGCCGTCCCCAAGAGCTTCCCAGCGGCGAGGCTCGCCAGGATCACCGGCACGAACGCCGACCGTGGGAATATGACGCTGGGCCCAGCCTCGTCGGTCCACCACCACGCACATCTCTGATTCTGACGCCGACGACAACGATCTTTCTATAGCTCGCCGGGAGTGGACGCCCTAAGCTCGCTCCAGGGGCGGACGCCCTACGCTCGCTCGGCGTCGTCGAGGGGGACTCCGCCGCCGTCGCGGCACCGCAGGGGGACACCGTCGTCGACCTCAACGCCACCAGCTTCGACGCCTTCCACGGGGACGCGAGGGAGTCCTTCACCGTCGTCGAGTTCTTCGACCACTGTACCATGGCCATGGTGGCCGAAGCAGCTTTGAAGCTCTGCTAGACCAGGATTTGGGCCGGTGGCCATGGGGAGCCAGCGAGAGAGACAAGGGAACATCGAGTCCCGACAAAACGGAGCAGGCGATGCACACGACCCGGTCAACCTGATGCGTATCTTGAGAAAGGACGGACGGCGCGCACGTGGCCGTTCGTTTCCTCCAAATAACGCGCGCGCGAGATAAAGTAATTGTGTATGTTGTTTGCAAACGAACCGGGATTGATATTATTTAGGTATATCTACGATTAATGAAAAACAAGCAGACATAGTAGCTGTTGAACCGAATACAAGTGCACTCCGGTTTGCTCAAGAATCTTCGAGACCAAAGCCGGGGCCGGCCGCAGAGGCCCTTCTCCCCCAATATAAACGAAGCCCAAAGCCTCCTCGAGCCGTCAAGTCGTCGTCTGCATCCAAAATCCGCCCCAATCCAAGATCTCGAGTTCGCGAATCGAAACCCTAGAGTAGCAACCAGTAGCGGCGGCCATGGCGATCATCTCCGACATCCAGGAGGACGAGGCGTCGCCGCAGCAGCAGCTTGAGAAGGCCGCGGCCAAGAAGGAGAGTGGGGCGCCGGTGACGGAGGAGCGAGCTGCAGGGAGCTCGGGGGAGAAGGAGGAGGGCAAAGCGAAACAGCCAAATGCTGGCAACGGGCTTGACCTCGACAAGTATTCCTGGACCCAGCAGTTGCCAGAGGTGAATCTCTCCGTTCCTCTTCCGGAAGGAACCAAGTCACGGTTTGTGGTCTGTGAGATCAAGAAGGATCGTCTCAAGGTCGGGCTCAAGGGCCAGCCTCCTATCATTGACGGCGAGCTTCACAAATCGGTCAAGGTCGACGACTGTTTCTGGAGCATAGAGGACGGGAATCACCTTTCTGTACTTCTGACGAAGCAGAATCAGATGGAGTGGTGGAAATCCGTGATCAAGGGTGACCCCGAAGTCGACACCCAGCGCGTGGAGCCGGAGAGTAGCAAGCTTTCCGATTTGGATCCTGAGACTAGGCAAACTGTGGAGAAGATGATGTTTGACCAGCGTCAGAAGCAGATGGGTCTGCCCACGAGTGATGAGTTGCAGAAGGATGACATGCTCAAGAAATTCAAGGCTCAGCACCCGGAGATGGACTTCTCCAAGTTTGCTTGAGGCTGGTTGGACCAGACTACCAGAGGCAACCTGCAAGGATATTGGATGAAGAAATCGCTTCTACTTGTGCTGCGCATTGCTTTTAGTTTCTGCTTATGCATATTATGGTAGGGATGGATACTGTTTTCTCAGTGCTTTGGAAATATATTACCAGTGTGGGGGCATAAGCACTTCTATTTATACTTCGATTCAGTTAATTCTGCAATCTTTTATATGCATGCCTGGTTTCGTGCTTATGTTTTTTCTGTTATTAGCTGCATCATTTAGTCACATGGTACTGCTACTCTGGTTCAGATAAAAACAAGAAAACATGGTGCAGATTGGCCCAAAATTAGGACAATAGGCCCTACAGGCAACATATATGACATAGTAAGACCTAGTAAAGAACTGACGAGGCAATGCGCATATGGTTCTTGTGCTGGTATGCCATACCTTTGAAGCTGGGGCTGTGCCCAATCTTGAAAAGCTTCACATATCTTCTTTTTGAAACCAGGCAAAAGCTGGGCAGAAGCTTCATCATGTGTATGTATGAGAAAATTATTCTAACAAAGAAAAATGGTCAAGATATTGATGATGAAACAATCACCAACAGTTCAAGTTTCTAGTTCAAGAATCTAGCTTATTCCAAAATCATTGAGTTATTTACCTACTTTAATCTATTCCACACCCACCTATTCCTTAAGTTGTGCCTATCATCTGTCTATATGCACTACAGATTTTTGAAACATAATCATGCAAGCTAAAAATGGCTTGCTCTGGTTGTTACTAAATCTCGAGCATCGTCAGCCTGTAGATCTTGAAATTTGCCTGATGTATTCCAGAAAATAAAAGAAGTTAGTGGCCTGGTTGGAAGCTTGGTAGCTGATGAAGTCAGATTTTAAACAATGAATGTGGCAATGCGCACGCTTCCTTGTAAATCACCGCATCCCATCTTAAGTTATTACATGAGATCAAATGACAAACTTGCATTCCACATCAGAACCTTCAATTATTGTCAAAATAATAATGCGTATACAACCTGCTTAGACTAGTCATAGTGGGAGTAACATAGGTAGTAACATAAGTGCCACGTAGGCAAAATTAGTGATGTGGCAAGTATTTAATGAAGAGAGAGATGATGGTAGTATCATAGGTAGATACTGTAACATAGCGGTTTTCGAAACAAGATGAGTCTATAGCCTAATGAATGCATGACTATATGATACTACTACTATGATACTCTCCACTATTGAGATAGTAACATATACTAGTATCATAAGCATGATACCACTCTATGATACTCCCCACTATGACTAGTCTTACTGGTAGCAGTAGGTGTAGACTTTGTCAATCTTTTGTTTCCGAGTCCAGCTCTATACATGTTCGGTCATCTATGCATGAAAGTTTAACCACGGGGAAATATTTATTGTTGTCTCAGTTTGTAGCACCTACACATGTGTATAAGTGTATTGATCAGTTATCGTTTTCCTATACACATTATTGTACATATATAATCTTTCCAGGTATTTTAGTTTGTGCTAAAATCTCTTGGAGCAGTTCCAGTTTGTGCTTCGTAGACTACATACAGACAGGGCTATATCTTCAGCAGGTGCATTTCCCACCTACATATTTCTCAAGCAAACTAATTCTTCCATGCTCTAGTTCTGAATAAAACTGCGCACCTAGAAGGCTGGAATGGGGGATGCAAATTTGCTGGAGCGCATACTTGACTAAGCTGAGGACACAACTCACAAGGGATCTGCCATTAGAACTGTTCAAAGATATCATGAATGATTTCTCTAAAGAGAATAATTAATCAGGGCAGTTTTCGTGAGGTTTGCAAGGTATGGTTCATTTAGAAAATCACCTATGTAGATTTCGTTTCCAATAAAACATTAGTTGTTTGATTAAAATGTACCAACATGGTAGAAGCAGAACTCGTCCACTCTGTTTTGGTATTGCATTGCTGAGCACCATTTTAACACTGACCAACAGGGTGTACTCGGAGACCGGATTGTTGCCGTCAAGAGGATTTGATGACAAGCTATTTCATTTTGAGGTTACCAGTCTGATGAAGATCAATCATCGAAATGTAATCTGGCTTCTTGGTGTCTGTTCTGAAGGATACCAGAAACCGATAGAAGAGGATGGGTCTGCAAAACTGATCTGGGCCAACGCATAAGAAAAATTCCTCTGCTTATAGTACATCATTCATGGAAGCCTGAATAAGCATATTACCGGTATGATCCTATTTCGGTTGATGCAGATATTCTCTTTACTTATTACCTTATTGCCCTTACTGGTGCTCAATTTTCATGTAAATAGTTAGGGACAGACTCGAATTGAATTAATAATATTCTGTCATTCCTCTGTATATATTTTAACATAACTCCTTTCTTATTTCATTTACAAATTCTTCTGCAGATGAATTAAGAGGACTTGAATGGGAAGCAGGTTATGAAATAATAACAGAGATTTGCAAGGACCTGCATTATCTATAAACAGAAAGACAAATTATTCATATGGATCTTAAACGGAAAAATACATTAATAGATCAAGATGGGAAATATATGGTTCCAAAAACCACCGATTTTGGTCTGTCAGTACCAAATAAAAATTCATGCACTGTGGGTGTATGTTTCGGAACCCTGTAAGTTATATGCATCAGAAGACCAATAATTGAAAATATTCTATCATTACAGCCCTACATTTACTTGTGTCATAAACGTATCACACTAGCAATTTTGCGCAGAGAATAGAAAGAAAAACTACATCCGCCTGTGAAATATATAGTTTGGGTCTCATAATTATAGAATTAGTAACAGGGTCTAAGGACATCTCTGACGAAAATAATGTAAGAATGATTTCTCTCACTTTTTTTTGCTAAACCGTGCGCCTTTTGTTGTCACTTTAGTATGGATATACTATCCTACTGAATGGCATATCTAATACAAACAACATAGTATTTCTTAATGGACATAATTCGCACCTTAACATTCTGGGATACTATATCTATTTTCCAAAAATGAGAGCCTATCAGGATTAACCTTTGGTGGCAATGATATACTATTAGTAGATATCTGTGTTTTGTGAAAATTCCCGAAAATCTCTTTCCTGGGACTCAAACTTGGGCTATTAGGTTCGCCATTGCGCCCCCGACCGCTAGATTCATCTATCAAATGAACGCGATTACAAATCGTATAAAAATAAGAATCATATGCTCAAATGATTGTATGGGTTTCTCATCTCAACGGCGTCTCCTAGTTTCACTCTGGGTCGCACTTGGGTTCTCGTTAATTATTAATGGCTTAATATAGTCTACTCCATTCAACTTCAGAATCAGAGCCTTTTTGTAATTGCCTTGATCTTCAGGGGCGCACATGCTACTAAACTCAGCTTTGCACCTCCCCGACCGTTGGGCTTGTCCTGATACAGCGATTTGTTTTTTCCCTCCTTGGCTTCACGTGGAGGTGAAATCTTGTAGTAGTACAAATGTACACCCAAAAAAAAATCGGAAGGTCAAAATCCTTTATTTTTTTGAATAAGGAAGGTCAAAATCCTTAACTGCTCGTTGAGACCATTGCTCCATCGATATCTTTCCAGATTATATCGATATCTTTCCAAATTGAATAATCCTAGGCTGTCATCGATGAAATTTGAGAATATTAATGCATGTAAGGGTCATAATATGATACTCCCTCCGACCTGAATTAATAGGCGGGAGGCTGTTTAATTTTTTTTACAAAAAAACCCCACCCGGTTCGATTGTTGTACTATTCAGTCCTTCGTCCTGAGCTTGCGGAGCGGGCGGATCGTGGCCGTCTCCGAATTGGCGCCGCTCGCCGGAGAGAGAGAATCCTTGGCGGCTCCGACGCAGTTGGTCGTAGGGATTCCGCCAGCCACTTCCCCTTACGCCGCGCGACGTCTCTACAAGGACGGCCATGGCGAGGAGCGCGAGCGGGGCCGCGAGGCCGGCCGGATTTGACAGCGTGACCGGAGCGGGGCGGGCGAAGCGGGGCTCGCGAGGGTGGCGTGCGGCGAATAGGAAGACGAGGTGCTCCCCCGTGAGCAGCGCTGCCGAGAAGAAGGCCATGGCGGGAGCGGAGCTTCAAATTCTTCTCTGATACAGGTCGCTGCTCTCACCATGCCCAGTTTCAGTCTGAATAACCTGAAGAAATTTGCAGTTTGCAGTTGACTAACACCAAGACATCAATATTTAGTTAAGTGAACCCACGACATCAATATTCAGTTTACTGATCCCAGGACATCAAACAGAAATACCCCATTTGTCCCGGTTTGTAGACAAATGAGGCCAAATAGTTGGTCTTAGCCTCCATGCGCTTTAAAATCGAATCTTTTATCCCGGTTCCAGCCACAAACTGGGACAAAAGGTCATCGGACCCCATTTGTCCCGGTTCCAGCCACGAACCGGGACAAAAGTTAGGTGCCTATATATTTAAAAAATGTTTTGACACTAACAAAAATTCATTTTTGACACTTAAAAAATAGAAAATAATATTTATGAAAATAATTTGAATAATTCCTTCGGCATGATTGTTTACTATATCAAAATGCACTCATTTGGGGGAATACGAGACCTTTTCACAAATAATTTGACGAATATGAATTAAATTCAAATAATCAGCGTAAAATCATTTTTCTAGGCGAAATTAGGTAGAAATCAAGGAAAAATCTAATACTTGGGGATTATCCATCATATGTGTACTAGTTTACATGAAAAATAAATAGGTGCCATTTTTCATCATATTTTTTGTACTTTGTTCACAAAAAGTCATTTTTCGCACTTAAAAAATGGAAAATGATATTTATGAAAATAACATGAAGAATCCCTTTGGCATGATTGTTTCATATACCAATATGCACATATTTGTGAAATATGAGATCTGTGTCACAAACTATATCGTGAAAATGACCAACTTGATCATTTGGTTTGAAATTTAAACTTCTAGATGTTTATAGATGATATACCTTTTTGTGAAGATTTTTTTACAATTTTTTTCAAAAATGAAGTTTCTAATTTTTCATGGCAACTATTACACATATAATTAAGGACACCATGCCAAAGGATATCCTTTTTTGAGATGTTTATCGTTTTATTTCATTTTTTCGTTAAAATGATCAAAATGATCACGATGACCTATTCATCAAAAGAGGTAAAATTTTATAGAATTATCAATATTTATGTGATATAACCAATAGTTGTGTACCTTAAAATGATTTTTACAAAATATTAAGACTAAACTATCAAATAGTTGTAGTTCAAATTTGAATTAGTTTCAAATCATTGACATAAACTCATTAAACTAGGCAAAATTAGGTAGAAATCAAGAAAAAACCTAATACTTGGGGATTATCCATAATATGTGTACTAGTTTTCATTAAAATTAAATGAATGTCTTTTTCATCATATTGTTTGTACTTTGTTCACAAAAAGTCATTTTTCACACTCAAAAAATGAAAAATGATATTTATGAAAATAATTTGAACAATTCCTTTGGCATGATTGTTTATTATACCAATATGCACCTATTTATGGAAAATGAGATCTGAATCATAAACTATGCTGTGAAAATGACCATAACTTGATCATTTGGCTTGAAACTTCTAAATGTTTATAGATGATAGACCTTTTTATGAATACTTTTTTTTGCAAATTTTGTCAAAAATCAAGTTTATCATTTTTCATGGCAGTTAGTACACATATAAGGACGCAATGCCAAAGGATATCCTTTTTTAAGATATTTATCATTTTATTTCATTTTTTATTAAAACAATCAAAATGGTTGCGATGACTATTCATTAAAAGAGGTAAGATTTTCTAGAATTATCAATATTTATGTGATATAACCAATAGTTATGTATCTTAAAATGATTTTTCCAAAAGATTAAAACCAAATTATCAAATAGGTGTAGTTCAAATTTGAATTAGTTTCGAATAATCGACATAAACTCATTTAACAAGGCGAAATTAGCTAGAAATCAAGGAAAAACCTAATACTTGAGGTTTATCCATCATATGTGTACTAGTTTCCATGAAAATTAAATGGGTGCCGTTTGGCATCATATTTTTTGTACTTTGTTCACTAAAATGTCATTTTCCGCAGTTAAAAAATGGAAAATGATATTTAAAAATATATTTGAAGAATCCTTTTAGCATGATTGTTTCTTATACCAACATGCACCTATTTGTGCAATATGAGATCTTTATCACAAATTATGTCGTGGAAATGACCATAACTTGATCATTTGACTTGAAACTTCTAGATGTTTATAGATGAAAAACCTTTTTGTCAAGATTTTTTTAGAAATTTTGTGAAAATAAAGTTTATCATTTTCCATAGCAACTAGTACACGTATAAGGACCTCATGCCAAAGGATATCCCTTTTTGATGTGTTTATCACTTTATTTAATTTTTCCATAAAACCGATCAAAATGGTCACCATGACTATCTATGTTTTTGTAATGCAAAAGATTATTTGGATGTCATATTGGAAATCCTCTAATTTTTTTGATCAATTTAGACATTTTATTTGTTGAATTCTTATTTAAGGTTTTAAATATACGAATTATTCCATACTAAATGAAAATGGCAAAAATAAAGTAATATTTATTTTATCATTATTTATTACAATATTATTATTATTATTCTATAGTCATTTTTGTTTATTCAACTTAATTTTTATAATACAAATAATAATAAAATATAACATGATGACCGAGTGGTTGATATGATTGATAAGATAGTAATATCAGTAAGTTCTGAGTTCTCTCTTAGTATCTAATTTGAAAGGAATCCAAATGTTAAGCGTGTTGGGGTTGGAGTAGTTTGATGATGGGTGACCGAACGGGAAGTTTGACTTGAAATTAAATGTGTAGTTAGTAATGAAGTGTGTGGGTTAGTAGGTAATTAAATGTGTGGCTAAGTGAGAAACAAAAATAAAATAAAATAGAAAACACGAAAGAAAAATAAAAACATAATAGGAGCCAGCAATACGAACCGGGAAAGAAATACGAAAGAAAAAGAATAACATAAAATAGGAAAAAAACAAAAAACACTATTGTCCGGGGTCGTAATACGAACCGGGACAAATAGCATCCGGCAAAAAAGCTGGCTGAAACGGCCACGTGACCCCCAATTGGTCCCGGGTCGTGGTGTGTCCGGCACAAAAAGGCACCCTATTTGTCCCGAGCACGTTGTCCCGGGAGCGTGCCCGGGACAAATAGCACATACGGCCCGGGACTGTCATTTCAGTTTCTGAGAAATGAAAGCTAGAATGAATATTAAAACAAGAACATGCAGTTTCTTGTTTATACTAGCTACTTGGCCACCAACAGCCACAAATCAATGCAATGCTGGTGCTATACTAGCTTAAATTTCTAGCTCAAATGAAAGTTCAAACAAGAACATGCAATTTTTGAAACAAAATGACAGTTACAGTTTATGAAATTTGAGTTTCTGAAACAAAATGATAGTTTCAGTTTCTGGACATTTTCTGTATGAAGCGCAAAGATGAACATACTCCAGTTTGCAAACAAGGCAAGGTAACTGTGCATAAGAAAATGATCTGAGTGTATACTGAACTACTCCAGTTGCACATTTTCTCCGCTTGTAAACTCAAGATCTATTTATTTCAGCTAAAACTGACGAAGCAAACTAATTGTTCATACGAAACTGAGTGTACTCTGCTGTTAACTGAAGCTGTTAACAGACCGTGACCCCCTCTCCTGCGCCTTGCCGTGTCGCCGGAGGAAGAAGCAGGTGATGCTCACCTCCTCTCCGAGCGCCCAGCTCGGTGGGGTGCCGGCCGCCCTCGTCGAGGAGCAGCTCCAGGAGCACGGTCATGGAGCCGGCCTCCACGGCCTTGACGCGGTTCCTGCCCCACGGACACAGCCTGCACAACACGTGCAGTACCGCCTTCACCGCCTTGGCGGACACCCTGTCGGACAAGATGAGCACCAGCTCCTGCACCACCTCGCTCCTCACCGCCATCACCCGGAGCAGGCTCTTCTTGGAGGGCTTCAACGAGTAGATGACGCTCAGAGCATCCTCCTCCGGTGAGCTGCTCGTGGCCTCGACGCAGCGCCTGTTGCGGTCGCTCTCGGTGACGAGCGCCTTGATCTCCCTGAGCGCGGCGAGCTCCTGCTGCCGCCCCGCGTCGCGGGCCTCGACGGTGACGGGCCGGTGAAAATTAGGATCTTGGGGGAATTGATTTGATTCGTCGGGTTCTGGTTCACGGAGGGAGGCGGAGCATGAGGCGAGGGAGGGGCGGAGCAAGCGGCGAAGGAGGGGCGAAGCATGCGGCGAGGGGGCGGGCAGAGCAGGCGGGCGGAGCAGCCGGTCGGGAAGCTGGTGGGAGGAGGTGAAAAAACATAGGGTTTTTTTTGCAAAAAGAACCATGCGACCAATAATTCGGGTGGGAGGGAGTACTAGAAAGCAATATGCTGAAAGCTCCAGCAGATAAAAATACATCGTTTCCATCATACAACAACGAGTCTACTCTTCTTCCAAAGAAGACAAATACGAGTTTTTGGGCTATGATGATTTCGCCACATGGTAAGGCGTGATAGAAAATGGATGGTACGAGTTTACTTTGCCGAAACTTTACCACCGTTGTTTTCAATCATTATCCTAGAGAGGCTAATAGGGTAGCTGATATTTTAGCTAGTAGAGCGGAGGGTCCTCTGTCGATTGTTTGGCATGAGGAACCCCCTGATTTTCTTTTAGGCACCCTTGCGGATGATGTACCTATATTGAATGTTTAAAGGCGGCAAGTTTAATATGCACTCTTTTCCTAACCAGGGTATCGAAATGGACTGACAGAATTTTAATGAGTCAGCTTGCTGACTAAATATATATATATGTGGTTTAATTTTTTTTTTAAAGACAAATACGAGTTTTGGGGCTATGATGATTTCGCCACATGGTAAGGCGGCGTGATAGAAAATGGATGGTAAGTTGGTAACCAAACGGGATCTCATACACTTCAAACGTAATGCTGCTTTAACGTTGACATACCCAAAATTTAATTTATGTGTATCATGACCACATAGTGAGGTAAACACACCAAATATTTCATCCAAAACTGTAGACCGACGGGAGAAATTTACGCAAAACTACCATAATTGCGCCACAGGTTACGGGTCAGTACCATTCTCGATTTTTTTTCTTAAAATCTACCAACATTGAAGTTAATGGTTACATATTGCGCAAATTTTGTTCTAACCGCATTCTATCAGCATTTCTGACAAGTCGGGGCCATTTGTAATGTCTAGTTGGCAGCACACGTGGACGAAGAGGTGGGGTGGACGCGAGGCCCCACCTGTCTATCACCCAATTTCTTTCCTCCCTGCTTCTTCCACTCGACACCTCCATCTGGTTTGCTTTGGTCAACACGTCTCACATCGTCCCATCTTCCTCGATCCCGCACGCGAGGTAAGCCGGAGGTAGGAAGAGAATGGCCTGGGAGCCGACCGGGAAATGAAGCCGTACGTGCGTGGGTCTCCGGCGACCCCTCCCAGCCAAACGCGGCGCGGCTCCGTCGGACTCCAGCCATGCGCGGTGCAGAGCCTCCGGCCTCAAACTCCCTTGCCGCGGATCTACATTGTCTGCCGTTCTCGGTGAACACGCGGATGCGGCGGCCGGCGTTGCAGGAGAGCACGTAGAGGGATCGACCGGCATGGTAGGCCTCGAGGTGGAGCTTGGGGAAGCCGTCGAGGCTAAAGACAAGGACCCGCGAGGACGTCGCGGTGAGCCAGTCGTGTCGTGCGGGGACGACTCGGTGAGCCGGTGGGTCGCGAAGGATCCGTCGGTGTACCCGTGAAGAGGAGGCAGTCGGTGCGGCGCAGGAAGAGGTCCGCGAGTAGGACGGTCACCGGAGAGGAGGACATTGACTCGTTGGCATCCAGCTTGAGCAGCGCGTCCCCCGCCACCGAGAAGACGAAGACGCCGTTGTGGTAATCGGTCACGGCGAGGTATTGCGAAGTTGAACCGCTCGGTTCAGAGGAACATCGCTTGGTGACCACGGCGAGCGCATACGGATCTTGTGAGCGTGGCCGGAAGTCAACTCCTTGATAAAATCAGATGTGAGGCTGATAGGTGGGTCCCACGTCCACGTCAGCAAATTATCCACATGTACTGCCACCTAGGCTCTTACAGATAGGTCCAAATAGTCAGTAAGTCTGTCAAAATATGGTTAGACAAAAAATTGCGCAATTTGTAATCATTAACTCCAAAGTTGATAGATTTTATGAAAAAAATTAAAGAATGGTACTGACGTGTAACCTACAGCGCAATTGTGGTAGTTCTGTGCAATTTACTCGACCAACGGAGAAAGCTGGATAATATCCATGGTGATATTTTCCAGCACCATTTTTTTATGCTGCAACTATATATCATGAAGGTGTACCATAAGAAGATATCACGATAATGAAATAAACGATTTGTATTGCCATGTTAAGCACAATATTGATGATGATTTGTTGCCTTATTCATCTACCTATTATAGATTTATAGTCCCATCAACTCGCTTGCAATATCCATATGTACATGCAGAAAAAGGTCAATATCTTCATTGTCTTGCGAACAACGATGGTCAGGGCACTCATCCCTCACCCCTTGCCCCGACATCGACATTGTTAGTACGTATAACACTTGATCTTGGAGCAATTAGGTATCACAAATAGTACGATGGGACATTTATAAATGCAGTAGAATGGGATTTGATAAGCCTAGGAGAAGAAATGGGATGAATATATTGTCAAAATGATCTTTGCTCCATAGATGCATGTTCAATTTGCTTATTAAAATCAGCCTCTGCGATGTGGCCGAGCTCTTGGAGTAAAAACCTCATTTGGAGCATTTTTCTTGTAGAGATCATTGCATGGAGTTGTGAACTTGCTCGTGATAAAATGGTTAGGAGGGTGGTTATATCCCCAGCCAATCAAAGTTTAAATCTCACTGGTGTTTCTCATTTAGACGGAATATTTCTCAGTTGGAGGTGACGGTCCCGTCGAGCGAGGCTCTTGTGGTGACTTTGTTAATCTCAAGACCTGACCCGTCGTCTCGGTCTTTCAAAGGTGCTCATACGGGTAGGGTGTGCATGCGTGTGTTCATATGATAAGTGTATGCGTATATATGAGCGCTTGTCTTGTACTGTGTTTCGCAAAAAGAGAGCATTGCATGGAGTTTTTTTTTTCCCGGACACGATACTAGTTAATCACCGCATTGGTACGAGTTAGCAAAAGAGCCTATTTTCACCATCTAACTCAAATGATAGTAGGGCATCAAGGAGGCTGAGTTTGAGAATAGCCCACATGTTTGGCGTGAAGCTTCCTCGTCCTCGTCTTCGGCTTGTAGCGGTTTCATTGGCCTCCTACTATCCCTTACACATGCCATTGGTGTCACTGTCATCGGTACTGGCTAATTGCTGGTAGGATCGGCGCTCCACGGCCCGGAACAAGAGGGAAGGCGGCCCTCTCCGGCGATAGCTTGTTGTGGTTGGTGCATCAGGCTCGTTGGCCCTACTGAACGGCAGTTGACCACCTAGAGGGGGGCGGGGTGAATAGGTGGTGACCAATTTTTATGTCTTTTTCAGTTTTAGGCTAGAGGAAAGTAAGTTGTCTATATGTGCAACTAGGTGATACAAGTGATAGACAACAAAGAAACTAAGCGAGTACAAGAATTTAAGATGCGGAAAAAGGAGAGTGAAACAAGATAACCGTAGGAACTCAAAGACGGCAATTTTATTCCGAGTTCCACCACATATGTGTACGTCTCATTGGAGGGTGTGAGCTATCACAAAGGTTTGCTCAACGCCACAAAGGACTCACCCTATTCTCCTGTGAATTCGACCACAAAGGTGCTAAAGCACGTTTCCACTAAGGACTCCTTTAAGGGCGGAGAAGGTCCCGTACAAATTCGTGAGGCACACACCCACAACTGAATTGGGGGCTCTCACAATGACCACAACAAGTCACTTCCACAAAGGAATACACAAATGATCAAAACACACAAGATTGAACCTAGCTATCCACAAAGAAACCCTAGATCCGTTGCCCCTCAAGATATAGAGGGGGGAAATCAAAACGGTTCAGTGGAGTTGTAGATCGGTGGCTTCTCTCTCAGATCCCCAAGTATCAAAAGATTTGAGTGGCTAGATTGGGAGATCCAGAATAAACAAGCTTCAACACCAATGGAGGAGAGAGACATCTGAAAGCTTAAACTGCTGGAGGTAGGTGGAGGGGTATTTATACCCCTCCCCAAATTATGCCCGTTGTACAACCGCCAGCTTGGAGATCTCCGAGTTGTTGTCCGGAGATCTCCGGTCTCCGGAAATCTCCGGCAGTAAATCCGGCTGAGCGGAGCTCGATGTCAGTGTTGATTGGTCTTCTTGACTTGGTAGAAAATATTATGCCACTCGAACTCCGGACTGGGGTTAGGAAATCTCCGTGCGCCGGAAATCTCCTAGAGCAATTCTGGCTAAACCACAACATACAAGATAACGAGGGTTTTGAGGAGAGATGCGATTCTGATGGCGACCTAGGGTTTCAGCCCCACCCCACCGCCGGCGCCACTCCGGTGCCGGCGTCCACCTCCCCTGCCTCCCACCGGCGTCACTCCGGCGTCGGTGCCCACCCTCCCCACGTTTCTCACACCTTAGTCTTAAACCCTTCACTCCTCCACGCCATGATTGCCCCAATTTGGAGTTGGAGTGTGACCTACTCCACGGCTAAGGATCTGGATCGTGGCCGTGACAAGCGTTACGATGGCAAATTGCATCTCTGGAGGCCTAACAACGCACTGAAGGATTGGATCGTCCTCAAGAACGCCAAGGGTTCTGCGATCATTGGTAAGTACGTCGATCATGGTGATAGTTTTAAACCTGGCTCGGAGGTGATCTTCCCCGATCACTATGTGTACGTTGTATCTTGCCTGGTGTCTCCTGTTGCGGCAGATGGTTCTGGATGCTATGTGGTGCAGTATGATGATACTCGCAGTGCACCTCTGTCAGCCAATGATGTTCTGAAAATTGGTTTGGATTTCACTCATGGGAGCAATTTTAGATCGGAAATCAGGAAGCGATTCAGATCCACAGTGCATCCTTTGGGGACAGCAAATCAGTTTCTGCTAGTAGTCTCTTTTGGTAGATCTACCTTTCGCCTGACCGAGGATACTGTCAGTTTAGCTTTGGAGTCATGCATTGGTGGGATGTGGGATAATCTTCACGTTCAATGCCTGAGAGACAGAGTATTCACGTTCTCGGTTTCTTCGAGACAGGTGGCTTTCATGATTCTGGCACTTCGTTCCTACTCTTGCCACTCATTCAAGTGTTTTTTCCATACGTGGGGAAAGGGTGGTCCGAATTGGGAGCGAGAACTATGGCGTTGGGAGAAGGATTGTTTGAATGAATGGTCTGTTGTTGGATCTCCTAAAAAGGGTCATGCTGAAGCTTTGATTGCCCTGAAGAAGAAACCAGTGAAACCTATTCTAGTGAAGGATGTGTCAGTACCCCGTCCTAGGAAGCAGCTGGTTTTTGGTTCAGTCCTAGAGTATGATGCCTGTCGCGGGTATGAGTATCAGAATAAGCAAGCTCTGGACAATGTGTCAACGGCAACCACAATAAAGACGAATCATCATATTAAGTTTGGTTCTTTAGATCCTGTTGAGACTCCCACAAGCACTACGCTTTCTGCTAGCAGGTCTTTGGATGTGCCGTCCACTGATACAGATGATTCAGTCACAGATATGGGGCATGGGAATGATGGAATTGATGAAGTGGTTAATGATATGATGAACCGGTTCTGGGACTGCTCAAAGTGCTTGGCCATGGGACATAGCATCAAAGATTGTACTAGTCGAGTTCGATGCAAATCTTGTTACCGGATCGGACACAAAATGAAAACATGCACACGGCAGCTTCCGAAAATGACTAAACAATGGATTCCTAAGGTGTTCCGGCAAAGCGATAATACTCTCGGGAACCGTGCCAACACTTCCACAAATCCTGACGTTTCGTCTATCAAACCCTCGTCTACACAGACTTCTCCGCCGGATCTTCAGATTCCATCGCCGCCGCTCCAGCCGGCGGAATTTCAATCGACGACGTCGTGGCCTGCCCAGAGCGATTGGGGGAAGAATCCAGCAGCAATGGCGGTTTTTGAGCTCGACCCAACTCCGTGGTTGCCTCTCGGACACGAGATAATCGATGGGGGTGCGACTCGCCTGCCCCGCACCTACTACAACCCGCCTGTGGCTCCTGCGGTACGCAATGATCGATTCATTGTTGGTATGCTTCTGCCTCCCCCACCTCCCGATCAGCTTGCACATTGGAGAGGGGTTGTGCGAGATTTCATAGTTAATGAACTTCAGAGGCCAGTTGATTCTTTGCAGCCTAGTTTGTTTGGGGTTGGGATGTTTGAACTAAGAAGTGCAGCTGCTGTGGCTGCTCTCATCAACCACCATCCGTATCATCTGCAGGGCAATGTGTTTGTTCGTTTTGAAAGGCATAATAATCGAGAGAATCATCGAGCTGTGCACGGTTTCTGTCGGGGGTGGCTCATGTTCCTTGGGATCCCGCTAGACTATCGCAATGATTATGATATTTCGAATGCAGTTTCTGCTTTTGGGAAATATCACAGTTGGCATCAAGAGGACAATCTGAAGGATAGAACTCTAGTCTATGCATCTTTCCCGTCTACTGCTACAGTCCCCCGTGATGTTGTTTTTGGAGATTATGCACATATAGGGGGTGAACGTGAATCTTGGACAGTGCCTTGTTACATTCTTACTGCTGAGTTTGCAGATGTGATGCCAGCGGACGAAGACCCCATGCCTTTTGATGGCAATCCACACCCTTTGCCGGGCAATTTACATATAAATTTCCAACCTTTTGTGTTGCCTCAATATCCTGAGATTGGTTGGAATGTTCCCCCTGTTGAGAATGTAGAGGTGGAGCCTATTGAGGAGCATAATGTGCACCATGATCAAGGACATATGGAAGATGCTGACGAGGAGATGGTTGATGATTCGATTGTTCTTGACCCTTCAGCTGAGCTTATGGGTGATCAAGAGGTGGAACAGCCTCCTAATCCACAGCATCAGCAAGTTGATCAGCAAATGGTTCAGTTTGTCCCTTTTGAGCAGCCTCAGCCTCAAGTGCAAGAAGATATGATTGTGGGCTTTGCTTGGCCAGTTTATGGGCCTGTGGTGCCCCCTGAAATGCATTGGGCCAGATTCTTGGATGTTATGATGCCATCTTGGTTAACTGCCACAGTTCCCAAATCTCTTAATACCTCTTTTGTCTCTACTTTTGCTCTAGCTAACAGCAAGAGAAATTGGACAGTTGCTTTTGATGACAGCTACAAATTTACCATGCAATGGCAGCCTAATCTGGATAGAACTGTGTGTCAACAGCTGAGGCCTTTGCGGAAGGTCTCTCGGGTGTTGACTTTCACTGAAGATGAGGATGTATGCACTCAGCCTCCTGTGTTCTCTGTTTCGCCAATGAAGACGCCGGCTAAGAAAGGAAGGAAGAAAAGAGAAATACCTGTGGTGGCAACTCCGAAGCGTTTCACTCGTAGTTCCCTAAGGCTAGATGGTTTTAGGCCACCGTCTCTTGCTGAGAAGTCTGCTAGGCCCAAGAAGAAAGGGAAAGGGAAGCCTAAGCCTGTAGAAATAGCATCGCATCACAAGGAGCAACAGGGAGGGAGAGCAGATCCAGATTTTGATGCTGAATTAATGCCTGAAACTCCTATTGCCACTATGCAACGGGTTGGAGTGCTGTTGGGGATCCAGGAGGAGGATCTGACTGAGGAGAAGCTTAAGGCTCCTTCCAATGATGATGCTCCTAAAGAGTTTCCTGATGATGATAAATGAAGCGCTTATGTCATGTGAAGGGGGGGTGTGGTTCACTGTCAGCCTATGGGATGTTTGTGTGGAGTGTTTTGCGTATGTTGGCGTGAGTCTTGTGATCTGTGTTTTGGTTATGTGTTGTGTTGATGGTGATGCTCGTGCAACCCTGGTTATTATGTGCTACTTGAGTATGAATTTACCTGTGGCAAATATGGTATCTTATTATGTTATGTGGATCAGACGTCTGATGTGGGTGGGTCTGTTGTGCTTTTTTCTGATAGTTGTGTGACATATGGTTGCATACTCCTTTATCTCCTGTCAAAGTTTCTTAAATGAGGACAAATTCTACTAGGAAATGGAGGGTACTTTGCTGGAACGTGAGGGGGTTGAATTCTGAAAAACGGCAGATTGCAGTTCGATCGAAAATTGAGGAAAGTCAATGTTCGGTAATATGTTTACAGGAAACAAAATGTGATTTCATTGATCATAGGTTTCTTCGAAAGTTTTGTCCCAAGCGCTTTGATAACTTTGCATATGCACCCTCGGTTGGTGCATCGGGAGGCATTTTAATCCTTTGGAGCTCAGCGGTTTTTGTTGGTACTGTTGTCGAGATTCAGTCTTTTGGTGTTACAGTTAATTTCACTTCGATCCACAATGCTGACAGCTGGACTATGGTCGCTGTCTATGGTCCCTGTCAGGGCATGCTGCGAGATAATTTTGTTTCATGGTTGTACAATATTCACATCCCTGTGGGTAGCAACTGGTTGCTTCTGGGAGATTTTAATTTCATCAGATCTGAGGAGAACAGAAATAGACCAGGTGGCAATCTTAATGATATGTTCATTTTTAATGAGATAATTGGGCATTTAGGGCTGCTTGAGTTACCTTTAAAGGGGAGGAAGTACACTTGGTCTAACATGCAATCACAACCTTTATTGGAACAGCTAGACTGGTTTTTCACTAGTGTTGATTGGATCACACATTTCCCCAATTCTATGGTTCTGCCTTTAGCCAACACTTCCTCTGATCATCTTCCTTGTGTCGTGCAAATTGATACAGTAATCCCAAAGGCACATTTATTTCGGTTCGAGAACTTTTGGGTCACTCAGCCGGGATTTTTGGAGTGTGTTCAAGATTCTTGGAGGAAGGAAACACAAAAAACTTACAGTTCAGCCAACATTGCTGCTAAGTTTAAGGCTCTGAGATTTTCCCTTAAGAAATGGCAGACGAGTTTATCCAGAATAAAACATTGGATTAAAGGATGTAATAAGGCAATATTAATTCTGGATACTTTGGAGGAAAACAGGCCTTTGTTTACCACTGAATTTAATTTTCGGAAAATTGTGAAATCACATCTTGAAAGTTTGCTTGCCATTGAGAGTAATTATTGGAGGAAGAGATGCACCACGCGTTGGATTAAGGTGGCTGAGGAAAATACAAAGTTTTTTCATGCTATGGCAACACAGAGATTTAGAAGGAATACCATTGCTTTATTAAAAGAGGATGATGGTAGATTGATTTCTGACCATGGGGAAATGGCAGGCTTGTTGTGGGCTGCTTATAAGGATAGGCTGGGAAGGTCTGAGGGTATCTCGATGCAGTTTGATTTGAATAGGTTGATTCAGCCTGTGCCCGGACTTGAGGAAATTTCCACCGAATTTTTGGCTGAAGAGATTGAGTTGGTAATCAAGTCGATGCCGCCAGATAAAGCCCCTGGGCCAGATGGTTTTAACGGATTGTTTCTGAAGAAATGCTGGCCAATCATCAAGGGGGAGTTTTATGCACTTGCTAAGGATTTTCATGCAGGTACTATTAAACTGCAGAACATCAATGAGTCATATATCACTTTAGTACCTAAAGTGCAGTCCCCTGAAACTGTTAATGACTTCAGGCCTATATCCCTAACTAATGTGTGTCTTAAGTTCTTGACAAAGCTTTTAGCCAACAGATTGCAACAGCATGTCCTAAAATGCATTCACAAGAACCAGTATGGTTTTCTCAAAGCAAGATCCATTCAGGATTGTGTGGCATGGACCTTTGAGTATCTTTTTCAGTGTCAGTCATCCAAACAACCAATTGTTATTTTGAAATTGGATTTCGCAAAAGCCTTTGACACCATTGAGCATGAGGCTATTTTGTTGGTCATGAAGCATAAGGGCTTTGATGCCACAACTATTGGTTGGATTAGAGCTATCTTGTCGTCAGGTACCTCCTCGGTGTTGTTAAATGGAGTCCCTGGAAAGCAATTTCGCTGTAAACGTGGTGTAAGGCAGGGTGATCCTCTTTCACCTATCCTTTATGTGCTTGGCTCAGATTTGTTGCAGTCGGTGGTGAATGACTTGCTGCACCAGGGTTTGTTGTCTTTGCCAATTCCAATAAAGGATAAGGATTTCCCGATTGTCCAGTATGCGGATGATACGTTGTTGATATTACCTGCTGATTCACAACAGATTAAAGTACTTAAAGAAGCTCTGAATAAATTTGCATGTTCCACTGGTTTGAGAATAAATTTTCAGAAATCCAGTATGTTGCCTATCAATGTGGATGCTCAATTAGCTGCTTCTTTGGCGGCTGATTTTGATTGTCAGTTAGCAACTTTTCCTTTTGCTTATTTGGGTCTGCCCTTGGGAACAACAAGGCCAAAGCTTGCGGATTTGACGCCTATTGTCACTAGATTGGAACGAAGGCTGGCATGTACATCTTCTTTTCTGCCTCGGGGAGCGAGGCTACAATTGGTAACTTCAGCTTTAGCTTCAATGCCGATTTTCTGGTTGTGTTCGCTGCAATTGCCTCCAGGAATCATAAAGCAGCTTGATCGAATCCTTAGACAGTGTGTTTGGAGGGAGGATAAGGATGTTCATAAACAGTCTTTGGCAGCTTGGGAGATGCTTATAAAACCCAAAAAGAAAGGGGGGGTCGGGATTGTTGATTTCCCTAAGAGAAATGAAGCCCTACTTTTGAAACATCTAGATAAATTCTATAACAAGGCAAATGTGCCTTGGGTTCAGCTGATCTGGGATGCCTATTATGAGAATGATGTGCCCCATGCTCAAAACCTGTGTGGGTCCTTTTGGTGGAGGGATGTGGCAAAGTTAATGGATAAATTTCGTACTGTTGCTGTGATAAAGCCTGGAAGAGGAGATACTTTTATGTTCTGGGAAGATAGGTGGGACTTTGCTGGTTCTTCTCAACCTTTGTCGCAGCGTTTCCCCAGGCTGTTCTCTTACGCAATTGACTCTACTGTCTCGGCTAGAGAGGTTTATGACCATGAGGATTTGGGGGCTCTTTTCCATCTGCCTCTCTCGGTGCAAGCTTTTGAAGAGTGGAAGCAGTTGTCTATGGCAATGAGGCATAATGCTTTGTCCATGGATAGGGACTCTTGGACGTATGAGTGGGGTCCCACGTATCGTGCATCGAAATATTACCATCACCTATTTGTTGATGTGCATGCTTTACCTGCGTTCAGTTGGATATGGAAGACCTGCTGCACCCAGAGTTTGAAGTTTTTTGCGTGGCTGTTGTTAACTGATAGACTCAATACACGGGACTTGTTGAGACGAAGGAAATGGAAGGTGTCTGAAGACAGCCATTGTGTTCTGTGCCCTACTAGGGACTATGAGGATAGATTTCATCTATTTTTTGGGTGCAATTTTAGTCAGCGAGTCTGGAGTTATCTTCAGATTGATTGGTCTGCTGTACAAGACATCCAGGGGGCCCTTTCGGCAGCAAAACATGATTTTGCAAAACCTTTTTTCATGGAAGTGGTGATCTTGTCTTGCTGGCACATATGGAAGCAGAGGAATGGAAAGATTTTTGAGTTTAAGAGGCCATCGTTTGCTGCTTGGAAACGTGGTTTTCTTCATGATGCATCCTTGCTTGAGCATAGGATGAAGAGTAAATATCTGAACAGTTTTAAAGCCTGGTTAGGCAGCTTGTGTTAACTTTTAGGTTTTTGGGTTTAGCTTTCTTGTAAATAGGTAGGTCCCTTCCCCCTCTTTTCCACCTGTTTGTACATATTACATTGTTGGAGTAATAAAATACTGTGGGGCTTTTGCCTCGCAGTCCTTTAGGTTCAAAAAAAAAAAATCTGGCTAAACTCGAATTGGAGTCAGTGCGCATCTGAGTTCTTGACTTGATGAAATTCTTCTGTCACTCAGAGATCTCCGGACTGGGGCTCGGAAATCTCCGAGCACCGGAAATCTCCTCGAGCATTTCCGGCTAAAAACGAAATGTAGTCAGTGCGCTCTGGAGTTCTTGACTTAGTGAAAATCTTGAGTTGCTCGGAGATCTCCGGACTGGGGACCGGAAATCTCCGAGATCCGGAAATTTCCTGTTTGATTTACTGGTGAAAGACCAAGTGATGCAGTACAGGAAATCAGGCAATATAAGTGTTAACTCTTATCAAGCGGCCTGTACTAGAACCTGCATAGATCATCACAAACATTAGAACACCTTTTGTGGTGTCATTAGTCACCAAAATATGGGAGTGCAAAGAATGCACTTTCAATCTCCCCCTTTTTGGCGAATGATGACAATACGAAAGGAGAACGAATTTGCAAAATATAGACGGAGCTCCCCCTAAGTATGTGCATTATTTTAGGATGTTTTTGAATACAAAATGCACATTCCTTTGGATCAACACTCCCCCTAGATTTTACACACCACGCAAGCAAATATATAACCATACACAATACTAGCAAATAACTTGAGCAACATAGTTATTACAATAGAGGTTCAAAGGTACTCATGTCTCACACACATGACGAGATAAAACAACCAATAAGAGGGAGCACTTAAGACAAAACGAAAGAAAGGAAAAGTGCTCCCAGCCCATGCAAATCCCGAGAGTCCTAAAGAGATACTTCTCCCCCATTTGGCATCAAGATACCAAAAAGGGAGGAGGTTCCACTAACGACACATGACTCAAGAGTCAAAACCCTGCTCGGCCTCCTCATCTTCCTCCTCCTCCTCATCATCATACTCAAGATCACTGTCCTCTGGAACTGCATCATCCCAATCAAAGTTTAGGCCATCGGCATTCCAATCCTTGAACGGAATCACAGGCTTCAAAGGGTGTTTTGGAGCAGGTATCTTAAAATGAGACATAATCTCCTCTTGACGCTTCATAATGCGATGATTCTGAGAGTAGATGGAGTAGTTCTCACTGTGAATGCAGTAGTTCATACTGAGAATCTTCTCAATTGCTCGAACAACACATGGGCGACTCTTCTTTGCAGCTTTCTTGATGTTGGGATTGGCAGGAACCCAAGATGGACCACCAAAAATCTCATCCTCATTGATGTCTTGCATGGAGGCTTGTTGTTGGACAACATGAGCATATTTCTGGATTAGCAAGGCTGCCTTGTGGGGCTGACAACCAAGATCTGCATCAAAGTCATCACCATCTTCCTCGGAGAGCTTGTAGAGCCTCTTGATGAGCAACATCACATAGGGAGCATATGGAGGAACTTTCCTCTAAAAAACTGTTAGGTTCATCTCTTGGAAAATGAAGTCCATGACATCCACCTTGTAAGCTTCCTGCTCAACCTCATATTCCCCAAGATAGGCCGCATGAGCCTTGGCCATCAAGTTAACAAGAGCCCCGGCAATATTGTCTGCATTGCCGGCAATGGGAGCAATGGTCCAACGGAACATGCGGAGCAAGATATCATAAGTGGGTAGGAGTCCATATTGAGAACCAATTTTACATCCAGGCTGGTATAGATAAGTCATGACATGCTTGTTGTAGAACACGCCATGGACATGCATGCGAGCACCAGCTGGTACAGAGAGTCCACTGAAAGGGCAGCCAAGAATCTGAGCAAACTCACGGAAAGAGGAGGTTAAGCGCTGCCTGCCAGACATCCAAGTCATCCCAATATCCTCAGAAGAGTCAAACACCACAGTAGCATACAACTGATGGATAAGAGATACATTGTAGCTGCACTCGGTCCTCATCAAATGCTCCAAACCCAGAACTCGACAGACCCGGACTACTCCCCCCAAAATAATCAACCTTCTTCATCAACTTGTCAAAGTCAATCCACTCCATGGGGAAAATGGGCTTGTCAATGGAGAACTTCTGATAAACTTCCCTATAGAGCCATGCCATCTCGGTGCAGAAGAACTTGGGATCATCAGATTCCACGTTGTAAGATAGCTCACTTCGCCACTTGCGAAAACTGCCTTTGTTGAAGTCCGCAAGGCGGAGCTCGGGCCTCTTCTTCTTGCTTGGCCCTGTGGCTCTCTTGAGCAGAGCTGCAGACTCAGCTGGGGTGCTATCTTCACTCGAGGACCCGCTGGGAGGGCGAGAATGAACTGGTTTGGCCCTCCCTCGGTGAGCTATTTGCTTGACACGACCACGAGGGTTGGAACTTGCAAACACACAACATAGAGAAGATAGAAAGCATATGGGGTAAGCACTCATGTCCGAGAAGGCAAATGGAACGTACAAGAGAAGTTTAAGCAATCAAAGTTTCTGTCCTTAGCTGATTTCATTCTGAGTAGGTCGGAGATTTCCGGGTCTGACTCGGAGATCTCCGGTGTCCGAAGATTTTCGGGTCTGACTCGGAGATATCCGGTCTGCACGAATTTTGACAGATTTGAACAAAATCTATGAATGAAAAACATATATGTAGAGCATGACTAGGGGAGCAATTTTACCAAACGAAACAAGCAACAACCTCCTAAATCGTTTAGGTTAAACGAAAACAAGTTTCATCCTAGATTTGAAATACGAGGAGTTACCGGAAGACGTTGCGAAAAGCGTGCAGATGGAAACGAAGACCTCGACGAGGAGAAGCAGATCCGAGAAGCACGCGAGAATCCCTCGGACAAAACACCCGCAGCAAGGATCAAAAGAATAAGGAGATTTGCGGAGGAGAGAGCGGATTAGGGCACAGGTTGGATGAACTGGACAACCGACCAGTCCACCCGTGCCCTTATATAGACATGCAAATTTGAACTGGAGATTTCCGTACTGAGGCTCGGAGATCTCCGGGTGCCAGAAATTTCCGGTGCTATTTCCGAATCGGATTCGCCTGAGGTCAGTGCCGAATCTGATTTGGACTTAGCCCTGGAAATTTTTGCACGTTCGGAGATATCCGGACATCGGATCGGAGATTTCCGGCTCTAATTCCGATTCAACTTCGCCTGAGGTCAGTGCCGAAGTTGAAAAAGGACTTAGGTGCTGAAAAATCGCAGGGGCCGGAGATTTCCGAGTCTCAGCCGGAAATTTCCGGGACTATTTCCGGTCAATAATCATCACAAGGTCAGTGCTGATTTTTTAACAGACTTAGTCTTGAAATTTTTTGGTAGACAGGAGATTTCCGTTCAACTCCAAAACTCCAGGAACAAGAAATCAATAAGAGGACATGAGTGGGGGAAAAGCATGTTTAAAGATAGTGAAATGCTTAGGATAGATACACAAACTGAAGAAATAAGACACACTCAAGTTGCAAGAAACATAAATCAAAAGAGAAGACCAACAAGAGTGTGTTTTCCCAAAAGAACCAAAGACAATGCAAGTGAAGATAAAAAATAAACCCAAATAACATACAAAAACTTCAAGAAGAAGTGTTGGTGGTCGAAGCCACCGTGTATGAGTTGTAGCATGGCACCGCGAAGATATATCTTGGGTCCATAACTACATCTCAACATTGAAGCTTACAAATTAGATTTAATTTGAAGTTTTAGCAATGATACATCACTATATGCATAATAGGGGGAGGAAGAGTCCAATGCATTAGGAAAACACTCCCCCTAAGTCCATGCGTGCCTCTAGTTCTAATAAAGCCTTAAACGTTGGAGAGTGTGCAAGGATATCATGTCAAGGCCCGAGAATCTATGATATTGAGCTCATTCCTCAAGTAGCAAAAGCGGGCTTCATCAAGGGGCTTCGTGAAGATATCCGCTAATTGATCCCTTGTACCAACATATGAAAGATCAGTATCTCCTCGTGTCACGTGATCGCGGATGAAATGATGGCGAATCTCAATATGCTTGGTCCTTGAATGTTGCACCGGATTGTATGCAATTTTTATGGCACTCTCATTATCACATAAAAGCGGCACTTTGTCCAAGAGGACACCGTAATCATTTAAAGTTTGCCGCATTCAAAGAAGTTGAGTACACCAGCTTGCGGCGGCGACGTACTTGGCTTCCGCTGTGGATAATGAGATGCAATTTTGTTTCTTCGAGGACCAACTCACCAAAGATCTTCCAAGAAATTGAAACGTCCCGGATGTGGACTTCCTATCATCAATGTCGCCCGCCCAATAGGAGTCGGTGTATCCACAAAGAGACAAGGTGCCATCTTTGGGATACCACAACCCAAAACAAGGGGTATGAACCAAATATCTGAAGATTTTCTTCACGGCCATCAAATGACTTTCCTTAGGCGCGGCTTGATAACAAGCACACACTCCAACGCTTAAAACGATATCGGGTCTAGACACACATAAATAAAGGAGAGACCCAATCGTAGAACGATACTCCTTTTGGTCTACCTTTTTACCGTCGGGGTTGAGTTGGAGGTGGCACTTGGTTTGCATAGGAGTAGGCACACCATTAAGTCCAAGCAACTTAAACTTCTTGATCATATCTTGAATGTACTTGGCTTGACAAATAAAAGTTCCTTCCCTCATTTGCTTGATCTTAAAACCGAGAAAGAACTTTAGTTCACCCATCATGGACATCTCGAACTTGTCGGTCATTACTTTGGAAAACTCATCATTGAACACACGGTTGGTAGAACCGAAGATAATGTCATCGACATATAATTGACAAATGAAGAGTTCACCATTAACCTTTTTAGTAAAAAGAGTGGGATCGATTACCCCAAGCTCAAATCCACGGTCTACCAAGAACTCTCTCAAGTGCTCGTACCATGCACGGGGGGCTTGTTTAAGGCCATAGAGAGCTTTGTCCAAGACATAGACGTGGTGAGGATGGTTGGGGTTCTCAAAACCCGGGGGTTGTTTAACATACACAAGTTCTTGCAAAGAACCATTAAGAAATGCACTTTTTACGTCCATTTGTTGCAATTTGAAACCATGATGAGAAGCATAAGCGATGAGAATACGTATCGATTCGAGTCTTGCGACCGGCGCGAAAGTTTCTCCAAAGTCGATGCCTTCGACTTGAGAAAAACCTTGAGCCACCAACCGCGTCTTGTTCCTTACAACGATACCATGTTCATCTTGCTTGTTCTTGAAGATCCACTTGGTTCCAGTAACGTTGCGGCAATCCTTGGGCTTCTCAACTAGGCGCCACACTTTGTTGCACTCGAAGTTGTTAAGTTCTTCATGCATAGCCCCTAGCCAATCGGGATCTTTAAGAGCATCGAATACTTTCTTGGGCTCGACCATGGAAATGTGCGTTTGATGCTCACTAAAGTGAGCCAATTAACTTCGTGTAGAGACCTTTGCTCGTATATCGCCGATGACCTTGTCGAGAGATAAAGCTCTTAGTTCCAATGACTTTGCAAAGCGAGCTTGACGACGAGTTTCAATTTCCGCCCTTGTTGTGGGGACAATCTCTTGACCATCTTGGTCCTTTGGATCCTCGTCTTGACCTTCTTGAGGGCCTTGATCATCATGAGAAGCTTCTTCAAGTGGTGGGGAAGGATGATCTTGCCCTTGAGTAGAACTTGGAGAGATGGAGTTATCTTCATTAATCTTGGTGGTGGAGGCATGATCTACTTGTTGATGAAGATCTTGTTGAGGCTCATCATGGGCTTCATCTTGTGAAGAGGTAGCTTGCTCTTGTTGAGGAAGATCTTGAGATTGTTCTTGAGGGGATTCATCATTTGCTATGGGTGAGTCACCTTGTGGCTCTTGTGAAGGTGAGGTCTCCTTGATAGAAGAGTTTGAGCTTTCTTGAGCAACTTTTTGATGAACTTCAATGGGGCGAAGAAAGCCCACTCCCATCTTCTTAATGGCATCAAAAGGTTGTTCATCACCTACATCACAAGCCATCATTTTCATCGAATTCCACACTACAAGATTCTATGATAATCCGGAAGGATTTATCAAAGACTCTATAAGTGTGGGACTCGCTACCATAGCCAACAAATATCCCCTCAATTGATTTAGAGTGGAACTTACCCAACCGGACAGATAATAACACTTACATCCAAACACTCGGAAGTAGCCAATGTTGGGTTTGTTGCCGGTAAGGATCTCATATGGAGTCTTCTTCAAGCCCTTGCGGAAGTAGAGACGGTTTGATGAGTGACATGCGGTGGAAATAGCCTCCGCCCAAAAGTTGATGGGAGACTTGAACTCCGCCAACATAGATCTTGCCATATCGATAAGAGTCCGGTTTTTCCTTTCGGTAACACCATTTTGTTGAGGAGTGTATGCAGCGGAATATTGGTGACGAATGCCTTCTTCATTAAGAAAGTCGTTAAGGGTGTAGTTCTTGAATTCCGACCCATTGTCACTTCGAACAACCAATATGGGGAGGTCATGTTGGCGTTGAACCTCCTTGGAGAAGTCGATGAAGACTTGTTGAGTTTCATCCTTGGTCTTCATGTATACCTTGAATAGTCATCAACAATCACGAGGCAATATTTCTTGCCTCCAAGACTTATCTCCGGAATCGGTCCAAATAAATCAACATGAAGGAGCTCCAAAATCCGGGATGAAGATATGATGGTCTTGCTTGGATGAGGAGTATCATGCATCTTGCCTTCCACACAAGCTCTACAAATTCGATCCCTTGAGAAGAAAACATGATCTTTTAGTCCAAGGATGTGGCCACCCTTGTGAAGGCTTTGCAAAGTGCGCATGTTTACATGGGCTAGTCGGCGATGCCAAAGCCAACCCACATCGGCTTTTCCGAAGAGACACATGGCTTGAGTAGTGGTGGCTCCGGAGAAGTCCACCACATAAAGCTCATGCTCCACGTATCCCACGAAAGTCACTCTTAGCGACTTGCTCCACAAGAGGACCACAACGTCCTTATCAAAGAAGGGAGAGATCCCCAACTTTGTTAAGGCACGAACCGATAACAAATTATAGCCAAGAGATTCAACAAGCATAACATTGACAAGAGTAATGTCGGGGGCAACTACCACTTTGCCAAGCCCGGTTACCTTAGACCTTGATAAGTCACCAAACATCACGGTTACTTGATCTACATTAGGTTTCAACTCCGTGACGAGTTCTTTGCTCGTCATATCACTTGTACATCCACTATCAATTATCCATTTTGAACCACCGGGAGCAAGGTCCTACAAGAGATCATTTTTTGCATTTAGCAACCCATTGCTTCACAATGGGTGCTTCATGGTTAGCGACAAGAGACTTAGGAACCCAGATAGCATATGAAATAAAACCATAGTAGGGTCCAATGTAACGAGCACACATATTCCCATAATAATCGACATATAAAGCATAGTTAGGATTGTTGTCCCCGGCGTGATCTTTACGAGTAGGCTTATCCCTTGAGGCATTCCTACTCGCAAGACCGTCCTTGGATTGAATGGAGTCGGCCTTCTTGGCTTGGATGTGGTTGACGCTCTTGGGAATACCCTTCTTGGCATTCATCTTCATGTGAGGCACATATCCAAGTCCTTCCTTCCCTTGTCGGGTGTGAGGCTCCACGATGGGAGTCTCAACAACTTGCTTACCCTTGAGAAGGATGAGTTTGGATGTGGAGGCCTTAGCAATCTCATTCTTCAACCTAGCATTCTCTTTCACAAGATTAGCATTATCACAAGAACAATTAGAGGTAGAGATGCTAGGAGAGTCAAGATTAGTTAGCCGAGTTTGGAGTTGATCATGAGACTCCTTTAGAAGAGCATGTTCACTCTCCAAAGCCTTGTGAGCTATGACAAGCTTCTACATGTCCTCAATGAGTCTAACATGCCCAACCGCAAATTCGGCTTTATCTTGTTGAGCCACCTTGAATTTAGCAAATTACATATCACGATCCTTAATGAGCTTAACATGTGAGGAGTTATGAGTTTCCTCAATAGTTTCAAGTTGTTTTAGTCTTGTACATATCACGATCCTTACCTTGTAGCCTTTAGGCACTTCATCTTGGGTAGATGGAGTGTTTTGATGGTTTGAGGAACTACTAGCATCACCCTTCCCATCCAAAGGCAATTGCTTTCCCTTTATCAATTCGGGGTCCACATCGTGAGTAATGCCCGGAAGCACCGGAGGCTTTGAGGGAAATGCAAGAGAGGTTTCTTTAGATGTCTTGAGAGACTCAAGCCTATCATGAAACTTCTTGAACTCGGTTTGTATGGACGATGTCAACTTCGTTTCCAAAGAGTTGATATCGGCCATAGTGACACCTTTCTCTTGCATTGCCGCCAAAGTCGCGACGTCCGTTTCGGTAACCTCTTTCGGGTCAACTTGCATTGTCCAAGGTTGGTCTCAAGCGGTGAAGTTTTTAAGAGACAACTTGGCTCTGATACCAATTGAACGGCAGTTGAACACCTAGAGGGGGGGGGGGGTGAATAGGTGGTGACCAATTTTTATGTCTTTTTCAGTTTTAGGCTAGCGAAAAGTAAGTTTTCTATATGTGCAACTAGGTGATACAAGTGATAGACAACAAATAAACTAAGCGAGTACATGAATTTACGATGCGGACAAAGGAGAGTGGAACAAGACAACCGTAGGAACTCGAAGACGACAATTTTATCCGAGTTCCACCACATAGGTATATGTCTCGTTGGAGGGGTGTGAGCTACCACAAAGGTTTGCTCAACGCCAAAAAGGCCTCACCCTATTCTCCTGTGAATTCGACCACAAAGGTGCTAATCCACGTTTCCACTAAGTACTCCTTTAAGGGCGGAGAAGGTCCCGTACAAATTCGTGAGGCACACACCCATAACTGAATTGGGGGCTCTCACAATGACCACAACAGGTCACTTCCACAAAGGAATCCACAAAGGATCAAAACACACAAGATTGAACCTAGCTATCCACAAAGGAACCCTAGATCCGTTGCCCCTCAAGATATAGAGGGGGGAAATCAAAACGCTTCGGTGGAGTTGTAGATCGGTGGCTTCTCCCTCAGATCCCCAAGTATCAAAAGATTTGAGTGGCTAGATTGGGAGATCCGGAAGAAACAAGCTTCAGCGCCAATGGAGGAGAGAGAAATCTGAAAGCTTAAACTGCTGGAGGTAGGTGGAGGGGTATTTATACCCCTCCCCAAATTATGCCCGTTGTACAGCCGCCAGCTCGGAGATCTCCGGGTTGTTGTCCGGAGATCTCCGGTCTCCGGAAATCTCCGGTAGTAAATTCGGCTGAGCGGAGCTCGATGTCAGTGCTGATTGGTCTTCTTGACTTGGTAGAAAATCTTCTGCCACTCGGAGATCTCCGGACTGGTCCTCGGAAATCTCCGAGCGCCGGAAATCTCCTAGAGCAATTCCGGCTAAACTCGAATTGGAGTCAGTGCGCATCTGAGTTCTTGACTTGGTGAAATTCTTCTGTCACTCGGAGATCTCTGGACTGGGGCTCGGAAATCTCCGAGCACCGGAAATCTTCTCGAGCATTTCCGACTAAAAACGAAATGTAGTTAGTGCGCTCTGGAGTTCTTGACTTAGTGAAAATCTTGAGTTGCTCGGAGATCTCCGGACTGGGGACCGGAAATCTCTGAGATCCGGAAATTTCCTTCTTGATTTCCTGGTGAAAGACCAAGTGATGCAGTACAAGAAATCAGGCAATATAAGTGTCCACTCTTATCAAGCGACCTGTACTAGAACCTACATAGATCATTACAAACATTCGAACACCTTTTGTGTTGTCATTAGTCACCAAAATATGGGAGTGCAAAGAATGTACTTTCACCTACAAGGTGATGCGTCTCCGTTCTTTTACAATTTAGGTCGCTTCTCGTTTAGGAGTAGCGTCTCTTGTTTTCGGAATGGCTCTGCATTCAACGTTCTATGTCTGATGTGTGTCCGATAGTTGAACGGTGTCGTTTGATGCAGTTTGAAGCTGCCCATGGACGGTGAGCTTGCAACGACGTAAGAATGTCATACATATAGCAGCTCTCTCTTGCTTTTCATGTTCGACTTTGAGTTGGTGGATGTCCCCATTTGAATTGTCGGTTTCTTGTTTGACCTGCTTTTGGGGATTCCGCACCACTTTGTATCGTTTAGGACTAAAGCCTATTTCAAGGAGAATAGCCCACAAGAAGGAAAAGTTATAAGATACGTTACATGATATATTTTGTTATGGCTATAAATAGTTTTATTATTATAATTGGGTCGCTAAACCACAATTTTCTTGTTATATAAACTCGTGGACTATATAATAACCAATACTATAATTTAGTATCATTATACCTAGTAGTATACAATTTAATACGGAAAACTGTTATTAAAAAATCTACTTCTTCCAAACATACTAGACTGTGAGTATACCATAGGTATATTTGTTGTTGAGAGACTGCTACGGCTTCAAAAGTAAAAAACGATTGATTTACCCCCCTCGAAACTCCGTATCCCCACTCCGGCCCCCCACGTCACGCCCCAACCGCTCTCTTCCCCTCACCAGCGCCACCACCATTCGAAAACAGACCAAGAAAAGCAAACCCCTCCTCAGACCTCAGGCCTCACTACCCACCGTTGCAGACGACTCCAGCCCCGATCCGGCCTCCCTCTCCCCCCGCCCACACCCTCGCCTCCCTCCCAGTGTCCACACATCAGTCGGGTCGTCGGAATCGGTGCTGCTTCGGGCCTTCTCCAACCATGGACGCTTCGGCGGCGGCGGCCCAGGAGACGGCGCCTACGGTGGCGGCGGAACGCGTGCTGCGGAATCACGGGACGCTCAGCGACGTCGACGTGGCCGCCAGGCGGGCCCACGAGGCCGGTGAGTTCAATCTCGGGCACTTGGGCGGATCGCGCTAAATGCGGCGGGGGCGAAAATTTAGCGATCTCATGTTCTTGGTTGTCGAATGCGGGAATTAGACCTGTCCTGTATTTTGGTGGCCTGATCTCTCCATGGTTCGGCTTTTGATTTAGGGCGAGATGAGATGTGCCAGTGAGTGACCAGATGCGGTTCAATTCAAATTTACTGGTGTCATCAGTGCCGTGAGTTTGTGTGGACAACACTTGTTTAAATGTTTTTTCTGATGGTAGTTGTTTGAATTTGAGCTTGAGCTTGAGGTTGCGCTGAGCTCATACTTGTGGGTTTTATGCTTGGTTGGTTTAAACTGATCGTAGCTAATCATAGCACTGTGCCAATTTATCGCTGCCTTTGCAAATTATATATACTGTGCCGATGCATACTACACTTTGCAAATTTTACTGTTCCAGTGTTTTGTGGTAAGCTAACGCTGAGCATATCGGACTGTACCTTAAAATAGATAATATATTGTTGTTATGGCTCTTAGGACAGTTCTTATCGATGACTGCTATGAATTACAGTATAGCAGTACAATGTGAACTTATGATTTACTGGGTTGACAATGCAGCAAATAGACGGTATGATGCAGCCAGCTGGTTGCGAAGAACAGTTGGGATCGTGTGTGCAAGGGACCTACCAGAAGAGCCCTCTGAGGAGGAATTCCGGCTGGGGCTGCGAAATGGAATTGTCCTTTGCAATGCACTCAATAAGGTTCAGCCAGGCGCCATACCTAAGGTAGTTACACTTATGGCCTTCAATACTTATAGTTCATTTAGCTACCGTGCGTCTCAGTAGAGTCTTTCAGTGCCAAGTTTCTGTCCTCTTCTCCGTTACTCGGAAAAAGTGAGCCGTGCTAACTTACCATGCCAATTTTCTCGGTAATGTTATACTGGTATTAGGTTGTGGAAGTTCCCTCAGATACTGGTGTCCCGTCAGATGGTTCGGCTTTGTGTGCATATCAATACTTCGAGAATTTGCGGAACTTCCTTGTCACTGTACAAGATTTAGGGCTCCCTACATTCGAGCATTCTGATCTGGAGAAGGTATCTATTTTCATGCTTTATAGAGAGGTCATGTAGTAAGTCCTTTCTTTTAGCTTTAAATACATTATATTTCTTAGGTGGATTGGATTTGTATCCTGATTGATAAGGAATTTCAAATGGAGGCTAAAGTTATATTTGGGCTACTTTTGCTATAACAAATGTATTTTATCTGTCAATTGGAACATAGGGTGGCAACGGCGTTCGAGTTGTGGATTGTGTTCTTGCTCTGAGGTCATTCAGTGAAAGTAAGACAACAGGGAGACAGACTCCATCTAAATATGGCGGCATTTCAAAGCCTTCTACATCTGGAAAGTATTTCATACTCAAGAATACTGATGCTTTTATGAATAAGTTAATGAGAAGCCACACAACAGAGCCAATCCAGAACCGTTTTCCAGCAGAGCAAAATATGACAATTGATTGTGAATCCAGTGAGATGGTAGGTATTTGATGTGGTATCAGTTCTTATTTCAGACTCTACTTTGTAATGACCTTTCTCTTCTTTATTTGTAGGCTACTTCAGAATCCCTTAACATGCTTTTGCGTACACTTCTCTTGGATAAGAAACCAGATGAAGTCCCACTGGTGAGTCTACTTTTCTTGAATATACTACCTCTGTCCAACAAAGGATGTCTTGACTTTGTCAAAATTTGGGTGTATCTAGACATGACTTATGTCTCAAGACATCCTTTGTTGGACGGAGGGAGTATATAGCTGGTCATCATGCAGTCATAGTTGATGCACATCAAGAATGACACCAAAGTATTTGCTATCTTGCAGATTGTTGAGTCACTTCTACGTAAAGTTATTCAGGAATATGAGTGTCCGGCTGCAGACCAGCACTTAGTATGTTCTATTCTGCTATTATTTAGAAAATCAGGGTTATTCACATTTTCTGGGGCCTATTATTAGGTGTATCTGTGAGCTTTTATCTGCTGATGAGGTATACAACTCTGAAGATTTACTGATTTCGACAAAAAATATCACAGGTGAAATGCATAGATGTCTCTAAGGGTACTGGCCCATTATCCATACCAGACACGCCACTGCAAGATGAAACTTCCACCAGGAATCGAGTAAAGGTATATATTGCTTTTACCATCCAGTGGCCAGATATGTTCGCAGTGAGCATTAGTTTTGAATTGAATGTAAACAACTGTACATTCTGGAAAAAACAGTTTGATATGGCTGGAGAGGTTGCATATACTAATGTTCTTCATTGTTTGGTGAACGAAATTAAGGTGGATGAGTTATGTCCCTTGAAGTTGAAGGAAGAATTCAGCTCTGTAATTCTGAATGGTAGTTGTGCAGCTCAAAAGTTTGAACTAGGGGTAGAAATACATTTTGACATACAGCAGAAACATATCCAGGTATTTTTATTTTGTTTTACATTCCTTATTTGATTCTGACTAACCAGCATGTACATCCACAATCTCTTGACATGTTATGCTCCCTGCAGGAGTTAAGAAATACCCTTTCTTCTGTCAAGTCTGGAATGGAACAATTGAGATTACAGTACTCTGAAGATTTTACTAAAATGGGTAACTTATAATTGATTTTTTGCATCTATCTATCTTTTTTTTGCTCCAAATGCATTTAAGAAATGCCATATTTTTACCACGTTAACAGGAAAGCATTTGCACGTCCTCTCTAATGCGGCTTGTGGCTACCATAAAGTTCTGGAGGATAACCGCAAGTTGTACAACCAAATACAGGATCTTAAAGGTACCATTTTTGGTGCTGAAGGACCAAGTTATGAAGGATACTAGTCTACATCTTAAATTTTGTTGCGTTTTATAACCAGGAAATATTAGAGTATACTGTCGAGTGAGGCCTTTTCTACCTGGACAAGCAAATTCCTCAACAAGTGTTGCTGGAATGGAAGAAAGAACCATCACAATAAGAACTCCCACAAAATATGGGAAAGATGGAAGCAAATCATTTACTTTTAACAAGGTTTTTGGCCCAGCAGCCACTCAAGGTATATAAGTTGCTCCTGTATATCTATAGTCTCAATTAGCTTGACTTTCCTTGGGTACTGAACTTAGTGCTTTTGTTTTGTTATTGCAGAGGAGGTTTTTTCAGATATGCAACCTTTGATCCGTTCAGTTCTTGATGGCTTCAATGTTTGCATATTTGCTTATGGACAGACCGGATCAGGAAAGACCTATACAATGGTAATAAGCTTCGCTAAGAATATATTTCATTATTTCTTAGGAAAGGGATAGACAGGCTAAGATCACTTTTTGTGATGTTTTGCAGAGTGGACCTAAAGTACTGAGTGAGGAAAGCGTTGGTGTTAACTACAGAGCATTGAATGACTTATTTAATCTTCAAGCACAGAGAAATGGGACAATCAATTACGAAATTTCTGTGCAGATGATTGAGATCTACAATGAGCAAGTGAGAGACCTCCTTCAAGATAGTGGAAACAGAAAATATCCTTTTTATGATCGAAAGTTTTAAACTCTGGTGTATTCGGTAAAAAGTAGTTCTCTGCTGTTCTCTATTAATCTTACTCATTTGATGCATATCTTGAGCCTCCTTAACGTTGAGCTACATTGGAAATAAGAAATACTTCACAAAAAGGACTTGCAGTTCCAGATGCAAGCATAGTTCCTGTCATATCGACTTCTGATGTTGTTGAGCTGATGAATCAAGGGCAAAGGAACCGTGTAGTAGGTTCAACAGCTATCAACGACCGAAGCAGCCGCTCCCATAGGTGTGCACGAACATACCTTGCTCAAACTTAGAAGTACTTACATGTATAGTTATGCTTTATAATCCTGACTGAAACCTACATGCAGTTGCCTGACTGTTCATGTTCAAGGACGTGACATAACATCTGGCGCAATCTTGAGAGGCTGCATGCATCTTGTTGATCTAGCCGGTAGTGAAAGAGTTGATAAATCGGAAGTTGTAGGAGATAGACTGAAGGAGGCACTGTACATAAACAAGTCACTTTCAGCACTGGGGGATGTGATTGCATCCCTGGCCCAGAAAAACTCGCATGTCCCTTACAGAAACAGCAAGCTTACCCAGCTTTTGCAAGATTCTCTAGGTAGTCTGCAAATTCAGTTTCCTACATTTTCACTTTTTAGTACTTAATCAATGGGATAAATAGTGTTGGAATGTTTAGGTGGACAAGCAAAAACACTGATGTTTGTGCACATAAGCCCGGAACCAGATGCTGTCAATGAGACAATAAGCACCTTGAAATTTGCTGAACGAGTTGCCTCTGTTGAGCTTGGAGCGGCAAAAGCAAATAAAGAAGGTGGTGAGGTTCGGGAACTCAAAGAACAGGTGCTTACCTATTTCTGAGTTTCGGTTTCTGTGAATTAGCTACAGACACTGCCATTTAGATGTATAAGAAACTTCCATTATTTTTGCTCATTTCAGATTGCTTGCCTCAAGGCAGCATTGGCCAAGAAAGAAGGAGAAACAGAAAACATTCGGAGCACACAGTCAAGTCCAAACATATATAAAATTAGCAGAAGCAACATAACACCCTTATTCCCGAAAAATAGACAGCCAATGGAAGAAGTTGGAAACATAGAGGTAATTATTTTCCAGCCAATGTCAACTCTTTATCACGCGTGTCACAAAAAATATATTTAAAAAAGAGTTCTGTGGTCTAGTTGTGGCTGCAATTTCGTGGAAAAAATGGCATCCATGCAGTCCAATATCTACAACACTAAGCCTATAGCTTGAGAAAGTGAAAGCCTTCTAAGATGGAAATGCTTGACAAAAGAAGCATGTCATTTATTGGATAATATGGTTTTGTTGATAGAGGTCTCAAATTTAGAGAATACATGGAAGTGGTTAGATTTCTCCAACTGAGAAAAGATAAATTCTACCATCATTAGATTTTTAATACTTTGAGATCCAAAGCTCTAATTTAGATTTAATGTTTCTTTTTTTAGGTCCTGAGCAATGTCACCCCAATTCAAAAAAAGCTAAAATTTGATTTGCCTGGACCTGGCATCCTCGCTGAGAACAACTCAGCTAACTGGGTAGACAATTGCAATGGTCTTCCTAAAGAAACAGGATCAGTTGGCTGGGTTGATAAGGCAGCTGTTGGTGGCAACCAATTTGAGAATGGCAATCCTATACCAGAGCTGGAGCCTGATCTCGTCACACAAACCCCGCTCCCGACTTCCTTCTATCAAAGACACACTCCTGGGAAACAAAGGTGTAGGATTGAGCCAGTACCAAGGCAGGACTCAGACGAATTTGTTGGTGTTACTAGTTGTTCCTTGGACCAAGAAATGTTGCTGTCAGCCAGTGGCCTGAAGCGTGCTGGTGTTACCAATGGAAGCATTTCAAGTAAAAAGAAGCCTCAAACAAAGAATGTAAATAATATGACAATGAGGTGAAGCCAGCTTCTTGTTTATATTCATGAAACAATTTTTTGCACATGATTAGGTGAATTTAACCTGTTTCTGCTTGTTTTGAATCACCAGGAGTGCAAATCCAGCATGCAAGTCACCAGTACCACAATCACAGAAAAGACTACAAACACCAATCAGGAGCAGTAAACATATTTTGACAGGTACCGATGAAAGAAGAACTCCAAATAGAAAACTTAACATTGCAAAGTAACCAATCAATGTGAAGGTGGATTTTGTTGCTACCACACCCTCATCGGTGATGACATCAGATCGGCAGAAAGCTTTTTAAAGAAGAATCCTCTTGAAACTCCCTGGAAGGATCAACAGTATAGACTGATTCACATTCGCTGGATGAGTTGTTTTATTACACCAACTAGAATATGGATAAAAGACCTCCCAGAGAACAGAAAGAAGATAAACATGAAGTTTCATATGTGGGATGTCTTTCTTCCACACTAGAAATTACTGTTGTACCATTTGTTCACGAGCACAACACCTTGTAAGTAGTTCCTTCTTATAAACGAGCTATGCTTATAGCATTTTTTTAGTTGTTTTTTTCAGTAGCATGTAACAGAGGCATCCCTTTTATTTTAAAAAGTATTGCCTCCATGGAAGTTCAGAAGAAAGAGTGAATAAACTACATGCTTTTGCATGGTCTTGACTCCTGAGTTCATAGTATATAACAACTAAGATCCATAAATCTTTCTGTGGAACTATTGTTGCTACCAAATCACAATACAAGCTCCATTATGTAGAGATGCTGGACTATTTGACAACATCACTGCTACTTTCAACTAACAAAGTTATATACCTAATCAGTACCATGGAGTACAACATCAAGATGGATATTTTATCCACACTTTGTTTTGACACGACATCTATCCACGCTATTTACCAGTATTATATTGTTGGTACCAGCCTTGGCCTTCCCAGGGGGCTATGTAGACCCCTTCTGGAGGCCCTGGAGAGTCGTCCTACAGATGCTAGCTTCAATGCTGCCTTGATCTTGACCCATTTACGTGGTGACAAAGGTGTCGTGGGTCCTTCACTGCTAATAATCTTGGAAATGAAGCGATGAATGAGCTGCTCATCTTCCACCGAGTCAAAGCTGTTTGTTCTTGATGGCTGAAAGCCAGTAACAACTTGATGTGACTGCATTAGTGTTTGGCCATTGAACAGTAGGTCAGGTTGGTTGCTCAAATTCTCTCCTGCAGATGTCATTAAGAGCTAATTAGATTCCGAGTAAGTCAGCATCAAAATGAGTAATTAGCAGTAAAGGTGATGTATCAGAGAAATTACTGTTGCTTGTAAGATGGAAGTGATGCCGTGTAGAATCTGTGTCTGTATAGGTAGATGTTGAACTACCGACAGAAAAGCTCTACAGGTGCAAAAGAGATGTGATCTTGTTCAGTTTAAGAGTATGAACTATTCAGCTTCAACTTATATTCAGATTCACTTTTCATAGACGTTACTTCTGAAACGAAAAGTTACTGTAAGGAAAATTGGATCTTACACTATATGGTTCTTCAGAGATATGAGAACGCTGCTGTCCGTGCTGACCAAATTGCATAGCAACCTGGCCTTCCTGAATGTTGTCATGAACAATAGAAGAAGGAGCAGCATCTGGACAAAAATCTGTTCCTCCGTCATTTGGCATACGCAACTGCGTGACTCTTGGTCCAGATAAGAAAGTTCCTTGGCTTGGATTATATGGTATAAACTTGTTTGTGAATACTTGATGGCTAACATCATTCAAAATCTGACCATGCAGAAATCTTGACATGTCCACTGAAGCCTGCATGAAAAAATTGGTAGCAGCGTCTTAGAGTACTCTCTATATGTTTCTTATCATTTACCACAATTTATGTTGAATACTTACATCAGTGGTTCGATTGAAAGACCGAAATCTCTCGGATTCAAATCCTTTGCTAGCAGAGAATTCTTCTGGAAACCTACTGTATTGACCTGCCAATGAAATGAAATCAATGACCGAAATTCCTAAGGAACAAATTACAGCTATTGCATGAACCTCATAGATCAGGCCAGGTGTTACCATAGTTCAGCATCTGCTGATTCGGAAGAACATTACTCGACACAGAAGCACCCTTTGTGTGAAAACTATGAAGTGGTACAGGACAGTCGTTGATCATCTTGTGATCATATTGAATATCCTTCATATTTTCATAAGCCACTTGCTTTAGAGCCTCGACTAAATTCTGTGAACAAAAAACACCAAATGTTAGAGCATTAGTGAGAAAATCTCCAGCTTGAAGTATGTGAGGATATACATCACCTTCTCTACTTGGAAAAGCTTATCTAAGGGCTTGTAACAATCAGGAAATTTCACCCCGACAAGCTGAAGTTTGGCATCAAAGAAAAGTCCCATGTTTCTTTCCTTAATTTCATACAAGTGGAGAGTGTCGCCTACTTCACACGTCATGGCATGTCCTATGATGGCTTTCCAAGCTGCCTTTGACATCTTGCTGAAAGCCTATAGATAGACGAGAAACCCAAAGATCTTCAATATCTATACAAAAAGATCACGTGATATTTCTTAACAGACAAACCTCTAGAACCTTTACCTGCAATAGCTTGTTCTCATTCTTCATATAGGAATGTAAAAACTTCTGCACAGTGTCAATTCCACTGTCTGATAAGGCTTGGTGGTAAGCCCCATTCTTACCAATCCTTTCCAAGCGCCAAACTTCGTCGTCCAGCAATGGCGGGTAGTGCTTTTCAAAACCTGCAACAACAGCGAGACGCATATGATCAGTCTCAGCTCGAAATGAAGAAGGTGCATTTCTGAAGAAAGAACAATCTATCTGTTAGTCATACCTTCCACCCTGCGCTCCTTCACGCGAAAAGGCTCTGTGATTCCTTCAAGAACTTTCTCTCCAGAAGCATTCACAAGCCTCAGGCCCAGCCTGAACTTCTTCGTGCTTGTGAAGCTGGAGTTGTCAGTGAAGTTTGCATTTTCAAGGAAAGCCTCCCCTCCACTGAACTTCAGCGTCAGATCACCGTTAAGGAGTTTCGCGCTCTTCTCTCGCCCCCAGACTATATGCTTGTTGAATTCTTCAGGGGTCCAGCATTCCTCATTTTTAGCATTGAAATTGCCATGGAGGACTACAACCTCAACCCTAGCTGAAGAAAGATGACCAAACCTGACGATACTTGTCTGATTGTTTTCGAGGTTTTCAACTATGGCCACCTTAAGAGCTGATCCATCATTGGCTTCCAACTTCATCATGGTGTACACAGGTTTCAGACCATTCAGGAACATGAGCTGATACCTCGGACGCTGGTTCCAGCCTAGTAGTAGCCTACATATAGTTTACAAAATAAATTGAGCAAACGAACATACTCAGGGCGTATTTTATTGGACTTTTTTCGAGGCTATTTAGTAGCAGAGACTAGCATAAAAAACTTCTCAAGAATGAAATCAAATTTGATCATAACAAAAGACAAGTATGTCACCTTGGAGGTGCTGCTGCGGTGTTCAAATGCCTTGATATTGCTTTCTCTACCTCCTCTGAAACCTGAAAAAGCAAAGGACAGAAAATAATAATTATAAAATGAACAAAAAGTATCAAGGAAGATTCGCATGCTTGGTCTCTCTGCAGGTCGCAAAAATATCACAAAGAAATATAACAGGCTTTATTTTTAGCTGTTCGATGGAACAGTTTGTCTGAACATTCTGCCTTAATCACAGTAAGTATCAGAAGTTTCTAGCCTTAACAAGAGCGGGTACTGAAAATTCTCGCAAACAGCCGCAATGTAAAAAAAGAAGATCGAGACAGGAAGAGAAATACTAACCACTCTCTGAACCATATTACTGAAAAATGGCAGGAACATGGGCATGAACTCGCCCCCAATGACCCCTCTGAAACCAAACAGCCCCTGACCCATGGTCGTCTTGCCCCTCAACTGCCTGCCACCAAAACGATCCAGGTTCAGTAAAAAAAAACAAAAAAAAACTTCAAGACCGATCAGCTCAGGATCATATAAAAGTTGACCAGCCGACAGACGTTGACTTGAGCACAAAAAGTAAAAAGAAGCGAAGGCAGACTCACATGACAAGCGACCTCCAACGCTTGCCAGGGCGGGAGAGCTCGCCGCCATCGTCGGAGTCGTCGCCGGAGCAGGACCAAGGACGGAGGCGCTTGGAAGAAGCCATTGGGGAAGAAATGGTGGAGAAGTCCGTTGGCAGGGGCTGATATAGAGGAGCAAGAGGAAGGGGGCAGGAAATGGAGGGAAACCTGCAGGAACAAGCTGGGAAAGTTCTCTGATTTCAGTGGTTTTTTTTTCGGGCTTATACGTGGTAGCGTTTGAATTGTCTATGTTTGCAGCACTTGTAATTTTCAATTGGAGGTTCGTTTGTTCTCTGGTCAGTTTTTCTTGTTTTTGTGGCGGTGCCTGTTGGAACATTTCTTCCTCCTCTTCTTCTTCCCTTTGTAGTTGACGACAACACAAAAAAGGCAGCAGCTCTGTACATTCCTCTCTTGGAGTACGTATGTTCCAACTTTTTTTAGCAAAATTATGTCCTGGCGAGGATTCGTCTGCAGTTCCTATAGACTGACGTCGATGAGTAGAGAATGATTTTCTTAGAATAATCTTTGCCTAATGTCAAAAAAAAAACTTTGCCAGTGAACTGCCGCAGCCCAGCAAGGCAACAAGTACATATCTGATCAGTGAGCCCACTTCATGGACTAAGTTTGCTTACAGTCGTTTGGAGTGTTCATGGAAATTTCACTTAATTAAGAGCATCTCTAACAGCAGTCCTATTATAGTCTCCATGTCCTAAAAACCGATTTTTAGGACAGGACCTTCAACAGCTGCCATATCACCTGTCCTATTTTGCCCTATCCTTTCCAAATCAGCCCGCGCACGACCAACCGCCAATCTGAAAAATTTCAGCCCCCACCCGCCATTCCGATGCGCCGCCGCCGCCGATTTGTGCCTCCTGCCACCACCCTGGCCGCCGAGCTGGCCGCCGCCGCCGCCCTGGCCCGCCGATTCGTGCCTCCACCCTCCGTTCCGGTCCAAATCGACACCCGGAGTCGGCCGGCTGGTTCTGCAGCAGAGGCTCGATTGCGCCCGACAAGGAGCACCGGCGCCGGAAGCAGCAGAGGATGGAGGAGCTCCGCGCGGACCTGACGAGCTCGCCGCGACAACGCGCGCCTCCGCGTCGAGGCAGCCGCGCTCGCGAGACGGTAGCCTCCTGCTTCGGCGCGGCGCGGCGCCTCGAGGAGCTCGTCCACGACTGGGGAGATCTTCTTCTCCAAAAATGGAGGGGACCGGGACCAGCTGCGGCGGGACGTGGAGCTTCTGCGTGAACGGAGGAAGCCAGAACCACGGCCTCCAAGTCCTCGGCGTTGCTGGGTGGCGGCTCCGGCGCGGAGGATGAGTGTGAGGAGGAGATTGGCGGGCTCAGGCTGCTGCGGGACGGCGGAGGCGTCGCCGGCCTGGAAGCACGCGCAGCTCCAGGTCAGCAGCCGGTGCCGGTGCGTGCGCCGCAGGTTCGCCTTCAACACGGCCATCTCTCTCGCCGAGGACGGGCATGTCGTTCCTGCACTTGGTTCATCTCCGTCCGTTCGTGTCCACGGTGTGTAGAGGTCTTCTTTAAGGACATCTCCTACGGGGCTGCTCAATTGCCCCGGACAGGCCGGATTTGAGCAGGCCTGGACAAAACCAGGACCCTGTGGGGCTGCTCATTTCTCGAATCTGTCTGCGTCGTGTCCAGTCCAGGTTTGAGCAGCCGCGGACACGACGCGGACGCCCGCACGCCCCCGCCTCTTCGCGGTCAAACTGCCCGGCCCCACCGGTCAGTGACCCGTGGACCCTTGGCATCCCCCCACCGGTCTTATTTAATGTGGCCGCCGCCTCCACCGTCCCCCACACTGCTCCCACAACTCCATGCCACCACCGCCATGCACAGCACCCCCCCCCCCCGCCCTAGCCGCCATGGGGAAGGGGAGATGGTGGCTTGGCAAGGGCGCCAACTACCACGAGGCGGGGAGCTCTCGCCGCTCCTCGCAGTCTCCGGCTCCACCAGCATTGCCGCCACCGCCACCGCCCGCGCCCGCCGCCGCACCGCGCGCCACCGCACCTCCGGCACCTCCCCGACGCGTCCGGCCTTACCTCGGCAAGAGGAAGTGCCAGTGGTACTGGGACAACGCGATCCCAGTACCATGGCCGGACGTCCACCTCTTCGAGGGGTGGCACCTGAATCCGGAGCGGATTCCGGTGCCGCCCGTCCCGAAGTGGGGACTCGAGAGGGAGGTGGAGATCCTCCGGCGGCGCGACCTGCTGTCGGACGACCTCCGCCACGACTCTGCCTACGCCGTCAACAGTAGGAACTGCGACACCTGGTTCCATGCCGAGCACGACCAGCGGCGGAGGGGCTACTTCGGGGTGCGGCACGCCAGCGGCCCAGCGCTGTACCCGCCGCCCTCCCCACCTCGCGGCGACAACAGGTACGCGCCGCCGCCTCCCCCGAGCGTCAAGATGGAGGAAGACGGTGACGACGCCGCCGCGGAGGAGGAGGAGAGGGCCCTCGCCCAGGCCATCGAGGAGTCCAAGCGGGAGGCGGGGGAAGCCGCCGCGGAGGAGGAGAGGGCCCTCGCCGACGCGTTGGCCGCCGTCGCCGCGCAGCAGGACATGGAGCGGCAGGAGGCGCGGCAGGCGATGGAGGAGGAGGACCGCGGCGAGGTCCCCGACTGGTTCATGCCACTAGTTGGCATGCGCTGGCAGTGGACCGGTCCAGCGGACGAGCCGCCGCCGCCGCCGGAGCAGCCGCAGACTCCACCGCGCCGCCAGGGGATGCCCGCGCACCTCGTCCAGGACCCGGACTACGTCATTCTTGAGTAGTCCGGCGTAGAAGTCCGGCCACCGGCCGCCACTGGCTTATCCAGTGGCTAGTTTATATAATTTTTTTTCTTTTTTTAAAGTGTTAAACAATGGGCACGGTGGCCCCTACGCAATCGTTGCCTCGTGTCCGGCATGAAATGAGCACCCCTGTAGGGTGCACCTGTTTCGACCCGTGTCCGCGCAGTGTCCGAGGCTTCTCAACGGACAAAACCCGGACCAAATCGGTCCGGATTTGAGCAGCCCCGTAGGAGATGTCCTAAGCTAATTAAGATTTGCTTTGATCTGAATCCTTAGCTAATTAAGAATTGATTGATTTTTCAATTGCTTCACCACGAGTAGTTCTCCGGCGGTGTTCCGGTGACAATTTGGTCATTGCCCCGCCACCAATAGCTTTTCGTTGATGCAGTGCATCCGCTGGTAACTCCAATTCGACCAATCATACCCGAATTTTTCAAATTTGTGTTCAAATTATGATTCATAATTTAAATTGTGTTTGAATATTTATGAAATTTGTCTAAAATAGGTCATATGATAGGGCATTTGTTGGAGAAGAGCTGCCCTAAAATAGGTCAACTGAAAAAGTGAAAAACTACTCGGTGTCCTAAAAACACTAAAATAAGTGTCATATATGTGGTAAAACGACATATAGGATAGGCCAGCCGCTAGATATCCTTAGATGGCACAAGTTATGGACGTCGAGTGTGCCGACATAAAATCTCCGAAACAAATTCGAAGAATCATTGACATACGGCCGACAGCGAGATGCGCCTACATATCCCTGCTTTGGTCCACCGATTCAGAGCCATCAACGTCTCTGACTTGCTAAACCGGGCATAAGAGGAGGTCTCTAAATTTGTGTCCGACGTCTCTAATTAAAGTTCAACTAAAATGTGACGGACAGGTATCCGGTTAAATTGAGGTAGCTGAGCACAACATCACCCTCTAAACCAACACCCAAAAAAGATTAACCTGCTGCGGTGATTTTGCAAAGTTTAAATTAGACCATATATTTGTTAGATTCATACGATTTAAATATAGAAAATATATAAATTATCACACACAAGTTTAATACAATTGTAAAGTTTAAGTACGAATCAAACAACACATGAAAATTTCACAACGTCGCACAAGTGATTGGGACGTTGTTTGCTTTGATCGCCCACAAGTGTACCACGAGGTCATCGTGCAGCTGGTCGTTCCTTGTTCCATCATGAATTTGTTGCGATGGCACGCCCGGCTGTGGTACGGTCATAGGCTTTGGAATTCAAACATCTCATTGATCAATGCCTCCTTGTATCACATTTATTTTTGATGATCACGCACGCCATTCACGATCTCACACATTTGATCTAGTGACCATGAAAGACAAGGTAGCGGACAACGGCAAATCTGACCTGGAGCACATCAAATGCCTGCTCTACATCTTTATGGGTTGACTCTTGCCTCCGTGCAAAATGATAATTTGCTTCACCGAAAGGTTACATATAGTCTTTATAAAGATTGACCACCTAGGATAGATGTCGTCGACAAGTTAGTACACTTTGTCGTAATTATGCCCATTGATCATGTAGTTGCATGGTGGAGTCAAGTCTTGACAAAGTTTGAGAAACAACGGGGAGTGTTGTAGCACAGTGCGCTCATTGGTGGCACCGGTCATCCCAAAAAATGCATGTCAAATCCAAAGATCATATTCTGACTGAAGGGGATCGTGTGCAGAAAACAAAAAAATTCCTAACAACGATATCCTTAAACTAGCCAAGATCTACACTATGCAGATATAGTAGTACGGCGGAGATCGGAATACATACCCTCGTAGACCGAATAGTGGGGATTACGCTCCCGCACAAGCGTTGACGACGAAGACGACGTAGCTGACCTCTAGGTCGCGGAGAACTCGGCGCGACGAAGACGACGAAGATGACCCCGAGGTCGGGTGGAGGAAGTAAACCTCCGAGTACCGCTAGCGCAGCACCTCGCAGGGCGTCACACACATACGGTGGAGACGACGGCCTCCGAAGCTTCAGTCCAGGACGAGCAGCGGAAGACTTGGACCGGAACACCAGCAGCGCGGCAGCGGGCTATGGTGGAAGAGATCCCCCTCCTCTACTCGGCGCGACTCCGACAAAGGGAATCACGAGATCGAGAAAGAATTAGAGAATTAATTGGTGAATTAAAAGGCCAGGGGTGCCCCTTCTTATATAGGCTCCCAGGAGGAGCCAACCTTGCCAGCCATGCAATGTGGGACTATCCTCCATTGCGTGGTGCGGCCAAGACAGGTGCGCCGCCCCTAGGTAGGCCCCATTTGGCTCACCTAGGCCGGCCAAGCCTCCCCCACAAAATTCCCTTGAGGTCCCCCCCCCCCCCCATGGGCCTTCTTTCGACCAGAAGACCCATTTAAGAAAATCAGCCTAAATAAATTCGAAAATAAATATATAAAATCATATTTAGACATTAATTACACTAATTAATATCAAATATATTATATATAATTTATTCTAGCTCTGAAAACTCTTTCGTCGCTGCCCGATCTCCATCGGACCATTCCCGGGACGTTCCCGGTGATCTCTTTCCTTTCCGGTTGTCTTGTCGAAACCCGTTAAGTGTGTTACCCTAGCGGTTCGATATAATAACAGGTATGATCAAGACTCCTCTATGATCAACGACTAACTCGTAGGCCTGGACCCCATGAATTAATCCCTGTGATATAACGAATGCCTTTCATCTATCAAAACTGGACGTCTAGTCTTAAACCCTTTGTCATGGCGATACTTAGCGTGTCCGAGCATCATTCTCAGATATCTTCATACCTATCCTGATCTCGTTACCGACATCGCTATCTTCTACTCGTCTATGATATTATGTCAGTTGGTGACCTAGTCACATGTTTGCAAACTCATTTGACATAATCTCACCGAGTGGGCCCTAGAGTATCTATCCGGCTATGTGGACTGACAAATCCCGCCGTTGACCCCTCGTATCAACTACCCCCTTCCGATACCCAAAAGTATCACCGTTATTATCACACTATATAAGATATGACGTTTGGTGCGATCAAAGTATCTTCCAGGGATAACAATAAGAGTTGATCTCATGGTTTTAAGGCGTAATGACTATGTCCTATAAATACTGGGTATGTCCATCACATCGTTACACCTAACGATATGACTTCCATTGCCGACCGGCGTCATGCCCTATGATAGGGAAACCTCGATCATCAATCGCGCAACGAAACTAGTCTTAGTAGAGGCTACTGAAGGGGATCGTGTGCAAAAAACAATAATTTTCCTACCGACGATATCCTTAAACTAGCCAAGATCTATTCTATGCAGATATAGTAGTACGAACGGAGATCGGAATACGTACCCTTGTAGACCGAAAGCGGGGATTACGTTCCCGCACAAACGTTGTCGATGCAGACCGACGAAGCCGACCTCAAGGTCGTGTAGAGGAAGCAGGCCTCCGAGTACCGCTAGCGCAGCACCTCGCAGGGGGTCGCACACGTACGATGGAGACGACGCCTCCGAAGCTCCAGTCCAGGACGAGCAGCGGAAGACTTGGACCGGAACACCAGCAGCGCGGCAGCGGGCTATGGTGGAGGAGATCCCCGACTCCTCTTGCTCGGCGCGGCTCAGACTTGGGAACCACGAGATCGAGAGAGAAATCAGGAATTAATTGGTGAATTAAAAGGCTGGGGGTGCCCCTTCTTATATAGGCTCCCAAGGGGAGCCAACCTTGCCAGCCAGGCAATGTGGGACTATCCCCACATAGCCTGGTTCGGCCAATGGAGTGCGCCGGCCCCCTGGTGGGCCCCTTGTGGCCCACCTAGGCCGGCCCTCCTAGCCCCCACCGAATTCCCCTAGGGAATTTTCCCCAATTGGGCATTCTTTCGTCCGGAAGGCCCATTTAGGGAAATCTGCCTTAATAAATTCGAAATTAAATATATAAAATCATATTTGCATATTAATAACACTAATTAATATCAAACATAATATATATAATATTTCCTAGCTCCGAAAACTTTTTCGGCGCTGTCCGATCTCCATCGGACCTCTCCCGGGACGCTCCCGGTGATCTCCTTCCTTTCCGGTTGTCTTGTCGAAACCCCTTAAGTGTGTTACCCTAGCGGTTCGATATAATATCAGGTATGATCAAGACTCCTCAATTATCAATGACCAATCCGTAGGCCTGGACCCCATGAATTAATCCCTGAGATATAACGAATGACTTTCATCTATCAAACCTGAACGTGAAGTCTTAGACCTTTTGCCATGGCGATACTTAGCACGTCCGAGTGTCGTTCCATAGATATCTCCATACCTAATCCCGACCTCGTTACCGACGATGCTATCTTCTACTCGTTCATGATCTCATGTCTCCGTGACCTAGTCACATGCTTGCAAGCTCATTAGACAAGATCTCACCGAGTGGGCCCGAGAGTATCTATCCTGCTACGCGGACTGGCAAATCCGGCTCTTGATCCCTCGTCTCAATACTCCTTTCCAATACCCAAAAGTATCACCGTTATTGTCATACTAAATAAGATACGACGTTTGGTGCAATCAAAGTATCTTCCGGGAATATCAATAAGAGTTGATCTCACGGTCAAAGGCGTAACGACTACGTTCTCCAAATCTGGGTATGTCCATCACATCGCTCTCCAGCGATATGACTCTCATTGCCGACCGGCGCCATGCCCCATGACCGGGAAACCTCGATCATCAATCGCGCAACGAAACTAGTCTTAGTAGAGGCTACTAGGGACCTGGTTGTTTACGCATCACACCCGCATCAATGTTTCCGCTTAATACGGTTCTAGCATGACACAAAAACCTATTATGAACAAACGAGATATGATAAAGAATACACTTTATTAATTGCCTCTAGGGCATATCTCCTTCAGTCTCCCACTTGCACTAGAGTACAACTTAATCTAGATTACAACTTGGTAAAAGCCTAACACCCATAGCTAATTGGTGTTGTTCATGCTTATCAAGCGGGAGAGGCTTCGTCAGCGGATCTGCCACATTCAGATCCGTATGCACTTTGCAAATCTTCACATCGCCTCCTTGTACGTACTGACGTATCACGTGGAAGCGTCGGAGAATGTGTTTGGCGGTGGAGTGAGACCTTGGCTCCTTGGCGTTCGCAATGGCACCCGTATTGTCGCAGAAGAGGACCACGGGGTCTTGCACGCTCGGGAACACTCCAAGTTCGATGACGAACTTCCTCAGCCACACAGCTTCATTCGCGGCCTCGCAGGCAGCAATGTACTCCGACTCCATTGTAGATTGTGCGACTATGGGTTGCTTCCCACTTCTCCAGCACACGACGCCTCCATTCACCTTGAACACGTAACCTGTCTGTGACTTACAGTCATCGGGGTCTGAGCAGAAACTTGCATCTACGTAACCCGTTACGCCAAGTTCCTCATCACAGCCACCATACACAAGGAACATTTCCTTTGTCTTATTGAGATACTTAAGAATGCTCTTAACAGCTACCCAATGCGGCATTCCAGGATTACTCTGGAACCGGCTTGTCAAACTTAGAGCTAATGCCACATCTGGTCTAGTACTCAACATTGCATACATGATCGATCCTATGGCTGAAGCATAAGGATATTTTGTCATTTCGGCCTTACCCAGTTCCGTCACCGGACACTGCGCCTTACGCAATATCTTATTCTTGATAACCGGCAGAGAACCCTTCTTTGCCTTCTCCATATGAAAACGCTTCAATATTTTATCAAGATAAGTACTCTGACTTAGTGCTAATAGGCGCCTTGATCTATCACGATAGATTTTTATGCCTAAAACATACGCAGCTTCTCCTAAGTCCTTCATGGAAAACTTACTGTTTAAATATTCCTTCACGCTATTCAGAAGTTTCACATCATTCCCTATTAGCAATATGTCGTCAACATACAGTGCTAAGAACACAACCGAGATCTCACTCATTTTCTTGTAAATACAGGTCTCTTCCACATTCTGGATAAATCCAAAACCTTTGATTACCTCATCAAAGCGAAGATTCCAGCTCCGAGATGTCTGCTTCAATCCATAGATGGATCTCTGAAGCTTGCACACCTTGTTAGCACTTCCTGGATCGACAAAACCTTCCGGCTGTACCATGTACAACTCTTCCTCAATGTTTCCATTCAGGAAGGCCGTTTTGACGTCCATCTGCCAGATTTCATAATCATAGTAGGCAGCTACCGCTAACAAAATCCGAATAGACTTAAGCATCGCTACCGGTGAAAAGGTTTCGTCGTAGTCAATTCCATGAACTTGTCGGAAACCCTTTGCGACAAGCCGAGCTTTATAGACGGTCACATTACCATCAGCATCAGTCTTCTTCTTAAAGATCCACTTATTCTCGACGGCCTTGCGCCCTTCGGGAATATCCACCAAAGTCCACACTTGGTTATCATACATGGATCCTATTTCGGATTTCATGGCTTCAAGCCATTTCTCGGACTCTAGACTCTCCATCGCCTCCTTGTAGTTCGTAGGTTCGTCTTGCTCGACTAGAATGACGGTGCAAACCATATTGCCATACCATTCTGGTGCGATTCGAGATCTACCAGACCTACGAGGTAGAACATCTTCCTCGACAGTTTCTCCCACTCCTTCCACGGAGGACGTTTCCGGAATTGCTTCCGTTGCGCCACTCGGAATCTCGAGTTCAGGATCAACGATTTCATCGAGGTCTACCTTCCTCCCACTTACTCCTTTCGCGAGAAACTCCTTCTCTAGAAAGGCACCGGTCTTCGCGACAAAAGTTTTGCCCTCACCTTGGTTGTAGAAGGTGTACCCAACGGTTTCCCGCGGATATCCCACAAAGACGACTTTCTCCGACTTCGGTTTGAGTTTATCGGGCTGTAGTTTCTTAACGTACGCCTCACAACCCCAAACCTTCAGAAACGATAACTTAGGATTATGGCCATACCATAATTCATACGGCGTCGTTTCAACGGACTTGGACGGAGCCCTATTTAAAATGAATGCGGCTGTTTCTAACGCATAACCCCAGAAGGACACTGGCAGATCGGTAAGACATCATAGATCGGACACTATCCAGTAGAGTACGATTACGTCGCTCGGACACACCGTTTCGCTGCGGCGTTCCGGCGGGCGTAAGTTGGGGCACTATGCCATAACTCTTCAGATGTGTGCCAAACTCAAAACTCAAGTACTCTCCACCGCGATCGGACCGGAGATGCTTGATTTTCCTATTAAGCTGATTCTCAACTTCACTCTGGAATTCTTTGAACTTTTCAAACGTTTCAGACTTGTGTTTCATCAAATAGATATAACCGTATCTACTCAAGTCATCAGTGAAGGTGACGAAGTAACGATAACCATTGCGTGTCGAAACGCTCATTGGTCCACATACGTCTGTATGTATGATCCCCAACAAATCCGACGCCCGTTCAACGAAACCTTTGAACGGTGTCCTGGTCATTTTGCCCATGAGGCATGGTTCACATGTATCGAGGGATCCGAAATCCAACGAGTCCAAGAGTCCATCGGAGTGGAGTCGCTTCATGCGCTTTATACCAATATGACCAAGACGGCAATGCCACAAAAACATGGCGGTATCGTCACTACACTTAATTCGTTTGGCTTCTATGTTATGGATGTGAGTACTACGATCGAGATTCAACAAGAATAAACCATTACTCTCGGGAGCATCAACATAAAGGATATCATTCATATAAATAGCACAATTGCTTGGCACTGATTTAAATGAATAACCGTCTTGTAACAGGCAAGACCCACTTATAATGTTTACACTCAAGGATGGCACAAAATAACATTTATTTAAAACCAAAACTAATCCCGATGGTAGATGCAGAGGGAGCGTGCCGACAGCCACCACGTCGACTCTCGATCCGTTGCCGACGCGCATCGTCACCTCATCCTTCGCCAGCCGCCTTCTATTCCGTAACTCCTCCTGAGAGTTACATATATGAGCAACAGAACCAGTATCAAATACCCACGTATTGCTCCGGGCAGATGTAAGGTACACATCTATAACATGTATATCAAATATACCTTTCTCTTTGTCGACCGTCTTGCCAGACTTCCTATCCTCCAGATACTTGGGGCAGTTGCGCTCAGGTGATCCGATGGTCACCACCATCTTCTGCAGCTTGATTTCTAATTCGGCCACTTCGAGCATCTTCAGGATTTCCGACAGGGGTTTTGAAGTCCCTTTCATGCCGTAGTCCACTATGGCGTTCTTATAGCTAGGGGGCAGAGAAATCAGCGCCCTATCAATAACCAACTCCTCTGGGATCACACTTCCCAGATCACTCAGAAGTCGAGCGCAGCCAAACAACTTGGCCAAGTGCTCACTGATATTGCCGTGCTCTTCCATCTGGGCTGAGAAGAGAAGCACAGTTGCCTCGTACGTCTCAGCCTTGACTTGTCGTGCAAAAACAACCATGAGTTCAGTGATTATATCATAAGCACCCTTGTTCATGAAACGGTTTTGCAGGTCAGCCTCCATGGCAAAGAGCATGCCACTCTGGACATAAGAAGAAATCTCCGCCTTTACCCCATGGACAATCCTATCGATTTCCGGGGCGGTGCTAGGAAGATCACCTAAGGGGGTATCATGGATGTAGGCCACCTTGTGGGTTTCAAGGATGGACTTCAGATCGCAGAACCAGGACACGAAGTTAGACCCATCGGTTTTAAGCTTCTCTTTCTCAATGAACAGGTTCAGGTTAAAGGAGGGTTGAGACATCTACAATGGAATTTGCAACAACATAAGACTTTGTTCATAATAATTTTGAGTTATAGTATTTTAGAAAATAACTAACATAACTCCCACTCAAACGAACATCCCTCCTGGTCGTTTAAGCGATTATACGACCCCCATCCATTGCACCACCCCTCATCATCAAAGCCGGCGGCACAACTTCAAGAGTAGACAAAATCGTCCGTCACACCAATTTTGTGACTCGTGCTCGGCCTTTCGGCCTTCCTGTTCCGAGGCCATACCTCTGAGTATGCTAGGCTCGCCACCAAAGACCTCCACGCTGACGCTTGTGCAACATGGCTTACACCCACCGTATGCGAACAAAGATATGTCTGACACCCGATCATCACGGCCTGCCTCATAACGTAGAACTTTATTGGTGGTGCGCGTTGGAGGGAGAACACTAGTGGTATTTTGAAGGGATCATCTTATTCAGCTACCGCCGTGTAACACACACAATCACACAAAATAAGATGCACACAAAACATCAAATGTAATGCAATGTGATATAGTCCATCGCGCCATGGTCTTCTTGGCGCCCGCAGTTTATAAACAATTTAATAAACCTACCTTGACCATATCACATAGCCCCTGCAAAATAAAGTTAGACGCCTCTACTTTATCTTTTGCATATTTTACGTGGCTTGGGGCTTTCGTAAATAGAACCGCTTCATACCTACGAATGTTATGACCACAACAACGATCCAATAATTGCATGTTTAAGCATCCCTTTCGGGCCATCCATTGAAAATGCGAAGACCAACTAAAGAGAGAGAAACTGTCACCCGCCAGCCACAGATACGGTACAAGCCGTATGTCAGTAGTGGAACCAGTCTCGCGTAAGCGTACGCGTAAAGTCGGTCTGGGCCGCTTCATCAACTCAATGCCGCTGGAATACACAAGTGCACGCTAGAGGGTAGCAAATAACAGGAACGGTGCCCCCGTGCAGAGCACGGGTTCTAACAGCGTACAGCTATATCTTACGATAGATCGGCTCTGATACCACTGAAGGGGATCGTGTGCAGAAAACAATAATTTTCCTACCGACGATAACCTTAAACTAGCCAAGATCTATTCTATGCAGATATAGTAGTACGAACGGAGATCGGAATACGTACCCTTGTAGACCGAAAGCGGGGATTACGTTCCCGCACAAACGTTGTCGATGCAGACCGACGAAGCCGACCTCAAGGTCGTGTAGAGGAAGCAGGCCTCCGAGTACCGCTAGCGCAGCACCTCGCAGGGGGTCGCACACGTACGGTGGAGACGACGCCTCCGAAGCTCCAGTCCAGGACGAGCAGCGGAAGACTTGGACCGGAACACCAGCAGCGCGGCAGCGGGCTATGGTGGAGGAGATCCCCGACTCCTCTTGCTCGGCGCGGCTACGACTTGGGAACCACGAGATCGAGAGAGAAATCAGAAATTAATTGGTGAATTAAAAGGCTGGGGGTGCCCCTTCTTATATAGGCTCCCAAGGGGAGCCAACCTTGCCAGCCAGGCAATGTGGGACTATCCCCACATAGCCTGGTTCGGCCAAGGGAGTGCGCCGGCCCCCTGGTGGGCCCCTTGTGGCCCACCTAGGCCGGCCCTCCTGGCCCCCACCGAATTCCCCTAGGGAATTTTCCCCAATTGGGCCTTCTTTCGTCCGGAAGGCCCATTTAGGGAAATCTGCCTTAATAAATTCGAAATTAAATATATAAAATCATATTTGCATATTAATAACACTAATTAATATCAAACATAATATATATAATATTTTCTAGCTCTGAAAACTCTTTCGGCGCTGCCCGATCTCCATCGGACCTCTCCCGAGACGCTCCCGGTGATCTCCTTCCTTTCCGGTTGTCTTGTCGAAACCCCTTAAGTGTGTTACCCAAGCGGTTCGATATAATATCAGGTATGATCAAGACTCCTCAATGATCAATGACCAATCCGTAGGCCTGGACCCCATGAATTAATCCCTGAGATATAACGAATGACTTTCATCTATCAAAACTGAACGTGAAGTCTTAGACCTTTTGCCATGGCGATACTTAGCACGTCCGAGTGTCGTTCCGTAGATATCTCCATACCTAATCCTGACCTCGTTACCGACGATGCTATCTTCTACTTGTTCATGATCTCATGTCTCCGTGACCTAGTCACATGCTTGCAAGCTCATTAGACAAGATCTCACCGAGTGGGCCCGAGAGTATCTATCCTGCTACGCGGACTGGCAAATCCCGCTCTTGATCCCTCGTCTCAATACTCCTTTCCAATACCCAAAAGTATCACCGTTATTGTCATACTAAATAAGATACGACGTTTGGTGCAATCAAAGTATCTTCCGGGAATATCAATAAGAGTTGATCTCACGGTCAAAGGTGTAACGACTACGTTCTCCAAATCTGGGTATGTCCATCACATCGCTCTCCAGCGATATGACTCTCATTGCCGACCGGCGCCATGCCCCATGACCGGGAAACCTCGATCATCAATCGCGCAACGAAACTAGTCTTAGTAGAGGCTACTAGGGACCTGGTTGTTTACGCATCACACCCGCATTAATGTTTCCGCTTAATACGGTTCTAGCATGACACAAAAACCTATTATGAACAAACGACATATGATAAAGAATACACTTTATTAATTGCCTCTAGGGCATATCTCCTTCAGCTACTAGGGACCTGGTTGTTTATCTACCACACCTGTATTAATGTTTCCGCTTAATACAGTTATAGCATGGTGTAAAACATGTAATGAACGATTGGGATATTGCCAATAAACTATGTTTATTAAGTGCCTCTAGGGCATATTCCCTTCAGTCTCCCACTTGCACTAGAGTAACACTTAATCTAGTTTACAACTTGGTAAAAGCTCAACACCCATAGCATCTTGGTGCCTGCTCGCCTTGTGGAAGAGGAATACAGTCAATAGATCTCACACATTGAGACCTATATGTGCTTTGCAACACTTCTATGTCATCTAGTTTGACATCATCATGTATCTTACGATGACGGTGAAATATATCCCAATGGACGGAGTGAGACTCAAGCATTCGCGTAGCATGCGCCTTAAAAGTCTAAGAGATTTATTAAGGGGTCCACCTATGCTCAGAAAACTGCTCAGTTCAATCACACTTGCTACTTCTGAAGTCGCAATATATTTCTATACCTATGTAGATTATGCGACAGTGCATTCATATGCGACTTCGCAAATTAACCATGTATATTTTCAAAATAAAGGACATATCCTATATGAGATTTCTAGTCGCATGGGTCAGTGTCATAACTTGCATCATCGTAACCGCTCTACGGCAAGTTGTCTTTCCACTCTTACCCTTTACTAGAAAACATATCTTCAGTTCTCATAGACACTGAAGAATAAACTTAACGTTTGTTCATTGATCCACACAAGGATCACTCTAGAACCTGTTCTTGAACCAAGAACTCGGGTCACACTAAGTCGAGCTTTCAGTCTGATAGACTCTATGTCTGATACATAGAGAATGTCGAACATCATTTTCTATCAATTAAAAAAAGCCAAGATTAACTTAATATTTTACCTAGTCATACAAGTAAGAACCTCTTTCTTTACTTGTCCTATTCTAAAACACTTCAGAATCCTGACTTAGGAAATATTCCGACTTAATGTTATTAAGCCCCTTGCGATCTATACAGTTCTAAATCGGATGCCTAATACTCCTAACTTCATTTCATAGAAAATTTAATCACTTAAATAATCCTTTAAACTCTACTAGAGGATCTGTGTCATTCAAGATGTCGTTACATACAAAATCACGAATGACACCTAGCTCCCACTCAAATATGCCTTCCGCATATAAGATCATGGAAGAGCTACTTAGCTCCCACTCAAATATGCCTTCCGCATATAAGATCAAGGAAAGCTACTTTGCTCCCACTCACTTCTTTGCAAATGTAGGTTTCTTCAACTATTTTGGACAACTCCAAAATCCTTTGATCACATTATCAAAGTGAAGATTCCAACTCCGATATGCTTGCTTCAGCCCATGAATGGACCACCGAAGTTTGCATACATGTTTAGCATCCACAGGATCACCAACTCTTTCTTAATGACACTATTAAGAAACATGGTTTCATTATCCATCTATCAATTTCTCATTCGAAATTATAGTGATTGCTAAACGACCCAGAATAGATTTAGTCTTTGCCACATGAGACAAACTCTCATGTGGTCAACTTTTGAATCTGTCGGAACTGTTTCACGACAAACCGAATCTGCTCAATGTCTACTCTCTCATAAAATTCCATATACTATTAACATCCTAGATGCCATCAAGAAGATCTCCCAAGTCATTACCTGGTAATCGTATATGGATTTTATTTCGGATCATAAATGACTCATAGCCATTTTTCGGACTTAGGTCCACCATCTCTTCTTTGTAGTTCGTAGGTCTATCATATTCCATTAATATGACCTTCATAACAAGATTGTCGTAACACACAGTGTGGAACACAACCTCGTATGCCTACGCTCTTAGTATGAGCTCAGAACATCATGATCTTGAATCATCAGCTTTTCCAAGCTGTGGAGCCTGACACCGAAAACACTTTCGATTGCGCCACTCTGATATCTGGAGAGGAAGTTCACCAACTTCGTCTTGCTCTACTTTCTTTCTCACTTATACCCTTGGACAAGAAACTATTTCTTTCGCAAGGTATATCCCGGCAACGATTTTGCCTATGTCGTGAGACATGTACCCAACTAACTCTTTAGGTAGGGTATACTACAAAGATTAATCCATTTTAGGTTTGATCACATCGAAACACTAAATTGCTGAAACGACAATCCAGGCTAAAAAGCCATGCGTCTTCATGGATTCAAATGGTTTTCCTATTTGCTAACGTGAGTGTTTACGTTTCTACCATATGACTCTAATGATTACAATAATTCGGTAAGATATTCATTTACCACACACTATCCGATAGGGTGTGATTACGACGCCCTAACACACCATGACACTATGGTGTTCCATGCAACGTAATTTGTGGAACTCTTCTCACAAGTCTTCCAATGATGTGCCAACATTATGACTCAAATCTTTATTTCCTTGATATGCATCGCGGGAATTTGATTTTCTTGTTAAGTTTATTTCCTATTTCATTCTGGACTTGTTTGATTGAATCAAAATTTCCAGGCCAACATTCCCCGAGTGGATATCCATATATATATTTGAATGTTCATGAAGTATATGAAATAAAGACTTCCACTACACGTTAAAGTACTTCATTGATTCACATACACCGAAATGCACGATTCTCAACAAGCTATACTCAAAACGTTCAATGAAGTTCACGAAATAACGTTCTCCACTACCCGTCAATTACTTCATTGAACCACATACATCTCTATGTATGACTATCAATAAGTTATATGCCCGCTTTCCGAAAACGGTGTCACAGTTATTTTGCAAGTGTCAAAAGATCAAATCTTAGAACTTGTAGGTCCATCCGGTATGGAGCTAATGCATTGACTATAACATTGACATGAATTAAACGGTAGTGCCACACATATGTGGTGTCTTTATTAAGTTTGTATCCTTTGGCATTAATATTATGAATGTGGGAGCTTCGACCATCTAAATTCAAATCGGCATATGATCATTACTTCATAAATATAGGACACCAAATTTGTCACTATCATGTATGAACAAGTGTCTCGCTAGAGGAGACAGACTTGTAACGATCATACTAACAGGCGATCATAAAGAATTTATTCAAATGGTAGATCTAGAGGGAGAGTGTCTATGGCCATCACAACAACTTGACTGGCAATATCAACACGCAATGTCGCGTCATCCTTTCAAGCTACTCAAGCAGTAAATCTGGTTTTCACAAAACATGATTAGTTCAAAACTTAGTCACTACTGCGAGTACTTGCTTAGCTAAAACATTCATAACATGTATATCATATATACACCATCATCATTGATGACTTCCGGCGATCTGTTTCATTTTCTTGATACTTCCACCGTAATCAAGAACCATGAAGGTGAACGATTCCCCTTGCATGACATAGTCTATGACAGAGGATTTGCACTTGGCAATGATGTTTGTCATCCAGTGATTGAGCGGAGCGAGGCGTCTCAATGTTCATTAAGTATGAACATATGTCATTAAGTATGACCGCCACGTGCTCCCACAATTTGTGTATTCTCTTCCATCTTGGTTGAGTAGACAATCAGTCAACGCACTGATAAACTTCCTCAACCCAACGTTTGGGGTACCCCGAGTTTAGCGACCATATCATATGTTCGCGATCTAAAAACTCATACCCACCGTTGGTTCTCTATGGGAGAGATCATAGTATACACTGGACTATGATGATATCATCCGCACAAAATCTGATAATCCAAATTATCTTTTGTTAGCGGAATCTCCGGGTTTATCTCCTAGCGGGTATTGTAACACAAAGAGCTAACGATTTAAACAAGGAGTATCCTCAAGCTAAAGTATAAAACTATGAAGTTTGGACCCAACCTTTTAAGTTTCTCAATCGCAGGAATGCGCCTAATTTGAAAAGATGATATCACAATGGTTAATATCTACAAAGGTTTGTAAAACAGACTCTGTTCATTATATTCTGAGTTCTAGTATTTTAGAAAATAACTATCCAAACTCCCACTCAAACGAACATCCCTCCTGGTCGTTTAAGCGATTACACGACCCCCATCCATTGCACCACCCCTCATCATCAGAGCCGGCGGAACAACTTCAAGAGTAGACAAATGTCCGCCACACCAATTTTGTGACTCGTGCTCGACCTTTCGGTCTCCCTGTTCCCAGGCCATATTTCTGAATATGCTAGGCTCGCCACCAAAGACCTCCACGCTGACGCTTGTGCAACATGGCTTACACCCACTGTATGCGAACGACGAGATGTCTGACACCCGATCATCACGGCCTGCCTCATAACGTAGAACTTTCTTGGTGGTGCACGTTGGAGGGAGAACACTAGTGGTATTTTGAAGGGATCATCTTATATAGCTACCGCCGTGTAACTAATATATACTATATATACAATCACACAATATAAGATGCACACAAAACATCAAATGTAATGCAATGTGATATAGTCCAATGCGACATGGTCTTCTTGGCGCCCGCAGTTTATAAACAATTTATCAAACCTACCTTGACCATATCACATAGCCCCTGCAAAATAAAGTTAGACGCTTCTACTTTATCTTTTGCATATTTTGCGTGGCTTGGGGCTTTCGTAAATAGAACCGCTTCATACCTACGAACCTTATGACCACAACAACGATCAAATAATTGCATGTTTAAGCACCCCTTTCGGGCCCTCCATTGAAAATGCAAAACCAACTAAAGAGAGAGAAACAGGCACCCGCCAGCCACAGATACGGTACAAGCCGTATGTCAGTAGTGGAACCAGTCTCGCGTAAGCGTACGCGTAAAGTCGGTCCGGGCCGCTTCATCAACTCGATGCCGCTGGAATCACAAGTGCACGCTAGAGGGTAGCAAATAACAGGAACGGTGCCCCCGTGCAGAACACGGGTTCTAACAGCGTACAGCTATATCTACGATAGATCGGCTCTGATACCACTGAAGGGGATCGTGTGCAGAAAACAAAAAATTTCCTAGCAACGATATCCTTAAACTAGCAAAGATCTACACTATGCAGATATAGTAGTACGGCGGAGATCGGAATACATTCCCTCGTAGACCGAATAGCGGGGATTACGCTCCCGCACAAGCGTTGACGACGAAAACGACGTAGCCGACCTCTAGGTCGCGGAGAACTCGGCGCGACGAAGACGACGAAGATGACCCTGAGGTCGGGTGGAGGAAGTAGGCCTCCGAGTACCGCTAGCGCAGCACCTCGCGGGGCGTCACACACATGCGGTGGAGACGACGGCCTCCGAAGCTCCAGTCCAGTACGAGCAGCGGAAGACTTGGACCGGAACACTAGCAGCGCGGCAGCGGGCTATGGTGGAAGAGATCCCCCTCCTCTACTCGGCGCTACTCCGACAAAGGGAATCACGAGATAAAGAGAGAATTAGGGAATTAATTGGTGAATTAAAAGGCCAGGGGTGCCCCTTCTTATATAGGATCCCAGGGGGAGCCAACCTTGCCAGCCAGGCAATGTGGGACTATCCCCCATTGCCTGGTGCGGCCAAGACAGGTGCGCCGGCCCTAGGTGGGCCCCATTTGGCCCACCTAGGCCGGCCAAGCCTCCCCCACAAAATTCCCTTGAGGGTTTTCCCCCCATAGGCCTTCTTTCGACCGGAAGGCCCATTTAGGAAAATCAGCCTAAATAAATTCGAAAATAAATATATAAAATCATTATTAGACATTAATTATACTAATTAATATCAAACATATTATATATAATTTATTAGCTCCGAAAACTCTTTAGTCGCTGCCCGATCTCCATCGGACCATTCCCGGGACGTTCCCGGTGATCTCTTTCCTTTCCGGTTGTCTTGTCGAAACCCCTTAAGTGTGTTACCCTAGCGGTTCGATATAATAACAGGTATGATCAAGACTCCTCTATGATCAACGACTAACTCGTAGGCCTGAACCCCATGAATTAATCCCTGTGATATACCGAATGACTTTCATCTATCAAACCTGGACGTCTAGTCTTAAACCCTTTGTCATGGCGATACTTAGCGTGTCCGAGCATCATTCTCAGATATCTCCATACCTAGCATGATCTCGTTACCGACATCGCTATCTTCTACTCATCTATGATATTATGTCAGTTGGTGACCTAGTCACATGTTTGCAAACTCATTTGCCATAATCTCACCGAGTGGGCCCTAGAGTATCTATCCGGCTATGCGGACTGACAAATCCAGTTGTTGACCCCTCGTCTCAACTACCCCCTCCTGATACCCAAAAGTATCACCGTTATTGTCACACTATATAAGATATGACGTTTGGTGCGATCAAAGTATCTTCCAGGGATAACAATAAGAGTTGATCTCACGGTTTCAAGGCGTAATGACTATGTACTATAAATACTGGGTATGTCCATCACATCGTTACACCTAACGATATGACTTCCATTGCCGACCGGCGCCATGCCCTATGATCGGGAAACCTCGATTATCAATCGCGCAACGAAACTAGTCTTAGTAGATGCTACTAGGGACCTGGTTGTTTATCTACCACACTTGTATTAATGTTTCCGTTTAATACAGTTATAGCATGGTGTATAACATATAATAAACGATTGGGATATTGCCAATAAACTATGTTTATTAAGTGCCTCTAGTGCATATTCCCTTCACTGACATTTCCTCAAGTATGACATTGCATTTTCCATGACGCCTTGACTTGTATATCCACTACCAAGCGAATGGGAAATTCTTTCAGTTCCAATGCAGGCAATCGATGCTTCCAAGAATTCTTGAAATCATTTGTCTTCGTCTTGTGTCAAGAGACGAGTTGTGTCTATGGCATTTGGTGACCTCAAATATTTCTCTCAAAACACTCTCGCAACTGCCCTGTATTACTTGTAAGTGGGTTCGATGGTGATGGACTCGTACATACGGAGATAGTCGTTCAATAAATCAGCGGGAACTCCATAATCAAGACAATATATGTCAGTCGTGCATTTTTAAGAGATGAACATCCAAGGAGGCCGGTGCAATCTCTCTTCGGCTTAAAGTAGTCATCATATTCCCAAACGCCATGCACGATCCTCCTGAACATGTCCTTGTTCATCCTAAATAGCCGGCGAAAATCCTAAGCTGAGTTCGGCATATTCATGATCCAGCATATTCACTTAGAAGCACTACCAACCTCGTGCACGATAACTCGAGGCCGACGGTGGTGGAGAGGATGCAAATTCCCCACACTGCTATATGTTGGTTGTGGTCGCTCTCCTCCGCCTCTTGGACTATGCACCTGATGTATGGTATGGTCTTAAAGTTCTCGTTGATCAATAAATATGAAAACGGATTGTAAATCAATAGTGACCAAAGTACTTTTTTAAAAAATACTTAATTTTAAATGCAATGATGTCATGTCTTTCTTCTTTTCCGGTGTGGTCACAGCAATTTGATCATTTGCATAACTTTTTTGCATGCAAAGGGGCATGTAGTAATGGAAAGCTAGAGCGAGAGTCTATATCAAAACCGAATGCCGTAAAAATGAATATTTCAAATCTTAGAAATATGAACGTGGCTAGAGCTCAGTCGACTGAGAACTCGTACGTCAGCCATGAGCTTTACGTGAAATTTATTTAACTATGGAAAAAATCACTTGCGGGCCACTTACAACCCTACTTGTAACTGAAAAAACTCACTTGAAAGCCACTTACAACCTAAAAAAATTCAGTTACAACCCATTTACAACCGAAAAATGCAGTTACAACCCACTTGTACTCAAAAAAATCAGTTATAATTAGAAAAATCTCGGTTACAAGTCTCATGTAACGTAACTGGAAAAAAACACACGTATCTTGACGCATGATCGAACGATGTTGAACGCGACTGAGAACTTATGAGTTATCAGTCGAATTAGAACTTGCAAAACCCGAGTCCAAGCCGAATGTATGAATAGTCATCTAAAAGCATGTTTTGAATGTGTTTATTTAGCGCGCAAAATGCATGCACGCATATGAAATGTGCTCTCTACCTCCGAAAATGTGAAAACACAACTAAGAGCGGGTACACCAACCATCCTCACAATTCATTTTCTCAAGATTCGTGCGAAAAGTTTTGCAGTCAAACACTCGAACTATAAATAGTTATCTTCGTGAGACCCCTCATTAAAATTGATCATTCATTTATTTTAACTTAACGATGATTATCTTGATTATACATTAACAATTTTTTCTTTCTCACTTCACAATATATTACCACAATATTTTCTTGTTAACATGATTTTTTTGTTTTACGATTATTTTGTGGTAACACAATTTTTTGGGATTTCCCAATGGATGAACACCATGTTTTCGTTCTTATTCGGAAGAATATGTGTATATACATGAACAAGAAATTCTTTGCCACATTAACATTCTGGAACAAAAAAATAATCTTTTTAACAGGAAAAATGTGTTCAGATTTCTCCATGGATTAACAAAAATATGCATATGGAAGGAAATATCTTTTTAAATATGAGATTTTCGGATCACAATATGGAAGGACATCAATGCTCCACCAAACGAACAAAATGAAGAAAATCTTTTTCGGATTTTTCGGATCACAAAATGGAAGGGAAATCTTTTTTGGATTCATACATTAATAGAAGATTTTCGGATCACAAAATCAAAGGAAATATTGCTCCACCAATCATGCAAGAAAAAAATGGATACACAATTTCCGGATCTAATTAGCACATACCATGTATACACAATATTTGGATCTAAAATTGGGATCTAAAATTTTCGGATCCAAAAACCATGAACAAAAAAAGATCGGCAAGGCCATCCTCCCTGGGGCTGGCCGCGCGATGGAGTTGGAGGTCGAGGACGACCTCCTCCTCGACGAACCAGGCGAGGACGACCTCAACGGAGCCCGCCGACTTCATGGAGCCCGACGACGCGGGAGGAGCGCAGCGAGCTCCGGGAAGTTGAGCACGACGGAGGCGTCGCGCGGCCATGTCCAGTGTCAGGAAAGGTGCCGCGCCTCCCGGATCTTGCGCATCCCGGCGTCGGGAAGATGAGGATCCCGGATCCCGGCGTGGAAGGTGGAGAGAGGTGGGCGGGGGTAATGATTTGGATTAGCCAATTTTGACCGGATCCTGGTTGGGTTAGGCTATTTATGGTTGGTGCGAAATTGTAATAGTAGCAAAGTGAGGCTATTTTTGTGAAAAAAGCAAGCGACCGTCGGATCTAAAATAGACGTTGGGGATGGTTGGAGCGGGTCCTCTTAGTTGTGCAATCTGCGGGCCGCTCTACCTCGTGCCTTAAGGACATCTCCTACGGGGCTGCTCAATTGCCGCGGACATGCCGGATTTGAGCAGGCCCGGACAAAACCAGGCCCCTGTGGGGCTGCTCATTTGCACGAATCTGTCTGCGTGGTGTCCGCGGCTGCTCAAACCCGGACCAAATTTGGTCCGGGTTTGAGCAGCCGCGGACACCACACGGACGCCCGCGGACGCGCGCGCGCTCCTGCCTCTTGGCGGTCAAACTCCCCGGCCCCACTGGTCAGTGACCCGTCGACCATTGGCCTCCCCCCCACCGGTCTTAATTAATGGGATCGCCGCCCCCACCGTCCCCCACACTGCTCCCCACCTTCCCCACACCGCCACACAACCACCGCCACACTGACCTAGCCGCCACCGCCACACTGCCCTAGCCGCCATGGGGAAGGGGAGATGGTGGTTCGACAAGGGCGCCAACGACCACGAGGCGGGGAGCTCTCGCCGCTCCTCGCGGTCTCCGGTGCCACCGGCATTGCCGCCACCGCCCGCGCCCGGCGCTGCACCGCGCGCCGCCGCACCTCCGGCACCTCCACGCCGCGTCCGGCCTTACCTCAGCAAGAGGAAGTGCCAGTGGTACTGGGACAACGCGATCCCAGTACCATGGCCGGACGTCCACCTCTTCGAGGGGTGGCACCTGAATCCAGAGCGGATTCCGGTGCCGCCCGTCCCGAAGCGGGTACTGGAGAGGGAGGTGGAGATCCTCCGGCGGCGCGACCTGCTGCCGGACGACCTCCGACACGACCCTGCCTACGCCGTCGGCAGCTCGAACTGGGACACTTGGTTCCACGCCGAGCACGACCAGCGGCGGCGGGGTTTCTTCGGGGTGCGGCACGCCAGCGGCCCACCGCAGTACCCGCCGCCCTCCCCACCTCGCGGCGACAACAGGTACGCGCCGCCGCCGCCTCCACCGAGCGTCAAGATGGAGGAAGACGGTGACGCCGCCGCCGCGGAGGAGGAGGAGAGGGCCCTCGCCCAGGCCATCGAGGAGTCCAAGCGGGAGGCAGAAGAAGCCGCCGCGGAGGAGGAGAGGGCCATCGCCGATGCGCTGGCCGCCGTCGCCGCGCACCAGGACATGGGGCGGCAGGAGGCGCGGCAGGCAATGGAGGTGGAGGAGGAGGACCACGGCGAGGTCCCGGACCGGTTCATGCCATTAGTTGGCATGCGCTGGCAGTGGACCGGGCCAGCGGACGGGCCGCCGCCTCCGCCGCCGGAGCAGCCCCAGACTCCACCGCGCCGCCAGGGGCTGCCCGCGCACCTCTTCCAGGACCCGGACTACGTCATTCTTGAGTAGTCCGGCGTAGAAGTCCGGCCACCGGCCGCCACTGGCTTATCCAGTGGCTAGTTTATATATGTTTTTTTTAAGTGTTAAAACAATGGGCACTGTGGCCCCTACGCAAGCTTTGCATCGTGTCCGGCCTGAAATGAGCACCCCCGTAGGGTGCACCGGTTTCGACCCGTGTCCGCGCAGTGTCCGGGGCTGATCAAACGGACAAAATCTAGTCCAAATCTGTCCGGAAATGAGCAGCCTCGTAGGAGATGTCCTAACGAAGGTCGATGACCGCCAGCTGCAAGCAAAGCTTTTGAAGTCCCATAAACTTACAACCCAGGTAGTAGTAGAAGATATAAACAAGACTCGACGGCTTGGTTTATGAGTCGACTAAGCCATGATAAGGCAGGAGTAGTCGGAGGGATCAACCAGGGCCGGCACGAGGTACCTCCTGCCGTTCCTGCCCACCACGTTGTACCCGGCGCCCGTGGTCGTGTCCAGTCTCACCCTGCCGGCGTAGCCAGGGTACGCGCCGCGGCCGTACACGCCCGGACACCCGCCGCCCACCTCCACCGGCGCGCCCGCGTCGCCCTGGAAGTAGCCGTGTCCGTACGGGTTCGTTACCGCGCCGGCAAGCAGCGCTGCCAGGTTGATCACCATGCCGTCCACTCCGGCGTCCCCGTTCGGCGCGCGGAGCGTGTCGCGGCTCCTGTGGCGACCGGCAGGGTCGTCCGGGGCGTGGAACGGCCACGCGCACCGGCCCGGGCACTGCACGGCCGCGTTGCCCACCCACACGTGCACGGCCCCGCCGGGCGCCGACGAGCCGTGCAGACCGCAGGAGCTCGCGCAGAACCCTTCCACGGCAACGTCGGCCGCGGTGAGCACGACGGCCACACCCCCGGGCGCCACGCCGAGCCGTGCCGCCAGCTGCTCGACCTGGAGCCGGGACAGGATCTTCCCCAGCGAGCACCCTTCGTCGGAGACCTGGTTGGTCAGCAGCACCCGCGTCCGCTCTCTGCCGGCCCTCTGCACGTATCTGTCCACGGTCTCCCACCACCGCGCCACCGACGGCGACGCGGCTGCCGGAGCGCCGAAGGCATGCGGGCGGGCGCGGGGGGAGAGCGAGAGCAGGAAGTCGGCAAGGACGGCCTTGTGGTGCGGCGAGAAAGCGCCGTAGTACAGAACGGACACCGGCACAGTGCCGTCCAGCACCGCGCCGTGGTGGTAGGCCATGACCGGCGGCGGGGGCTCGTACAGGGAGGACGTGCACGGCGACGGGCGCGTGAAGCCGATGAGCAGGGCGAGGAGGAGGGAGCACACCGCGTGCGATTTCATCTTCGTTGTTGCAATGCAATGCAGGGCTTATAGGCGATTGTGGTGGTGTTTATATGCGTGATGCGTTGGTCTGTTTCTTGCACGAGTGAATGAACAAACGCATGGACTGGATCGGATACCCAGCGTGCTCCTGATATTAGCCTTTTAATTGGAGTTCCTTCCAAGGCAGGTCTAGGCTACTTACTGTAAGCGCTTGGGTATGGCTAAGCAATTCCAGTACAGGAGCCGCACCCAGAGCGCTCTCGCCGGCGCCGGCACGAGCGGGATGCGCGCCCGCGTTATGATGTCGAACTGGCCGAGCCTCGCGCTGCCGCCTCCCTCCTCGGCGTCCTCCCCGATCTTCCTCGCCGCACTGCTGCTGCTCCTGCTCAGCCACAGCTCCATCATCCTCTTCCGCACCTCGCAACCCGGCTCCTCGTGCCATTCCGCGCCGGAGAAGCCGCACCTGCTGTTGCTGTCGTTGCCGGCCGCCGCCTTCACCGCGCGCCGCGCCTCCCGCAGGCTCTCGGCGCGTTCCCAGCTCAGCGCCAGCGCCACGGCCCCGTGCAACGCCGTCGACGAGTCCGGGACGTCGGCGCCGACGTCCGGGAACCGCCGGAGGATCGGAGGTGGTACCGGTTGACGGCCTTGCCGGGGCGCTGCCTCAGCAACATGAGCTCTGCGCGCGCGGTCGGCGCCCGGCGGGCGGAAGAAGTCGAGGAAGGCCGCGCGCACGGCGCGCCACGGCGGCGGCAGGGGCGAGGAGGAGGATGCCGTGAGGTCGTACCAGAGCGCGGCGTCATCGTCGAGGGACGTCGGGAAGATGCGCGCGGCGTCGTCCATGGAGGTAGCGTTGTTGGCACGGCAGACGCGGTCGAAGCAGGCGAGGTGAGCGTCAGGGCACTCGCCGCTCGCCGGGGTCACCGTGGAAGACGGGGAGAGGGGTGACCGCGACGTAGGAACTGCCGGAGTGGGTCTCCGGGAAGGGGATGTAGGACGGTGGTGGCCACACGCGTAGTCCAGCGCCGCCTGGAGCCGCGCGTCTCCGACCGCCGCGTTCGCCACGCACTAGCTCGCCTCGTTCGGGTCGCACAGGACTGTCATCGCGAGAAAGCGCGTCGCTCGGCACGAGGGCCGAGGCTCGCGGCGATGGCGGCGGCAACGCGGTTGAGCGAGTCGAGCTTCTTGGCGAGAGCGAGCGCGAGTAAGCGCACGTCGTCGCTCTGAAGGGGATCGTGTGCAGAAAACAAAAAATTTCCTATCAACGATATCCTAAAAGCAACCCAAGATCGAGATCGGAATACATAACCTTTTAGACCGAAAGCGGGATTACGTTCCCGCACAAACGTTGTTGATGAAGACCGAGGAAGCCGACCTCAAGGTCGTGTAGAGTAAGCAGACCTCCGAGTACCGCTAGCGCAGCACCTCGCAGGGCGTCACACACGTACGTTGGAGACAACGGCCTCCGAAGCTCCAGTCCACGACAAGCAGCGGAAGACTTGGACCGGAACACCAGCAGCGCGGCAGCGGGCTATGGTGGAAGAGATCCCCCTCTCAGCTCGGCGCAACTCCAACAAAGGGAATCACGAAATCGAGAGAGAATTAGGGAATTAATTGGTGAATTAAAAAGGCAGGGGTGCCCCTCTATATAAAGGCTCCTGGGGGAGCCAACCTTGCCAGCCAGGTAATGTGGGACTAACCCCCATTGCCTGGTGCGGCTGCACATGGTGCGCCGGCCCCTGATGGGCCCCTTTTGGCCCACCTGGGTCGGCCCCATGGCTCCCACCGAATTCCCCTAGGGAATTTTCCCCCTCTTGGGCCTTCTTTCGACCAGAAGGCCCATTTAGAGAAATCAGTCTAAATAAATTCAAAAATAAATATATAAAATCATATTTGCATATAAATTACACTAGGGACGTTCCCGGTGATCTCTTTCCTTTCCGGTTGTCTTGTCGAAACCCCTTAAGTGTATTAACCTAGCGGTTCGATATAATAACAGGTATGATCAAGACTCCTCTATGATCAACGACTAACTCGTAGGCCTGGACCCCATGAATTAATCCCTGTGATATAACGAATGACTTTCATCTATCAAACCTGAACGCAAAGTATTAAACTTTTTGCCATGGCGATACTTAGCGTGTCCGAGCGTCGTTCCATAGATATCTCCATACCTAATCTCGACCTCGTTACCGACAACGCTATCTTCTACTCGTCCATGATATCATGTCTCCGTGACCTAGTCACATGCTTGCAAGCTCATTAGACATGATCTCACCGAGTGGGGCCGAGAGTATCTATCCTGCCATGCGGACTGGCAAATCCCCTCTTGACCCCTCGTCTCAACTACTCCTTTCCGATACCAAAAGTATCACCGTTATTGTCATACTATATAAGATAAGACGTTTGATGCGATCAAAGTATCTTCCAAGAATAACAATAAGAGTTGATCTCACGGTCAAAGGCGTAACGACTACGTCCTCCAAATCTGGGTATGTCCATCACATCGTTCTCCAACGATATGACTCCCATTACCGACCGGCGTCATGCCCCATGATCGGGAAACCACGATCATCAATCGCGCAACGAAACTAGTCTTAGTAGAGGCTACTAGGGACCTGGTTGTTTACGCATCACACCCGTATTAATGTTTCCGCTTAATACGGTTATAGCATGACACAAAAACCTATTATGAACAAACGAGATATGATAAAGAATACTCTTATTAATTGCCTCTAGGTTATTTGTCCCAGAAATATCGATGGTGGTGCTCTTGACGAGGTTGCTTGATTGATTTAATGGATGTGTGCGTGCACAAAACCTTGGCCTTGCGGATCAAAATTAAAAATGGAGAACCTTCGGTGGTATTCACAGGTCTGTGATTTGGTGGTTTCGGCGTTGCTCTACGGCTGCCTTCAGAAAAGTATAAGATTGTGTCATGGATAAAAAAGAGCTTGAAGATCTCACATATTTCTATTTTAACTTTGTTTTTGTAATCGATTTAATCGTTTACTCTTTGTTTGTTTAATAGGTGTGGAAAATAAAATAAACAATAAACAATAAAAGTCTCCTTTGTCTTCTCGACGACAACCTCGAACGACAACGAGGTTGATTGTTGCCTCTCAGTTTATAATGATGACGCTGACCCCTCTAAGGTAGTCGCCCCAACGGCGAACAACGATGAGGCTGGACCCATCGAGCCCTCGACACCTAGATTATGTTTTATTATAAATTACATTGTTAAATGTATATGTTTTAATGATACTCGAAATGCTTGTTTAAATTTGCGAATGGTCGATTAAAAAATCAGGGGAGGGGGGGGGGGTGCTGATGCAGGTGATTGGATACCCCATAGTAGACAAATTTTGCGGGACCGGGGGAGGGGGGGTCCCGACACGTAATGAAACCGACACTTAAGGTGCTCTTATTCGGAGAAAAGTGACCAGGCAGGAGGCTACAATACTGGTCAGCCACGGGATATAGATTTTACGAACGACTGAGAATCATGAGTCTGGGAGTTGATTTCTAGGACCTCCATTGCTTACGTCACACCTATTTCTTCTTGAATCGGGGAGAGCGAAACATGGATGCTAGATTGGAATGCAAGATTGATGATCAACATCAGGTGGACAGTGGGTCGCGTTTTTGTTTGGCATGTAACAAAAGGGAGACGAGCATTACATGTAAGCAATTCTTGTTTAACAGCGATTCAAAAATAAATTATGACCGATAATCATGAGTTCAGTGCTGATTTCCAGGATTGCGAGTTTTACTACTCAGACACTGATCTCAGTTTATTTACTGGCTCGCCAAAAAAAAAAGGGTTTATTTACTGCAAAACAAAGAAACCAGTAGTCACGGGCCACCAGCCAACTCTTGTTTCGGCCCTAAACTTTGGAGCCCACAATCAGCATCAGCTTGGCCGCCCGTTCTCTTCGTTTCCGCTCCGACGTTTGACGGCGCCTCCAGCGGCTGGCGCGGTCACTTCTTCTCTCCCCCCTTCCTTCTCCGGCGAGTTCCCGTGGGCCAGAGACCTTCTCCGGAAGCCCTGCTCCGGCGAGATCCATCCAGATTTCTCCTCGTGAACTCCTCTCTCTCTCTCTCTCTCTCTCTCCAATCCAACCAGCTCGCTGCGTCGCGGAGCACTGATACTTGAGGAAAGAATCTGATGATGACGTTACGAGGAAGGGGGCTGCTGGGTTTGGCCACTCGGCTTGCAGGGACGAAGGCTTTCAGCACCGAGATATTCCTGAGCAGTAAGTGAATTCGTCTGAATTAACATACAGTACGAGATTTTACCATTGTCATGTATGCTGAATGCCATTCCACTTTTGTGCACTGTAACCTTGCAAACTCTGAATGTTGAGGAGGAGATGGGTAATTCTTTCTCATACAAGACTTTGTACGTTTTCTTCTCTGTAGGGTTATCATTTTACACAACAGAGGAAGAACTTAAAACTATATTTTCACCGTTCGGAGCCATACAGGAAGGTACTACTTACATTCTATGCTTTTCCAGGAACTATTTCATCCTGTTTGTGTCAGGGCAACTCTAAATCTTCAATGTGGTCTTGTACCGATAATGAAATATCTTTTTTTTATTATGGTTCCATGGAATTTTTACAGATTCATTTTGACTTTTACATCTTATCAAATACTAGCTAGATTGGTGAGAGACAACAAAACTGGAAGGCCGAAGGGGTTTGGTTTTGTAAAATATTCATCTCAAGCAGCGGCCGAGAAAGCTGTCAAGGCAATGGATGGAAGGGTATTGCTCTGCTCGCTCACTATCTTAGTTATTACCCGTGGAAATTATTTGTTGTTGACCTGTTATTATTGAAACAAGCACAATACCACAACTATGGGTGTTTAGCTGTTGCTTACTTCCCTCCATTTATTAGACCCTTAACAACAAAGATGCATTCGATAAGTCACTTACAAAACTTCCCATAAATCATAATTTATTCTGGAACCAATGTAAGAAATTTAAGGAACTAGACATAATTGTTGCTTTATTATGAAAAAAGTAGATAGAGCTACTGCTGAATTTCAGAAAAATGGAAAGGAATAAAACGTAACTCCTATGGCCAGATCCATTGTCCTTCTCAGTTTTCAAATTAAATAATGCTACTATTTTTGGCATCATGGGCTTCACATTCTCCTCATGTTTCAGTCCAGTGACAAGACCCATGAGTTAAATAAAACATAATTCAACCTGGGATCTGGATTTGAACTAAAGTTAGCTTTCGCTTTACCTGGTTTGTGCTATGTAGTCTAGGTATGGATATATGTGTTGACTAATCCTCTCCTCTTATCAGATAATTCGCGGAAGACTGATATTTGTGGAGGCTGCAAAAGAACCTGATACTGGATAGTGCAGATTGCTTTTCCAAGGTTTACATCCTTCAGGCTTTTAATAGCGGTTTTGCTTCTCGGGTGCCTGAGAATTTCTTAAGTCTCGGTCACCCAGAAAATTGTGCATGAGTTGCACTTTTCTGATAAAAATGTGCAATTGCACTTTTCTACCAGAAAAATGCAACTCATTCTAATTGCACTTTTTTTTCAACTGGAGTTGCACTTTTCTAAGTCGATTGAGACTTAAGAAACTCTCAGGCGCCCGAGACATATACAAACCCAATAGCGGTTTTGCACTTTTAATAGTGCATGTTCTGTACATGAACAAGTGCATTCTTTACTTACAGAAAAATGTTCTTTTGAGTTTGATTGTTTTGTACCAGAATTGTGGATGTAGGATTAATGCAGCTTAATATTAGTTATGTGAAATGCTCAATAATCCAGATATCAAGATGTGTACTGTTCACTATAGCTAGCATGAACTATCCCAAATCGAGTTTAAATTATGGAATCACAGGCTGACATGCAAAATGAGCCAATAGAAGAGTTATATGGTCTTGAAAGGAGTGAAGATATGACCGACATGAACAGGATATAGCAGGAAGCAATCTATTAATACATGGTAAAATTTGAAGCCCATGATTCAGGAGACACACTTGGAAACATACCTAAAGATACTTGACTAGTGCTCGTAGATAGCTACAAGTTTAAAATCACTGTTCTCGTTGCTGCACCTTTTAGCTCTCTATTATTTGTTTCTGCGGGCCTCTTGTTTGATTTGTAACACCCCGGCCTTAGCTAGAGTCGGGTGATGTAGTGCTTGGAATGGACGGAGTTTGTAGCTGCCAGTCTTCGGCCCATTTCTTTTCCCACAACTCCCCGAAAGATCTAGGTATGTAGTGGTACTCGTGAAACATGAGGCCTTTGGTCCACTCTTTAGGATGGCAGAAGGTGAGGAGATGATCTATGATGGTGTAGGGGCGCACCGAGGGGCGGATCCTCTTATGCCTGTCGTGTACTTGGCACTCCGCCGCCAATTCCTCTGAGAAACCGGTTGAGGGTGAGTGCATCACAACAGGGTGGAGGCACTCGGAGAAGTAGATAGAATTGGCGGCCAGTGAAGGGAGGTCGATGGCCGAGACGGACAGGAATCCGTCGTTGCTGAGGAACAGCGCATGGTCACGGAGGCAGCTCACCGGCGTGAGCTTTGCGTCGTCGTCGTTCAAGTCCACCTCGTACAGTGTGAAGCGTGTGTCTCGCCACCAGTTTCTTCCAGTACTCATGTATGGCTGAGCAGTAGTAGGAGCCAAGTTATGCACCTGAACAAGCAGCATTTGTCCACGAGACTCCACAAGGAGGATGCGGTGGCGCATAAGGGGGGCAGGTATACTGGGAGCTCGAGCAAGAGCAATCGGAGTCGGAGTGGTAGGAGGGTACAGCTGCACAATCTCCATCATGTAGGTGGTGGCGTAGAGCCTTCCTTGGAAGACCAAGGCGTTTGAGACGACATGCCTTGGGTGGAGGATATCCCAATGGTCCGAGCCAAGCCCTGGGTGGAGGATATCCCAATGGTCCGAGCCGGCCTCTGCAGCGAGCACAGAGCGCATACATGGAAACCAGACGACGACGGCAATGCCAATGCCAATGCCAATGCCAATGCCAATGCCAATGCCAATGCCTATGCCTATGCCTATGCCTATGCCTATGCCTATGCCTATGCCTATGGAGGAGGAGGAGGCCGCGCTGGCGCTGCTGCATACCGCGGCCTTCATGTCGAGGAAGGCGAGTCTATTCTGGATGGCCTCGGGGTATAGGGGCGCGAGAGACGGGAAGTCGACGGCGACGCGTGTGAATGGGTTGAGCACGCGGAACTCTGCGGTGGCCTTGTGCACGAGGACGAGGAGGCCTTGGCTGAAGCAGACGATCCGACGGTCTCCGAGATCGGGGATGCGGACGCGGGCACGCCGGGCCGTGCAGGTGTGGAACATGTCCAGCTCACCGGCGTCATCCGGCCGGTCCGAATCTCCGTCGCAGAGCGTGGCGGGCACGGACAGGTCGCGCGGCGTTGGTGTAGAATCACGCCAGGCCCAGCAAACGGCGCGGAGGACGACATAGTCCACGATGTCGCCGCTGTGGAGGAGGCGGTCGGCGACGAGGCAAACAATGTCGACGGGGAGAGACGCCCAGTCGGCCAAGCGTTTGCCCTTCCTCCCCATGGATCGAAATTAAGCAAGGACTCGGCCAGGTTGGTCAAATTAAGCAAGGAACTGACCGTACGTGTCCTCATCGTAAGCGATCGACTCGTCTCTCTATGCGAGCGCGCCTGCATCCTCGACCCTAAACTCTCTCTTGGTCCATATCGTAGGTTGTTGCACATCACTGATACTTGCTGTATTGGTCACATATCAGTGCTGCACTTTTGCTTCTCCAGTTCTCTTTCAGCCCCTTTGCATTGTTTGGTGAGGTTACTCTTGTAAACTTTTAGTCGAAAACCATGAATCATGTTAGCATGACTCATTTTATCACTTAAAATTTGTGGTTCAGTGGTGTTAGTTTTAGGATGTGAGTTCAGGTAAATATTTCTTTTCACAGACTCAGTCAATACAAATACCACAAGTCACTTTTTTCTTAAAACCGGTGCTCACAATTTGTCCATTCTGTTCCATACATGTTGATTGGTATTTGTATCAGATCAATTATTTGCCAATGTTTTTCTCTGATACTATTTTTGCTTTTTGCTTTTTGGCATCGAGCATTGGATTTATTTTGGGTTGGGACCTTTATGGGCTGTAATCAGAGATGAAGGATGGGAACTCAAGAAAATGATTGTGTATGGTGTTTGTTAGGTTTAACTAACTAAACATGTACATTGCAAAAGCATCTTGGTTGTAGACATCAAGAGTGAAGAGGGGAAAATTGAATGCAGATGTGATAAATGTCCAATTTCTGCTATGATGGCTGGGCTTGGTACAGAGACATCGTGAGAGATAAGAGCATCTCTAGCAGACACTGCATAATCTGAACCTGCAAATGGCTTTTACAGTTTACGGAAATCGCGTTTGCAAACCGAGTCGACTCGCGCGTAGATCTGACACTGCATTTTGGACTGCAAATTTAATTTTCAAACTTCGCGGGAATTCAGTTCTTTACCTACAAAGCTGCTCCCCGCAATTACTCACTGGAGCTCGCTCGATCATCCAAAATACAGGGTGCAGCCACGCCGTCATCGGAGTGCGTTCACTCCTCGTCGGAGGAGTCGTCGTCGACGACGTAGATGATGACGCCCTTGCTCTTGCCCTTGGTAGCCTCCTACTCGCGGTGGCGGCGGTCCTGCTCGAGGCCCTGGTCGAGCAGGAGCTGGTCGATGTCGACCTCGCGGTGGCGGCGCTTGGCGTCCGCTTGGAGCTCCTTCGCGGAGTGCGCCTGCACGGCGTTGGTCAAAGTGGCGAGGACCTCGTCGGGGACGAAGTCCTCGCGGGTCACCGAGGACTCGAAGGCGGTGGGATCGTAGATCTCGAAGCCGTCTTCGTCCATGCTGACCTCAGGTGGACTGCGCGGCGACGGCGACAACGTCCAGCTGCCAGAGGAGGTTCCCTCGTCGGCGGGAGGCGACGGTGACACGGCAGGCGTGGGCGGCTGTAATAGACTGTGGAGGAGATCAAGCTACTTCGTCTCCCGCCACAATAACGACAGTGGCACCGGGAGCCCCCTCCTCGTCCATTTGTTGGTCGCGCGCTTGTGTGCTCCGTCGGCGATGACGCATCGACGACACTCATGCGGTAGGTGCCATAGGAGGCCGTCCATGGTGGCGGTGGAGGCCGGAATCGATGACTGGAGCTACGTTGGGATTTGCCGGCGATAAGAAATCAAGTCGATTTCGACTAGGGTTCGGCGGCGGAGGGGAACGGTCTCGACCTGCATTTCGTGTCCGGGTCGGCATAAATAGCGGCGTCGGTCACCGATTTGCGGGACCTGGAAATCGAATGCAGGGTGGGCCGCGTTTGTGGTTTCTAGTATGTGCACTGAAGTGGGGCTGATCTGCAAACTCGCCGGAAAAATGCAGTTTCGCGCGACTTGCAGTGTCTGCTAGAGAAGACGTGAGTGAAAACTGAGACACATGGATCGATGTAAGGGGGTGTTCAACTGAACTAATATATATGGAGTCAAATGACTTTAAAATGCGAATGGATACTATTTTGAGCTTAGTTTTAAATGTTGTTGAACTGTCAAATTTTAAAACTGAAAATACTTTTTATTGCGAAACACAGTACAATGTAAGCACTTATATACATGCGCATACACTCAGTCGTATGAACACACACTTTGTCAATTCAATTTCCACTTTTAAATTCAAATGCAAATCAAATTAATTTAAATATGATATTTAAATTCTTTTCAAATATTCCAATTTATATATTAATTGTGTACTTTTGAAACTATAAATATTGTTCAAAAGTCTAAACATCTTTTCTTTTCTATGTTGTTTTAAAATACAAGAACATAAAAGAATGTTTTAAAAGAAATAAAACAGAGGGAGAAAAACATTCTTCTTGGGCCGTTTCCTCCTCTCCCTAAGCTCCTGGCCCATCTTCAAGCCCAATCCGGCCCACTCACCTCTCATCCCTGTCCTCTTCCTCGCTCTACAGCGAGGCAGAGAGGAGGCAATGGTTATCCCCACCACGTGCTCCCCCTCCTCCCCTTCTTAAGCCGGCCCCTCTCCCTCTCCCAAACCCTAGCCCTCCTTTCCTCTTTCCCTCTCAGCGCCGCCGCACCATATCTCCTTCTTCCTCCTCTGTTTCCCCTCTCTGTTTCTTCCACCGAGAGCTCGCCGGAGACCCCGCCGTTGCGCCGCCACCCCGGTTGAACGGATAGACGTCGCCTAGAGGGGGGGGGGGGGTGAATAGGCGATTTAAAACTTTTTCGAGGAGCCGGAATATCCGGTCCAAGAGTGACCGGAAATTCCGAGTAGCCGGAATATCCGGTACACGAATGACCCGGAAATTCCGGTATGCTTGATAAAGGCGGAATAAAACTAGAGGTTTACTTTAACAAGCATACAACCTAGATATATAAACTAGGCTCACATATGTGCACCAACAACTTAAGCTAAGCAATACTAGTAACAAGATGATAGCAAGATATATGACTTCAAGCACGAAGGCTATCACAATGTAAAGTGCATAAGTAAAGAGCTCGGGTATAGAGATAACCGAGGCACGCGGAGACGAGGATGTATTCCCGAGTTCCACCCAAAGGTGTACGTCTCGTTTGGAGAGGTGTGCGCAACCACAACAGGTTAGCCGCAACGCCACAAAGGCTCACCTTCTTCTCCTGATGAACTCAACCACAAAAGGTTCGAGTTCACCTTCCACTATTAATCTCCTTTGGGGCGGAGATCGAATCCCGTACAACTCTTGAGGCACACACCCACAACTTAATTGGGGGCTCCCAAGTCTTGAGGCACACACCCACAACTTAATTGGGGGCTCTCAAGTGACCACAAAAGGTCTTGATCACAAAAGGTCTTGGCCACAAAAGGCCGGCCACAAAAGGCTTCTAGGGTCCAAAGACCCAAGAGTAACAAGCTCACAAGTAATACCACCACGAATTCTCGTGGAGGGCACAAACCGATGCAAATGCAATGGCAAGAGCACACGAAGTGCTCGAGTCCTTCACTCTCAAATTCTAACACAACAACAAATGTTTATGGGGGAATAAGAGAGGAAGAACAAAGGAAACCACAAAGGAGTCAAATCCTTCACTCCCAAATCCCACCAAAAGCAACTAATGCTTATGGGGGATAAGAGAGGAAGAACAAAGAAGAAGAACCACAAAGGAACTCCAAGAACTAGATCCACTAAGTTCCCCTCACTTAGAGGGGAGATGGATTGGTAGGATTATAGATCTAGATCTCCTCTCAACTTTCCCTAAAGAATATGGAAGATTCAATGGAGGGATTGAGAGGGAAGTGAGCTTTCCAAGGCCAACAATGGAGTAGGAGAGAGGGGAAAGTCGTGCTGCCTTGGATTTGCTGAGGAAGAAGAAGGGGAGGGGTATTTATACCCCTCCAGGAAATATAGCCGTTGGCTGTTTCGACACTCGGAAATTCCGGTATAAGTGAGACTCGGAATTTCCGGTCACCCAGAAATTCCGGTCTAGGGAGACCCGGAAATTCCGGTCACCCGGAAATTCCGGTCTAAGAGAGCTCGGAAATTCCGGCTGGAGTCAGAAGCAAAACCAAACTTTTCCTTAGCCATTTCTGGAAGACTTTTCTGGGGGCACTCGGAAATTCCGGTATATGAAAATTTCCGAGCACAATTTCCGACTGGAGTCAGAACCCTTTTTCTCCTTTCCTTAGCCGTTTTCTTGGATGAGCTGGGGAACCGGAAATTCCGGTAGGGCGGAATATCCGGCCCCAATAATCCGAATCAGCAGAACACCGAAACGAAAACTGCTATAACTTTTGCAAATGAACTCCAAATGAGGTGAGACCAATTTTGTTGGAAATATTGCATCCCATAAATAGAGTAAATTCACCACACATGGCAAGGTGTGGGACTTTCCTCACGGAAGAACCGACAATATTTCCGCCACCGAAAATGCAACAAGTTGTCCAAAGTAAAACCGATTTCGATGAACAAGAGCTTGACATGGAGATGAACCAAGCTCTAATTCCTCACCAACATAAAAGCCAAATAAGAACCAAGAAATATGATATGCCAAGTATGCAAAGGTTTGAGCTCTCCACAAGAATGCGATCAAGTTACTAACTTGAGAGCCCCTTTTGATAGTACGTCTATCTATCCTATAGCCCTATCAAGATCATACCTTTGCCTTGAGCATTCCACTTGAGTTAGATGCAGACTATCTTGATCTCTTCAAGTGGGTCATCTTTCTTGATTGCGCGTCCAAGCACTTGCTTGATGAAGACTTCTCCAAATACTCCCCCATGCTCACAATGGGAGAGTCTCGCTAAGCTTCGTCTTCATGTATCCATTGCAAGCACCAAGCATAGGATCTCTTCAAGAAGCTTCTCTTGGTCTTGCACAACTCATCTTTTCTTCACTAAGATGATGTTTTGAATCTTCAAGACATACTTGCAATAAGCTTCAAGAGTCCAACACATGAACTCCACAATTCCATGGACATGATCTATAATGATATCTCAAAAGCAAACATTAGTCCTTAGAGATTGTCATTCAATTACCAAAACCACACATGAGGGAAAATGCTCTTTCACCGGTGTCGTCAAAGCCCATCAGAGGAGCCTAGAAGCCTCGCCGCGTCGTCGACGTCCTCTCCCCCGCAGGAATCAAGCCGGGAGCGCCCGAGGCTGTCGACCTCGTCCCCGTCCCCCTCGGCTCCGGCGGAGCGCCGCCGCCAAATTCCGCCTCTCCGATCTTCCCCGACAAGAACAGCTCCCCCGACGGACTCCCGGTGAGCTCCGCGTCCCATTCCTTCCCTCCCCTTTCCGAAATTGTCACCGAAGTGCTCGTTTTCATCCCCGCCTCCTCTGTTTTTCCGCCATGGCCGGACCGCACGGGTCGTGCACGAACGAGAGTTCCTGGCATCTCCCTCTTCACCTCCGTGTGACCAGACACGCACACCACACAACCCGCACACACGCTCGTCCTCCACATCCGTCTGGCGCCGTGCTGCACCGGGTTGGAACACCGCTGGTCGCTGCCGTCCGTCGTCTGCATCTTAAAAGACTGAATTTTTGTTAGTTCAGTTAAACACTGTCGGGTCGAGACATATACTGTTGTTCTCTGCCTATCACAACAACCACCATTCCAGACTTCTGGCTAGCACCAACGAGCCGCACCGCACGCGCTGCATCGTGGGATCGACTCCCCGACTCACGAATAAACCCCACCTTTTTTCATTTGTCTTACGCACTGACCTACGGACCCCGCCGGTCAGCGACTGCGGAGGCTTGCGTAGAGTCCCCGCACCAGTCAACGCCAGCAAGGCGCTCGGGCCCGCCTGGCAGCCGCACGGGCTAGCCCAGGCGAGGTGAGAAAAGCCAGATCCAGATCCAGATCTAGAAAATTGCGCCTAGACCCCTGCGGTTCCTGTTTTTCTGCACAGAACCCCACTGACAAGTTTTCTATCACCGACAGGTCCTGTCTTTTGCAGAAACACCCCTAGAATTAAAATGCTAATATCTTTTAATCTATAACTCCAAATAAAATAATCTTTATATGTTTATTTATCAGAAAAATGCAAGGAATATTAATATGCCATTTGTATGTCATTTTGCCTCTGTTATTTTAATTGCTTAGTATAATTTGTTAATTGCAATTAAATAATTAAATATGGAATGTTAGGGGTAATAAATATATAATGCCCTATTCCATTTAATTTGGTTATATCACCCATGCCATGTCTTGCCATGCTAATCAACATTTAATTTGATGGGTAGATAAATAACTTGCACCTAAATATTAATTGTCGGAATCCCGGTTCCGCTTAATTCGGATTAAGTGCATCTCGCAATGCATATTGCCAGGTCATGCATCATTCTCGCATGATCATGCTGGATTTTTGTCGTAGTTGTAAAATGCATCTTTTACGCTTTCCAGTGTTTGTTGCTTCTTCGCGGATACGACGTTGAGATGTGTGAGCAACGACAAGATCTGCTTCCATGCGGGATTCCAGGCAAGCAAAGTTTGCTTGTTTACCTATACATTGTCTTTCATTCCTGCCGTTGATCTCTGCTATCCTAGTATTCGATTCTTTATCGCGATCCCATCACATGTTATCCTGCAGCCGATATAGCTTTATCCCCACATCCCATCACCTGTTGTATGTTTATCTGTTAGCCTTGCGAGTCGTAGTGCATGCTTAGATTTGGTTGTGCGAGTCGTCAGTTGGTCTTTTATTTCATATACTTAGCTTGATAGATTATTCTACCTTAATAAAATGTTGTATTATATTGGGGTATTATAATTAAAAGATAAGGCACCGGCGGAAGGCCTTGCGAGGTGCTTTGTTCTGCTAAGTGTCGACCTAGGAACTGAGATTTTGTCCTCGGATCCAATTTTGAGCGCACTAACCACTTGTGGGAGGCCCAATGGAGCCCCCCTCGACTTTGACTGGAACTTCGACTTGTCCGGGAGCCGCACCTAGTTCGGGTTTTCCATTTGTCTCATATGCATCAATACTAGTGTAGTATTTTACTTTGGCGGTGTGCCTTGTTACATGCATATAGGGCGCGGCCTGTTGGTGCGGAGGGGTGTGTCCTGCGGGAGTCCGCACCCTTTTAGCCGGGACCAGCATAGCTCCCGTGGCTCCTGGACTTGTTGCGGTGAAGGAAAAGAGTTGGGTTGAAAGGCCCTAATGTTTTTGACTGGGTTGATCATGCGAGTATGGGTCCAGTAGTGCACCCCTGCAGGGTATAATCTTATCGATGAGCCGTGTCCACGGTTATGGACGTTTTGGTGATGATGCTGGCTAACAAGATCTAGACAACTTACACCTAATCATTGTTAGTTAACCTGACTAGTAATATATAATTACTTTCACAATAAATGGTAATTAAAACTGTTCAACATGTGATTTTTCCGAATTGCTTCCTCATACTTGGTTGAGGGGGTTAATCCTAGAATGGGTTATGATTGGTGTTAGCTGTAGATGTTTATCTTATGCGCTCTCTAATCCCTCTCTGATTAGACGGAAGTTGTAGCGTGTCTCTCTAGGTTGCTAGTGCTGCTGCCGCTAAGTCCACCTCCCCTATATTTTGGGAGATGGTGTAGAAAGTAGGCAAGTCGGTTTTGCTTGCCAGGGAGTGCCCTGACCCTCTTTTGGGTTATGCTTTATGTGCAGTCAACAGGTTTGAAGTCCGACGACGTTAGCTTGGAAATCCCTCCGGCTTGGCTGGACAGGGATATGGCGCCATTGCTTATCTTCAGGACTCTTAGTCCAATTTGCTTCTTATCCGTAGGCGGATACTATTTTTTGCTTCCGCTGTCATTTGTATCTTTGTATTTGTATCTTGACTCGTTCGAGTCGTTGTTGTAATTATATCTTTTGTTCTATTTGTGGATGTATCGGAACTGTTGTAATGCTATCACAATTCCACCCACATAATGCGCATGTTTCGACGTGCACATTATGTCTGGTGGGCGACCTAAAATCGTTATTATGCGGATTTCGGCGGGAGCGCTTAAATCTACATAGTACCGATTTTGAGGCGTCACAAGAAAGACATGTCTTGTTGGATTTGATAGTGATGATGCATTACAGCATTAGTAGTTACCTGATTTAGTTCTCCTCCTCGACTGAATCAACTCAAATACATAACATGACAACCAGTGCAGATGGAAAACAGAAGTAAAATTGTATTTTGTATGAGATTTTAGAAAAGTGAGTTCTTTTTGTGGCATCCTTATGGGAAAACTATGTCCTCAAACATGAGGCAGAATTATTTTCATAATAATACTCCTTGACTTCGGCTTTAGTAATTAATAAATTTGCTTTGTATAAATCCTTATCATGAGTATCATTTGCTCTTGCCAAATAATCTGCTGTGTCCATCAAAAATCATGTCTCTAACTAAGAGTTTTTCTAATGTTGTTATCAAACATATCTTCCGACTTGCAGTTTTTCAATGATGGCAATAAGTGAACTAAAATCTCATGTCACTCTCTAGTCATGAGAGTAAGGTATTCATATTTTCTCAGCAGAAGCGCCACAAAATATGTAAGCACGGATAAGCTACTCCGTAGATGAAATCGTTGAATGAGAAAATTTTCACAAGGATTGAATGGCTTGTATTTTTCTGCTGGAAAGCACTTAGGTCTCATTAGATGATTGACACCTATGATATATAAATTAATATGTAAATGTCTTCATGAAAATACACTAAATTGATTGAACCATTACACGACAATCAATTTAGCCACACAAAATTGTCACTGTGGTTACATCCTCCCTTGAAGAACTCGAAATGGTTTGAATCTCCACTTTGTACAGAAAAATAATAAGTGGCATGGCATGACCAAGAGCCATACCTATATTGATTGGGCAAAACTGTACACACTAACACTGTAAAAGGGTGTACTTCAATGTTTTTTGCTTGAACTCTGATTGATCATACAGGACAAAGATACAATATCCCAAACATCGATATAGTTACAATGTAAATCCCCTAAGTATATCCCTGCACATGCTATTTTGGAGCAAATTGAACAAAGATGACTACTCCCTCCGTTCTAAATTAATTGACTCATATTTAGTTTAAGTTGTATTAAATCTGAGTCAATTAATTCAGAATGGAGGGAGTACATTTTAATAAAAAGTAGCACATATTTCCTTGATAGGGTTCATAAAAGATAAGCAGTACACATATGCTGCTCCTATTTGCATCAAATTAAAGTATTAAAAGGAAGCAGTACACGAGCCGGCGACGCTCAGGATCAGCAAAGGAGCCATACAGCTCTGTTCTTGCTCCTGAAGCCTGAACCCATTACTGAGGTGGAGAGTCACGGTCGACCTCAGAGGGGAAGATGGGGCGGCGGGGACGCGCGGCCGAGGCTGCGCTTGTCGGAGCTCGTCGGCGGTAGATGCGCTGAAACGCAACTATTCCGAGTTCACGGCCAGGGGCTTGTCGTGAAGGCGAGCCAACGGTGGGATAAGGGCATGCCGGGGAGCCGGATCAGCGGTGGGTGGTGCGCGCGCAGGAGAACTGGCTCGGCGGCTGGGGCGGTGCGTGCTGGGTAGAAGGGGTGACGACCGTGGAGCTGGCCGGCGGCGGGGCAAAGGCGTGCTAGATCGGGAACCACGCCTCCACCAGATCCCCGCAACTACCCAGCCCGGTAAACGTTAATCACTCGGCAACCAGCTCCGGCTCCGCTCCCGGTGTGCCATGGAAAACTACCCGCTCTACGGCTCTAGAGCATACCGTCGGTGGCTGCTGCGTGTTGTCTCCGTCGGTCGGCCCCGCTCACAAGAGGAAAGAGGGAGGGGATCGGGTGGGGTGGTGGTGACTACGGGTTGATTACAAGATTTGTGAGGGGCTCAAATGTAAATCGACCAAGGCGTATGTACGGTCGCTACGCCGTATTAGATACTAGAGAAATGAATTATAGAGAAGAAATTGTAAGCTTAATGGCACATGATCCATTAGCTTGCAATCCATCAAACAGAACAGAAACAACTCAACAAATATGTGGAAGAAAATCCTACAGTAGAAACTGGAGAGAATCCAACCGACATGTCCATTTCCAGAAAGTGGACGAGAGTTATTCTGACAGGTGGTCCCACAGAAAATATCTCCTCCTATCCTATAAAAGTCAAGTCCCCTTCTCCGCTGACTCACCATTTCTTTCCTCGCGGCCAAACAATAATAATAACCGAAATCCACCGCGGCAGAAAAAGGTTCCCTCGTCTTGGCGACCGCCAGCCATGGTGGACGCTCACCGGAGTTCCGCCGACGGCAGCGGCGCTAGCGGGGGAAGTGGCGCCGGGAAGCGGCCGCCGTCTTCCTCGCCGTCCGCGTCACCCCGTTCTCCCGCCAAGCGCTCCAAGGTGAGCTCGGGGCCGCCGGGATGGCTGATGGCTCCCTCCCTCCCCGCGCGACAACTCCCTGTCGGTTTGGACGTCTCGGGTTGACCCAACCTGGCCTCGCAGGCGGAGGTGACGGCGAAGGGGGATGCGGAGATGGGGACACCCGAGAAGGAGGCGGCCGCGGAGAAGGAGGAGGCGGGGACGAGCTCGATGTCTCCTAGGGCGCCGTGGAACAGCCCAGTGAGGGGGGCGCCCGTGGCCGCGCCCGCGGTGAAGGCGGAGGGGGGGACGAGCTCGATGTCTCCTTGGGCGCCGTGGAACAGCCCAGTGAGGAGGGCGCCGGCCGCGACTTGGTTGCCGAAGATGCCGTGGGCGATGCTGATACCGGTACCGCACGAGCAGAAGGTGCGTGAATTCGTCCGGACTTGGGGTTGTTGTTGAGTTCTTGCAGATTCTCTCACCATTCTCGTCAGGAATCTCCCTACCTGTGATTCCGTATTTCGCTCGTTGCGAGCGAATGCTCGGTTTCTCGATGCTTCTTCGCGTCCCTTGGCCTCCATATGATATCTACGCTTTAGAGCTCGTTAGCATCGATTTCTCATGGTTCGTCGCCTCCAGCTTCACTCGTGAAACTCGAATGCGATGTTTATTCTTGCGCGGTCTCGAGTCAAAACGCGACAGGATTTGATGATATTGGCGATTTCATGGGTTTGAGTGTAGCGACTGTAGCTGTATACTTGAGGTTTAAGCAAAACCATACTGCGGGCTGTTGACTTCTCTAATCGCTAACAGTTCGTCAGGATTCCATCCTTTTTCTCGTTTGGGGTGAAGGCTTCTGTTGAATTTGCAGAACGAATTCAACAAATGTGCGTTTACTTGGTGGTTCTTGGAGTTTGCTTGCGTCAACAGCGCCTACTGTTGATTCAGCAAAACAACGTAGCGCTTTGATTCATGATTAACCACTCACCGAAAGGCGCAGTTCTTTGTTTGAAGATTGCTTTCACCGAAACGCGAAAGGTTTTGGTGTTTTTGCAAAAAAATGTTCGTTCGTAACATCTTGGCGACAACTTTAGCATATCGAATATGAAACATTGTATGACCATCCTCTGCTGATTCTAACACGTTCCTTCTTCGTTGTCACCTGTGTGTGAATCACCTTAATCGCTACCTGATGCACCAACCACCACTGGTTGCAGGATCGTCAGGTGCACCTCATGATTACCAGTGAATTTTCTGTCGGCAGAAATCATGACTGTGATTTTCATATCAAGAATGCTAGCCGTGTTCTATGCAAGTTGAAGCGCCTTGAGGTACTGGTAACCTTGATATGGTTCTGCAATAATACAGTGCAGGCATGTTGTTAACTTAATTGGTTTCTTGCATAAACATTTGTGTGCTGTTTACTCCTCCAGCGACCAGGTCGATGTCAGTTAGAAGTCACAGGCAAAAGGGGTTTGGTTCAACTAAATGATTCAGTAATTAGCAAAGGAAAAACAGCTATCCTTTTAGCAATGGATAAAGTTGCCTTTGGCAAGTTTGCCTATGTATCCTTTATTAAGCATAATATGTTCTTGCAATATACTTTGCCCTTTCTGTCTTCTGTCCTGTCTCCATGGGCTTCACCAATAATAGGTATTCCCATAATGATAAAATCTTTCATATTTCTTCGTTTGAATTTCTCTCTCAAATCGTCGGGGTTAACCTTAACCTGCTGGCAGAATTTCCAGCCAGACCATACACTACCAATCCCTGCATCAGCCACTTTATGTTCTCAAAATTTTAAGAATGGACTGAAACAAGGAATTCTTGGTCCAGATGCTATTCAACATACTCTTGACAATTTCCCATACTATCTTAGGTAATGTTCTTAGCTGATTTGTTTCAACAGCTATCCACTATTTGTGAGATTTATTCTGTTTATTGATCACTTTTTACTATTTATGTAATCATCTTTAATCATTTTGTGCAGTGAGACGACAAAGCTTGTGCTCTTATCAACTGCATTCGTACACATGGAAAAGAAGTTCATACACATGGAAAAGAAGCTCGTCAAAAGCTTATTAGGAATTTCGCCTTTAAACCAGCGAATACTATTATCTGGTCCATCTGGTATTTTTTAAGCATTTTGTTAAGATTAACTAAGGCTTAGGGGATGTGTTGATTTACTTTCTGATTGTCAAATTTGTAATGCTTGTTTGTCTACTTATTTAACTAATTTGCAAACATGCTTGTAGGGTCTGAACTTTATCAGGAAACATTAATAAAGGCCCTTGCAAAGTATTGTGAGGCTAGACTTCTCATCGTTGAATCTCTTCTGCTGCCTGGTTAGTCTGAACTTTCCATTCAATGTGCATTTTGGTTGCTACTGATACTTTTCTGATCCTATTTGTGATTTCACCGTCGGACATTTCTACAGTTAACCCAGACTCTTCTGGTGATAAAAAAGTTGAGACCCTCGGTATAGAAGAGTTAATTGAGGTACTGACTGTTTGGTGATCATATTTATCTGAAATTTAATCTTCGACAGCCTGCCACAATATCATTTGCATTGACTTTCAGGTCATTTCAGAAGAAAGCAAAAGTAGTACTTTGATTGTGTTCATTAAGGATGTAGAGGGAACATTGACCGGAAGAACAGAATTACATGCAGCACTACGGAATGAACCTCCGCATGGTGTTCTGATAATTGGATCTCACACTGAGAAAGACATCCCGGAAGATAAGGTATACTAATCAATCCCCTTTAGGAACTAAATTAAAATTTAACACCGAGGCTAAGATGCCGTGGTATTGGTATTTTTTATGAACTAAATTAAGATTTAGCACAGCGGTTAAGATGCCATGGTATTGGTATTTCTTAGGTAGATTAGGAAAGAACGCTTAGATAGGTTGACCCATATATTTTAGAAATGATTGAAACAGGGGTGAAACGTAGGATACCAGATCACTTAGACGAACAACCTAAGTGGTTTGAGTAATGTTTTTACACATTAGACGAAACCTAAAATAACTCCTGACACCAAAGGATTGTGAATGCATGATCTCACAAATTGGGATGCATCATGCAACAGATATTTCCCTTGCGCCTCCGTTTTGTCAGCCTTTTTTTTACGGGTCAGCCTTTTATTGTTAACAGAAGCCCTGGTCTGTTTCTTTAATGTTTCTCCACAATTGCTGACACTGGTCTGTTTTCTAGCCACATCCAACAGGATTACCATTACCTCTTCCGGGGTTTAAAAGAGTCACCGGGATTTTCTCTGATGAGGAAATGTTATTGGTAAACTTTGATCCTTCACATATTGTTTGTTGGCGTCTGAAGATGCATGATGTAGAATGTTTGACAACTACTCTAACAAACAATTGAAAAAATTGCAGGGCCCCTCTGGAAATAAATTGCAAGAAAGACACAAAGATGCTACAAACTCAATGAAGCATCTAAAAAATCTTTTCCCTAATGAAATTTCCATTGAACTTCCAAAGGTAGTGTTAACCCCATGCCACCTCTGCTAACCATTAGCTTGCATGTAGCATTCTATCTGACCTACAGATTCATGTTTTCTCTTAGGACGAAGCACAGCTATCAGAGTTGAACAAACTACTAAGACTTGATGCTGAAAACCTTAGAGTGAAAGCCAACACTCTTAATCTTTGTAAGGTAAGCTGCAAAAAGGAGTGTCTAAAGAAGTTGCCAGTAATTTTGTAGTGGGGCCCTACTGATTTACATTTTGCATGCCCTTAAGTGTTATTCCCTTCCCCGCAAAAAAGAACAAGTGTTATCCCTTGTAATCAATGTAGTATCAAAATATCCCCATGGAAACCACCTAGATGTGGAACAACATTTGCTAGAATGGTGGTATTTGGTACCTTGAGTTACAAATGTCCTCCACCATTCTTTTCCATCCTTAATCAGAACTTTGCACTTTGTGAGTGACACCTTCGGTATACATGATTACTATATACATTGGTTTATAATCTAGTTTCTGACCGACTGTGGAATGGGATGCGACAATATTCAAGAATTACCCATCAAGGATCGATTACTGACTCATGACGGTAAGTTCCTTGTATTCTCAGTCATGGATCACTTGTTCATTCAATAATCAATATAAATACTGAAAACTTGTGATTTTCTGATTTATTTCAGAGGTGGATAAGGTTGTTGGTAGTGCTCTTTCTTATTACCTTTCGCATAATGAACTCTTTATTCCCAAGGATGTCAAACTTGTACTATCAACAGAAAGGTAAATAGATGATGCAACCATCAGATATCAAAATAAACTTCAGTTAATTGTTTCTGTGATGCTAAGTTAATTTTATGATTGCAGTCTCAGGCATGGGCTTAGCAGTATAAAGACCATGGACAGTAGTAGCTCAAAGAAAGCATTGAAGGTGCCCCTCGCCTCCCTGTCTATTCAAAAGTACCTGATGCTTCAATTCATCTAAGTCTTTTTTTTTCAGGATTTGTTGGAAAATGAGTATGAGAGAAATCTCCTGTCACACATCATTGAACCCAATGATATTGGAGTATCCTTTTGTGATATTGGAGCCCTGGAGAATGTAAAAGAGACATTACGCAATTTGATTATAGTCCCTCTAAAAAGACCTGAGTTATTCAGAGGGAAGCTTTTAAAGGTACTCATGTATATTCAGCTGCTTGGTCTCGATATATTGCATTTAAGCATGGTGTCGAGATTTATTCAAACATAAGTTAAAGCATGATAGATATGCATGGCGGGCTGACACACCTGAACGTGATAAACATTTTGTATTAACTATCGAGCTATCTTTTATATCATGTGTGCATTTTCCTCTCTTCAGTTTTGACAAAATCTAGAAGGTTTTGTTCTTCAATATGAAAGTGTAACAAAATATGGGTTGCCAAAGTAGAGTAAAAGATGCTCCCTCCGTTCCACAATATAAGATGTTTTAGGTGTTTGACATGTATTTGGACTCAAATGAGTGGACATATACATTAAAACGTGTCTAGATGCATGTGTATACATGTGAATGTGGAAAAGAGCTAAACCGTCGTATATTGTGGAACGGAGGGAGTACATTTTATCCTTCAATCCTCACGACATGATTGCGTTTGTGGTTACTCTATTGGCAAACTAGGAGTTAAGATGGTACTCTAATAAAGACCTTATGATTTTGGTGCTGTCGGATTTTAAAAATTATTGGAACAGCTAGATACTGGGTTATGGGAAGATAAAAGAAGTATATGTAGGGATGGATGTTTTACATGGAAAAAATGGTGTGAAGGTACATAACTCACTGTATTGAAGTACCACTTTCATGTTGGCAGCCAGTACAGGGAATATTGTTCTTTGGACCTCCCGGCACAGGCAAAACAATGCTTGCAAAAGCTGTAGCTACCGAATCAGGTGCAAAATTTATCAACATAGCAATGTCAAGCATCACGTCGAAGGTATGTTCAATCAAAACAACAATTGGTTGCAGTGCTCTTATGTGTTAAAGCTGGTGATTTCTCATCCTTTTTCAGTGGGTTGGGGATGGAGAGAAATATGTGAAGGCCGTTTTCTCTTTGGCAAGCAAAGCAGCTCCGTCTATAATATTCATTGATGAGGTGTGCAGGCAGGCAATGAAAACTATACTATTTATTCACCCGCTCTATGTTTTATGTCTTATGCTAGCATTTTTGTATTTCTCTTACAGGTTGACAGTATGCTTGGAAAGAGAGAAAGTCAGGGAGAGCATGAAGCCTTGCGCAAGATGAAAAATGAATTTATGGTACATTGGGATGGGTTGCGTACTAAAGACAAAGAACGTGTGTTGGTTCTTGCAGCCACAAATAGGCCTTTTGATCTTGATGAGGCAGTCATTCGAAGGTTCACTCGCAGGTAGTGCTTCTATATTTCCTGAACTTGACAAATTTTGGGTTTCTCTTTAACTCTAGGTACTGATTCTTCTTGTTGGCAGATTAATGGTGAACCTGCCTGATGCATCAAGCAGAGAGGGGATTTTGAAACAGATACTATCCACAGAAAAGTTGGCACCATGCGTGGATCTTCAGTCGCTCGCCAAGACAACTGATGGATTTTCAGGAAGTGACTTGAAGGTATGTTGACCTGGCTTTCTTATGCTGTTGAGCAACGAGAAGGTATCGCCAACTTCTCATTGACTTTCCTTTCCCCGCAGAATCTATGTGTAATTGCAGCACAGCGGCCCATTCGTGAACTCTTGGTCATAGAAAAAAAGGTGCGCACACGATCTTATCCCCCTCTTCCCCTGCAGCACACACACTGGTGTGGTTGAATTCTTACTGTTTTGTGCAGGAGAAGCGTTTAGCGGCAGATGAAGGTAGGCCTAAGCCTGCATTGCTAGGAATTGATGACATGCGCCTTCTTAGCATGGGTGATTTAACATTTGCCCGTGATCGGGTGAGGAACCACACAGCACTTGCCTCAAATCCTGCCAATTAATAGGTTCTTTAAGACTTTACTGCTTGTTGAGCATATGGTAACCAATGGCACTATTTGCTGTAGGTGTGCGCTAGCTCGTTATCCGACTCAAAAACATCGAGTGCACTTACTTTGTGGAACGCACAGTATGGCGATGGAGGGTCAAGGAAGAAGAAAAATCTGAGCTACTTCATGTAGGTAGAAGAACCACACCGTCTGTACAGTCAGCTGCTATACTTCCCTGGAGCTTTGCAATTGCAGCTTGGGGTTCCCGTCTGCTCCCTCTGACGCCCCCCTGTAACTAGATTTTGCCCACCTAGTCATCTTGGTTGATGATCTGAGTCGAGGTCGACACCATATGGTTTTGAAGTTCTTATGGGGATCTGTTCATTTGGGTATATGCCTTGTGAAAGAACAAAAGAAAAAATGATATAGGGATATTGTCTTGCCACCTCAAAGTTGTATGTAGTTTGCCGTGGCCCAGTGAAATTTTGATCTGTACAGTGTCAGTTGTAGGTAACTTCATTCTTGCACTCACTGTATTCGTTGCGATTTTACACTGTTTCCTGATATTCCCCATTGAGATGTCCATAAATTCTGTCAAAGACTTCAGAAGATCATATCTGTTATGAAGTACAAAACTTGAACCGTATCAGATTCTTGTAATTTTGTTGTGACCATGTCCAGAATTTAAAAGGTTGGGGAAACTGTTAGTAAGACAATGGTTGGGCAATTCTTTTGAGAATTCTGGAGCTTCATCGTCAATACAGGACTTGTGCAATTACTGTTAAATATATAGGACACAAACACATCCATGCAAGTCAACGTATAGAGGAGAGAATAGTGTGGCAATTATTTTATTCAGCTTTCTCGACACCATTCGATTACATTAAACACATCACAGTCAGTCAGGGAAAAAAGAAACTCATTGAGAGGATGAGCAGGCTAGCAAGCTCAGTCAGTCAGCGTCATGAACACTACCTAATTACTCGATCCGTACCTAAGATGACCGTCAGAACAACCAACCCAAGTTAGACTCAGCATCAGTTATTAATTCTCATCGTCTGATCCAAACGGCTCGAGACGCCTCACTGACTCTAGAATAGCAGCCGGACGGCGTGACGCACTCAGCGCTCCAGTGCCCAGCACCGACTTCACCTTGGGCACACTCATGGAATGCAGCGGCGTCGGCACGTTCCGGTTCATCTCCTTGAGGACCGACCGCACAGTGGCTTTCGCTGCCACGTCACCCTGCGCAGGACCCGGGGAGCTCCCGCTGGGGCCAGCCTCTGCTGCATCCTTGGATGACTTCCCCTTCCCGGCCTCAAACTTGTGCATGTCGTACAGGAGCTCCTTCTGGAGCTGCTTGTCCGCTACCAGGATCTCATCGATCTCGTTCTTGTAGTCCTTGAGCAGGGCACGCAGGCACTCCATCAGGCACCCCGTCAGAGGGCTGTTCTTGCTCTCCAGCAGCCGCTTCAGCTCGATGAATATCGGGATCGCGATCTGGATCAGGTTCTTCTTCGCCACCTGGGTCACTGCCCTCCCTTTCGCCGCGTTCAGGGCGCTGGCCGTCCCGCCGTCTCCCCCTTCATCGTCCATCTCAGAGTTGTCCGTGCAGATGCTGGGATGGATGCGCATCTCCTTGCAAGCCAGTATTTGCAGAGCATCCTGCAGGAAGGAATGCAAAGTTATTGTAAGGAAATGGATAAAGCTATAAATATTGCACTGTAATATGTGACAATATACAGGTACATACCTGAAGTACAGCCCTTCCAGCTGCATCATCAACACTAAGCAAGCCATCACAAACACCTGCTAAGATCTCGGCGCATAACTTGGCTGATGTAGCTAGGAGGTGCTCTGGGGCCATCTGTTTCAACAAGGACACATATATGTGCATTCTTTTTGACCTTGATCTTTCGTCAGTTCCTCTGCAACAAATATTGCTCATGTTAAGTGTCAAATAAAGGTGAACATGGTTTCTGCAAAGCGAACATCATGATTATCTTTACCGTATCGCAAAAAGGGTTGATCCTCTGTCGGAACCTTGAGAACTTTGAGAACCTTGAGACTCACTAAATCCACTATGTCCTGTATAATTGTTTAGGACGTAGATAGCTTCTATGAAACTGTTATATGCAAGAAGTGGTGCTTTAGCTGCAAAAACATTTATGTTCATGTTAGGCACTGACTTACAAAAATGGTACAGAATAACAACGACAAACAACATCAAAGACTTTTGTCCCAAGCAAAAATGGTACAGAATACCAAGAGTATAAAAACCTTTTAAGATGCTCCCAAAGAGAAAGTCAGACAAATGCCTAATCTTCTCTGATTCATCAACTAAAGATGGCAGAAACCGAAGGAAAAGCACTCCTCTCCATTTCACATAATCTCTCTGGACAAAAGGAATAGTTTCAATAAATCAGCGCCTGAACGTTTAGATGTAACACTGAAAGAATGATAAGCACCTGCAGCAACTTCGCGAGTAGGATAAATGTTTGTCTCCGTACTACTTCACAGGGATCACGCAATGATTTTGTTATTTTTGACATATAACTGTAAAAACGAAAACAAAAAATCAGTTGACGCTCACAAGTGCAAATATAATAATTAACTATTTGAAGATGTGGTCTTTCCATTTTAGTAAACATGGAATGTGGAGTTAACTAGACTCATATTGGATCAATCACTGGAATCATTTAACTTGGAAAAGGACAAAGCCAAAGAAAAAGGGAAGGGAAATAACTGTATCATACTTCATCGTGTAAATATAGATGTGTGAGATTATCAAAGTGTGAACACTAATAATATCTGATGTACAAGATGTGACTGTAGAAGCAACCCTCAAATATATGGTAACATGCATATAGGCTGGAAAGAAACACCGTATCCGAATTCTGGAAGGGTAATGCTATGAGTATTATATGACCATTGAGAGATATAAGCTCACCAGTCGACTAGTGCGGTATAGCGGACATAAAAGTCAGCCATTGCAATCATGATGTTATTCCGAAGGGTAGCCAAATCACTACGCTCAAGCTCCTGTTATACAAACAACATTGAGTGTTTATCTGTTAAGAGAAATCGTGAATGAGAGTGGCTGGAGGCTACGCACCTGAACAAAAAGTGGAATATATCGTTTCGCTAGTTTGTCATCTACAAGGCATAATTTTGCCATCGTATCCCATGACTGTATATATAAAGACGGAGCTAACTCTTTGAAAGAAACATTTCCACCAGCAAGGTTTTTTGGCCTTAGCTCAGAGTTTCCAGAAGTTATAATTGTGTGCACCGAAGGAATGATGTCTTGCACACTAGCATCGGGGCAAGCTAGGATCAGTGATCCAACGGTGAAGACAGCAATAACAGCTTCTGACATCGCTTTTGATGTGGATGTGCCTTTTCTTCCCTTAAATTTGCCGGTCGGAGGTGTAAAGAAGCTACAACCCCTGGAATCTTGTGATGTCCCTTTTATGTAGTTGTCTAGACTAGCAACTGCTTTATTGATAAGTTGCTGAACCCACTTCATTATTAGTCCTTCACCTTCCTTGGCTGTCTTCGCTTTCCGTTTACACAAAGTTTTCAGTGATTTTACATGAGCATCGACCTATATGTGCAAGTAGATAAGGCATTACCGTCAAGATATAAATAAGCGTTACTTCTGTTAAGAGTATATTGGTACATAACGATGATATGCATTTACTCGACAACCCAGAAATCTGTCATGAAAAAGATAACACCAATGCACGGAGAGCAATTTTTGTGGAACGTCGGCAAGAAGAATAGTAGTCTGTAGATATATGAAAAATAATCTAAGCAACGCAGGGATACTGGATAATCTTGTCATTTGAGTCCATACACGCAACAAGTGGGTTTTACCGGGCCATTTTGACTGGGGTAGTTGCCACAGTTAAGATGGAAGGATATACCTTTTCAGAAAATTATCATAGCATACTTTGGGTTATTATACTTAGGTGTATGATACCCATCCATGACTGCATGGGTCAACAGTTCTGCCTGCTAAATAACTATAGCATGTTTACCTCTATTTAAGGCTATATCAAATATAGTAGTTTACAAGACGCCCAATACACATTACGAGTCCCAACAGAGTGAGCAATAGACTGTACACCTGTACAATCTACAGCGTAATTATCTAGTATATCTATGCCTAGATTTCAGTGGATTTAACTGGGATTTTGGTGCTTTTAGAACTTAATTGAAAACTGGCCCAGTAGTCCCTGATATAACTGAGTGTAAGATTCCATTTTTACGTCACAAAATTACTTGTACGAGAGTAAATTTTGCATTGATTCGTTAAATGGTTACCTCACTCAGGTTCATATCAAAATTTTCAATCCGTGTGAGCAAGCTGTGTGCCAGTTCTGCTGCAGGTTCCACAGGTAGCTCCATGGAGACATTTGAAATAGTTTGCAGGAGTGAAACACGATCCACAGCCCAGAGCGCAGAGTTTGGTTCCCCTTCAGAAGAAGCTTTACCTATGTCTTCTTGGCCAACATTATCAAGGAGGTTCCAGTGGTGTTTGAGGAACTTCCAGTTAACTGATTTAGGTACAAATGACGAGACCTCAGAAAGAAGCCACCAAGCCCCGGCTGGTGCAGTCCATTTCTCAATTGGCTTAGAATTTCTCAACCATAGGGATTCAGATATTGTTACGATATTCTGGAGTGAAGTAGCGAGCAGTGGTCTCAGTTTTTTCTTCTTCCCAAGGCTTGCACATATCCTTTTTATGCATGGAGCAACCTCTCCATCGCATATGCTTTTCAGCAAATCCAGTGTCCCTTCCGGGAACACCTCCTCCAAGTTGACTGAATCGTCATCCAGATTCAAATTGGCAGCTTGGCAGACCCTGTTCAGAACCAGTTCAAGAAACAAGTTCTCACATTCCTCCTGGATACTGGTCTCGCTATCGATCACCAGCGATGGCACAGCTTGAAGCCACTCTTTTGTCACTCTCTCATCTGGGAATTTCCGGAACACCTCTGAGATGGCTACAAGAGCCGCCTTGCGAATGCTGACTAGCGGATCAGAGCACGCAGCCCCCATTGCGCTAAGTAGTGACTGATCGACAGGCCTGCCAATCAAACCAATTGCCTTTGTGATGAGCACAAGCGCAGCCTTCCTGACAGCAGCCTTATCATCAATGCACCGTCGCCTCAACAGCTCTCCGAGATCCATGTTCCCAATCGTCATCACCTCCTGCAACCGAGCGATCTCCACACCTCTTTCAGACAAGACGTCAAGTGCTTGGGCTGCATTAGTCAATGCCCGAGCACGGACCCCTCCAACGCTATCTGAGCACCTCTCTACCAACACCCGGACGCAGTTCAGCCCCCAAGAGCCCTCCTCCAGGCCCGATTCATCCATTTCTGATGGCAACAGCACTGGCAGAATAGCCAGGACCATATCCACAGCAAACAGCCGTCCCTTTGCCTTCCCCCTCGCCATCGACACCACGTACGCAGTGAAGCCCTCCCTCTGATGTGGCTCCATTGCCTGCACCACCTCGACTATCGCCTCGACGGCCAACCCCCTCGCATCCGTCTTCTCGGGCGCCTTCACGGCCAAATACCTTGGCAGGTACCCGACCAGTTTCCTCACCCCCTCCTCCCCTTCCTCTACACCCAAAGGCACAACTTTCCTAACCAAGAACTCCACTGCGGCGGCACGCGTGGCCGATTTCGCAGCCGAGAGCACCACCGGCGCGAGCGCACGTATCACATCCTGCAACGCATCTGCGTGGTAGTTGGATCCAAGGATGGCGGCAAGGACATTGAAGGCCGCGAGCTCAGCGGCGGTGTCAATGAGCGACCTCCGCGCATCCGGATGGTCCCCGAGAGGCAGCCTCCCCGCGGCGTCGGCGAGCAGGGGGAGAGCGTCCGGGAGGAAAGACGGGGGCCGCGGGGCCGCCTGCTGGCGCTGGTTCTTGCGCTTGCGGGGGTTGGCACCGTGGGCGGAGGTGGAGTTAGGGTTTTGGGTGTCGGTGGTGGTGGAGGAGAGCGCCTTGCGGAGGGCGAGGAGGAAGGAGAGGAAGGGCAGCGGGGAGAAGAGGGAGAGGAAGGGGGACGCGGGCGCTAGCAGGAGGCGGAGGTAGGCGGCGGCGGGGGCGGGGGCGGGGTGGGCGGAGAAGGAGGAGGTGAGGGGCGCGAGGAGGGAGGAGGCGGGGAGGCCGGCGGCGGCGAGGCGGGGGAAGAGGGAGGCGCAGACGGCTGGCGAGGAGAGGAGGGTGAGGGAGGGGAGGGACAAGGGCGGGGAGGTGGCGGAGGAGGAGGAGCAGCGGTGGAGGGCGGCGAGCTCGGAGAGGAAGGCGGAGAGGGAGCCGGAGCCGGAGGCGGAGGCGGGGGAGTCCATGTCGTCGGCGTCCATGGAGGATGGCGGCGGCGGAACGGAAGTACGGGAATTTGAAATCTGTGGTGGGGATCGGAAGTGGGAAGCGGAGTGGAGTAGATTTGGGGGAGGAGTTTGTTTAGGCTCTGCCGTTGGGAATATGGGGCAGAACAAAACTAGTAAATGGAAACCCCGTGAAACGAATTTTGTCAGATTCTATAATCCTAGTTGTCCATAAAAAGGATTTTAATCCTTAGATTTCTTTTCTTTTAATAGAAACTTCCTGGATAAGATTGGTAATTATATTTACGATTTATTTTGCTTATTCGACGACCGCATGACCGCCTGATACTTCTTAAAGACATGCATTTATGATCACTAAAAAAAGGTCGTAAGACGAAATCCATCCGATAGGTTTACGACAATTTAATCAATTTGTCAATCATGGTTGGTTCATCTCACGGATGGCGGAATACGTCGGACAAAGATAATACTTGGTTTATTGTACGCACTGCAGTTTTGATTTTTATAAGTCTGCTATGTTTGTTTCACTCGTTTCTGTCGTCTCAAGGTCCCTTCTCCCTCGTCGCGCATGTAGTGATCGTCAAGTATCACCTCCTCCTTTCAAGCGGTTATCCACGGATGTTTAAGTTTCGCAACGAAATTTAAAGTGTGATATGTATAAGAGAAACAAATAGATGGCATGATGTAGTTTGCCCTTTTATTTTACATACCAAATTTGTAAAATAGAACACTTGGAAAACCTATTTTTCGAATTATGAACTGGTTCCACTTTTAAACTCTACTTTTAGATCAATCTCACATATATTGTATTGTAATCACATGCAAACTCACAAATTTAGAGCTGAAGTCCATATACCTTTACTTGAAGATATTAAACTTGATTACCTTCTACTTCACATTGGGGTGCCATTCTCTACAATGGATTTACATACTATCAAGTAAGCCACATGTTGAACAATGCCACATGGGTATGCACACAATATGTCCAATGTTTTCTCTTGTATATATATTATTGAGGGTAGCGTGACCAATGCTTATATTGCACTCTCTCCATTTTTTAATTTAAGATGTTTTAGCTATTGCACATGTTGTCTAGATACACATAAAAATGAGTGAATATAGACACTAAAATATGTCTAGATACAAGATTGGACATGTGAATGTGGAAAAAGGCTAAAACGTCTAATATTAAAAAATAGAGGTAGTAGCACTTAGAGCATCTCTAACAGAGCCCTAAAAAATGAACCTCAAAATAAGTTTACAGTCGCCAGGAACTGTCAGATCTCCTCACAAATGCTCGCTCACAATAGCAGAAACCTAAAATGGATCTATAAAAGAACGAATTTGGGCGCGAACGATTTTGCTTTCATCCCAATTTCTTCTCCACGGAAGAGTTCACCACCAAATCGAACATAATGTACAATAAGTCCAAAAGTAATCTAAACTCGTCGCCGCCCTACCCTACTGCCAAAACTTGGCTCACCGGAGCCTCTGATGCGGCGGCGACGAGCTTCTCGCGGCGATAAGCTTCAGTCCTCGTCGTGGCGGTGCTCTGCCTTCTTCTCCTTCTGTAGCAGGACGAGGGAGAGGACCCACCATCTCGACGGGGATCGAGTCGAGAAGGTCGAGGGTGTCCGGTTGAAGAAGATCGAGCGTCCGCTCGAGCATGTCGAGGCGCGCGGCGGTGGCGCTCTCGCTCTCCGTCTCGCGGCGGACCTTCATCTCCCGTCCGAGGCGCGCGGCGGCGGCCTTCGAGCTCTCCGGAATACCGCGGCGCACCTTCTCGCGGTCAAACTCATCCACCTCGCGGCGGTAGCACGACCACGGGACCTCTGCCCCTTTTGTTGGAACTTCTTCATGAGCCGCTTGCGACCGGCGTCGGCGCGGACGAGAACCGACCTCGTCCCGGCGGAGAAGTCCCTGAATCGGTCGCTGCGGCCTCGCAGATTCGACCGCGCCCTCTTAGGTGCCATCATGCGGCGGCGGAGGCGGCCTAAACTACGTCGCCGGTAGCGTATTGCTCGTCGGAGTTGAAAGGGCGGTGGCGTGGATTGCTCGTCGGCGGTGCGGGTGGATAAGGATTTTGACCTACAAATGTGACCCAGTCCGGCATAAATACGAATGGACACGCCGAATCGACGGGCGCCCTTATCACGTTTGAGGACCAATTCACGTTCACAGATTCTGCTATGGGCCAAAAAAAGTCTCGGCCGTGAAGTCACCGGAGTTATAAGGGTATGAGGGCTCTGCTAGAGATGCTCTTAGTCTGGTTATGCTCTTTTTGCCTGACCTTCTAAAAGTTAATAGCAAAGAATTGTAGATGCTTGTTGACATCAGTGATCGATCAATTCATTCATACACGAGGGCGCACAAAAAGGTATATGCATTATGTGCAGACTGATCAACAATTTTCAGTAGAGACAGTCTATTTTTCTACTTCTTGGCTATAGCTGATAGAAATTATTATTGCTCTAATTGCAAGGAAGATGTCATTGTTCTTAATCCGCTATTTATCGTGCTACTTTGGTGTGTCCTTGATCCGATTTGTACAATTATTTGGTTCCTTCCACAGGCATTTATTTGTGAGGTTATTCACCTCTAATTTCAGTTGGTTCATGGTCTTTCACGACAATCAATCGTCTTGATGTTGGGTTTGCTGGACCTATGGTGAGTCTTTGGATGCTTTTATCCTTCATTCTAGACTAGAGAGGCTCGTGAAATCATATGATGCAAAGTTGCAAACTGGGGATACTGAACCAATCAATCCCTTCACACCGACAGATCTTTAGCACATTGAGGTACAACTGGCTGGCTATGACTGAAAGCTGCTACTTGATGGAGCTTGCATCCAGACCTGACTCGTGCTGCCACCACCTTGCTTGTTTAGTTCTTTGATGGTCCCAAGATTGATTCTGTTTCCATTGGGAGTGTGTTGTTCTTCAATGGTGCACAGGTTCCTCCAATTTCGTTTGGAGATTTTAGCAACCAAGGCGCACAATAAACTAATAAATCGATGCATTGATTTGCAGACAGTGAACACACGATGTCACTCCGAGTGCTTCCTGCCCTTCTCCTTGGACGGCGGCGGCGGTGGGACCAGAACGCCGCAGTCATACCACAAGGTATCTGCCAGCTTGGGGAAGATGAACTTGTAAAAGATCAGGTCACGGAAGATCTTGATCATGTACCCGCGCAGGCCCTGCACGTTGATCCCGCCCTGCTGGACCCAGCCTGACAGGTATGCTCCGGCGACCAGCCAGGCGGCCCGGCCACGGCGCTCCGACACGTATGCTGCCACCCCCTCCGCCGGTGTGTCCGCCCATGCCACGGCACGCGCGAGCACCACCGCGTCCTCCAGCGCGGCGCATCCGCCCTGCGCCAGGTCGGGCGTCATGGGGTGGAAGGCGTCGCCGGCCACCGTGACCGCCCCGCGAGCGGCCGGGCCTGTCAAGATGGCCCAGGGCGACCGGTAGAGCAGCGGAGCCCAGGAGACGCTGTTGTGGTCGGAGTGGCGCACCCCGTCCAGGTACTCGGCCGGCATGTGCTTTCCCAGGTTGTCGGTGACCTCCCGCAGGATCTTGGCCGGGTCCGCGCCGGCTTCGCTCTCTGCGGCGGCGACGGTATTGTTGACGAGGAACCAGTAGACCTCCGTGTCGCTGATGGGCACCATGGCGGCCCTGAGGCCCACCGAGAGGAACTGCAGGAGCTGTTTCTTCAAGCCGTGGCCGTCCGGGTAGACGGCGAGACCGCGGACGGCGGACCGGCCTGATGCCACCGGCTCCGACAGGCCTAGCCACTGCGCCACCACCGAGTGCACCCCGTCGCAACCGATCAGCACCTGATGAACGACGTACAAGACAACTTTTAAGCAGATGTGCACAGCTACAATTGTCAATTGTGGGCGGGGCCGGCTTGGTTTACCTTTGCTCTGATCACTGTGCCGTCGTCTAACCGTAGAACGGACGTCTCCGGCGAACCCTCACTGTTGATGGAGAGAAGCTTGGACGAGAACCGGATGGTACCCGGCGGGAGCTCCTCCGCGAGCGCTTCCAGTAGGGCCTTTCGATCCGCTGGCCTCGCCTTGATGTCACCGCTTTTTTGTAGCCAATTTTATCAGATTTAATTGGGGATGAATGAATAATCCACCAGAAAAATTGCTGCGAGTTCATGAAATGTGCACGCGAAATCAACCTGTTTTTGCGTGCAGCGAAGCCGAACACCTGAGTTGTTCCATTTTCAAGATTGGTCACCTGAAATCTGCACGCAGCAAGAGAGTCGATCCGATCGAGCAATCACAGCAACAAAATCGAGAAGAAAAATGAGAGAGAGAGAAGGCAAAAGCTTGACGCACGTTTCGTAGGCGTCGTAGCGGGACATGAGCTTGTGCGCGACGCCGAGCGCGCGGAGCGCGAACCAGCCGCTGGGGAAGATAGTGAGCGCAGCGCCCGTGGCACGCAGCTCCGGGTGCCGCTCCAGGACCAGAACGCCGCCGCCCACGCCCACGCCGGCCCGGCGCAGCGCCAGCGCGGTCGCGAGCCCCGCGATGCCGGCGCCGACGATGACAACCTCCGCCTCCACCTCGCCGCTGCCACCTGCCATCGCCACCTCACCCTCACTGGCTACCTCGTGTGTATCTTGCTCAATTATGCTTAGGAGTTAACAGCAAAGGTCATGTTTAGACATCCATATCTAGCATCAGTACTGTACTGGTATGATCTGAATCTGATGCATGAATGCTGCTACTGCTCGTCGGGTCCAGAAATTAAGTGTCAACAGTGCGGTGCTAAGCTTTGTGCTATACACCATTACACCGGCTGCCATGACATTGTTGTTTGTCCTTCATGTATGGGTGTGCCTGTTAAGCACCTGATTTTTGTCAACCACATTATGTAATCAGCGGCGATGATTAGCAGCTTGCATTATGGGCAGCGGAGACCTACTTTCAGAAGTTGGACCACACACGAGTGCCTCGATCTTGTTTCACAAACCATTGTCGTTCAGCGACTCCAGTCCAAACTCCACAGGCGTGAAACAAAGAGAGCATAGTCGAAATATATAAGCGTAAAATGCGGAAAAATTATTCTCCCTCCATCTAAAAATAAGTGTCTTAACTTTATTAAAAAGAGGATGTATCTAGACTAAGAATTTTTTCCTATGTTTATTGATATTTTTGTAGACTGATTATAGTGATTACTCTTCTACATATAGGGCTAAGTTTAGGTGGATAAAGACAAATCTAGACCAAAAACTTGCCACCTAACAAAGGTGGTCCTCAGCGTCGGTGTGCATCAGCAATTTTCCTAATAATATTGTCTATGTTTTTTTAGAAACACAGTACAACGCAAACGCTCATATACAGGCGCACACACTCACCCTTATGCCCGCACGCACGCACACCCTACCCCTATGTGTTGGGGATATATCAACTATCGGTATCTCCAACATGGATCAATCCGGCTAGTCCAGGGTGGCCCAAGGGTGGTAAGGCTGAAACTTGTCGGGCGGCCCAGATAGATAACGTACAAAGAAATAGGCGGACGGTTCAAGGAAGGTGGAAGGTCAAAGCCCATTGAACCACCAAGCCCAAGACGGAAGGCGGCGATTAAGCCGGCTAGGTCTACGACTCTGACTACTTACCGAACAAGTATTTGCCTTGTATCCTGGGGTCTAGCCACCTATATAAGCCGTCCACCAGGAAGCCTTTAGGGCACGCAGACATACGCCTCTATACGCGTCAAACCCATTGTAACCTGTTCACGGCTATTGCCTTATAGTGAATTATAGCAGCACATAGTATCTCGCCACCGCTATGGGATCTGAAGCTGGGTAACTCGCCGTGTTCAATCCCGACCTCGACGACACCAACCTTCTTCCCCACAATCCATACGTAGGCTAGAGGACCCCCGTCTCCTATCAATTATGCCGATACCACGACAGTTGGCGCCCACCGAGGGGCATAAGGTTCCTGGCGTCACGTTCCAGGCGGGAACACTTGGCGGCGTGGGAAAGCAGATCGCCGTCGGCCGCGTCGCAAGGTATGGCGGCCACAGCTACGTCAACTCGGATGAGTCCTGGCTCCCGGCGGACGACTACCTTATCGGGTGCGCAATCGTACCGATTGGAGGGATCGACGTCTTCATCGGGTACACGCCAGAGGCGTACGGCCTACCGCGCTTCTACAACCCCACCCACCAACCCTTCGACCAAGCAGTCGACCGACAAGATGGATCTGAATCCGCCTTCTCCCAAGAGTCGGCCGAATCTGATTTCCACTTCGTCGGAGTTGTCGGACTGGGATCCGACTCCCAGCCGGAAAACAACGATCCTGAATCAATCCTTCCTGCCCTCCAGAAGGATGCGATGTCAGATGCCGGATCCAGATCTACCGTTCAAGTCAACGTAGACTCTGACTCTGATGATGATGCTAGTCTCTTCGAAGAGAAGATCAAAAGCCGCTTTTCCAGTGATAATCCGGCTCCTTCAGAGGGCACCACGGATACTGATATGCCTGACAAGCTGGCTATGATGGTTGTCGTCGGTCACGAGTCAACCCCAGTTGCTTCTGAAATGCAAAACAAGCCGGCGGAAGATGCCGGCGACACCACTGCCGGTCAACTCATTGAAGGTTCCGACAAGGTGCGCGCAAAGAAGAAAACTGGCCTCGAGAAAGGCGGCAGCAGCAAACCCACGGATTTGCTCTCCGTCATCAAGGAAGTAGAAGAGATTATGCACACTCCGGTGAACAAGGAAACCCCACTCGACGAAGTGGAAGAGCTTAGGATTAATATGCTTAAGCACTCCGACTTCCTGCGCAAAAGAGGGGAGCATGTTGAGAGCCTTGCAAAGAAGATCGAGAAAGAACAAGAAAAGATGTCGGCCAAAACAAGCCGGCAGCTCTTTGAGGAAAAAAGGCCATCAAAAAAACGCCGTGATAAGGAGCCGCCAACGCGTGGAACGACAGCGGCTCAGGATCTCGGGTTCGACTGGCGCACAACACCACAGCGCGTGGACAGAAGGGGGGGTGTCGTCTTCTGCACCCCCATCCTTAACGTTGCTGCTGCGCTAGACACCCTAGACGACAAGACTTAGACATCGGAGAAAAACTGGCCAATGCAAGACACTTCGTAAGCAAGGCCCTCGAACAGCAAGCCCGCGCTGACTCCTACGGCCACATGGCGGATGCCCGCGGGGGAGATCTAGAGTCCAAGTCAGGAAAGTGCAAAGCTGCACCTGACGCCGACCCCGAAGGCTCGTCCGGCTCTAGTAGCCATGGCGACAAAAGGAAAGCAACGCCACCTCCAAAGAAGACGCCACCGCCAAAACCAAGGCGGGACTAGAATTCAAGGACAAGAAGTAGAGGAGACCTGCCACCTCCAGCCCAGCCAAGGCGCGGTAATGGCGGTAGCCGAGACAATGGACAGCCGCCTAGAAAATATGCCGGTAACGATCCTCCCAGGAGAGGTCGAAGCCGGTCTCCGCAGCATAGCACCGGCAGCAAGAGGAAGGAGGCGGCTGAAGGGCCCAGGCGCACCGTAAGCCGGGCAGCGCAAGACGAGCCAAACGCAAACAGAGGCGCACAACAGCTCGATCAAAAAGACGCGCGACATCGCCTACAAGACATAGCAAGAGGAAAGGAGCCGCTATATTCTGGACCAAAGTGCTTTGGCGACGCCATCTGCAGAGAGCCGTTCCCCAAGGACATGACATCAGTGTCTAAAAATTGTTCTAGGTACAACGGTCTCGTTAAGCCGGATTCGTGGCTAGCCGATTAGGCCATGGACATAGAAATTGCAGGCGGAAGCAGTCATATTGCCGTCCGTTACCTACCTCTCATGTTGGAAGGCACGATAAGGGCTTGTATCGACAACCTTCCTGAAAAGTCTATCCATAGCTGGTACGACATGGAAAAGGTTTTCTCCCAGCACTTCCAAGGAACATACAAGCGTCCAAATACCTACACGGATTTGCAACGCTGTATTCAAAAGCTGGACGAAACCATGACAGACTTTGTCAGCCGCTGGATCTCCAAAAAGGCCAACTGTCATGGTGTTTCTGACGCACAAGCTATCCATGCCTTCTACACGGGCCTGCAGAAGAAGTCCCTGCTCCGTCATCGGCTCGTCCGCGCGCAAATCACGGACCTTGGCGAGATGCTTAACCTAGCCGCCCAATACGCTCCCGATCTCCATCGGACCCCTCCCGGGACGCTCCCGATGATCTCCTTCCTTTCCGGTTGTCTTGTCGAAACCCCTTAAGTGTGTTACCCTAGCGGTTCGATATAATATCAGGTATGATCAAGACTCCTCAATGATCAACGACTAACTCGTAGGCCTGGACCCCATGAATTAATCCCTGAGATATAACGAATGACTTTCATCTATCAAACCTGAACGTAAAGTCTTAAACCTTTTTCCATAGCGATACTTAGCACGTCCGAGCGTCGTTCCATAGATATCTCCATACCTAATCCCGACCTCGTTACCGACGACGCTATCTTCTACTCGTTCATGATCTCACGTCTCCGTGACCTAGTCACATGCTTGCAAGCTCATTAGACATGATCTCGCCGAGTGGGCCCGAGAGTATCTATCCTGCTATGCGGACTGGCAAATCCCGCTCTTGACCCCTCGTCTCAACTACTCCTTTCCGATACCCAAAAATATCACCGTTATTGTCATACTAAATAAGATACGACGTTTGGTGCAATCAAAGTATCTTCCAGGAATAACAATAAGAGTTGATCTCACGGTCAAAGGCATAACGACTATGTTCTCCAAATCTGGGTATGTCCATCACATCGTTCTCTAGCGATATGACTCTCATTACCGACCGGCGCGATGCCCCATGACCGGGAAACCTCGATCATCAATCGCGCAACGAAACTAGTCTTAGTAGAGGCTACTAGGGACCTGGTTGTTTACGTATCACACCCGCATTAATGTTTCCGCTTAATACGGTTGTAGCATGACACAAAAACCTATTATGAACAAACGAGATATGATAAAGAATACACTTTATTAATTGCCTCTAGGGCATATCTCCTTCACTTTCTCGATGTAGGCTTGAACTCTTGGGGAATCGTATTTCATGTCGGTAGGTAGCACCGCCTCAGCGCCATATACTAAGAAGAAAGGAGTGTAGCCCGTAGACCTGTTTGGCGTTGTGCGCAAACTCCATAGTACCGACTGTAACTCATCTGCCCAAGCGCCGGCTGCCCTGTGTAATGGAGCTTCGAGACGAGGCTTAAGTCCTGATAAGACTAGGCCGTTTGTACGCTCTACTTGTCCATTGGATTGAAGGTGTGACACGGATGCCAAATCAAGCCGGATACCCAGATCGTTGCAGTATTCTTCTATGTCGCCTTGAGACAGGTTGCTGCCATTATCAGTGATAATGCTGTGTGGAACTCCAAACCGAGAGATAATTCCCCAGAGGAAATTGGTGGCTGTTCGTGCGTCAAGTTTGCTGATCGGTTTAGCCTCGACCCATTTGGTGAACTTGTCGACAGCGACCAATAGGTGGGTGTACCCACCACGCGCCTTCTTGAAGGGACCCACAATGTCTAAGCCCCAGACCGCGAACGGCCAGGTGATTGGAATCGTCCTCAGTTCCTGTGCCGGAATCCGCCTCTGCTGTCCACTCAAAGTTGTCGGATTTCTTCAATAGCCGGTAGAGAGGCATTGCCTTTTCCCCTAGGCGGCTTATGAAACGACTGACGGCTGCCGCCGATCCGGCTAGACGTTGCACGTCCTTCAGACAAGTGGGTATTGATATATTTTGGATGGCCTTGATCTTCTCCGGATTAACCTCGATCCCTCGTTCTGAGACGATAAACCCGGGCAGTTTGCCGGCTGGAACGCCGAAAGCGCACTTGGCGGGATTGAGTTTCATCTGATACCTCCGGAGATTCTGAAACGTTTCTTCCAAATCCTCTAGGAGATCTGCCTTCTTTTTTGACATCACCGCGATGTCGTCTACGTAGACGTGAACATTGCGGCCGATTTGTTCGTGCAGAAAAATTTGCATACAGCGCTGGTATGTCGCCCCTGCATTCTTCAGGCCAAAAGGCATCGTAATGTAACAGAAAGTCCTGTATGGAGTGGTGAAAGATGTTTTCAGCTGATCTGACTCTCTCATCTTGATTTGGTGGTATCCTGAGTAGGCGTCCAGAAAACAAAGCAGCTCGGAGCCTGCTGGGGAGTCTACGACTTGGTCAATTCTAGGCAGCGCAAAGGGATCCTTTGGGCAGCACTTGTTAACACCGGTATAGTCAATACACATCCTCAGCTCTTTATTCTTCTTTGGAACAAGTACAGGATTTGCCACCCAATCAGCGTGTACAACCTCTTTTATGAAATTGGCGGCCTTCAGCCTATTTATCTCCTTTCCTATAGCCTTGCGTCTCTCATCTCCAAAGCGTCTTGTTGCTTGCTTCACCGGCTTGGATCCTTTTATGACGTTGAGTGAGTGCTCGGCAAGTTCCCTCGGTACCCCAGGCATGTCGGAAGGCGACCATGCAAAGATGTCACGATTCTCACGGAGGAACTCGACGAGCGCGCCTTCCTATTTGCTGTCAAGGTTGGAGCCGATGACTACTTGCTTAGACTTGTCACCTGGGATGAGGTCCGCCTTTTTGGTGTCTTCTGAAGCTTCGAAGATCTTCTTGACATCAATCTTTGGCCTTGGCATGGAGTTGTCTGAATCCGCCCCGAGCAGCGCGAGTTCTTCCTTGTGGATGACGGCTTCTGCGAAGGCGTCCATGCCACGCTCGCACTCCTTGGCTTTCTTGAAGTTGCCGGAAATCGTGATGGTTGCGTTCTCCCCCGGCATTTTAAGCTTGCTGTATATGTAGCACGGCCTTGCCATGAACTTGGCGAAAGCCGGTCGTCCGAAGATTGCATGATAGGCGCTTTTGAAGGGGACAACTTCGAACCGGAGGAACTCTGAGCGGTAGTTCTCTTTTGGTCCGAAATTTACCTTCAGCCTAATGCTCCCCATTGACTTTGCTTGCCTGCCGGGCACTATGCCATGAAAAGTGAGGTTGTTGTGGTCCAGCTGATCCTCTGATAGGTTCATGCGGCTTAGTGTGTCATAGTACAGGATGTTGAGGCTGCTGCCGCCATCCATAAGTACCTTTGTGAGTCTGAAGTTGTCGACAATGGGATCGACGACAAGGGCGTACTTGCCTGGGTGAGGAACATGATCAGGGTGGTCGGACCGGTCCCAAGTGATCGTCGCTTCCGACCAGTTCAAATACTGAGGGACGTCCGGCATTGTCGCGTTGAGTTCGCGCATTTCCGCCTTATCCGCCTTAGCCGAAGGCGTGCCGACAAAGCACACAAGAGATTCTTTGACCTTCGGATATGGCTTCTTTTTCTTGGCGGATGCGTCATCTTCGCTTGAGATAGACATGTCGTCGTCATCCTCATCCTCCTTGTTGTCTTTCTTGTCGTTCTTCTTTGACTTCTTTGACTTCCAGCCGACTGTGGGGTCCTTTTTGAAGTCTTCCATGAAACGGCACTCGCCAAGCATATGGTTGACCTTGCCCAGTGAGGCGTGGATGGGACATGGCAAAAGTTTTGCCTGTTCATAAGTGATTCGCGCCGCCTTAGGCCCTGAGCCGGCGTCGCGACCATCTTTCTTATTTTTCCACTTCTTTTTGCCAGCATTCCCTTGGTATGCTACGGCTACCTCGTTGGAAGGTCCGGCTTGTCATCTGCCACCTGCTTGCGCTTGTTGTTCCGCTTTGGTATGATGTTGACGTCTGGGTCATCGTCCCGGGCGTCGTCATCCGCCGCCGCGTATTGGGCGGCTAGGTTGAGCATCTCACCTAGGTCCGTGATTTGCTCGCGGACGAGCCTATGACGGAGCAAGGACTTCTTCTGTAGGCCCGTGTAGAAGGCATGGATAGCCTGTGCGTCCGAAACACCATGACAGTTGGCTTTTTCGGATATCCAACGGCTGACAAAATATGTCATGGTTTCGTCCGGCTTTTGGATACAGCGTTGCAAATCCGTGTAGGTATTTGGACGCTTGTATGTTCCTTGGAAGTGCTGGGAGAAAACCTTTTCCATGTCGTACCAGCTATGGATGGACTTTTCAGGAAGGTTGTCGATCCAAGCTCTTGCCGTGCCTTCCAACATGAGAGGTAGGTAGCGGACGGCAATATAGCTGCTCCCGCCGGCAATATAACATGCAGGGCCTTGTGTACGCCAACGGTGAGCTTGTCTCCTCCCGAGTCGAGATAAACCAGCGGTGCCGCGACCTGAAGAAGGATTGCGGGCCAAGGACCTGCGGATTGCCGAGTTGGAGGCGACCCGCCAAAAAGATGAAGGTAGGGTTGATCCTTTTTGCCTTCAGCTATATTTTCGACTTATGTTACCGTCAATCATTTAGTTAGAGAATGCATATTTGTAGAACTGCTAGACCATGCCCAGGATATACTGAAGGCGTCCACTGATATGCAAGCTCTTATGAAAGAAGCTTCCGATTTGGCAGCCGCCAACTTGGCGATGAAGGAGGATCACCAGAAGGAGATGGAGGCCCAGCAGCTCAAATTTGCGCATGAATCTAGCCAGCTCACTGGTGAGCTGGAAAGCCTGCGCAAGAAGTTGGCGGAGGCGGAGAAGACGGCTGCCGAGGAAATCTCCAAGCAGACTTCTCGCGCCCAAACTGTTGAGGATGCGTTGGCGGCTCATATGGTGGAGCTGTCCGCTTTCCATAACTCGGTCCTTGGTAATTTTTCACTCCTTACTTTGATTTCGCCATTTTTCTTAGCCTGAGCCGAACTCATGGTTTTATTTTTGATGTAGTTCCCGCCGGTTGGGGCGACGACAAGGTTGTCAGCCCCCGCCTGGATCGCCTTGCGCGTCTATGCGAGCTGATCACCGAGACTTTGGCGGCGTCCAAGCGGTTTGCCGCCAAGTTCTTCATCTCCTCTGGCAGCCAGGAACCGACCGAATTCAGCGACGTGCCCACTATGTTGGATCAGGCTACCAAGCTGCACAAGAGCTCGCTGAAGTCGGCGGCGCGGGGTGGTGCCAAGACTGCACTTGGACTATTCATGGCGCACTACCCCGAGGCGGAGATAGAAGCCGTCACCGAAGGCATGCCGTCTACATATGAAGACTACAGTGAGGTCGAGCCGGCCGCTGTTCTGGACAGCGTTGCCGGCTACGCCACGCGTGTTGCCGATATGGTGGATACTTCAATCTTCTACCGGCGCCATCATGTGCCTGCCGGAGGGGAAGCTGGAGCTGCCGGCACGGCCGAGGCGGAGGGGAGTGACAGTTCCGGGGCTGAAGTTGTCAGCCCCCAAGCCGGATGTAGACGCTCTCCCGAGCCATATCTTTCTTTCCTTGCCTCCTTCTAGCATGATTTGTCAGCCCTTGAAACAACGCAACTTTGACTTGTAATATTTGAAAATACTTTTGTTGTTGCTCTGCTAGGCGGAAACTAGCTGACAAGTTTTATTTTGCCTTATTTATATGGCCCGCCTTAATTTTACCCTGACCTATATGTTTGACTTTTTGTATGTTGACGAACCTCAGCCGGTAACTTTAGCTGAAACAACCAGGGCTAAACCATGCGTTTAGGATCAGAGACCAAAGCCAAAATGTTGGTGTCAAAGACATACTACTAGGCGAACCACATATAAGTAATCATAGGTAAAGGAATTAGGCGGTGCAAAAAGTTTATTTTTGCTTTAGGTTGGCACGAAAGCTGCAAGTATCTACCAGTTTGAACCTTTGCACGGAGCTAGAAAAATAGGTAACTTAGATACATAGGGGAAATATGATTGCAAGAAAAGACAAAAGATGGCATGCTTCTCAACACAGATGAGGAACCATAGAGTTTTATTTCATAATCATATTTAACTTATTACAATTATAATTTGCTAAGTGTAGAAAGGACGTAGCTGCTCAATATTCCAAGGCCGTCTTGTTTGTTCGAACGGATCGTCAATGCCTCTTTTGCGCTTGGTTCCCCTTTTTCTTGCCGCCTTCTTGCGCCTCTTATTTTCGTCTTCGTCGCGGATGTCGGCCAGGTAGTAGGAACCATTGAGCAGCGCCTTTGTGACTATAAACGGTCCTTCCCATGGCGGGGATAGCTTGTGCAAGCCTTTTTTGTCTTGAACTAGGCGGAGAACCAGGTCACCTGTTCTGAAGCTTCGCTTCCGCACTCTCCGGCTATGATAGCGGCGAAGTTGTTGCTGGTACAAGGCGGAGCGATGTAGAGCGACGTCTCTTTCTTCGTCTAGCAGGTCTAGGCTATCCTGTCTTGCACCTTCTACGTCTTGCTCTATGTAGGCTTGAACTCTTGGGGAATCGTATTTCATGTCGGTAGGTAGCACCGCCTCAGCGCCATATACTAAGAAGAAAGGAGTGTAGCCGGTAGATCTGTTTGGCGTTGTGCGCAAACTCCATAGTACCGACTGTAACTCATCTGCCCAAGCGCCGGCTGCCCTGTGTAATGGAGCTTCGAGACGAGGCTTAAGTCCTGATAAGACTAGGTCGTTTGTACGCTCTACTTGTCCATTGGATTGAGGGTGTGACACGGATGCCAAATCAAGCCGGATACCCAGATCGCTGCAGTATTCTTCTATGTCGCCTTGAGATAGGTTGCTGCCATTATCAGTGATAATGTTGTGTGGAACTCCAAACCGAGAGATAATTCCCCAGAGGAAATTGGTGGTTGTTCGTGCGTCAAGTTTGCTGATCGGTTTAGCCTCGACCCATTTGGTGAACTTGTCGACAGCGACCAATAGGTGGGTATACCCACCACGCGCTTTCTTGAAGGGACCCACCATGTCTAAGCCCCAGACCGCGAACGGCCAGGTGATTGGAATCGTCCTTAGTTCTTGTGCCGGCAAGTGAGGTTGACGAGCGTACAACTGGCAGCCTTTACATGTCTTTACGATGTTCTCGGCGTCTTCTTTGGCGGTAAGCAAGTAGAAACCTTGGCGGAAAGCTTTGGATACAATGGACCTGGCGGAAGCATGATGCCCGCAGGTGCCAATATGTATATCCTTCAGAATTTCCCGGCCCTCTTCCGGCTGTATGCACCGCTGATAGATGCCGCATGTGCTTCGCTTATATAGCTCGCCTTTTATTATCGTGAATGCCTTGGCTCACCTTATGATCTGCCTTTTTAGCACCTCATCGTCCTCCGGCAACTTTCTGTCGATTAGAAAATCGAGATATGGGACTGTCCAATCCGACTGTGTCAAGTAGACAGCGAGACTTGCCGCTTCTACCGGTTCTTCTGCATCGGGGTCCATCAAATCGGCGCCTTTAATGGATGGCTTGTGCAAATGTTCCAGGAAAATATCTTTTGGTACCTTTTTGCGTTCCGACCCTAGTCTTGCAAGTGTGTCTGCCGCCTCGTTCTCAGCTCTTGGGACATGCCGGACTTCGTAGCCCACGAAGTTTTTTGCAAATTCGTCAACTTTGGCTCTGTATGCCGCCATTGTTGCGCTTTTCGCATCCCATGTTCCGCTTACTTGCTGCGCGACCAAATCCGAGTCGCCATAACAGAGGATTCTTTTGACGCCTAGGTCGTTTGCCACGTGTAACCCATGAAGCAAAGCTACGTACTCGGCAACGTTGTTGGTTGCTGTGAAGTGGATTTGTAACACGTAGCTAAGCTTGTCACCTTTAGGCGTGCGAAGAAAGACTCCAGTCCCCGAGACTTTGAGCATCTTTGATCCGTCAAAGTGCATGACCCAATATTCTGATTCGGGGAGTGTCGTTTCCTCCATGGCTTCTGTCCAGTCGGCGACAAAATCTGCAAGCGCTTGAGACTTAATGGCGGTCCGTGGCTTATAGACTATATCAAAGGCGGCAAGTTCGATGCCCCATTTGGCAACTCGACTTGTTGCCTCTGCATTGTTGATTATGTCTCCCAACTGTGCCTTGCTGACTACTGTCACTGTGTGTTCCTGGAAATAATGCCTAAGCTTTCTGGCAGCGAAGAATACACCGTAAGCCAGCTTTTGGTAATGTGGATACCTATGCTTGGAGGCGGAGAATACTTCACTGATGAAGTAGACCGGTCGTTGCTCACATGTCGCGGCTTCGTTCTCCTTTCTTTCCACAGCCAAGATAACGCTGACAACAGCTCCTATTGCCGCGATGTATAGCAGCATTGGTTCCTGTGATCGAGGTGCTGCCAATATCGAAGCGGATATGAGGGCCTCCTTAAGTTGTTGTAAGGCCACATCTGCCTCTGATGTCCACTCAAAGTTGTCGGATTTCTTCAATAGCCGGTAGAGAGGCATTGCCTTTTCCCCTAGGCGGCTTATGAAACGACTGACGGCCGCTGCCGATCCGGCTAGACGTTGCACGTCCTTCGGACAAGTAGGTCTGGATATGTTATGGATGGCCTTGATCTTGTCCGGATTAACCTCGATCCCTCGCTCTGAGACGATTAACCCGAGCAGCTTGCCGGCTGGAACGCCGAAAACACACTTGGCGGGATTGAGTTTCATCTGATATCTCCGGAGATTCCGAAAAGTTTCTTCCAAATCCTCTAGGAGATCTGCCTTCTTTTTTGACATCACCGCGATGTCGTCTACGTAGACGTGAACATTGCGGCCGATCTGTTCGTGCAGGCAATTTTGCATACAGCGCTGGTATGTTGCCCCTGCATTCTTCAGGCCAAAAGGCATCGTGATGTAGCAGAAAGTCCCGTATGGAGTGGTGAAAGATGTTTTCAGTTGATCCGACTCTCTCATCTTGATTTGATGGTATCCTGAGTAGGCGTCCAAAAAGCAAAGCAGCTCGGAGCCTGCTGTGGAGTCTACGACTTGGTCAATTCTAGGCAGCGCAAAGGGATCCTTTGGGCAGCACTTGTTAACACCGGTATAGTCAATACACATCCTCAGCTCTTTATTCTTCTTCGGAACAAGTACAGGATTTGCCACCCAATCAGTGTGTACAACTTCTTTTATGAAATTGGCGGCCTTCAGCCTATTTATCTCCTTTCCTATAGCCTTGCGTCTCTCATGTCCAAAGCGTCTTGTTGCTTGCTTCACCGGCTTGGATCCTTTTATGACGTTGAGTGAGTGCTCGGCAAGTTCCCTCGGTACACCAGGCATGTCGGAAGGCGACCATGCAGAGATGTAACGATTCTCACGGAGGAACTCGAGGAGCGCGCCTTCCTATTTGTTGTCAAGGTTGGAGCCGATGACGACTTGCTTGGACTTGTCGCCTGGGATGAGGTCCGCCTTTTTGGTGTCCTCTGAAGCTTCAAAGGTCTTATTGACATCAGTCTTTGGCTTAGGCATGGAGTTGTCTGAATCCGCCCCGAGCAGTGCGAGTTCTTCCTTGTGGATGACGGCTTCTGCGAAGGCGGCCATGCCACGCTCACACTCCTTGGCTTTCTTGAAGTTGCCGGAAATCGTGATGGTTCCGTTTTCCCCCGGCATTTTAAGCTTGCTGTATATGTAGCACGGCCTTGCCATAAATTTGGCGAAAGCCGGTCGTCCGAAGATTGCATGATAGGCGCTTTTGAAGGGGACAACTTCGAACTGGAGGAACTCTGAGCGCTAGTTCTCTTTTGGTCCGAAAGTTACCTTCAGCCTAATGCTCCCCATTGACTTTGCTTGCCTGCCGAGCACTATGCCGTGAAAAGTGAGGTTGCTGTGGTCCAGCTGATCCTCTGACAAGTTCATGCGGCTTAGTGTGTCGTAGTACAGGATGTTGAGGCTGCTGTCACCATCCATGAGTACCTTTGTGAGTCTGAAGTTGTCGACAATGGGATCGACGACGAGGGCGTACTTGCCTGGGTGAGGAACATGATCAGGGTGGTCGGACCGGTCCCAAGTGATCGTTGCTTCTGACCAGTTCAAATACTGCGGGACGTCCGGCATTGTCGCATTGAGCTCGCGCATCTCCGCCTTATCCGCCTTAGCCGAAGGTGTGCCGACAAAGCATACAAGAGATTCTTTGACCTTCGTATATGGTTTCTTTTTCTTGGCGGCCGCGTCATCCTCGCTTGAGACAGACATGTCGTCGTCATCCTCATCCTCCTTGTTGTCTTTCTTGTCGTTCTTCTTTGACTTCTTTGACTTCCAGCCGACTGTGGGGTCCTATTTGAAGTCGTCCATGAAACGACACTCGCCAAGCATATGGTTGACCTTGCCAAGTGAGGCGTGGATGGGGAACGACAAAAGTTTTGCCTGCTCATAAGTGATTCGCGCCGCCTTAGGCCCTGAGCCGGTGTCGCGACTATCTTTCTTATTCTTCCATTTCTTTTTGCCGATATTCCCTTGGAATGCGACATCTACCTCGTTGGAAGGTCCGGCTTTGTCATCCGCCGCCTGCTTGCGCTTGTTGTTTCGTTTTGGTATGATGTTGACGTCTGGGTAATCGTCCCGGGCGTCGTCATCCGCCGCCGCGTATTGGGCGGCTAAGTTGAGCATCTCACCAAGGTCCGTGATTTGCTCGCGGACGAGCCGATGACGGAGCAAGGACTTCTTCTGCAGGCCCGTGTAGAAGGCGTGGATAGCCTGTGCGTCCGAAACACCATGACAGTTGGCTTTTTCGGATATCCAACGGCTGACAAAGTCTGTCATGGTTTCGTCCGACTTTTGGATACAACGTTGCAAATCCGTGTAGGTGTTTGGACGCTTGTATGTTCCTTGGAAGTGCTGGGAGAAAACCTTTTCCATGTCGTACCAGCTATGGATAGACTTTTCAGGAAGGTTGTCGATCCAAGCTCTTGCCGTGCCTTCCAACATGAGAGGTAGGTAACGGACGGCAATATAGCTGTTCCCGCCGGCGATTTCTATGGCCATGGCATAGTCGGATAGCCATGAATCCGGCTTAACGAGGCCGTTGTACCTAGAACAGTTTTTTGACACTGATGTCATGTCCTTACGAAACGGCTCTCTGTGGATGGCGTCACCGAAGCACTTTGGTCCAGAATATAGCGGCTCCTTTCCTCTTGCTATGTCTTGTAGGCGGTGTCGTGCGTCTTTTGGATCGAGCTGCCGTACGCCTCTGTTTGCGTCTGGCTCGTCCTGCGCTGCCCGGCTTATGCTGCGCCTGGGTCCTTCTGCCTCCTCTTTCCTCTTGCTGCCAGTGCTACGCTGCGGAGACCGGCTTCGACCTCTCCTGGGAGGGTCGTTACCGGTATCTTTCCTAGGCGGCAGCCTATTGTTCCGGCTATCGCCATTGTCGCGTCTTGGCTGGGATGGAGGTGGCAGGTCTCCCCTGCTTCCTGTCCTTGAATTCTCGTCCCGCCTTGGCTTTGGCGGTGGCGTTTTCTTTGGAGGTGGCGTTGCCTTCCTTTTGTCGCCATGGCTACTGGAGCCAGACGGGCCTTCGGGGTCGCCGCCAGGTGCAGCTTTGCACTTTCCTGACTTAGACTCTAGGTCTCCCCCGCGAGCATCCGCCATGTGGCCGTAGGAATCAGCGCGAGCTTGTTGTTCTAGGGCCTTGCTCACGAAGTATCTTGCATTGGCCAGCTTTTCTTTCGCCGTGTAAGTGTTGTCATCCAGGGTATCTAGCGCGGCAGCCGCGTTGAGGACGGGGGTGCAGAAGACAACATCTCCCCTTCTGTCCACGCGTTGTGGTGTCGTACGCCAGTCGAACCCGAGATCTTGAGCCGCTGTCATTGCGCGTGTTGGCGGCTCCTTGCCGCGGCGTTTTTTTGATGACCTTTTTTCCTCAAAGAGTTGCCGGCTTGTTTTGGCCGACATCTTCTCCTGTTCTTTCTCGATCTTCTTCGCAAGGCTCTCAACGTGCTCCTCTCTTTTTCGCAGGAAGTCAGAGTGCTTAAGCATGTTAAGCCTAAGCTCTTCCACTTTGTCGAGTGGGGTGTCTTTATTCACCGGAGTATTCATGATCTCGTCTACTTCTTTGATTACGGAGAGCAAATCCGTGGGTTTGCTGCTGCCGCCTTTCTCGAGGACAGTTTTCTTCTTTGCGCGCACCTTGTCGGAACTTTCAATGAGTTGACCGGCAGTGGTGTCGCCGGCGTCTTCCACCGGCTTGTGGTGTCTGAAGCAACTGGGGTTGTCTCGTGACCGACAACAACCATCATAGCCAGCTTGTCAGGCATGTCAGTATCCGCTGTGCCCTCTGAAGGAGCCGGATTACCACTGGAAAAACGGATTTTGATCTTCTCTTCGAAGAGACTAGCATCATCATCAGAGTCAGAGTCTACGTTGACTTGAACGGTAGATCTGGATCCGGCATCTGACATCGCATCCTCCTGGAGAGCAGGGAGGATTGACTCAGGATCGTTGTTTTCCGGCTGGGAGTCTGATCCCAGTCCGACAACTCCGACGAAGTGGAAATCATATTCGGCCGAATCCTGGGAGAAGGCGGATTCAGATCCATCTTGTCGGTCGACTGCTTGGTCGAAGGGTTGGTGGGTGGGGTTGTAGAAGCGCGGTAGGCCGTACGCCTCTGGCGTATACCCGATGAAGACGTCGATCCCTCCGATCGGTACGATTGCGCATCCGATAAGGTAGTCGTCCACCGGGAGCCAGGACTCATCCGAGTTGACGTAGATGTGGCCGCCATACCTTGTGACGCGGCCGACGGCGATCTGCTTGCCCACGCCGCCAAGTGTTCCCGCCTGGAACGTGACGCCAGGAACCTTATGCCCCACGGTGGGCTCCAACTGTCGTAGTATCGGCATAATTGATAGGAGACGGGGGTCCTCTAGCCTACGTATGGATTGTGGGGAAGAAGGTTGGTGTCGTCGAGGACGGGATTGAACACGGCGAGTTTACCCAGCTTCGGATCCCACAGCGGTGGCGAGATCCTACGTGCTGCTATAATTCACTATGAGGCAATAGCCGTGAACAGGTTAAAATGTGGATGATGCGTATCGAAGCGTGCCCTAAAGGCTCCCTGGTGGCCGGCTTATATAGGCGGCCAGACCCCAGGGTACAAGGCAAGTACTTGTCCGGCAAGTAAACAGAGTCCTAGACCCAGCCGGCTTAGTTGCCGCCTTCCGTCTTGGGCTTGGTGGCTTGATGGGCTTCGGCCTTCCGCCTTCCTTGGACCGTCCGCCTACGTCCTTGTACGTCAGCTATCTGGACCGCCCGGCAGGCTTCAGCCTTACCACCCTTGGGCCACCCTGTACTAGCCGGATTGATCCATGTTGGTGATACCCCTAGTTGATATATCCCCAACAGGTGGTCTCGGCCGCGAGGCCACTGGACGCCACAGAAGGGGTGTTCTGGCCGGTGGATATCGCTGTACGTGAAGGTCGCCGGAGAAGGATGCTCGCCGGAGTTCGCTCGGTGAAGAGAGCGGGAGAGCAATGGACAGAGGAGAGCAGGAGCAGGGGTGAAAATGAACCGTTCGTCTCCCTATTTATAGGTCCAGGCGTTGCTTCCTGTGCAACGGCGTTGCTAGTCCGACACGTGTCCAATGTCCGCTGCAACGCATGATCGCACGATCTCCACGCCTCCTCTTTTCCCGCGATTTGCAATCATGACGTGATTTTTGCTTCGGCCGGTTTCAAACTGTCGTGAGCCGCCTGGCGATGTCTGTCAAGAAATATGTTTGGCTCGTCGTTAAATATTAAGCTTTCTTGTGAAGCTGTTCGGCAAAGTCTCGTTTAGTCGTCTTTTCCCATGTTGGATAAAGGCGGCCGTGTGCCAACATTGGGGTACACGCGTCCCCGTTGTTTTTCAGAATGGTTCAAGTCCTGCAGCCGCCAACATTAACGAATGAAGTATCAAGAAGAAGAAGTCGGCGCCTGGAGAACTTCAACCTTTTTGGGGGCTAATGTTGGGGACATATCAACTAGGGGTATCTCCAACATGGATCAATCCGGCTAGTTCAGGGTGGCCCAAGGGTGGTTAGGTTGAAGCTTGCCGGGCGGCCCAGATAGCTGACGTACAAGGAAGTAGGCGGACGGTTCAAGAAAGGTGGAAGGCCGAAGCCCATTGAAGCACCAAGCCTAAGACGGAAGGCGGCGATTAAGCCGGCTAGGTCTAGGACTCTATTTAATTACCGGACAAGTATTTGCCTTGTATCCTGGGGTCTGGCCGCCTATATAAGCCGGCCACCAGGAAGCCTTTAGGGCACGCAGACAGACGCCTCTATACGCGTCAAACCCATTGTAACTTGTTCACGGCTATTGCCTTATAGTGAATTATAGCAGCACGTAGGATCTCGCCACCGCTGTGAGATCTGAAGCTGGGTAACTCGCCGTGTTCAATCCCGACCTTGACGACACCAACCTTCTTCCCCACAATCCATACGTAGGCTAGAGGACCCCCGTCTCCTATCAATCATGCCGATACCACTGCACTATGAGCACTTCCGAGAGACTGAGTCGGCGGATCTGGTATTGAGATTGACAAAGTCACCACAGACGCCTCGTTGTCGACGGGAACGTCGCCTCACACTGAAGAATATATTCCGTCTAAATGAGAAACACCAGCGTCAAATCTAGGATTTAAACTCTTGTGGGCTGGGGGTACAACCATCCTTCTAACCATCTTGCCACAATCCACAGGCGAGTTCTCAGTATTGCCTATGTCTCAAATAGTTCTAAGAACACACTGGAAAAATATGCAACAGTTGTATTTTCAAGGAGCATATTAAAGGAGATATGCCCTAGAGGCAAATAAATAAGTAGTATTTATTGCATTATCTCATAAGTTTATAATAGGTTTGTGTATTATGCTAGAACTGTATTAATCGGAATTATTAATACACGTGTGATACATGGACAACCAGGTCCCTAGCAAGCCTCTATATGAGCTAGTCCATTGAGCAACAGTTGATCGAGATTCCCGATCAAGGACAATGGCGTCGGTTGACAATGGGGTCATCTTGTTAGTTGAATAAGGTGATGGACATACGCAAAGTATTGCAATAAGATCGTATTACGATGTTTGTCATTTGCAATAGATAAGAATGTGGTAGTTTATTCCTTAGACCGTGAGACCGTACTTATTGATGCTTCGTAGGGGTGCTTTGAGAGCATCAAACGTTGTGTCTTATATAGCATGACAATAACGGTGTCCATCTTGGGTATTCCGAAAGAGCATCGAGACGTAAGGATCAAGAGCAGGATTTGTTCATTCTTGTAATGGAAAGATACTCTGGGCCCACTCGGTGATATTGCATCTATATAGCTGCGCAGCTTATGACTAGGTCATGGAGATGTAATATCGCAGACGAGTTAATAACCTTCGTCGGTAACGAGATACAACAAAGACATCGGTGTGTCTACGATCATATCTCGGACAAGGTAGTATCGCAGAGACAAAGGGAATAAATATCATATTCATGGTTCAACGACGATATTCGTAGAATGCACAGGGGCCGTCATATACATCCAGGTATCCCTGACGGTCATTGGTGAGCGGAGTGTCTCGACCATGTCTGGAGTGTTCTCGAACCGTAGCGTAACAAACTTAAGGTCTTAGCGACACTAGGAGATGAGTTCTGGAATATTATAGGATTTTTGTTGGAGAGAGAGAAATGATCCGGAAAGAGTTCCGGTGGTCTGGAAGGAGTTCCGGGGAGGTCTGAAATGGTTCCAGGAATGTCCGAAAGTTGTTCGGGTGGTCCGAAAGAGTTTTCAGAGTCACGGGATATTAAATAGTATTTAAATATATTAATGATTAATTAATTATATTTTATATTAATTTAATATTAATTAAATAAAGGAAAAAGGGGGCTCCCACCTACATGGGCCCTAAGAGGGCCCAAGAGGGGGAGCCGCACCACCAAAGGGGGGTGGGCCCCATGGCTGGTTCGGCCAGCCCATGTGGGGGCCGAACCCCCCCCCCCCCCCCTTCTCCTTTGTTCAGTCCCACATGGGGGAGCTAGGGAGTTTGCACACCCCCTCCCCCCTTTATATAGCAAGGCATATTAATTGGATTAATTCATTGGAAAATACAATTAATTGTATTGCAGGCCGGCCGAGCTGTTTCTCCGCCCGTTTTGCCCCCTCTCTCCACCTAAGCTATACCGCTGGGCGTTGCCCTGCGGGATTCCAGATAAGATCTACCCCTGCGATTTCAGCTGGATCTGAATGACCGGGGGTTGTCGCTAAGCTCCGTATGTTTGTGAGTGCTCGGAGGTAACTCTTTTTGAGGAGCCTGGGCAACGTCGTCTCGCCCCTGCAGCCGCCGCGCCGCCTCCCCCTCTGCCGCCGGCGCACCCCCCTGGTGCCGGCGCCCCGCCTTCTTCCGTCCGACGCCCGTCGACTCAGATCATCGTCGACACCCCGGCGTCATCGACTTCATCATCGCGGCAAGTTCTCCGCGACCTCGAGGTCGGCTACGTACGACTTCATCGTCAACGCTTGTGCAGGAGCGTAATCCCCGCTATCGGTCTACATGGAGGTAATGTAACCCGTTCCGCCACCGTTATCACATGTACTAGATAGATAGATCCTGACTAGTTAGGGTTTCGTTCGCTAGAGAAATTATTGTTTTCTGCACCGTAACCCCTTCAAATATCTAGGACAATCTTCATAGTTAGCCCCTTCTAGCTTGGGACTGCATACTCCCACTCCGTTGGAGCATCTTTTCACAACATTCACCCCTAACAAGACACTGAGACTTGCCTTATGTGTCTCGGGTCGAACAAAAATCATGGTATGCTTAGCCAACTTAGAATAATGTTAGGATACTCACTAATCATGATGTCTGTCAACTTTAAAAGTGATGTTTGGCAACTTGAACATCATGGTATTGGTAGCAACCGTTAGCAGATAAGGAGACTCTATAACGTTGCTATAGTAAAATCTGTCACAATGCCGAATTTGGCATAAGAGTAATGGCAAGAGGTCTACAACATTGCCATTGCCAAATATTTGTACCGTGGGTTTTAAACTCTATGTTTTCTAGTGCATGTCTTACGCAAATAGTGTAGGTTTGCAAATAAAGTTGGAGGAAACATAGTATTTTATTGTTGGAAACATTTTGGCATCTGAGCAACCGGTTCCTAATTTTGATGGATTAGGAACTACCATCATAATGTGAATTTGAACTACTTTTGGCTACACATTGTTGGTGCCCTAAGGGTGATGTTGGCAATTTGGCATTTATCATATCCAACTTAGAATTGTATTGGGTTGATATAAATATGCAATCATGGTAGGCAGCCTAACATCAAAGTTGTTTTCTACCCTCTATAGCACCAAAATTGGATTGTGAAAAGTGTTCGTCCAAACATAGTAAAGACATAGTTTTATAGAGCTAGTCATGAGAAACCTAACAGTGAAAGAACGGAACTTACTTTCAACACTTTTATTTTGAAAGTTATGACTTCTCTAAAAAAAAAATGGGCACACATCCAACACGTGTCAAAAGCTGGGTACAATTCTCTTATATTTGCTAAAACAGTATTACTAATCAACCTAAAACTACATCCTCCAGTTGTCAACTAGTCTAACTGGTTGTATGTTGCACCCTTGCCAGTACAATCAAGCCACGTCAATCCCTTAAGAAAAATATTGTGTGGTCAGAAAAAAGTGAGACAGCGACGCTTGGTGCACGCAAGGTGAAAGGAGACCGGCTTGCTATTTTTGGAAACCGTGTTAACCATCAGACCTTGAAGTTAATGTTATAAAAGATAGCAAGAAACGACAAAGAGCGGAACGATCAAATCAACGAGGACACGAGATTTTGACGTGGAAAACCCCTCCAAACAAAGGAGAGGAAAAAACCACGGACGCCAGCCAGCAATACTTCACTATATCGGGGTGAGGTTACAAACGCCGTGGGTTTACAATGTGTGGCTTACCCCAACAGGCGACTTACAAGATGTATTTATAGAGGGCAGAAACCCTAAGTCTGTTGCGATCCGACTCGGATACGATCTGTACCGTACCGCGGGGGCTGCCGCCCCGCTCCCTCGCGACCGCAGGATGGGCCGGTGGGCTAACTTACTCGCTACGCTACGGCCCAATCCTCCCGGCGACGGGACCCCGCTTCGCTCCGAAGTTAGCCGCTCCCTTCACATCGTCATATGAATTTGGATCACCATAAAACAACACTCCACCTTGTAGTATGAACGAGAACCTTCACCCCTGAAACAACAAAGACAACACTTTCGGCGCCAAATAGCCTCTTGGGCTAAACAGTGATACCAACTAAGCCTGAGCATAGCTCAAACTTAGATACAGGAACAGGCTTTGTCATCATATCAGCTAGATTATCAAGAGTACTAATCTTACATACCTTCAACTTACCTTGTGCAACAACATCACGCACATAATGGTATTTGATGTCAATGTGCTTTGTTCTCTCATGGAACATCTGACTAAGGTAAATAGCACTCTGACTATCACAAAACAGGTTAATGCAAGTATCAACTCCACAAATCTCACAAACAAACCTTTCAACCAAACAGTTTCTTTAACTGCTTCTGCAATGGCCATGTATTCAGCCTCCGTGGTGGATTGGGCAACAACTGGCTGAAGTGTTGCCTTCCAAATAACAGCACAACCACCAATGGTGAACACATAACCTCTGAGGGACCTCCTCTTATCCAAATCGGCAGCAAAATCGGAATCCACATAGCCAACGAGTCCCTCACTAGCTCTGCCAAACTTCAAGCAAGCATCAGACGTGCCACAGAGGTACCTGAAAATCCACTGAACAACTTTCCAATGTTCTTTACCAGGATTAGCCATGTATCTACTCACCAAAGACATAGCATATGATAAATCAGGACGTGAACAGACCATAGCATACATCAAGGAATCAACAGCACTAGAAGAGGGAACTCCAGACATGTACTCCATATCATCATCAGTAGTAGGACATTGATTAGATGACAACTTAAAATGAGAAGCAATAGGAGTACTAACAGACTTTGCATCATGCATGTTAAAACGATGAAGAACTTTCTTAATGTAACTCTGTTGACTAAGAAATAAGAACCCAGACTTTCTATCACGTGTAATTTCCATACCTGGAATTTTCTTAGCAGCACCAAGATCTTTCATCTCAAATTCGCTACTCAACTGTGACTTGAGAGCAGCGACATCTTTCATGCTCTTGGCAGCAATCAACATGTCATCGACATATAATAGCAAGTATATAGGCGATCCATCAACCAACTTAATGTACACACAGCTATCAAATTCAGACCTCTTAAAGCCATGTGACAACATAAATAAATCAAACCTTTTATACCATTGACGAGGGGATTGTTTCAAACCGTAGAGAGACCTTTTCAACTTACAAACAAGATCCTCCTTACCCGGCACTATGAACCCTTCTGGCTGGTCCATGTATATTTCCTCCTCCAACTCTCCGTGCAGAAACGCAGTTTTAACATCTAACTGCTCAAGCTCAAGATCACGCATAGCAACAATGGAGAAAAATGTCCGAATAGAACTATGCTTGACAACCGGAGAGAAAACATCATTGTAATCAATACTAGGAATTTGACTGAAACCTTTTTCCACTAACCTTGCCTTAAATCTTGGAGGCTCACTTGGAGGCAAACCCTCCTTTCTCTTGAAGATCCACTTACAGCGGACAACCTTCTTTTGTTTAGGCAGGCGCACAACATCCCATGTGCAATTCTTCTCAAGTGACTGCATCTCCTCTTGCATAGCGGAGATCCATTTATCACGATCACTTGTGGCAATAGCTTCAGTATACGTGGACGGCTCATGTTCATGCTCCACCTGTTTTGCACAACTTAGAGCATAAGTAACAATGTTACACTCCTCAACTAACCGTGTAGGTTTAACAATATTCCTCCTTGTTCTGCGATCAGCGATGGACTGGTTTTCTGGCTGCAAAACAGGAGGTGAGTGCTGAACAGTATCATTATCAGAATCATCTGACGTATCACCATCGTTGTCAACAATGACATTATCCTTTTCCACAGGGTGCTCCACCTCGACACGAACATGCTCCTCATCAGAACTTTCTGAAACATCTGAGGACAACTTATCAAAGTACATACCAGATTCATTGAAAACAACACTCCTACTCATGAATACTTTGTTAGTTTCGGGATTCCACAACTTATATCCTTTTACTCCCGAACCATAACCAATGAAAACAGACTTAATAGCTCTCGGCTCTAACTTTCCATTATCAACATGAGCATAAGCGGTGCAACCGAAAACCTTAAGTTGTGAATAATCAGCAGGAGTACCAGACCATACCTCAATGGGAGTTTTCTTGTCGAGAGGAATAGATGGTGACATGTTTATCAAGTAACATGCGGTGGCAGCCGCCTCAGCCCAAAAACGCTTACTCATGCGAGCGTTAGATATCATGCAGCGAGCTTTAGACATGATAGTCATGTTCATCCGCTCTGCTACTCCATTCTGCTGAGGCGTGTACGGGATGGTGAGGTGCCTGACAATCCCTTCTGTTCTGCAAAAATCATTAAAAGCATTCGAACAAAATTCACCACCATTGTCAGTACGAAGTATTTTCACCTTCCTCTCAGTTTGCCTTTCTATCATAGTTTTCCACTCTTTAAAAGCAGCAACTGAATCATCCTTATTTTTCATGAAATAAGTCCAAACTCTCCAAGAGTAATCATCAATAATAGTAAGCATATAACAAGCACCACCATATGAGGGCTTACGTGACGGCACCCAAACATCAGTATGTATATAATCAAGTGTACCTTTGGTGGTATGAACGGAAGCATTGAACTTAACTCTCGTGAGCTTACCAAATATGCAGTGTTCACAAAACTGCATCTTACCCAAACTGCAGTCATGCAGCAACTCTCTCTTCATCAATTCTGCCATACCAAGTTCGCTCATGTGTCCAAGACGCTTATGCCAGAGGTTAGTTTTATTTGTGTCATCATGAGAAACAGCAGCAACAGTACCAGATAAAACGCTGCCTCTAAGAATATATAACTTAGCAGAATTCATATCACCAACCTTAGTAATGAGAGAACCTTTTGATACCTTTAGGAGTCTGTTCCCGCCGGTATACTTGTACCCGTCACAATCAAGGGTACTGAGCGAGATCAAATTTCTCGCCATGGTTGGTATGTGCTTCACGTCCGTCAACGTGCGTGTCATGCCATCATGGGTCTTGATCTGAACTGATCCAACGCCAGCAATGGTGCATTGCTGGTCGTTCCCCACATGCACAAAGTCTCCAGTCTGCACTAACTCATAAGAACTGAATCAATCTCTGTTACAACAAATATGAAAAGAACATGTAGAATCTAGAATCCATTCATCCTGACGTGAAACACATGCAGCTAAAACAGCTAGGCATTCGCCATCAGAACTACCATCAACAACAGCAGCCTGACCGGTATCATTACCTTCATTATTTTTCTGTTGGTAAGTACCTTTTCTTTTCTCCTTGTTCTGCAGCTTCCAACAGTCATCAATGGTGTGGTTAGTCTTCTTACAATACCTGCAGAACTTATCACGGCCTTTAGACTTTGAGCGACCTCAGTCGTCCTTGCTCTTGTCTCTGTTGTTGTTGTAGTTGTTGTTGTCTCGCTGCTGAGGCCTTCCACGGACCTCCAAAGCATCACCCTTTGAAGAGGATGACTCCTCCTTCTGTACCATACCCTTCATCTTTTCCCTCGTCATGAGGGTCACATAAACTTCAGAGGTGGTTAGTTCATCACGACTAAGCAATATGGTATCACGGAAATTTGCATAGGAATTTGGCAGCGAAACTAGGAGTAAGAGGGCTAGATCTTCATCCTCATATTTTACCTCCATCGACACTAGGTCGGATACGATCTCCTTGAAGATCGATATGTGATTCATAACAGAACCACCTTCTTGCAACTTGTGCAAGAACAACTTCATCTTCACATGCATCTAGCTGGTTAGATCCTTTGACATGCAGATTGACTCCAGCTTAGCCCACAGCGCGGCTGCGGTTTTCACCTGTAGAACTTCTTGCAGGATATCATTAGATAGATGCAGTTGAATAAGAGACGTAGCCTTATGGTCTTTTCTCTTCTCATCGGCAGACCACTCGGCAGCCGCCTTATCGCCAAATTTCTCCAGCGCTTCATCAAGATCATTGGACTGTGCGAGGATCACACGCATCTTGACCTGCCATAACGAGAATCTCGTCTTGTAGTCCAGCAACGGTAGATCGAACTTCATCGATGCCATCCAAAACCCTAATCTGAAAACAGATCTAAAACATGGGCTCTGATACCACTTGTTATAAAAGATAGCAAGAAACGATGAAGAGCGGAACGATCAAACCAACGGGGACACGAGATTTTAACGCGGAAAACCCCTCCAAACAAAGGAGAGGAAAAAACCACGGGCGCCAGCCAACAATACTTCACTATATCGGGGTGAGGTTACAAACGTCGTGGGTTTACAATGTGTGGCTTACCCCATCAGGCGACTTACAAGATGTATTTATAGAGGGCAGAAACCCTAAGTCGGTTGCGATCCGACTCGGATACGATCCGTACCGTACCAAAAAGGCTGCCGCCCCAGCAACCCCGCAATCACACGATGGGTCGGTGGGCTAACTTGTCAACAGACCCCCTTCAGATTTTCAGGAAGCCTGAGACTCTGCCTCACTCTCTTTGCTACCTCCAGCAGGCCGCTCTTCAAGAGGCTCAGGCCCTAGCTGAATACATAAAGCAAAGCAATGCAAGACCACATAATCTAATTGAACCATTCGCTAGAAAAGCCATCTGAAGTATCACAATTCGAAACTCACCAGTAGAGCTCCAGCTATCCGAGGAACATGGCGAGGCCCAGACAGGTCATTCCATAATAGTACACCACAAAAACCAAAACATGAAAGTTTAAAGAATCCCACCGCGATGTTCTTAAGAAGCTCACTAAGCTCCACAAATGGCTTCAACTTTTCATGGAAAGTGAGTTGCTTTGGTTTACCACGCTGAAATAAAAAGAAAGTTGAGTAAGTCACAATGTTAACACCAACTTAGCCTCTCGTCAGCAAACCTGACCAATTTGGCAGTCGGATTTGAAATGGGAGACTCCTTCAACTTTTGGTACAATGCAATGCCCTCGGTTATGAGATATTGTGATCCTTCCACCGATATTCAGGCATAAACAATGATAAGGTTAACTATCTTTTGTTTCTTCAACTTTTGGTACAATGTAATGCCCTCGGTTATGAGATGTTGTGATCCTTCCACCGATATTCAGGCATAAACAATGATAGGGTTAACTATCTTTTGTTTCTTCAACTTTTGGTACAATGCAATGCCCTCGGTTATGAGATATTGTGATCCTTCCACCGATATTCAGGCATAAACAATGATAGGGTTAACTATCTTTTGTTTAAAATTATTATCAAGGAATGTAAGCTATAAGCTATATGCAACATCCAGAATATAGCCCATATGATGGTAGAGAAGGCTGATTTCTTTTGTAATTAATTTTCTGTGTTCTGTACTCCTTAATTTAGCACGTTAGTATTCTATCCTCTTTCAGGTTAGCATTTACCTTTGGTTCCATTCACAAGGCAAGTCAAGCATCACATTACATTTTGAGCCAAACGCATGTTTTTTATCTGTTTTTCTTTGTTCAATATAGAGATGGATCACAAGCACAACTTAGCAATATCCATGATTGACATGATAGAACTTTTCAAACTAGGCAGATCACAAGCACAACTTAGAGGTATTCATGTTCAGACACAAAATCACTTGTTACAATGGGCCAGGGAAAGTTGTAGTCTGCCAATTATGAAGTTGATATTTCAAGTAATGATTTGATGAATCTTCATGGAGACAACACACCATGTTGGGGATTGCTTGATTTCATATATAACATGGGCGGCTAGGCTTATGCAGATAGAATTCACCCTAGATCGGTTAATTCGCGCAGCGCTAGGTCTAGTCGTTAAATCGAGGGGAAAACAAGAGAATAGGTCGGCTAATCGAGGGAAAACAAAAGTAGGTTCTAGATCGGGTTATTTGCTTGATTTTTGTTATGAGCGCGTCACTTACATGGTTTGAGCGACGCGGGCGAGCATAGGTCTGCCCTGCTGTAGGCCTACCGCCATGGATTAGCCTCGACGACAGCCGCCGTTGCTCCTCCGCAGGAGATAGGGGTGTGATCTTTGGTCGAAATTTGGTGGTACAGTGTAGATTATCAGATTCCGGACCCTAATACGGTAATACCGTGACGTGTTGTATTGCTACGCCTCTTTGTTTCAAAATATTATTCTACTAGTAAGAAATTTGAGATTCAAAACCGTGAGAATTTTTTACTGTGATTTTTTATGTAGGACTAAATCATATAGGATTTTCCCCCAATGAATTTTGCCACTTTATAGGAAATCTAACATCTGCTATCCACTCAAATCTCATTGTAGAAATCATTCGTTTTTCCTAGGATGAAATCAAACAAAATGTGCATAGTGAATCATATCATGTAAAAAATCAACATGAATGACGTTGCAATCTAAAGTTTTTCTATCCAGCATTTAGAATCCCCTGAATCAAATAGGCCCCTAGTTGGGCTCGGGCATGGCGTATTTCATTTGTATACCGTCAACGCCTATTTTATTTAGAAGTCAACAAAGATATACTTTTATATTATAAAGGGACGTAAACATGAGTTCTGTCCTAAAATGTTTAAATTCGAAAATTGTCCCGAAAATATTCAGTTGCAACCTACTTGCAACCAAAAAATCCAGTTACAACTCACTTATAACTAAAAAAATCAGTTTTGACCAACTTGTAATTGGAAAAAAATTCAGTTGCAAACCGCTTGTACAGTTACATGTCACATAAAACTAAAAAAAAACGCACGCATCTTGACGCATGATCGAACGGTGGTGGACGCGACTGAACCGTAATGTAAAATCCTACTATAACTACATAAATAAATTTTCTATCTCAACATATAATCTATCCACATCATCCATCTTCCCAACCAACCAATTGTCCACCTTATCCATCTTACCGACTATTTAATTATCAGCCTCATACTAGTAAGACTTATTTAGCCATTGAATTTTTCACATCATCGTTTAACTATCTCTCCATGCAACCTATCAGACCATCTATTTATTTTAGAAGTCCAATTATTCACATCATGCTTGTAGAACATCACAATTATTTTATGCTTATCATTTCAATTATAAAAACACATGTAACTATTAGACGCACTTTTACATGTAACCACTTAAATAATATCCAAAATATACGCATAACATGTATAGCAAACCCTCAAGCAATATATGCCGAGTAGTAAATGTTAGAAGTATAATAGTCTAATTGTAGTCTAATTGTAACTCCGGTCCCCGGTCGCCGCCGCCCTCCGGCCGCCACCGCTGCGCCCCGGCCGCCCCGCCGTCGTCCGGCCGCCCCGGCCACCCCGCCGTCGCCAGCGTCCGGCAGCCCCGGCCGCCCCGCCGTCGCCAGCTTCTCCGACGTCGCCGCCGCCCGTCACAGAAGAGTTATGTCATCCTCGGGCTACGTTGCAATCCCTCGCTGCCCGGTGATTTTTGATGGCGCGAATTATCCTGATTTCGCTGCCTTTATGCGCGTCCACATGCGCGGTCTTCGTCTTTGGGGTGTGCTGTCTGGCGAGGTCCCCTGTCCGCCGTGCCCCACTGCTCCCACGGCGCCTATTCCACCGACGCCCGTCTCCTTTGCGTCTGACGCTACTCAGACGGTCAAGGATGCAGCCAGGAGTGCTGATGATTCTGCTATGGCGGCTTATGACCGGCAGGTACAGGAGTATTCGGACGCTCTTTCGACCTACCGGCTGGATCTGACTGACTTCACTCAGTGGATGGATGAGGATGCCTGTGCTGCAGCTGTTCTCACTTCCAGCGTTCTGCCTCAGTATGCTGCCGAGTTCATGAGTCTTCCTACTGTTGCTGCTCAGTGGGCTTTTCTTCGCCAGCGTTATCAACCGTCTGGGGATGCTCTTTACCTATCTGTGGTTCGCCAGGAGCATGCTCTTCAGCAGGGTGATTCCACCATTGACGAGTTTTATACTCAGAGTGCTGCTATTTGGCGTCAGCTTGATTCCCTTCGTATAGCTGTGTGTGGCATATGTCCCTGTTGTCTGACTGTGCGCGCGGATCTGGAGTTTCAGCGCGTCTATGAGTTCCTATCTCGGCTCCGCAAGGAGTTTGAGCCCCGTCGTGCCCAGCTGCTTGCTCGCGGTCGTGTACCGCTCTCTGAGGTCCTGTCTGAGCTTCGCGCTGAGGAGACTCGCCTTCGCAGTGCTGGACTTCTTGAGGTTTCCTCTGTTCTTTCCACTCGTGGCCCCCCTGCGCCGGCACCTTCGTTGCGGTCTTCAGCACCGCCGCTCCTCTCCAGTCCTCCGGTCCAGGGTTAGGGTCAGACTCAGCAGTCTCGTGGCCCCCCTGCGCCGGCACCTTCGTTACTGTGGCTGGACTGGCCACGATTTCTCTGGCTGCTGGAAGAGGGATCCCAGTTTACGTCTGCAGTACCTTGCTCGTCAGCAGTCTGGTTCGTCAGGATCTTCTGCAGTTGCTCGTCAGCAGGTTGTTTCGTCCGGATCTTCTGCAGTTACACTCTCTGAGCAGGATATTATTCGTGGTCTTCGTGGTCTGCTCGCTGCTACAGGATCTTCCTCGTCGGGCACTGCTGGTTCTGTGCCTACCTCTTCTGACACTGCGCGCCCACCATCTTCTACACAGTCAGGTATGCCGTCCCCGTGGTATCTGGATTCTGGAGCTTCTTTTCATATGACTTCTGCGTCTTCTATTCTTTCTGCTCTCCGTTCTCTTATTTCTCCTGTCCGTGTTATCACAGCCGATGGTACCTCTCTTCCTGTTTCCAGTCGAGGTTCCCTTTCTACCTCCTTTTTCTCTGTTCCTGATGTTTCTCATGTTCCTAGTCTTAAGATGAATCTTTTCTCTGCTAGTCAGCTCACTGATTCTGGTTGTCGCATCATCCTTGACGCTGATTCTTGTTCTGTTCAGGACCGCCACACTCAGGCCCTGGTTGGAGCTGGCCCTCGTAGCCGTGAGTCCCCGGGGCTCTGGGAGTTAGACTGGCTTCGCGTTCCACCTTCTGCTTCTTCATCGACCAGTTCTTCTGCGGTTGTTGCTTCCGCCTCCAGCTCTTTTCAGCAGTGGCATCATCGTCTGGGTCACCTTTGTGATTCCCGCTTATCGTCTTTAGTTCGTAGTGGTCTTCTGGGGTCTGTCTCAGGAGATGCGTCTTTACATTGTCAAGGTTGTAAGTTAGGCAAACAGATTCAGCTTCCCTATCCTACTAGTGTGTCTTCATCTCAGCGACCGTTTGATTTAGTTCATTCAGATGTTTGGGGTCCGGCTCCCTTTGCTTCAAAAGGGGGTCATCGCTACTATATTTTATTCATTGATGATTTTTCCCGGTACACCTGGTTATATTTTATGCGCTCTCGCAGTGAGGTCCTCTCTATTTATCAGCGTTTTGTGGCCATGGTACACACTCAGTATTCCACGCCTATTCGTGTTTTTCGTGCTGATTCTGCAGGTGAGTACATCTCCCAGCATCTGCGTGGTGTTCTTGCTGAGCAGGGCACCCTTGCTCAGTTCTCGTGTCTCGGCGCCCATGCTCAAAATGGTGTCGCCGAGCGTAAGCATCGTCATATTCTTGAGACTACCCGTGCCATGATGATTGCTTCCTCCCTTCCGCCGCATTTCTGGGCTGAGACTGTTGCTACGGCGACTCATCTCATTAACATTCAGCCTTCTGCTGCCATTCAGGGTGGTATTCCTCTCGAGCGTCTCTCTGGTAGTTCTCCAGACTACTCGACTCTTCATTTATTTGGTTGTGTTTGCTATGTCCTTCTCCCTCCTCGCGAACGCACCAAACTGACTGCTCAGTCGGTTGAGTGTGTTTTTCTCGGATACAGTGATGAGCATAAGGGCTATCGTTGTTGGGATCCCGTTGGTCGTAGGCTGCGCATCTCTCGTGATGTCACGTTTGATGAGACGCGTCCCTTCTATCCTTGCCCCACCTCGGGTACCTACCCGGTGGGTGATATATCCTTTCTTCTTTTTCCGGATACGCCTCCCACTATCCCCTCGTCCTCGGCGTCTTCTTCGACCGCGGCGCCCCCTTCGACTTTGGCGCCACCTTCGATCTCGGCGCCACCTTCGACCTCGGCGCCACATTCTACCTCGGCGCCGTCCTCTCCTAGTACTCCTCCGTCTAGTTCCCCTAGTTCTCCTCGTTCTCCGGTTTCGGATTCTTCCTCTCTTGTTTCTTCATCCTCTTCTTCTGATGAGTCGTTTTCTGCCGATGAGCCTTCCTCTTCACGACCTGTTCGTCTGCGACGTGCTCCAGACCGTTACTCTCCTAGTTAGTATGGTCTCTCTATTACCTCCGAGCCGACTTCTTATAGGGATGCCGAGCGTCATCCGCACTGGCAGCTGGCCATGGCCGAGGAGATTGCTGCGCTAGAGCGCACTGGCACCTGGGAGCTTGTTTCTCCTCCTCCCGGTGTTCGTCCTATCACGTGTAAGTGGGTCTATAAAATTAAGACCCGCTCTGATGGATCTCTTGAGCGATATAAAGCTCGTCTTGTAGCTCGTGGTTTCCAGCAGGAGCACGGCCGTGACTACGATGAGACCTTTGCGCCCGTGGCTCATATGACCACTGTGCGCACTCTTCTTGCTGTTGCCTCTGTTCGCCGTTGGTCCGTGTCTCATCTTGATGTGCAGAATGCATTCCTTAATGGCGAGTTACGTGAGGAGGTTTACATGCAGCCTCCTCCTGGGTATTATGTTCCTGATGGGATGGTTTGTCGTCTTCGGCGTTCTCTCTATGGGCTGAAACAGGCCCCTCGAGCTTGGTTTGAGCGTTTCGCCTCTGTGGTGACCGCCGCCGGCTTCTCTCCTAGCGCACATGATGCTGCACTTTTTATCCACACTTCTTCTCGTGGTCGCACTCTTCGCCTTCTCTATGTTGATGACATGATCATCACTGGAGATGACCCTGAGTATATCGCCTTTGTTAAGGCTCGTCTTCGTGATCAGTTTCTTATGACTGATCTTGGTCCTCTTCGATACTTCCTTGGGATTGAGATTTCTTCTACTTCTGATGGTTTTTCCATCTCCCAGGAAAGGTATATTCAGGACCTTCTTGCTCGTGCTGCTCTTGGGGATGAGCGCACTGTTGAGACTCCTATGGAGCTTAATGTTAAGCTCCGTCCTACTGATGGTGAGCCCCTTTCTGATCCGACGCGCTATCGTCATCTCGTTGGGAGTCTTGTTTATCTCGCTGTCACTCGTCCGGATATTTCCTATCTTGTTCATATTCTGAGTCAGTTTGTCTCAGCTCCTACCACGGTTCACTACGGTCATCTTCTTCGTGTTCTTCGTTACCTTCGTGGTACGAGTACTCGTCGTCTTTTCTTCCCTAGCTCCAGTTCTCTCCAGCTCCAGTGCTACTCGGACGCTACGTGGGCGAGTGATCCCACGGATCGTTCGTCTCTTTCTGCTTACTGTGTTTTTCTTGGTGGTTCGCTGGTTGCTTGGAAGACGAAGAAACAGAAAGCAGTTTCTCGCTCGAGTGTTGAGGCTGAGCTGCGCGCTATGGCCTCGTTGATTGCGGAGGTGACCTGGTTACGGTGGTTACTTGCAGATTTTGGGGTCTCTGTTACGACACCCACTTCACTTTTGTCTGACAGTAGAGGTGCTATCAGTATTGCACGTGATCCGGTCAAGCATGAGCTGACCAAGCATATTGGTGTTGATGCTTTCTACACACGTGCAAATGTGCAGGATCGGGTTGTTACCCTCCATTATGTGCCTTCAGAGTTGCAAATAGCGGATTTCTTCACCAAGGCACAGACTAGAGCGCAGCATGTTTTCTTTCTCTCCAAACTCAGTGTTGTTGACCCAACATGAGTTTGAGGGGGGTGTTAGAAGTATAATAGTCTAATTGTAACTCCTCGCTATTAGGGGGTTTTCTGCATATTCACACCTGTACATGTCCTTTATATTGTGGCATTTGGCCTCCTGGAATACAACAAGTCTATTCCTAACAGTAAAGACATGACTAGAAAATAACTCATACATAACATTTTTTCCATCATATCTTAACAAGATCATCTTATCAACAAGTAGTATCATACGTAGCCAAGGCTTGGGAAGCAGCGAAATTAAAAGGGACGACCGGACGAGGGACAGGATTGGGTCTTCTGGGCAGGTTCAGGGAGGAGTTCAACCTGAGACCCACCGCCGCCAGTCCAGACTTGGTTTGATGCTCCGCCGCCGGCGCCATGCCGGCGCCGGCAACGCAGGTGCCACCACTGGAAGACGAGAACCTCCTCCGCCTCCCTCCGCTTCCGTCCTCACTTCCCCGTGCCTCTCTCGTCTCCAAGCTTTGGCACGGCGTCCTCTCCGCCGCCGGATTCTTCTGCAGTTTCCGCCAACGTCACGGGAAGCCTCCCCTCCTCGGCTTCTTCCTCTTTAACTGTCGCGGAGCCGACTTCGTTCCCACGCTCGACCCATCCAACCGCATCCCAGCCTCGCGCTTCTCACTGCCGCCGCAGAGCCACCGCCAAGAAAGGTGGCTCTTTCCGTGGATGCCGCCATGGCCTCTGCCTCTTCATTAACATTCCGGAGTCCGATGCCATCCTGTGTGATCCTATCACCAACCACCAGCGCCGAATACCTCCTCCGCCGGAATTCAGCCGCCATAGTGTAGGAGTACAAGACACGGCCCTCGTCCAAAACGGCGGGGTGCTATGCGTTGCCGGCAATGGCCACGTGCACGTTGACTGCCGCTTTAGCCCCTTCAAACTGGTCTTGCTGTACAACAACAGAAGAGCCTCAACTGTATCTGCTCGCCTCTACGACTCCGAAACATCGTACCAAACAATAGCAGGCGAGCTTGATTTCGTAACGCCCAGCGCCTTGTTGGGAATGCACTCAGCTGGTTGTCTCGTGAAGAGATCATACTTGAGTTTGATATTGGAAATCAGAGCCTTGCTGTGATGGAGACCCCAGAAAACTCTCTCTAGTGTACTTCACATTTTTTGTTGGGATGCATTTCTAAAAAAATCGAAGGTGTCCATTGCGTTTGATACAAGCACAGTACGTGCGTGTACGTCAAATGACGTAAGACTCAGATCACAAAGTTCTGGAACTTTTAGATTCCATATAGAACAACGATTTGTAGTCATCCAAGTCTGTAGAATGTTTAATTTCAAAAAAAAAATCTGTGGAATGTTCGATCTTATTCTATTATTCTAGATGACGGCTGGTTGATTTTGCCTTAATAGCTTGTTACAGTTCAGATAAACACAGGACCATTTAGAGCCAATTATTACACAAGGAACTGAGAAAATGTCAAACACTGTTTGGCAAACAGGTCAATGGAGAATACCCAGCTAGTCAAAAAAATCAGATCAATTTTATACAAAATCATCACAGGAAGATACCAGTAGGCGGCCAGGCACAAAAGTACCCTATAAACAACACGACTTAACGTATGACAGTACCCTATTGCATCAAACAGGTGACATTCATAATACATGTAGCATTGGGCTTAAAACCCTCTGCCTGTCCAAAAATCACAACACTGGCCCCAGCCCTGCTGCTACGCACAACTCACGATCAACCCAGCAAAAAAGACGCTAATATACACCTACTGGTTGATGGCCCGCCTGTGTGTAGCTGCAAAATGTCATTGAATCAACACGTACATGAAGATGGATGGAGTACAACAGACAGCAATACAATAACAAATATGGTGGGCCTATTCACTTGATCACTTCACAGTTTCCCCTGACCGACCGCTCCAGCTCTGGCCTTTCTCCTTGAATGCTTCAAGCAGTCAAAGCAGGTGATGATGCCGGTGGGCGGACAACATGCTCGTTCTCCTCGAGTACCTCCTGCGGGTGATGATTGGCGTATAATATGTTTGTTCTCGTAGTACGTCTAGAAAAGCTCTTCAGAGTTGAATTTGTTCCACGCTTCCTGTTCAATGAATGCAAAGAAGAGGATTAGTAAAAGATGCCAAAGGGTAATCATCACTGTACTGGTAATATGGACAGTCCTATTAGGGAAAAATCATTGTGAAACAAAGACCCCTATTTTTAGAACTAAATAAAATACAACCTCCTAATGCACAAATACATGCAATTAAGAGCTATACGCACATTGCTATATCAAATCCTGAACTACATTAGTTCAGTGTACTGAATCACCATATTTTTGTCTAGCAACATGTCTTTTCAAGACTTCAACATGAAAGCCTAGCAGGCCAATAGTATATTAGCATTGATTTGGATTTGCGGATAAAGGATAATAACACTTCACAGCAAGTGCTTTACAGGCTCATTTTATGGCAGTCCAAACTGAAACAAATCAATGTCAGCATGCATATAGATTATTCAAATGTGCAAGGTCAGCAGAAACGAGCCACACACATAGGTAATAACAAAACGAAAAGAAGTCAGCCTTGAAAGACGCGTCTAGTATATATTTCTTGCTCGAACAGAAACCACACATCATTTACAACAAGGTCTCTGTAGTTTTAAGGTATTTATCATGAGCTAAAAATAACAAAGATGAATGCCAGCATCATATAGGTGTGGATCAAACAAGTTGCTATTCAGGATATATTGAAAGGAAGACAGACCTTAAGTAGGTCAAAAACCTTCTCGGCGATATATTTTTGCTGTAGATTTGCACCCTTTTGCTGAACCTTATCAGGATGGATGCACAGAGTTGCCTTTCTGTACACCTTTTTAACCGCAGCAGCTGTGATGAGATCTGTTAGGGATACAGGTTGCCATCCACATTCTGGCCAAAGTACCTGTTTAGAAATAATACAAGGATTAACACTGGGAAAAACACAGAACCTCTCTTCTGGCTTGTCCTATGAGTAGCTCAAACACAGGCAATATCATACAACAATCATGTTTCTGGAGGAAGATTAGAGAGATTGCATTCACATGATCTATATGACTGTATTCAAGTAACCCTCACCGCGAAGAATTTCATTTGTTGGCATGAAGGAAATGATTCTTTTGTTACTCTTCTACCAGAAATTTTTAGTTACAACCAGTAAATGTGGAAGAAATGCAGACCATGTTGTTGCTACAAAGATGGTCTTGCAGCAAATTCATCAAACATGTCTTTAAGATACATAACAAAATATGTTGCTCATCCAGTTAGGCTTTCAGATGAACTGATTGGTGCATAAATTTTCTTTCATCCTCTTCCCACCCACCAGAACCCTAGCTGTCTGCTCTCGCTAACCACCCCTTGCCGTGGAGCACTCTCTTTATGGCTAACAGATATGCGCCATCGCCGCCCCTGTCCTCTGTGATTGTCGACATGCAGAATGCTTCTGCCACACCAAAAACTTGCGCCAATTGGTGACTTGAACCGAGGTCGCTGCACAACGACATCCGCCGAACCATTTCTAACCACCCATGGTGGGGTGCAGTAATGTCCTCATCCGGCCACGCAGCTTTGGCCACTGACATCTCAATCCACTACCTCGCTGGTCTTCTTTTTAGACACATTAACGAAAACATGAAATAAGCCTAGTTGACCACAGTTCTTCTATAAATCATGTTCCTCTGTCCAGCTTTTGGCGCACAAGTTTTATCGCTTTCAGATTCATGATATCTTATTACGAGAGTTGGCTGCACAGGGGACAGAAAGTAGAACAGAGACTAGTTCACTGGTGACTCTGATTTCAAACTACTGAGCAAATCTATGCACTGCATATTTGGTTACTTGCTGTGGAGATCCATCTAATGGATGCTCTGCTCCTTTACAGGGGACACTGACAGGTTGCTCTATGTATGTTCATCACTTGTTTATCATAAAACTTCATACAGTACCTTTGCCCTTTTACAATCTTTGCATATTTGCCTGTGAAGAGTGCAGGATTGTAACTGGAATATACTGTAAGAAACTTAATGGAAAACAAGTGACCGATATACCTAGAGCACGCTATCTATGTCTTTAGCAGAGTCCAAGAGATGGTTCCTTGTAACAAGTATGCAGAGGATAGGTTTGCTCAGGAGTTTGGAATCAGGGTCAGTAGCCAACTAGTCCCTGATCCAGCCCATGTGCTGGCATGCTGCCTCCTCCCATGATGAGCTATCAGGAATTGGGAAGGAAGAAAACTTGTACACCTAGTGTTGGAAAGTGGAACAAGATTGGCATGCAAATGATTAATGGAGGACTAATGGCTAACTACGCTTGTCTGAGTTTTCCATGAATGTGTGCTGAGGAGAGAAGATGACCAGCGCAGCCGCAATTTGAGATGGTGGATTGTGATGGCGACCAGATGTGACCAAAGGACAAGATGAGTGGATTTGAGTGCACCAACCAGCCTTGACGGATGAGTAAACATTGGCAATATCATACATTTAAGCATCAGCAAATAACCAAAACTATTCCAATACACCTAATACCATGTCTGGTCAGTTAAGCGGAAAATTACTTCAGTCAAACATGCAGTTGTAACATGGCTTGCTGGAATATGAATGCTCAACAAAATAACCTCAGAACAAAACTTAGACAAGAAGAACTATGTGTTGACCATAATGGATTACAAAATTAAGAAACATATAGTAACTATACTAAATTGAACAAAAAAAGTAATATATTCCAGTAGATCAAGCAAAAAAAACACATGTAGCTTCTGTTTTTAAGAGAAGGATAAAACACAGAGAATGAACATATATTTGACAGGAATAATAATAATTGCTTCGACTTTTAGCAGTTCAAGGACTCACATATTGCATAGTTGACAGCAGTGCCCGCAAATTGCCTTCTTTTCCAACGGCCCATCGCTTAATCTCGAAGTCTAGTGTTTCTCCAATTCTCTGGAATTAACAGACATCACAATAAAAAAGGAACTAGCCATTAGCAGCCAATAATAAGCATCTAATAGGACAGAATAATACCCTTGCACAGACAAGTAACCAGGAAATTGCCATGGAGTGTACAAAAATATATTGAGACACTATTACGTGATGTCTACTAGAGACCAAGACAAGAAAAAATCAGCCCATGTATCATGGCAGAGTACTTACATCTCTTTCTGCCTGCTCTCTTTGAACATTCATATCCCGTTCATTCTTCTCAGCCAGAGCTTTTGCCTGCGTACACAGTAAAGTTAATAAACAACACTACATTTCTGCATGCATCACAATTCCACCGTGATAGAATAAATATTTATAGAATCAACTAGGAATAGCAACAATTTATAACAGAGGAGAGCATTATCTGATAAACAATGTTGTTCACTTATTTAAAATATATCAACATTACCGCTCGTTCACGGGTTCGTTGATGCCGCTCCAACCTAGCCCGTCTCCTCTCTTCACTCTCTCCTTCAACCGCTTGAAATTCATCAGATGACATGGGAGCTAAAAGAACATAAATCAATCAGATGAAGGTTATAACTGCAAAATTTCAAAAGAGCAACCATGTTAGGGATTATTAGTACCTCCTCCAAATATCGCAGATAGGTCATCCGTAATATTTGTTGTGGATGATGCCTTCCTCATAGATGCTGCTGAAGCAGAAGTAGCTGCCCCTCTACTTTGAGTTTGGGAATTAAATGTAGGATCCTGAAACTTCCACAATTAGAAAAGAATAGCAAAAAATTGCCATTAAACACATTGCAAGAAGGTTTTGGTAATCACCACTGCTGGAGCCCTTTGCTTAGGTGCACTGTTTGCTCGGGCACCCATACCAAAAAAGGACTCAAGATCATCTGGTTTACTCTGTTTCTCTCTTGCTGCCGCCGCTGCTGCTGCAGCAGCCTGCCTCTCTCGAGCCTCGGCAGCTTGTCTTTCCCGAACCTCGGCCGAGGCCCTTTCTACTGCTGCTCGTTCGGATCTTCTCCTTGCATCTTGCTGAGCTCTCTCAACAGCAGCTCTTTCTGCTGTAGCCCTATCCCTGGTTTGAGCAGCAGCCTTCTCCTTAGCTTCAGCAGCAGCCCTCTCCTTTGATTCAGCAGCTACCCTCTCAGCTCGGTCTCTAGCACCCACTGCAGCCCTCTCACGAGCTTCCTGTTGAGCTCTTTGCACAGCAGCTCGCTCAGAACGTTGGCGTGCTTCTCTCTCTGCTTTCGCACGAGCTTCAGTAGCTGCTCTTTCCCGTGCCTCCTTTGTGGCCCTTTCCACAGCTTGCCTACCCCTCCCTCTTTCTCTCTGTTGCTCAAGTTCCCTCTCCTCTTCAAGTCTTCTTTGTTCTCTCTCTTTTTCCTCCTTTTGTCTCATCTCTTTCTCCTGTTCTAGTTCCTCTTGCCTCTTTCTCTCTTCCCCATCATGTGCATACGACCTTGCTTCATCATTTTGTTCCTGCTGTTCTCTATTTTTATGCTTTGCATCACGTTCTCTCTCTCGTACTTCCTTGGCATGCTTGAACTTAGCCTCAGCTTTATCCATCGCTTCCTTCATTGCAGATGCTGCCGCCGATGAACTACGCTCAGTTTCTTCATCATTGAAAGGATTTGCATTTTCATAAGCTGACTTTTGAGGTTTTCCCATGGCAAAGTCTTCTAGTTCATCGATTGAAGCACTGGTGGCTTGCTTCGCCGAACTTTTCTGATGGTTGTAGTTTTGGCTCGACTGCCGTAGATAATCATCATCCCTTCTTTTAACTTTTGATCCATGTAATTTTTGCTTAACTGCAAGAGATGGTGGTGGTCTTGAAGGCGGCGGGGCATTTGTTGGTTGTGTGAAGAGGGGAATCTCAGAAACTGTAAGCCATACCTCATCTTCAGAATCATCTGATCTTGGTGACTGTTCATCCATACCATTCCCGCTGTATTTGTCAGAAGCTTGGGCACTAATATCAACATGAACATCAGAATACCGGGCAGACTGTGGTTGAGAAAAAACATTTTCGAAGTTATCCACAGAAGGTTGTTGGACTGAGTTTCTTTTGGAAAAACTTTGTACAGGGCTTGAGTCTCTCGCCTTGGTTGAGCCATTGCTATCTTTTGGGTCATCACTCAAATTTGAGGTAAACAAAGGTTCTGATTTTGGAACATGATTGAATGTACTAGTATCTTCATATAGACCACTGTCAACAGCAGTACTACCACGTTCTTTTACTTGAGATTTTGAATGCCTTCCCAATGCATCCAAGGGATCCGAGAATATCCCAGAGGATTGACGGGCTGAAGTTGAAGCTGTTTCAAAAACAGCAAAAGGGTCGCTTGCCACGCTAGCTGGCTGAGATGTAGGTACCTTGTTTTCTTTGGGACCAGCAGTTTCCCTGAGATTATAAAATATGAAGAAGTTACAAACAGGGCCCGTTTGCAAGGAATTAAATAGGTAAATAAAGTAAATCTCTCACAGTTCACAACCTCGTCAATTTTGATCCATGTGTTTTTTGCTTAACTGCAAGAGATCCATGTAAATATAACACTTAACAAGTTTATAACCTCTCAACTATCTTGCATGACCCATTTGAAATTCCCTTAATCAACTGAATCAAGCCATAGGTTCTTTTTTTTCTGATCGCTCAAAAATCAAAGTGAACTAACACAAAACATGGATAATGCTCACAAATTAATGTACCAATGTATCAAAATCACGAATTTTCACAATGGTCCGTGTCTAATGCCCTAATCTGAACAACAAAGTGAAGCGCTACAAATTGGTTGGGGCCTTGCCTATTTGAAGATAACTTACATCTATTACGGACAACATAGTGCATGGTGGTCTCTTGGGGAGCTTTGCTATATAAGTTAAGGTTTACTAAATCGTCCAGCTCTAAATGCATCAGTTTATTTCGAATAATCAATTTCATCTGGTAAACCAAACCCAACATGATGCTAAGTGATTACAACTCTATCGACTTTTATTAATTTGCTCAATTCGATGAAAGTTGGCAGACCTCTCAGCATAAGGCACTGCACTGTGCTCCGATTTTTCTGTATACCCCTTAAAGATCTAAAGTTCATGTATGTCAACTCATTCTACTCGATTCAAAAACCAAGACAAGCCTATCGTCCATAATAAAGCACCAGAAGCACAATGTAGCCAATTATATACTCAATTTGGTCAAACTTGTATTGCATATGCGCCAAGGACTTGCAACTAGTACATGTACTGACTGGTCTAAGATCGATCCAAATCACCTAAATATATCGTAACATATGGTTCATCAGATTATGTACACACATGATGCATATATGCCCAAGTGTCACAGAGTAGTAGAGCTCAAAACTACAACATAAACGCAGTGCTGACTGAACTGGTGTAAATTAGCAGCACAAACCTATCGCATATTGACACGCTAAAAGTTCTACTCACTGCAAAATCCAGTAGATACAATACAACGAGCATATGACTGTAATTTTCCCAACTCAGTTCTAGTGAATGAGAACATGCAGTCGTATGTATGTTCCACATAGAGTCAAATAATGTAATGTCCTTGAAAAAGCTCTTACCTTTGCTTGGCCGGGCTGCTCCTGCCAATCCCGGCGAACAAATCATCAAACCCCGTCGAGGAGGAGGCTGCTGTGCCGGACTTCCACTTTTCCTCCCCTGACTTGGTTCCGAAGCCACCAAGAAGGTCGTCGAAGGCAGGGGCCGGCGCGTGGAAGACGTCCTTATAGTGGCCCGAGCCCGAGGAGGTCTTCACCCCGGGGACCCCGTCGAAGATGTCGTCGTCGTAGACCGGCTTGTCGAAGACGGGCATGGAGGAGTGCTTGGGCTTGGGCGGCGCGGCGGAGGGCTCGTTGAAGGAGCCGAAGTCGAAGACCGGGTCGACGGGGGGCGTGGACTTGGGCGGGGCGGAGGACGGGGGCGCGAAGAGGTCGTCGTAGGAGGGGGCGGCGGCGGCGGATCTGGTGCTGGTGCTGGTCCAGGCGGATCCAGAGGGCGCGGCGGCGCGGGCGGCCGACATGGGCGCGGCCTTGCCCTGGGGGCGGAGGCCGAAGTCGCGGGCCAGGAGGCCGTGGAAGTCGTCCATGGCGGGAGGGTCGCCGGATCTGGGCCGCGAGCGCTCCCCTCCCGGCCCCTGGCGATTGGCGGTGGGGAGAGGAGAGCAGTAGGCGGCGAGGTGGGGGGGGGGGGGGGGGGGGGGGTGGGTGGGTAGAGAGAAGAGGCGAGGTGGGTCTGCTGAGGGGGCGAGGCCTGGGATACCTTGCGATCGGATGAATGGGGAGGGGCGGCGGCGGCGGCTGGGTGGGTTGGACGGGGACGCCGCCGGGGAGGTGCCGGCGACGTGGGGCAGGGGAATGGGAGAGGTGGGGGAAGAGAGAGAATGGTGGTGCTGTCTGACGCGGCTGTCTCTCTGTCTTGGTGGGGCGTCTGGCAGTGGGCCCGGATGGAGCGGGGCGGGGCGCGACTTGAGCGTGTCGAGGTCGCTTCCATGCGGGCCCAGGGTAAAAGGCCGACTGGAAGCTTGGCGTACGCGGGGAAGATCCAAGCGAGCCACTGACAGGTGGACCATTTCTACATGCTTGGCCCACACTGACAGTGACCTGAGGTAAGTTGTGGGAACTTTTGCCAGGGATGGCGAGCGCGTCGGTGCGGTGGTGGCTGCCTTCTCCGCTCGCCGGAGGACGGGACGAAGGAGAGCAAGCCTGGGATTCGGTGAGTGGGCCCGGGGATTGTGGACGTGGAGGAGGCTGATTGGTCGGCGCGCCGTGCCGTGTTGCGTGGTGTGATGGGGTCCAAGATTCAAAGTGGAGTACCCACCTTCCCCGGGGCTCAAGACAAATCGAGCAAATCTAGTTGAAATGAATTCTTTTCAAATGCTTACCCGAATCTAATCTTTTAGTATATGCCAACTTGATGGTTAGGGCTGAGATTAAAACGTGAACTCATGACTTACACGAATAGCTCAAAACTCGATTCGGCTTAACTTGAACTTGTTGGTAATGAGCCGAGCCGAGTTTTCATTTTGAATGGTAAATAAGTTCGAGTTAAACAGACTGAGTATTGAGTTGCTTTGTCTTTCTTAATATTTTTTCTTCAGATTATTATAGTTTAGTGTTCAACGATTAGATATTTCTTGATAGTCTCATATTGTCATTGATTGTTCATCCTACATATCCAAATAATTAATACATGTTAACAACTTTACCAAGCTTAAAACTAAATGAGTTAAACAAGCAAACTCGTGAGTTTAGCAAGCCGAGTCGAGTTTTATTTTTAAACTCATTTACTAAATGAGTCGACTCGAGCTAGCTCGCTAGTTGGTCGAGCTTCAATGAGCAAGCTTGACTCGATTCGACCTAGTGACTATGTGCGAAACCCTACCACCTAGGTTGTACCATGTGCGAAACTATCGTCACAACGCCCCGTGATACCATGTACCTGCCTGCCGTCAGTGGTAGCATTTACAAGGGTATCGTTCGAAAGTTTGATGTTAGCGAGATGAGGTTAGAAAAAGTGAAAATGTCCATTTTGATCAAGATCATATTTTGAGGTGTTGTCGTCAAACCACACTTTTCAACAAAATTTCACATAATAACCATATTTTGGACAATACTACGACTACAACACATAATACCAATTGTTGAATTTGTCTATAGGCCCCGTTTGAAACAAAGGAATTTCACAAGAATTTTGTAGGATAGGAATTTTACAGAAAAAATTCTCATGGTGTTGTTTGGAACAAAAGAATAGGGAACTTGGATTCCTTTGAAATTCCTATAAGATAGGGTATTCCATAAGAAATTTGGAGGAAAAGAAATATGAGGTCTCACCTCATGTTTTAATCTTCTCATGTCTACACTTGCTATGTTTTCCTGCGTGACATCCAAACGACCCTCTGGTAATTTTCCTGTGGTTTTGGTTCATGAAGAAATTTAGTAAACATGACAACTTAAATCCTATGTTTTTCCTATTCCTCCGTTTTCACTTCATGTGTTTCAAACGGGTCCTAAGTTGTTTTCTTACCGCTTGAGCCCACTATGGCAAAGGTATATGTTGGACATTGTGACCATCTACAGGGACATTGTTTGTGTTCTTTATTGGCACCGCCGACCAGTCATTTCACCTCTTGCTTCCCTCTCATTTGAAATGGATAACCCTGGATGTGACGTTTCTGATCTTAGTTCCTCTCATTCGCTTGTCCCTCGTTGTGTTCTCCTCCCCTACGCGAAATAATAGTGCTGTTGTTAGGCTCTTCCTTCACACGACCATCTCGCACATCACAGGGAAGAACCGGTAGAGTTCTATTTCTCCCAAAGCGCAGCTACAAAAATGTTTGTTAATCCTTCTTGTTTTGTGTGGACTACATACGAACCAAAAATTAGTGAATCTACGCAATAAAATGTGTCTATATACATCTAAACCTATCAGACCCCTTAAAATTCAAGACATCTATATTTATAAACAAAGGCAATATGTGATATGTTCGTCAAACATAGTGGGTTGCTGAAAACCGCCTTAAATGTGTTGGGTTTTTTATCATTTATTTGGATTGCATATTTCAAGACATGGTTCTTTGGATTGGTTCGAGCAGCTTATTTCTCGTGGCTTCTAGATTAGACTAGTGGAATTAGCGCGTCGACACGCCACGTCATTATTTATTCTATTTTCCCTGGTAAGTGCTCCAGATGCAGTTGCTTTAGTTGTCCGCGCTCTTAATGTTAAATTTTATGTAAAGTCTATTATATTATCGTGGTTTGCATTCATATGTTTTGTTACTATGTTTAGAAGGTTGCTAAAATAAATGTTTAGTATAATTGTGGATATGTTTAAAGGAATACCGTCAAACATTTTTTTATAAATTGTTTCAAATTATCTAAACATGTTGCAGTTTAATCTGCTTTTCCCTGATAAGAGAACTGGGAAATTTATTTTCTTAAAACGACATAAAGGAGTTATGTTCGAAAAGATCCCAACATAGTTACAATTGCTATGTTGATTTACACAAAATTGACACAATTTTTTTTAGTTTTCTATGAATGAACCTGGAGTTGTGTTTGAAAGTTACAAAACAAATTATACATTTGAGTCAATTTGGAAAAGATTCCAACATAGCTAGAACGGCTATGTAGATTCACACAATTTTTTAGATTTTAGTCTAAATTAATCTGGAGTTGTGTTTGAAAAGTTACAAAAAAAATTGCACATTTGAGTCAATTTGGAAAAGATTCCAACATAGCTAGAATGGCTATGTAGATGCACACAACTTTCTAGATTTTGGTCTGAATTAATTCGAATATGTGTTTGAAAAGTTTTAAAAAATCTTAGGTAAACAAAAAAGGGAAGAGAGGAAAAAGATTATTATTTTTAAAAAGTTTTGTAAACAAAAATGGAGATGGGTTGGTTGTAGAGGATGAAGCACTGTACACTACTGTTCATAAGAACAGTAGCCGAGGTGTTTTTTTCTGCAAATTTTGGTAATTTTTTTGTATTTTTCTGAGATGTGCATCAGAAGTTATGATTTTTCTAATTATGCATGTTTTTAATTTTTTTTGTGCCTGGCAGGTGGGGGCCGCATGGCAGCCAGACCGTGCTGACGTCAGCCCTCGACGTCAGCAACGGCGCAGCTGCCGACGGTGCCAAGCTCTGGCAGCGCAGAAGGGCGCTCGTGCGGGTCTGAAACCGCACAAATGTGCGGGAGGAGGAGGAGGCGAAGCGGTCGGGCGGCACTGCGGGCCATATGGTCACCGGAGTCGTCGTCGGTGAGCGATTCCGCGGCGGCGAACGCCGAAAACGGCAGCGACGACACCGGCGCAGACAGTTTGTTCCGGCGCGTGATCTCCCACGAGGATGCCCAGGGCGCGGTGGCGAAGCTTCTCGTGGTCACCGATTGGGGGGAGGAGCCTCGCAGTAGCGGCGCAGCGCGTCGATGGCGACGGCGTTTCTGGGGATCGCGGGAGGAAGAAGATGACCCGAAGGAGGAGAGAGATTGTGGAGACGATTTTACAAAAAAGCCCTAGCAATTCATGGTATTTGCACGTAGGTCCTTTGCGGGGGGAAATTAGAAAAGCGTCTGAAAGCTGCTGCGGGGACCGTTGGATCGAGTGCGGACGGTGCGGGATGAAGCACCATAGACTACTGTTCAAGCCGAGCGTTGTGAGGGCTTCAAAATCTGCCCCCTTAATATATATATATATATATATAGGTAAAATGGTTTCTACCCTCAAAGGTAACTACCCCACGTCTCATATACCAACTTACGGAAGTATTTGTCATAATTTATCGGTTTGACTACGTCTCATATAGGCATAATATTTTGAAGGAGATATGCCCTAGAGGCAAATAAATAAATAGTATTTATTGCATTATCTCATGAGTTTATAATAGGTTTGTGTATTATGCTATAACTGTATTAATCGGAATTATTAATACACGTGTGATACATAGACAACCAGGTCCCTAGCAAGCCTCTATATGAGCTAGTCCATTGGGCAACAGTTGATCGAGATTCCCGATCAAGGACAATGACGTCGGTTGACAATGGGGTCATCTTGTTAGTAGAATAAGGTGGTGGACATACGCAAAGTATTGCAATAAGATCGTATTACGATGTTTGTCATTTGCAATAGATAAGAGTGTGATAGCTTATTCCTTAGACCGTGAGACCGCACTTATTGTTGCTTCGTAGGAGTGCTTTGAGAGCATCAAACGTTGTGTCTTATATAGCATGACAATAACGGTGTCCATCTTGGGTATTCTGAAAGAGCATCAAGACGTGAGGATCAAGAGCGGGATTTGTTCATTCTTGTAATGGAAAGATACTCTGGTCCCACTCGGTGATATTGCATCTATATAGCTGCGCAGCTTATGACTAGGTCATGGAGATGTAATATCGCAGACGAGTTAATAACCTTCGTCGGTAACGAGATACAGCAAAGGCATCGGTGTGTCTACGATCATATCTCGGACAAGGTAGTATCGCAGAAACAAAGGGAATGAATATCATACTTATGGTTCAACGACGATATTCGTGGAATGCACAGGGGTCGTCATATATTTCCAGGTATCCCTGACGATCATTGGTGAGCGGAGTGTCTCGACCATGTCTGGAGTGTTCCCGAACCGTAGCGTAACAAATTTAAGGTCTTAGCGACGCTAGGAGATAGGTTCTGGAATTTTATAGGTTTTTATTGGAGAGAGAGAAATGATCCGGAAAGAGTTCCGGTGGTCCGGAAGGAGTTCCGGTGAGCTATGGAAGGGTTCCGAGAATGTCCGAAAGTTGTTCGGGTGGTTCCGAAATAGTTTCGGAGTCATGGGATATTGAATTATATATAAATATATTAATTATGAATTAATGGGTTTTTTATATTAATTTAATATTAATTAAATAAAGGAAAAAGGGGGCTCCCACCTAAATGGGCCCTGAGAGGGCCCATGAGGGGGAAACCGCACCCCACAAGGAAAGGGGGGGGGGCTGGGCCTCCTAGTCCAACTCGGACTAGGAGTTGGAGGGCCCATGGGGGGTTCGGCCGAATCCCCCCTCCCCTCTCCTCCTTTAGTCCCACATGGGGGAGCCAAGGGGGTTGGCACACCCCCTTCCCCCTTTATATAGCAAGGCATATTAATTGTTTTAATCGATAGGAAAATCCAATTAATTCCCGATTTCTCTCTCGATCTCGTGGTTCCCAAGTCGGAGCCGCGCCGAGCTGAGGAAGAGGGTCTCTCTCCACCTAAGCCATACCGCAGAGCGCCGTTGCTCTGCGGGATTCCAGATAAGATCTACTCCTGCGATTTCAGTTGGATCTGAATGACCGAGAGTCGTCGCTAGGCTCCGTATGTTTGCGAGTGCTCGGAGGCTACTCTACTGAGGAGCTTGGGCGACGTCGTCTCGCCCCCTGCAGCCGCCGCGCCTCCCCCCCTCTGCTGCCGGCGCGCCAGCCCCGGTGCTGGCGCTCTGCCTCCTTCCGCCCGACGCCCGTCGACGCAGATCATCGTCGACACCCCGGCGTCATCGACTTCGACATCGCGGGAAGATCTTCGCGACCTCGAGGTCGGCTACGTACGACTTCATCGTCAACGCTTGTGCGGGAGCGTAATCCCCGCTATCGGTCTACATGGAGGTAATGTAACCTGTTCCGCCACCGTTATCACATGTACTAGATAGATAGATCCTGTCTAGTTAGGGTTTCGTACGCTAGAAAATTATTGTTTTCTGCCCCGTAACCCCTTCAGTGGTATCAGAGCCGATCTATGCGTAGTACTGTTGGTACGGTTAGAACTCATGTTGAATGAGGGCGTCTTTCTTATATTTGCTACCCTCTAGCGTGCACTTGCGATGCCTTCGGTATTGAGTTGATGAAGCGGCCCGGACCGACTTTACGCGTACGCTTACGCGAGACTGGTTCCACTACTGACATACGGCTTGCACCGTATCTGTGGCTGGCGGGTGTCTGTTTCTCTCTCTCTAGTCGGCAAAGCATTTTCAATGGAGGGCCCGAAAGGGATGCTTAAACATGCAATTATACGATCGACGTTGTGGTACAAAGTTCGTAGGTAGGGAAGCGATTCTCTTACGAGTAAGCCTATTTGCCACGTAAAACTTGCAAAACTAAATAAAGCTATAGGCGTCTAACTTTGTTTTGTAGAGGCGTTATTTCATGTGACATGGTTACGGTAAGTTTTGATATTACTCGTACTGTCGGAGGCAATGGAGGGTTCCGTAGACTCGGAGCCATGCCGGGGCGCCGGGGGCCGGGCACTTGGCACCATGAAGGTCCAGGCGCATCGACCATGTCACATCGCACTTCATTGCATCATTATTGTGTGCTGTTGTGTGTGCATCCTGTTGATTGCTTATATGCTAGATATACAACGGTAGCGTCATAAATAGGATGATCCCTAACAAATACCAAAATTGTGTTCTCCCTCGTTGCGCACCACCAAGAAAGTTCTACGTTATGAGGCAGGCCGTGATGATCGGGTGTCACACATCTCGTCGTTCGCATACAGTGGGTGTAAGCCATGTTGCACGCGCAGGGTCTTCGAGGTTTGATTGGCGAGCCTAGCATACTCAGAGGTATGGCCTCGGAACACGGGAAGATCGAAAGATCGAGCACGAGTCATAGAGTTGTTATGATCGACATTTTATGTCCACCTTTGAAGCTGTGCTGCCGGCCGTGATGATCGGGGGTGGTGGAGTGGATGAGGGTCGTGTCATCGCCATTATTATTTAAGGGATAATAATCTTGGTGTGGTGTGTTTTTGATAATGAGATTATAGGACTAAAACTCACCTACATATTATAAACTTTACCTTACCTCTTTTGCGATCACACCTGTAGACTACGCAACTGTACTTCGGTTACTTCCTCAAGAGCCCGGATGCTACATTAGAAGCCGACGGGTCCAACTTCATCAGATGGTACAGGGGTTTTAGAAACATTCTCGAACACAACAACATTCTATATGTTCTCGATGAACCGGTAGGAGAAGGACCAGGAGATTCTGCTAGCGAGGAGGAGGAGGAAGATTTCCGTAAGCGTCGAGACATATTCATTGAAGTGGAGATCACCATGACCGTATGCCTGGCACCCGAGTTGAAAGAGTTGTTTCGACGCAAGGAGCCAAGCGTCATGATGGATGCGATAAAAACGCACTTCGGGGATGAATTAAAGCGTGAGCAGTTCAGACAGCTGAAAATGTTCCAGACCATTCACATGGAGGAGCATACCTGTCTGAAGACACATTTGAAGAGATTGTATGACATCTACTTCCAGTTGACGATGGTCTTCGATTACTGGATGGCAGATTCCTGTGCCATTCGGACTGTCTTGATATCTCTACCTCCTAGCTATGAGAAGCATGTACGTAAGTACATTTTGAAAGCCGACGATATGAACTTCTACGTATTCATACGTGAGTTCCAGTCTCTGAAGGTTGATTCCATCGAAGGAGAGATCTTCGATGCTACAGGTATATATTTGATATATGCAGAATTATGAATTCGCCCATGGAATATGATGAAATTTCTGATAATTGCTCTGTTTGTGAAACAGGTCCTGATTATCACATATATGCGGCGCAGTTTGATGTGAACTCGCGCTGAAGCTGGTAGTCAAGGAGTTGATGGCCTTTTGGTGTTCACGTCCTCAAGTTATCATAGTTATCATTAATAGTTTTAGATACGATCTTTTGTAATAATGAGCGACTGTGTGTGTCTTGATTGTTGCAAGACAAAGTTATTCATGTAATAAGACAAGTTCAGTTGTTTTATGTTATGGAACAAGTCAGTTGTTTTATCTTATGAATAAAGTTTCCACATCTCAGTTACATTGATTGTATGATAAGTATTCATAATTGTAGATATGATAAAATAGCTTGTCCCATGAACAAAGGTTCTATTGCTAGAACAAACACCGTCGAGTTTAGTCATAAAAGCAATGAAAGAAGTAAAGGATGCTTTGGTCCATTTAAGTATTTCGAGTGCTAAGTTGATTAAGCTTGAAATCAAGTATTGAAGTTGCAATACTAGCGGAAATTAATTGAGTGTCATTTTTAATGATTAATTAATGGTGTTTATTGCTTGATCCGAATTCCTCCATGACTTTGGTAAATAGGAGTATTTGCCCGAAAAATTATGGAATCTGAAATTAATTTGATAATAGATCAAATGGGGTTTTTCAGAAGAAAGATTAGTGAAAATTGTATTCACGAAATTCGATCAGAGGACAGTATTTTTGAATTATGTTTTCAACACAAAAGACTCGTGGTAATTTGCTTCACATAATTATAATGTCATATATGGTGATATGTGGGGAATTATAATCATGCTCTGTTTTCAAAGTATGGTCGCCAGAATCAGTCTTAGAAATCTCCTAATATGTTCGAAACATTATAGTCGATGTCCACTTTAGAAAATAGATATTTTTCTCAACGAGAATTCGTAGGATCGACAGTAGTGTCGACATGTATATGATTATGCGATAATTCGGGATATACAAAAGTGGTTCTTTGAAGATTGCTCACATTGAATGAGAGTGTATTCCAAAACCAAATAGAAACAAAACTTAGTTTGTTGTCTATGTAATTCCGAGAAAAAGATGATTTTTCGAATTATGGTTTATGGATTGGAATTAGAAGTTTGGAATAAAGTGTCAGACTTATGTTGGAAGGTGTTCCAAAGAGTATATGTCTGCTAATGAAAGTTTAGTGATTAAGAGTGAGGGAGACTAGAAAATTGTTTTCTGCTTGCAATCCTCTTCATAAAGATCATAATATTTTCATGAAAGAAACTTCTAAATAAAGTGATGTTATATTTAATATTGCTGTCAGGTCACATCACTGTATTAAGTATTACAGATCTTGTTGACAGATCAAGTTGCACTTTATGAATACAAAGAAAGTTGAGAAAATATCAGAATACGAACAAAGGCTTTTTAAGTCTGGAAATCCAAAGTTACATTTTAAAGGATTAAGAGAGTAATTGTTGCTGCAATTCTTGTTATAGGAATAAGATTGTTTAATCGTCATATAAGGTGTTATATGATAAATGTGACTATAAGAAAGACGCGGTAGCATGTCTTGTAAAGAAATGTGTCTTGGACAAGATCAAATTTGTTGACTACAATTGTGTAGACATGCTTGAAGTCTGAGGGATTTGTATTAATGTAATACTGTAGTTTGTATTAAAATCGAATTGATAGTAGATCAATGATTTTGGTTTAACCAAGATGTCGATTTAAGTGGGAGTCATAGTTAGTTCACCCAGGAGAAATATGTGAAGAGCATGTTTTTGAGTGGGAGCTCAGGAACTCAAATATGTGGATGACACGTTTTTGAGTGGGAGCTCGTGTTATCAAATATGTGGAGACATATTTTGAGTGGGAGTCGAATTCGCCGTGTGTAGTTAACACGTTGTGAAACTGTACCAATAGAATAGGATGAAGTTGTGAAACTATTTGAAAGTTAGTGTCTATTTTGAAATAGAACGGAAATTCTGAATAGTTGGTCGAGTTGTTTTGGATTATGTCTGAGGAGTCAGAATAGAATCAAAAGGATGGTCTTTTGGAGTCCAATCGATCATTAAGAGTAATGATGCGTGAAAGTAATGGTTGTATGACATGTGAGTCTATTATGTAATATTAGACATCATACAGAAACCTTATTATCTGCTCGATGAATTATAACCGATGTTCTTGAAACAAAGAGCAGTTATGAACGTGAATTTGGAATTTACTGGAAGTAGAAGTGCGTTAGTTAAGGGATTGACATTTGAATGTCAAGTTTTCTACATTGGTGTGAAAGTATGTGGATATCGCGAGTTTGTAATTGTTACAAGGGGCTCTGTATGGCTGAGTGTGTTTTTCAGAGCAGTTATCTGGTTAGTATAATCAGAGTAAGCGCGGAGAAGCAGAAGTCTCACTTAGTTACGGTATTATCATATATGTTGTTAGACGACGTGATGATATCAAGCGAGTTGATATCAGTGAATCGCAAAAGCGTGTACAATCATGGATTGTGCAGTAACACTTTTCCACAAGCAAGCATTGTCAAATGATTCTTATTTGATAAGGGATTCTGATAAAATAAAATGCAGCTAGTTTATTTGTACTCTAGTGCAAGTGGGAGACTGAAGGAGATATGCCCTAGAGGCAAATAAATAAATAGTATTTATTGCATTATCTCATGAGTTTATAATAGGTTTGTGTATTATGCTATAACTGTATTAATCGGAATTATTAATACACGTGTGATACATAGACAACCAGGTCCCTAGCAAGCCTCTATATGAGCTAGTCCATTGGGCAACAGTTGATCGAGATTCCCGATCAAGGACAATGACGTCGGTTGACAATGGGGTCATCTTGTTAGTAGAATAAGGTGGTGGACATACGCAAAGTATTGCAATAAGATCGTATTACGATGTTTGTCATTTGCAATAGATAAGAGTGTGATAGCTTATTCCTTAGACCGTGAGACCGCACTTATTGTTGCTTCGTAGGAGTGCTTTGAGAGCATCAAACGTTGTGTCTTATATAGCATGACAATAACGGTGTCCATCTTGGGTATTCTGAAAGAGCATCAAGACGTGAGGATCAAGAGCGGGATTTGTTCATTCTTGTAATGGAAAGATACTCTGGTCCCACTCGGTGATATTGCATCTATATAGCTGCGCAGCTTATGACTAGGTCATGGAGATGTAATATCGCAGACGAGTTAATAACCTTCGTCGGTAACGAGATACATCAAAGGCATCGGTGTGTCTACGATCATATCTCGGACAAGGTAGTATCGCAGAAACAAAGGGAATGAATATCATACTTATGGTTCAACGACGATATTCGTGGAATGCACAGGGGTCGTCATATATTTCCAGGTATCCCTGACGATCATTGGTGAGCGGAGTGTCTCGACCATGTCTGGAGTGTTCCCGAACCGTAGCGTAACAAACTTAAGGTCTTAGCGACGCTAGGAGATAGGTTCTGGAATTTTATAGGTTTTTATTGGAGAGAGAGAAATGATCCGGAAAGAGTTCCGGTGAGCTATGGAAGGGTTCCGAGAATGTCCGAAAGTTGTTCGGGTGGTTCCGAAATAGTTTCGGAGTCATGGGATATTGAATTATATATAAATATATTAATTATGAATTAATGGGATTTTTATATTAATTTAATATTAATTAAATAAAGGAAAAAGGGGCTCCCACCTAAATGGGCCCTGAGAGGGCCCATGAGGGGGAAACCGCACCCCAAAGGGGGGGGCTGGGCCTCCTAGTCCAACTCGGACTAGGAGTTGGAGGGCCCATGGGGGGTTCGGCCGAACCCCCCCTCCCCTCTCCTCCTTTAGTCCCACATGGGGGAGCCAAGGGGGTTGGCACACCCCCTTCCCCCTTTATATAGCAATGCATATTAATTGTTTTAATCGATAGGAAAATCCAATTAATTCCCGATTTCTCTCTCGATCTCGTGGTTCCCAAGTCGGAGCCGCGCCGAGCTGAGGAAGAGGGTCTCTCTCCACCTAAGCCATACCGCAGAGCGTCGTTGCTCTGCGGGATTCCAGATAAGATCTACTCCTGCGATTTCAGCTGGATCTGAATGACCGGGAGTCGTCGCTAGGCTCCGTATGTTTGCGAGTGCTCGGAGGCTACTCTACTGAGGAGCTTGGGCGACGTCGTCTCGCCCCCTGCAGCCGCCGCGCCTCCCCCCCTCTGCTGCCGGCGCGCCAGCCCCGGTGCTGGCGCTCTGCCTCCTTCCGCCCGACGCCCGTCGACGCAAATCATCGTCGACACCCTGGCGTCATCGACTTCGACATCGCGGCAAGATCTTCGCGACCTCGAGGTCGGCTACGTACGACTTCATCGTCAACGCTTGTGCGGGAGCGTAATCCCCGCTATCGGTCTACATGGAGGTAATGTAACCTGTTCCGCCACCGTTATCACATGTACTAGATAGATAGATCCTGTCTAGTTAGGGTTTCGTACGCTAGAAAATTATTGTTTTCTGCCCCGTAACCCCTTCATATTTTACACTATATACTCGAAATATCGTGATATATGCATATAAAAGAGAAGTATGTAGAAGTTTTCTACGTACTACTAAAAAAAGTATCTATAGTACTGAAATAACATTATATACTCCATACTACATGATACATACCTCATGTTATGATAGATACTCCATACACTGTGTGAAACACACGTGGGGTAGTTACCTTCGAGGGTAGTATGAATATGTCCTATATAGGTATATACATATATATATAGGGTAGCGCTATTTGACTCCCTGAGAGTAGAATAGTTATTATACACCCACACCGTATCTTTTGAACCGTAAAGAATTTTTACGTCACGTAAATTTTGCCATACTTCGTAAGTTCATAGGAATGTAAGAAAATATTAACATGACGTAAAACTTTATTTATGTGACATATAAAAAATATTATGTAAAATACGCATTTTTGCCTATTTTTACAATGTTATGACTTATATATTGTATTTCTTATGTAGATTTTATAGTTGTGGGAAAAAATAAATAAAGTTATTTGGATCATAAACATATTTTTTTTATAAAAACAATGTAAAAACTCTCTGGTGCAAAATAATTTATTCTGCACCTAGGTGTAGAATAGGGTTTCTATATATGTATATATATTAGGGTAATACGAGAGCTCCAACCAATAACGAGAGAAGCTGGGAGGAGGCAGCTTATATTTTTAAGCCCATCAAAAGAGCTGGCCTAACCGTCTAGTGAAAATATAGTAATACGTATTCATCGGTGGTTAGCGTAAACGAGTGTATATACAACAACGGTCTATATAAGCTTAAACATATTATCCCGTAGGCCGCTGCTGGGGAGAAAAGCATCTTCTCCTAATCCAAAAGTGCGCGTGCTTCCTTGTCTGTACGGAGATGGACGCCATGGCCGCGCTCGTCAGAACGGGGCCTTCCCTCGCCGCCGCCGGCCACCGGAGCTCCGCCTCGCTCCTCCCGTCCGCGTCCCTCTCATTCGCCACACCTTCCTCGAGGACCCGCGGCCGCGTCGCATGGAGCGGGAGGGCCACCAGGGTGGCTCGCGTCGCCCCCAACCGCATCGTCGCCTCCTCGGTTCGTTCCTTGGACCTCGTTTCCGCCTTCGTCGCCTTGCTCGAGATGAATGGTTTTTGCTGTTGCTCTTTTAATTGCGTTAGGATTAGGGCCGGCTACGCTAGGAGGAGCATGGTTTTGGTCTGGTGTTGTGAATTGTGATACATATCGTTTACTGATGTAGTGCCTGTGCTCATTTTCGTTAGAAAAGAACTAGAGATGATGAGCTGCTTGTTAAGAAAGAAATTGATGCCTTTCATTAGTTCTTTTCGTAATTGCTAGTGACTGACTATGCACTGAAGAAAATGCACAATCTCTGTCAAATTCCGTACTTATTTTGTTTGGTCCTGCCTGAATATTTAGTACCGATTTAACTAATTATCTGCTGTATGTGACGATTGGTAGTAACCAAAATTGAGGTTAAATTAAGGTGAGTTCTTTCTGTCAGTTGGGGACGGACAATGTTCAAAACTTTTACATTTATTTTGACGCCCGGATCCGTGCATTCCGATTGTGGAATTTCGTAATTATTCAACCATTTGTTGGGTACTACTTGAGAATTTTATATGGAATGCAGCCAAGTTTTTCTGCCAAACTCTTTTTAAAAGGCAACGTTGTCAATTAATTGACTTCATTTGTTTCAACACGTGTATGAAAACAGGGTAGGGATCTATTCCGGGATAGTTCAGTTCTCATGGGTGTATTAATTGACTTCTCCCTCGGGCTGGAGCCTGCTGCTCCCGACGGGAAGCAGGACGGTGGCGCTCGGCTTGGTCCTGGCGGCGGTGTGACGGGCGTCGGTGCGGCGCAGCGCGTCATGGCTCTTGGCGGCTGGCCATGGTCGGCGGCGGTTGTCCTGGGGTGGCGCGGGTTCGATCCCATCCAACCGGCGGACTGGGCGGCCTAGGAGCGGTGGTGGCAATGGTGTGGTGCAGGATGGGGTCGGCGGCAGCGCGGCGGAGCTCACGAGCTGCGCGGGCTAGAGCTGGGCCCAATCTGAGCCAGGCGGGCTAGGCGGGCTAGATCTGGACCCAATCTGGGCCTGTGCGTCGTGAGGCCATTTCGGGGCCAGGTGGGCCTCGGTTGGCAGCCATCGTGTGCCGGTTTGGCTCGCCCCTGCCCATGTTTCCGTCGGCGTCGCCCTCTGCTGCAGGTATGGTTGCTGCCGGGCTGGGGCGGCGGCCTACGTGGTGCAATGCTGCTGCCTCTGGCCGGTGGTGGCGGATGGTGCGCGTCTGCGGCTGGGAGCGCGACCCTTCGGGCGTCCTCCCCCGCAGTCTCCTCATCGATCCGGGGCTAGCGTGTTTCTCTCCGCGGCTGGTGGCGTGCTCACGTGGCGTGTGGTGGAGGCGTGGTGAAGACTCGGCGGCGGCGGCGACCTACGGGCTGCAGCATGGCGGCGGGATTGGCACGGGCCAGGCGGGTCTGGGCTGATCTAGCTAACGTGTCCGATCGGCTCCAGTGGAGGGAGGTCCCTCTAGTGAGCTAATGCGTGCTAGGTTTCCATCTCCGCTCCGTCTATCCTGTGGTGTGTTTGTCCCTGTCCTAGGGTGGAGTGCGCGGATGCCGGGGCGGCGGCCCTGGATGGCGAGGTCACATGGGTTGCTTTCCGGCGAGCACCATGGTGATGGTGGTGGCTGCATCGTTTGGTTGTGTGGACAGCGAGAGGTGCAGCAGCTAGCAGAGGTGCAGCGGTGGGTGGCTTGGGCGCGTTTCGGCGGTGCCTGGATCTGGAGTTGGTTCCTTTCGCTTGTGTCTTGCGACCCTCTTGGTGTCAGGGGGAGTGACCGAGCGAAAGCTCTGTGCTTTGACACTGAAGACGGCGACGCCCGCGGGTGCCGCTCTCCTCTTGAGGACGTCTTCCTGACAATCTCCCTCGTGCAAGGGTTCCGGGTGAAAACCCAAGTCCTTCTGGACTCGGCGGCGGCGACGCTTTGCGCCTTCACCCTCTTGGGGGCGTCGTCGTGGAGCTCAGGCGAGCTAAGGCTTAGCGTGGAGCTGGTGTGCTTGTCCGGCTGCGTAGTCGTGTTGTTTCGCTTTCAGCGTTTTCGATGTGGCTCTTGTAGCTCGGTTTTTGTTTGATCTTCTTTGTAAGAGGGTTGCCTCACTACCTTGTATCGTTTGGCCGTTGTGGCTTTATTTATAAAGCGGGGCGAAAGCCTATTTCGTGGTATTAATTTGTTAAACCTGCTCCAGTAGTTTTACAATTTTCCAGTTTTCCCCAAATATTCACAAAAGCATCGTTCTCAAGTTTCTGATCCAGGGAAAAAATCCCAAGTTTAGGAATGTTTAATAGTCTATAGATGGTACATAGTAAACTAATTCATTTAATTCAATCAAGAGACAATTGATCAGCAATTATCTCAGGGAACCTAATACAGTAATACATTTTACTGGGGGCGGATAGTGACATCAAAGGAAATTAATCCAGTGAACCATGTGACTACACCCCTAAACATAACTAGTACCATCATCACTGTTTGTTATTTACAATTTTAGGGACTAGTTGAGAAATCAGCTTTTTTACCATGATGAGACTAAAGGCATACCTAATTTTGTCCAAATTATGAACATCACGTGGCCCTCCATTCTCTTACACTGGGCCAAGGCGGTCTTCCAAGATGGCGAATAATCAAGAAATGCCATTAATTTGGATATTTCTAGTCTGCTTGTTTTGCATTGTATGCTATGTTTGATGCCTGAACGATGTAGGTATATCTCGTTTAAGTGGTAACATAGCTTACCTATTTCCTTTTTTAAAAAGAAACCAAGACTAGTCAATTTTGACATATCAGATGTTCCTTTTCCAATTAAAGAAGATAGAATACAATAGTGGCTTGTTTTATTTCATTAACTATTAGATATTGCTAAATTAGAATTTTATTGTTATTGTTTGCAGGAAGTTGAGCAGTCATACATTATGATCAAACCTGACGGTGTTCAACGTGGTCTGGTATGTGTTTATTGACTTCTCTGCGTGTTTTGGTACCGGTTATTTGTTTCATTTAGTTAAAGCATATCGTGTTTGGACATAGGTTGGAGAGATTATTTCGCGTTTCGAGAAGAAGGGATTTTTGCTGAAGGGACTGAAGCTTTTTCAGTGCCCCAAGGAATTGGCTCAGGTTTACTGTGGCTCTTGAAATTTCCATACCTATTTCGCAAAATGTTTTGTGTAGTTATAAACAATGCCAGCATTCTAAAGCAAAGTGACTTTTTTTGTCGCTCAAGAAGTTTCTGAATAATAAAGATGGTACCATTCACTAGCAATGGCTAAAATGTCAGTCTTTAATTATATCTGACACAATAGAACATCATGCCCCGGCTTATTGCCTTGCTAGTGATGTAAGATGCTCCCCATTTAGTTATGGACTACTGACCATAGATTCTTCTACTCATCAACGGCATGTAATCAAATTTTTCTTAACTAACACTAGAATGTGCCTGCCAAGCATTAGACAACATTTTCGTGATAAAAACACTGAAAGCTAGCCATGCCAGATTTTCTGTCAGTCAAAAAGAGCGCAAGGTATTGTCCTTATTTTTACATAGAGAAGTAATTGTTTAGAATTATTATACTGAGGGCTGAGTCGCTGAACTGATAATAATGATTTTGCTTTTGTATACACTATATCTCCTCTTCTCCCATTATTCAGGAGCACTACAAGGATCTGAGTGAGAGACCTTTCTTTCCCAGTCTCATAGAGTACATAACCTCTGGTCCTGTAGTTTGCATGGTATGTATTTGTAAAAAAAACTAATATAGTTGCAGCTGTGCCCTTTGATCAATGAGTTTTTTTGCCTTTAAGTTCACTATCATTTTTTCCTGTAAGGCCTGGGAGGGTGCGGGTGTTGTTGCGTCAGCTCGCAAGCTGATAGGAGCTACTAACCCCCTTCAAGCCGAACCAGGGACCATAAGGGGTGATCTTGCAGTTCAAACAGGAAGGTTGGCATCCACACCTTTCCATATCTTCACACTATCATCTGCATTACATATGATCCATTTTAGTTGATGTCACTTCCATTCATACCATTAATCGAAGAAATTATCATGGACTCCTGCTTTTCAGGAATGTTGTCCACGGAAGTGACAGCCCCGATAATGGCAAGCGTGAAATCGGTAAGTTTTGCAACAATTCAGTGTGTCGCTAGTTCGCTAGTCAAATCATATTGTCCTGTAGTATGCATCGTATTAATTTTAAGAACTGCAAACCTGGTACTTTTGGTATGAAAACTTAAGCAGTGTTAAGACTAAAGTAGTTGACTTTATGTCTAGGAGTGGATACGATTTTTCCAAATGCAAACATCATATTTTTCGTGCATATTAGCTTGAAGGTGGATTGGTTTACACACATATCTAATGATATTAACTCATATTTATTGTCCTATTTGTAGCTCTATGGTTCAAAGAAGGGGAGCTCGCTGAGTGGGAATCAGTTCAAACACCCTGGCTTATAGAGTGATCTTCGCTGGTCGTGGCACGAACCTTATAGAGTAGTCTATCAAGGCTCCAAAATTTTCACTACTGTCCACATGTATGTTCTTTCTTTCTTTGTAATGTTGAGCGGGTCAGTATAAATTCCTGTTGAGATTTTTTGTATTCACATGTTCCTTGCCTGATTAAGAATCAAGGCATTGGCAGCACATACTGTTCTTTTGTATTTACTGAAGCGTACAACAGTTGTGTTAGCAAGATGGTAATTGCAATGTTACTGGAATCTGGTGCGAGCAACGTACTACGGCAATATCTGGATAAATTATAACAAAAATACATGGGTACACAAGAAGTAGAGGTGAATTGGTGGTGAGCTTAAATCAACTAATTCTAGGCCTTCGGCTATAACAAGAGAAAACACGATTGGATGTGTGATGTAGTTCTTTTTCCCTCCTTGCTATGCATCAGATTAACATCAACTCTGATAATGGGCCAATCTTTGTGCATATCTAATGGTCAGGTAGGGTATAAATCTGAAAAGTTGTAGGGAGAAATATCTGGCTTCTCACAATATGCACTGTCAACACTTGACATTTACAATTCAGGCTTCAGAGATACACTGACAACACTCAAGATATCTGAGTTTGCACACGAATATGGAAACAAATACTGCATCCTCAATGCACACACATTAACTTACAGTGAGAAAACTCAAAATGTGGATGGGTACATAGAGTAAAGCAATACAGCAGGTGATTGACAAGTCTTAACTTGGTCAGGGTTACCCGTCGATGGAGCTAAATGGCTCTATATTTCCAGATTCTTGTGCCTTGAAGTATGTGTCAACACTTCCCTTAGCTTCTTTTATGAGGGAAGCGAGACTTATGATAGGCTTCATTGTCGTTCCTACGCCGTCATCTTCGCTGGCGAAAACCATGGACATGTCAAGAAGAGACATGCCCAGTTCTTTTGGAGCTTATCAGCAGCTTCTAGGTGGGAAAAAACCTAAACCAAAAGAACTCGATTTTAAGCAGCTTTTTCGGACAGTCAACTTCTACAAATCCTTCACAGTGGGGAGAAGCTGGGATACCCCAACTTCCCGCCGCCGCCGAGGGCTTCCCGCAAGTGAAAACGAATCGTTTTCTGACTTGCCCCAGATTGACACGAAAATTCCACCAACTGTCACCCCGCAGTGAACAACGAATCGTTTTCCTCTCCCGTCCCGAGCTTTTCCTCCTCAGATCCAGTCAACATCGCCGCCTCGTCAACGCCCGCCGCCGCCGCCAACGTTGCCCACCGTCGAGACGCAGCTAGCTCGCCTCCTCTCCGCCAGCCTTGCTCTGTCCCCTTGAGCTACCTACACCCCTGCTCCACCCACGAGCGCCTCCCGGCTGCCCCAGATCCGAGCACCGCCCGGCCCTGCTCCGTCCCCTAGCACCAGCGCCACCACTGCTCGTCCCTCACCATGAGCTGTGTGCCTCATCGATGTGGAGCACCGGCCGCCAGATCAGAAGGACACGAGCTCCTTGATGGCTGACCATGCAACGATCTGTTTTTTCTGATGCATGCTCGTGTTGAGCAGATCTTGTCCTTTTCCTCAATTCGTTCTTTTTCCTCAATTCGTTATCTGTATGGAGTGTGAACCGTTGACTGAATCATCTCAAGTGTTTGATAGGAAGAACGTGAATAATGTGTGTGACCATTTTGGTAGTGGAATATTGGCTTATATTGACATTTTATCTTAGTTAATTATCTGAAATATTAAAATACAATTTGGATAAAGTTTACATTCGGTGATAGATATGTAATTTGGATAAATAAACTATTCACATAAGTATACACATCGCTAGGAGTGTGTTTCCTTTGAATTAATAGATATTTTTAGTAAATAAAACATTGCATAACTTACTTCTAATTGAGTTGTATCATCAATCAACAATTGATTCTATCTTATTTTCATATTTTACTAATTAATAGGACATTCAAAATATTAAATTGTGATCATTCATGAAAATACAACACAAAGTTAAGTTAGAACATAAGTTTATCATGAGGGTGTTTCAGACTTTTCGTCATACAACTCGAACAATAAACTAGGACTGGAGAAGCCTAAAAGAACTGGACTGCAGCTTTTGATTAGCTTAAATTCACAGCTGCTTCTCTGGACAGCTAATAGTGCTTCCATCAAGCTCTCCAGGTCTTATTTTAGGTAGCTGCCCCTGTGCTTCATCATCGATATAACCATCTTACAGGTAAGCCTCGTTAGTCGGCAACGGACTGTTGGAACGCTGTTTGCTTCTACCATTTCATTGAGCTCCCTTTGAAGGACAGTTGGAAAAAAGAGGCTGAACCTCGACCAACACTGACTAATGTGCTGCATACCGTCATATAAGGGGATAACAAGGGTGTGTGGAAGTTCTCATCGTTCTCCGGCTCCTCTTCCTCTACCACCTCCACTTGCAACTCATCTTCATAGTCATTATTTTGAGGATGATTGGAGCAAGATGTTTTATCCCTGCCATTTTGTTTTGAAGCACCACATTGGTTTTCTATGTCAACTTCTTTTTCTGCGACTGTAGTCAACTTCTTTGTCCGTTCAGGTGCTTCCACAAACGGTACAAGAACAATTTTAGTTAGGATGTAGTCACCTTATATATGACTACGCAATAAGGCGCGGCAATGCCGCATCCGTGTAGTAAATAAAATTTAAATTTGGTTGTTTGAAATTTTTGAAGGTTTACGTACCCGCGTAGTAAATAGAATTTGAATTCGGTGGTTTGAACATTTTAAAATTTTGTGGGTCTAATATGTTTACACATTATAGTAAATAAGATTTGAACTTAGTCTTTGGATATTTGATTTTTTTTGTGATGGTGACATTTAAAGATATTAATTTGTAAGTAGAATTTTGAAAGTTTACGTACCCACGTAGTAAATAGAATTTGAATTTGGTGTTTTGAACATTTTAAAATTTTGCGGGTCTAATATGTTTGCACATTATATTAAATAAGATTTGAACTTAGTCTTTGGATATTTGAATTTTTTTTTATGATGGTGACATTTAAAGATATTAATTTGTAAGTAGTAATCTTTTTGTTTTTTGTGTGTAAATTTACATACCCGCATAGTAAATATAATTTGAATTCGGTGGTTTGAACATTTTAAAATTTTATGGATCCAATATGTTTGCACATTATAGTAAATAAGATTTGAACTTAGTCTTTGAATATTTGATTTTTTTTTTGTGATGGTGACATTTAAAGATATTAATTTATAATTAGTAATTTTTTTGTGTAAATGTGAACTAAGGCAAAAAAAAATTCAAATGTGTTGCATTGTGGCATAAATATTTAGGTCCTTTTTTTTATCATTTTGATATTTTTTTATACTTTTCTGATGCCTATATTTAAAGATATTAAATTAACAAATTTAACCATTTGTTGTTTTTTTTATTGGAAAAAGGGAGAGAGGCTGACAGGCCGGGCCCACGACAATGTCATGCTGACGTCATGGGTGGCCGGATCTGGCGCCCGTGGCCGCGATGGCGTCGACCACGCCGGCGGCGCGTCCGCGCGAGCCGGAACGCGTGGCCTAGCCGGCTGGATGCGCCTCGTCATGGGGCGGCTGGAGGTGGCGGCGCCGCCTCCCTTTGGTCGCTGGAGCGCCGGCGGAGAGGCGCGAACGATGCGGCGGAGTCCAAACGCGGGCGGTGCGGCTGCAGGCTCCCGGCTCGTCAAATCCGGCGAGGACGGAGAAGGATGAGCGGCGCATCCCCCACGCCAGCCGATTCGAGCGGGGAGGCCGTGAGCAACGACGACGTGCGGCGGCGCCGCCGGCTACTTCCTGGTCGCGAGAGAGAGAAAGGGGTGGGGAGTTTCTGGCGTGCACTTTTGCCAAAAAGCATCTGGGTTGTTTCGAATTCACGGACAGGTCCTCCGTAGTGCTGGAAAATAGAGTGCGGGTTACGGACTGAATTTTATAGTGGCTTTTCTGCAAATAGGCACGGTGACCGGTAGGAACCGGCTCCGACCGGCCAGTGACCGGGCGACATGGCGGCACGTGATTGGCCTAGAGAGCCGTGCTACAGTAATATGTATTTGGGGGTGGTTTTGGGCACATCTGGACCGTCCGACGCGCTGAACGAATAGCTGTTGTTTTGCGGGTGACGTGGACGAAGAACTGAAATGGAACTTTTATATATAGGGTATCTCGATGATCAGAACAAAACAAAGTATACACACTTATTGCATACTGTTACTTGGGCATCGTATCGGTCATGGCTTCCTTACGTTTACTGAGGCATTCATCATGTTGGGTGTGATGAATATACATATGCTCCAGGATAGAGCTGCTCGTATCCTACGTGTCTTGTTCTCAACATCATCATCAAGGAGTACTTTAGTGAGGCTACCAACCACATAGCCACCCACCTGTATGCTTCCATCTTGGATATATAACTTGGCCATTGCTTCACCCGCCAACTTTCTGATGGACCTGTCCTTGCTATCCCAGCGAAGATGTCAACCAGCATCTTGATGAAAGCTGCTCTATTCTTGTTGTCCATGTGTAGTTGCATGAGAATCCTCATGGCATATTTCTGCAGCTTTGCACCACAGCTGTCATATTTTTTTATCAAAAATGGCCTCTCAGCTAAACTAATGATGTATATGGCCCTTAGTCAAAATTATTTTTAAATCTGGCCTTTTGAGGTCAGCGTCAACCTCGTTGGTGCCGACGTTGTACATGTCGGCGCCAACCTCTTTGGCGTCGACATGTACAAGTTTGGCGCCAACCTCTTTGGCGTCGACATATACAAGGTCGGCGTCAACGAGGTTGGCGCCGACCTCAAAAGGTCAAATTTGAAAATAGTTTCACAGTCATATGCACCATTAGTTTCACTAAAAGGCCATTTTTTATGAAAAATACACAGGTGTCAGAGCAGAGGATCTTCTCAATGGTGCGGATTGCCTTCTTGTTGCTTGAGATTTCTCGACGCAGCTTAGCACCGGTCTCTCCAGGAGAAGCCACGGGAAGGCGTATGACCTTCAGCGACTCCTCTACTACGCTGATGGACCATGCACCGCCATTGAATTGGTGGATCATGTCGGAGGAGAGAGGCGCCATGATCTTTGGTAGCAGACCTTGGGCGTGGCTCATGATTCTGCAGTTACCGTCGTCGGTTGCCAGCTTCCGGAGGATGCGCAAGCCTCGAAGCACCAGCTTCTCGTAGGCCTCCCGAAGTTTATAATCATAGATGCCTGGTGACGCCCGGCGACTGGCTTGTAAATTCTAATCTAGATCATATTTTTGTGTAGTAGCTGGTCTCGATTGTATGGTTCAACTACTATTACTGAAGGAATATTCAAACCTCAAGGCTCAACTATCAAACCACTACAGCACAATCGAAGATGGGTCCAATATGGCATGATCTCTGGTACTCAAATTATGTATTGCATTGATCTGTTAACTCTCACCCTTAATTCATTTTCGGAGCCAGAGATGTCAGCAGTAACTTAAGCGAAAAGGGAAGAAAACAATCGGAATTGGAATCTGAGTTAATCATCATAAGTAGTCGAATCAATATGACAAAAAAAGATTAAATAGGCCACACTAGCCATGGACAGGGCTGCGCGGAAGTTATCTATTCATGTTCTAGAACCATGACTTGGTTTCCAGATCTTATGGGTTTTACCTCCAGCCTACCCCAACTTGTTTTCTGAAAAAAATGGTGAATGAGAATATGATAGAGAGGTTCATGGGCACGCTCACGGCTCACCGGCATGGTCAGTATATTATACTTTTCCCGGGCTCAATGAATTCAATAGTCAGTCTTTGAAAACTTATTCCCTAATTTCATGACAAGTTCTAAATTTCTCTACAAATTTATGATTATTCCCTGATAGGGCCAATGGGGTGAACTGGTTGAAAAGGTAGCTGTGTTCGAAATTAAACTTCTGCAATAATAATTCAGGGTTGAAAAATGGACTTCTCAAGAAAGAATTATAGAGGTTCATAGAATCCCTAATACGGCTAATGGCAACCACAAAACTGGAAAACCAAGCATGTTATACCAAGAATACCTGATCCATAATTAACTGTATTATGTATTTATGTTGTCTGGTCTTCTGACGTTGATAGTGTAGGCTTCCAGTTTAAGTTATATGCATGCTAACTGCAACAAAGACTTGCGCACATGAATTGATTGAAGTAATAATATCTTAATGATCGCAAATGAAAACATTGAGATCTTCAGTAGGAGCATTTTATGAACTTAATTTCAGAAAACTTCACCAGAAGTCTCCACATGAACAATTCCCATTTTTAAAATGGTGAAATCTGTACACGTCTCGCAAAACAATTTCTCTTCCCATGACTTCAGAGGTAAACTTCATCCAGTTGTGGCAATCGTTGCAGACACGGAGATTCTTAATGACTCTAAGGGGCATAGAAGGAGGCAGACTCATCAATCCAAAAGCCACAGCTAACTTCTCGCTGTGGACAAAAGCACTGGGGTCCTTTTGTTCTTTCTCTTTTTCATGGAAGAGAAAAACATTCTCTTGCCTGTATCCTATTTTCTCTAACCTATCATTTAGGTCAGCCAAATATTTGTAAATCTGATCAGCCAATGGGTGCAATCGATCGCCAACAAAGAAAGCATGGACTATATTCTTTACTTCAATCCAGCTGCGGCCGGGTTCTTTTCTGACACCTCTGTCTTTCATCATCTTTCTGATCTGATCCCTATATGCCCACTTCCCAGTAACAGCATATGCATTTGAAAGGAGAACATATGATGCTGAATCATGAGGCTCTAACTCCAGAAGATACTTGGCTGCAAGCTCTCCAATTTCTATGTTCTTGTGTACTCTACAAGCACTTAGAAGGGTTCTCCAAACCATTGCATCAGCAGAAATTGGCATTTCCTCAACAAATTTCCTTGCCCGGTCAAGTTGGCCAGCACGTCCTAGAATATCTACAACACAAGCATAATGATCAGGTCTTGGCTGGACTCCATGCTCGCTAGACATGGATTTGAAGTAACCAAGACCTTCCTCTACCAAGCCCACGTGACTGCACGCAGCTAAAACGCCTATGAAGGTAACATCATTTGGTTTTATACCTTCTTGCTTCATTTGAGCAAAAAGATCCAAGGCCTCTAGGCCACATCCATGCTGTGAGCAACTTGTAATAATAGTATTCCATGACACATCATTCCTCTCAGACATTTCAAAGAACTGCACCTTGGCATCTTCAATGCTACCACATTTCCCATACAGTGAAATCAACGCATTGGCAGCTTCAGTTTCAGAGGTGTAACCTGTTTTAATAACTCTAGCATGTATTTTCTTTCCTTGTTTTATATCTGCGAGATTAGCTGAAGCACTAATAGAGGATACAAATGTGAACACGTTATACCTGATGCCTGCTTGATACATCTTAATAAATACCTTGAGGGCCTCTTCGTATAGACCACTTTGTGCAAAACCAGATACCAGTCCATTCCATGTTATGTTGTCTTTATGTTCAATTGCCTCAAATAAAGACAAAGCCTCTTTGCTTTTTCCACAACGTGCATAAAGATTTGTCAGTGCATTCCAAATCGAAACATCTGCTGAATAACCAGACACATAAACCCGGGAATGAATCTGCAAACCCTGATGCAATGCTTTGATTCCAGCACAAGCACTTATGGCACTTGCTAGCCCTATGTTATCAGGCCAAATTCCAAATAGCTGCATATCTTTGAATGTCGCAAGGGCCTCTTTGCAAAACTCATGTTGTACATATCCAGCAATCATGGATGTCCAGGAGATTACGTCTTTTGCTTCAAGCATTTCAAGAATTCGTCGAGCTTTATCAAGCCACCCATATTTAGAATACATATCAATCAATACACCACTGACATACATATCAGACTCAAAGCCAGCTTTTATGCTTAATGAATGAATCTGCTCTCCAAGGTTAATTTCTCCTGTGTACGTGCAAGTCCTTAACAAGCATGGGTATGTGAACTGGTTAGGGCGTACCCCTGCAGCTAACATTTGCCAAAAGAGGTCAAAAGTTTTTTCCATATCAGTAAGCTCTCCATAAGCAACAAACATCAGGTTCCACAGCACTACATTTGTCCTATCACCCGAATTGAAGATCTCGAGGGCTTCCTCAATGTTACCACATTTCACATAGAGGTCAAGAAGTGAGCCTTCAGTTATGTAATCTGGGGACATGCCTGCTTTTAGCAAATAGGAATGGAGCTGCTTTCCCTTACGTAGATCCCCAATAGAGGCACAAGCTGCAAGGAGACTAGCAATGGTCACACAGTCAGGCCTCCAGCCTGACAACTGCATTTCGTCAAATATCGCCAAAGCACTCTCACCATGTCCACACTTAGCATGTCGTGAGATCAGTGTATTGTATGTTACTCTATCACAGTACGGCATGTCACAGAACACTCTTTCCGCCAGGCTGAAAGATCCAAACCGCAAGTACAGCGCAATAAGGGCATTTCCCACGACTGTTTCAGAGCTGAACCCTTGCTTGTAAATTTGGACATGAACCAACCGTCCTTGCTCAAAAAGCTCAGCTTTTGTGCAAGCACTCAGTACACTAGACAGAACATAAGGCGTAGGAACAACCCCGGACCGATGCATCTGATGGTATAGACCAACAGCTTCTTCTCCGAGGTCATTCTGTGCATATCCTGACAACATTGCAACCCATGAGACATTGTCCCTGGCAGATAGCTCCTCGAATACTTGCTTTCCCCGCCGCACAAGCCCTTTCTTTGCGTACAAGTCGATCAGCAGGTTGCCGACGATCCGGTCTCCTCCGATACCACACGTGATTGCCTTGGCGTGGATCTCTGGAATGAGCGGCCAGTGTTTGCCTCTGCCCCTGCATGCACGCAGGGCGCAAGCGAAGTCGACGGATCCGAGGCCCCTGCACTGCCTGACCTTGGCCGCGAAAAGCGACAGGAGCTTCTCCGGATCTTCATGCGCGAGGAATCCAGCGAGCGACTTGTTAAGGGAGGCCGCTCCACGGCGCGTCATTTCATCGAACACCTAGGGCTCGTCGCGGTGAACGACATCGTCCAGGTGGTTCGATGGTATGCGCTGGTGCTCTAACGTGCGCGAAGGAACACGCGAAACGCGGCGAGGTCGGAGGTGGTGGTGGTGGTGGTGGCCACGTCGGCGGCGTGCGCCGGAGCGGCGGCTGCTGTGCGATGCCTGAGGACGAGCTCTCGCTGAAGCGCGAGTTTGGTGCCTGTCAGCAGAGTAATTATGTCTAGACCATCCAACGGCTGAGTAGTATGCACACTAGTTTCCGTGAAAGTCAATCTCGCTAGATTTGGCCAAGTTTATTGAGAAAATTTTCAATATCTACAGCAGTCAACACCAAATGCATAACATATAAGATTATACTTCACGTTGAATCCAATGATATTCATTTGGTATTCGGTTGATAATATGCATGTAGTTTAGAGAAGGGAAAAAAACTTGTAATACAATGGATGTATATTAGCTTTATCTCCAAAAAGTATTGTATGCATGCTTCTTAAATTATGGCATGATTAGAAATAAACCAAAAACATATGTGAGTAAGATAAGACATCTTGTAGAGTCGAGAAAAACATCTTATCTTTTCTAGTACCATAAAAATAAAATAAACTACGCTTGTCTCTTCTCCGACTCAACAATTATACAATGACTTTCAGACTTTGCTAAGATATATTTGTTATCAAGCCACAAAAAAATATAACCGCTATATAGGTCCTAACAAAAGCAATTAGGAATTGACCTCATAAACTTAAAAAACAAATATCATAATGTTATTTGCACAAATCCTTTATACTGAATTCTTTTTAGTGTTGTTTAGATCTAGTTATTCTTCTCTTGCATGAAAAAAAAAGAAAAAACGGATTCTTAATAAGGGAGTCAAGTATGTAAAAAATAGTTTTCGCTCGACACGTGCGCCACCATGCTTTGAGGACGCGTGTGAGACAGCATGACACTGACACCCCAACCTTCCTCCCCCCACCCCCACCCCCCCCCCCCCACCCACTCGCTTCCACCGAAGGCATAAGCTGGGTAAACCCATAGGGCCATTGAGAATGGTGGCGGTACGATTTTTGCCGCTAATCTCGTAGACAACAGCCTTGGGTGAGAGGTGGCCCTGGCTCTGTCATGAATGCTGAACACCAGATGGTCTCCTCGGTCGTGGAAACAAAGAGGTATTGGTGATTGGTCGCGTTGTAGGGGTTGTGTAGTCTATGGTAGTATGGTACTATATCTAGAAACTTTCACCTACTCCCCTCTCCGGCTCATCTCATTCTCACCTAACTACTCCCCTCTCGGGCTCATCCCATTCTCACCTAATCTAGTCCTTGGAGAGGCCTTCTAGTGCCAAATCTCATAACAGTTGAGGTGTTGGTTGTTGGTGTTGGTGACTAGGACTCTCCTTAGTAGTGTCTCTTCCTATAGGTATCTTTTTTGTCTTTTCTTTGTTTCCCTTTTTCTATACTGTCTCTTTGGTGGAAACTCTATAACTTCGTTAACTGAACTTCGACGGCGTTGTTAGTATTGCGATCTTCTTGCATGTACTATTAATTGCAAAGTATTCACTACATGCATGGTTTAGTGGAGCTAGAGATGAAAACTTCCGGGTATGTAACTTCATAGTTTGGCATGTTATAATTGATGGTTATTTTTGTTTTAGTTTATGTATTTGATATATTTGATGTAACATCTTCTCTTAATTAATAAAATGTGGTTGTTGGTTTAAAATAATATTCCACAAGCAGAACATATGGTGACAACGCACATCAACTACAATTGACTTTTATTTATAATCAAATAATTAAATCATGACAACGCACGGGCATTCAACTAGTGTTTGGTAATTGGGTTAGAGTAGATAAAAAGACCAAGGCTTGGATTTATATTGGCATTTCAGCTATTTATCGGTCTATATGGAATTGTCGGAATAACCTTTTTTTAATAGGGCAAGCAATTTTCATTCCTTGCAGGTTATCAATATAGTTGTGCATTGGATCTACTTTGGTCTTTCCTGCTTTCTTCGGATCAATAGGAAGGTGTGAACTCTCACCCGACTCCTGTTGGTGGCACAAGATTTGTTCTCCCATCATACAAGCCAACATATTAGTCGACTTCACTAGTTGCTTTATGTTATTTTTTTTCACTGATTGACATTTCTCTAACTTTTGTGATCGCTGAGCTTTCAACTCTTAACACTTTTTAAAACTAAGTAATAAAAGTTGTGTGTATCACTCGATGTAGAGGCCGAGGTTATATCCCATTTCGAAAAAAGTAAAACCGTGTTGCCAACATGATACAGTCACTGTGTCTCATAATTTATGTGAGCTTAGGATTATTTGGTGCCGTTTGCCACAACAAAATAGCATGTCTTTGCCAACTTAAAATAACAGAGAAATATATGTTCCTTTTATATAACATGTGTTAGAACACCCAACTTTAAATTAATAAAGCCCCATACGTTAAAGTTTACAAGGGTGTTGACGAACAATTTACAAAGAAACAAAAAAATACAAGAAAACAAAAGAAATAAAAAGATGAAATTCAACTTGTAGATCTCGAAACCCTAAGACGAAACACTGGTAGGCAAGCGGGAAGGACATGTCATCACCTGCACTAGAGAAGCTCAAATCAGCAACTAACCCAATCCACCTCCAAAGGGGGACGCCGACTCCCTTGTCCTGGATTGAAGGATGCTGCATCGTCGGCAGGTAGAGATGCTTACACTGAGCTTGGGCAGGAAACTGATGAACAAGGCACCACGAGAGGCTCCAAACATGGAAGCCCCACCGCAATACAATATATATCGCCACATCGCTAAAGCTCGCAGGAGAAGAAAGCCGCAGGCTTCAAAAGTTAAAGAAGACACAACAATGTGGCGTAGCGCCGGGAAAGAGCATACAAGGATCCACATGAAGAAGCTTCGGCTCTCGAAGAGGAGCCCTTCCCATCAATGAACCCGCGAGAGCAACAAAGGAGGGTACGGAGAAGGAAGTACCTAGATGGCGTCTCCAAGGAGGGGGAACGGATCCCACGGGCATCGGCCAACCCGAGCAGTCCAACGACAACATGGGCATATCTGGCCTGGTGAGGCAAGCTGTCATGAGAAGAGGATGGAGGTCTCCAGTTTGACGCCCCCGGCCACCGAAGGGACCCCACGTCACGCATGTCACCCGCTGGCACCCCACCGAGAGACGGTCAAGGACGCCGAACCAATGCCTATGCCCGCCGCACCACCCAAGACCACCGCCTCTGAGACCAAAGCCCTCCGCACGAGGCATAGCGGCGAAAGCCTCAACACCACCTTTGTCAACAGTGCCAAGGGGATAGCCGACGACCGTCTCTAACAACGGCAGGATTCACGATGTAGGAATATGAAGCAATTTTTTTTTGAAAAAATATGAAGCAAGTTGGAGCATGCTTCCTTACTAAAAAATGCACGGTTAGTACAACATGAAATGATTCTTGCGAACAATATGAAAGGTTGAGTGCTTGTGTCAACGCAAAATCTGTTATTGAAGGGACATGATAGCACATGTACCCAACTCCAACTGTATATGTACATTTCCTTTTTCGATTAAATATCCTCAGTGTTTATGCTCTCTTCTATGACCTGAACGCAGGATCCAACCGATATCCCAGACGACATTGCCTCTGCAAGCTTTGATCTAGCTTTTTCATGGCGACGAAGTAATAGAATAGTGTTCAGCACAGCCCATCTCACCTGTGAATCAGCTTTGCTCTGGGTGAAACCTAAGCTCTTGAACAATCCATCCAGCTGTTAATGAAACACAGAACATAATCACATATAAATACGGGATGCGATTACAGGATGTCTGTCAGCTTAGAACAAAGGTAAACTGATGCCCAAAAACCTTGTTAACGTCATCTAGTCCTCCTTCAGCGTATCCATACAGAAGATATTCTGTTGCTACTCCAGCCAGCGCAATACATGAGAACTTGTTCAGCATCTGCCATGGCATCAATTTATAGCCAGCTCAATACAGATACGAATGACTATAGGAAGACCACACAGTTGCGTAATACCATATGACATTGCACATAGCTATATACTGAAAAAGCAGTAGTTCATCGGGTATCAATAATTGCGCGTACCCATCTCAGAATATATAAATCATGTGATAAAGTGATAGTAACTCCAGGTTTAAGTATAGCACATTAGCATACAGGGAGCATTGGATAGGGATTACTAGTTGCATGGTGAATTTCATACGTCAATAAATCCCGTGTGGTTTTCATATTTTAAATGATCCAACACCAGCTTGAACCTGATCTTCTTTGTCTTAAATTCAGCAAAAAATAATTAATGTATCCATTACAGCATTTCTACATGCTTTGCACAGAACGAAATATTAGAAACCCGGCCCTCACCTTCGCAGATAGTTTGCCTGAATTGATCTGGAAATGAAAATTAACAATTAGGCTGGTGCATACATAACTAACTTCTTTGTATCATAAAGATATAGAACAAGAGCTGAACAGCATAAAATGAAGCATAAAGAATGTCCTCAAAACTCCCAAAATGGGGTATATCCTCTCAAAAAATATCTACAGTTTAAAGTAAGTTCCAGGTGTTCCATAATGTCTTTCAATAGCAGACAATAGTTTTCATTCTGCATTAGGAGAACTGAGTGCTAGCTCAGTGGCAAAGGCTGCGAGTGGGCGCCTAGCCGGTCCGGTTTCGAGTCCTATCTGCGCCAAAATGGCTGCGGCGATGAATTCTCAGAAACCGGGCATCTCACCTTCTACCTAACAACGTAAAGTCAAGGGAGGGATCATTCCCCCGTTGGCCACGTTTTTAATGTTAGAGTGTATGCTAAAATAGATATATCATGTATGTGTATAGTTTAGGCCCATAGTAGAGCAAGGCCATGTGGCCCATATATTCTGGAGTATATCACTCCCAACGGTGCAATAGAGAAATTGATTCGGCTATTTCAGTTTTATTGACAGTTAACAATATACACTGCATCTACATGTTCAGCCATTTGCCATGTTAGGCAGAACTGTATCGAAATATTGCAAAAGAAGAGCATCTCTCTCTGCACTGAGATAGAATTCTACTACAAAAGGAACTGTGAAACATAAGAGATTTGGTTATTGCGGATCAATATGAATAATTTATCTCAACAGTTTCCTTGATTGCAGACAAATAAATTTGCCAAATTACTAGCAACATAAGAGTTGTACTGCACGAAAGTACCTGCCAAGAGTAGTACTTGGCCAGGCTAGTAAAATTAATTAGAAAATTCAATAGTTTGGAAGGTGTGCCTCACACATCATTAAACACTGACAAGGATAATAAGTGTATCTTGTAAACACAACTTGAAGGTGCAGCGAGAACAAAGGAGCAAAACAACAGTAGGTAGGTGGTGTGTATCAATTAAACAATAATATTACATCAAATATTTTCACAATATTGAGAAGTGTTGAATGAGAAAACTAACCTCTTCAACGAATTCAAAGTCCACAAAAGCTGTCCCAGCTTGTACATTCAGTGATCCTTTTTTCGTAAATGTATCTAAACTTGTGATAGTATATTCCTTGGGGAGCACTCCAAGCAAGTATGCTATCAAGAAGTGACCAGCTTCATGCTTCACATATTACATATAGGATACAAATTAATTGCTTAGATTATGCATAATAAACCACATGTAAGAAATGGAGAAGCAGAAAGTTCTCATATTGTTAACGAATGGCACATAACTGGAAGTGCTGGATGAACCATACCAGTCATTCATACTTATAGACAGTAGTTTCAATAAAGGCACAAGATGATCAAATGTTAACATTTATCGTCCATCGACACTTATGCCTAGAGAATTCCTATTTAATCAAGTTGAAGATGAACATTCATACTCAAACAAGGTCAACAACATTCAGGGTTTGTATACCTCAATAACTCTGTTATGGTACTTCAGGCTGAAACTATGACCAAGTGTGTCAAGAACCAAGTTTCTAGCCCCTCCATTCAAATATATCTGGAAAGCTGAGGTGTAGCCATGTAAGTTCAAGCAACAGATGGCAATACAAAGTGATTATAATGTTAATAAATAGTACTATCATTTCTGTGAGAAAAATAATATAGACTAATTTTCTACATTACTTTTACTATATATAGATTTATTTTCCAAGTAATCCTAAGAATACGCTAAATGGCTGCAAGTATGCATAAGATTCCTGAATCAAAAACCACACTTTTAAGAGAAATGTGTTAGGAAGCTACTCCCTCCGTTTTAAAACATAAGATGTTCATGCCACAAAGTTGGACATGCCTTTTTTTTACAAAATGGAAGCCTTACTACCCCTGGTCTGCACATCATGGTGCCTGTAGCCACTTATTACATATGTTTATTATAGTCACAAGGCCTGACAAAACAACACAAAGTGACGACATGTCATAAGGCGCCATAACTAACGACTAAGATGTAAGTAGCCTATTACATGCCACCATCCAAACCAGGATATCAAGTTGGATCTGTATGCATGCAAAGTACTAGGTTGATTTAGTTGGAGATTGCATAAAAACTCAAGCTAATTGGTATCAGGAGAGATCGAGGCAACGAGTGAACGACAAGGTAAACACTATTCGAGAGGGACCAGTACTTCAGAGCTATATCTATTTACTAGCATAGATAGTTGATTTATCATTTAAGAGATCAGTATATTACAGATTGCAGTTAAAATATCCAACAATGTGGCCTCAAGGCATGCATGGCCCAAGCATATGCTTTGAAATAACAAAAGAATGCAAATGGTAACTCACCAAATCAACGGACCACACAAATAGTAGGCCTACAAAGAGAAACAGAGCTTGGAGTTGAGAAAGCTCAAATGCAGCTGAAACAGAAAGCCCTCCAAGAAGTGCAGCAATTTGGAGATTTCTCTCAATTGATCCCAAAGTCCGATCTTCCGGAGATAGAAAAGACGAAGTATCGATCCCATTTAGCTTAAGCTCATCTAGTTTATAAAGTCTTTGAGGTACCTAACAGAGATTATGGTATAATAAAGGAGTTAGTATGCAACATAAAATTCTCAAAAAAGGATAAAGTAAAGCTTTACTTTCTTATCAAACATGTAGCAGATATTAACAGGTGAAACTTTGCAGCACATAGAGCAAAGTTGAAGTGTTCTCTTGTAAAAAAAATTGCACGGGCACTAAACAACATTAATAGTTTTTCCATGTATTTTTAATATAACCTTCAATATAGAAATATTCGTAATGACCTACAATGCAACCATGGAGAAAAATTCGAGAAATGAGACAGGATAATTGATAGCATGAAACTGAACTCATCATACAATCGTGCGGATTATTCATATTTATTTATCAACATTATAAAACAATAATGTAAACATTTAAACTAAGTCGCATTGTTTGCTAGTCAAATACTAGCAAAGTTGCATTGTTGTTGATGAATTTAGCTTAAAGGTTGCATTGTTTGCTAGTCTGTCAAATATGCAGCACACTGGCACTAGACGCCACCAACAGTTTTTCATACAACTTTAATTTACTCCACAACGTACAAACATTCACAAACGCCTTCCATACAACAATGAAAAAAAGGAAGTCGAGCATTGGACTTTATAGGCAATGACATTACTTCTAACTGATCATTATTCCGAACGAAGCTGAGAACACTAACCATACAGGTAAAAAATTGTGTCTGAACAAATCATTAACATTCTATCTGTTCACCAATTCATGAGCGGATCAGTTCAACCACATGGAAATACTCCAATTCAGAGAGAGACGATCGAACGCAAAGAATTGTAAAAATCGAAGGAAGGAACTAGCACAACATAGCAAAGAAAGAATATTCAGTATCAAGAGAATCTCTAAGCCTACCTGTCTCGCGGCTCCAAAGCAGCGGAGCCCGCCGGGCTTCCCCTGCGAGCCGCGCACGAGGGACAGCGCGGCCTCGTCGTTCCCCTTGCGCAGTTGGTCGTCCACCTGCTCGAGCACCGCCGTGACGGACTCGGAGGCGGTGTTGGCGGCGCGAGCCGGTGGCAGGCGCAGCCTGGAAACGGCGGCGGGCTGCAGCTGGGTGAAGCAGCAGCAAGGTCCACAAACGCCCAGTCTCATCTTCCAACTTCCGAGTGGAGTTGAGCTGGTCCACAGACGCGAGTTGCGCAAGGATTTATCCAACTGAGGAGGTATTCAAGCACAGACCGAGGATATGATTTTTTTTCCCTTACCGTTACCGTATGAGCACTTTTCGGCTTAGAGCAACTCTAGCGGCCATCCCGGCTGCTAGATCATAATAACCGTGTTTTGTCGTGAAAAACGTGTAGATCAGATTCTGCATCGAATCTTAAATCCTAATTTTTTTCAGGCCATACAGTTCCACCCCACCCAGACACCAAATACCCAGTTTAGACAGCTCTATCCCGCGTGAACCCCATCCCCACTCCCTCGCGGAGAAAACGTCAACTTCTCTCTCATCCCGCCTTCCCACTTTGATGTCGTCGATATCCACGATGCCTGCCCCCAACCCTCCAGTGGTCGAGGAACATGTCGCGTCATCCCCTCCAACCCCGGCCACCGCTCCCGGATCCCGATTCGCCCCCGCAGCTGTCGTTGCTAAGGAGGTCGACGCCTCCCAACAAGCTACCCTCCTCAAGCGCAAGCAGCAGGGGCAGCACTGTTGTAAAATAGTCGAAAGGAACTATACGTGCCACCCTGAATGGGCCTCCCACATCAATGAGAGCTTGTGGAGACACCCCTTAAGCTTGCGGCGGCATATGTTGCGGTTTTGATTGCGAGCGACACAGAGCTTGCTGATATAGTGTTGTCAAAAGGATGACGTGATGTCGCGCCTCCTCGGGGAGCAGTGGGTCTTCCTGCTGCAGTTCGTCCTTCGTCCTGGAGGGCCTATTTCAATGCGAGCACTCGTGGAGACCCATGCTTGAGTTTGGTAGGGAGGACCGCTTCGGCTCAGTAGACGAGGGACAAGGAGGCCTGTCTGTGGGGTTGGTCGGAGTTGTACGAATTTACCATGTACAGTTGGGATGTCCTCGATCTAGTTCTTACCACAGACTTTAAGTTCCTCTTGAAGCTCCTGGTCTTAGGCACTTAATATTTCATGCCTAACTTTGACTTATAATTTGACCAACAAAATATGAGTTATATGGCATGACATAAATTTTGGTGGCATATAACTTACATCTTATTGATAACTTTAAATATCAAAGTATAATTTGGAATAAAGTGACCAACATACATACATACATACATACATACATACATACATACATACATACATACATACATACATACATACATACATACATACATACATACATACATACATACATACATACATACATACATACATAGAGTGAGTACACGATCGTAATGTCATGTCCAGGATTGGACATGTTTGGTTTGCACTAATGTTTTGATTGATATTGTCACACGAAAAATAACGGGTTTCTTTTTTCAGAAGTTTTGAGTGGATTTAACTTTCTATGAAAAGTCGTGTACATGGAATTTTAGGAAATTTTCCTATAAAAATCAGTCCTACAAATCAAAGAGCCAAAATAGAAACAAATTCCTAAATACTCCAAATCCCTGTGGAAATATCCTGGATCACAAAGGCCTGAAACTCTATGTTGCATGTTATTCCGACCTAAACACACACATCACGACACGGTAACTTCGAATCGGCACAAATGAAGCATGTCCGTAGAAAGCCAGCTTGTGCTCCCAATGAGATCTGTAGGATCTTCAGGCATCTTTTTTGTGGAAGAACCCCCAATGCTCTGTTTTCTTGTGGTACTTTGGCTTCTTCACTATCATGACGGTGCAGTGCGCGTGGTGGGTGCAGTAGTCGCTCACGCTCCCAAGGACGGCCCTGCAAGAATTCATCATCTGTTTTATGCAGATTCTCAGGCAATTAAACTGGTTACAAAATTATTAAGGAAGATAGGCAAGCAAACAAACCTTTTGAGCGCCCCGTAGCCATGGCTACCCATGACGAGCATGTCTGCATGATGCCTCTCGACCGCGTCGCACAGCACATTCCTCGCGTCCCCCTCCTTCACTTCATAGCTCACATCCGTCACCTGCATATTTACCCATTTTCCATGGACGAATTCAGATACGTCTGCCTCCTCGATCTGATCGACAAAGTAAGCATGACGACGTACATTCGAGCAGTGCTCCTTGGCCTTGTCGATGACCCTGGCGGAGGCGCGCTTGAGGTCGAGCTCCACCGTGGGGAGCAGCTCGGCGGTGCCGATGCCGGCGATGCCGATGACGGATGAGGCAGGCGGCTTGGCGCTCACGACGACGAGTTGGTACTGCTGCGTCTGACCTGGGGCGAAGAAGTGGTGCATCGTCCACTCCAGCGCGTAGTAGCTGTGCTCGCTGTCGTCGATCCCCAGCACCATCGCCGGCTTCCCGCTCGCCGCCGGTTTGGGGCTGCCTGCAACTGGTTCCATCGTCACCGGCGTCGGCGCCGTCGAGGCTTCTCCCCCCTCGACCGTAATGACGGACTCTGCCTCCGCCGCCATGTCTGTCTCCTTGTACGTGGTAGTGGCCTGAACTTGACTGGCCTTGATGACGAAGAAAAGAAGGGAAATGGCGGAGGAACGCAAGGTAATTATGGCACTGGGATGTTCGGCCAGCGGTTGGGAGGACGACCCGGAGCGCGGGAAGCGCAGAAGGTTGCCGTTGCCTCCGCGCCATCCTGTGGCTATCAAAATTTGCTCATTCCTTTCCTTCTGTATATTACTTACCACTCCTTGAAAATCATAGCTTAAAAAAAAAACAGTAGGGGAACACAACACATGTCCACCCTATGGAACCTGCAATCTTGATTGCTAAATTACATACTGCATTATTGCACTGCATGCATGATGCATCACAAAATACAATGTTCCGATGAGCGCCAGGCACATCAGTTATTTACCTTCTTAATCCAGATCTTGCAGGAGTTCACTAGCTATACATGTGGTACCCATGGTCCATTTATTCACACAAATGCACAACTGCCAATACATACATACATGCATACTGGTCACTGGGTTCAGCGATGGATACGCACCACTGGCTTCAGCGATGAGGCAGCGCTGTCTCTTTGCTCAGTGCTTGTGTTTTGGCTTCTTCACAATCATGACCGTGCAGTGCGCATGATGGGTGCAGTAATCGCTCACACTTCCAAGAACAGCCCTACAGCAAAGTTCAGGAATGTCAGCGATACAAATGAATGGTGACGATATGAGGAATTCGAAGTAAGAAAGCGAACATATAATTGTGTTCAATACTGAGCTGTAAGGTAATAATAATCGAAATAAAATCATTCCTATCTTTTTTTTCGGGGGAAATAAAATCATTTCTATCTGTCGGAACCTGAACATTTCCATGAAAGAAAGGTTCCAACAGTACTGCTCTTACTCTGTTACCAAGGTCGTAGATCAAATTACAGGTATAAGCAGCAGGTTTGGTCATTTGTAGGTTGGACAAATAATAACCTGATGAAATTTTTCTCGAAAAAAAATAACCTGATGAAATCAAAACTACTAACACCTTTACCCCAAACTGAATTCGGAAAGAGAAAGAGGATTAGATCTAGGATTGACATGAACTTGGCCATGAAAGAAAACCATAAACTACTGAATAGGCAATGAAGGTATTCCATCCAAATTAACTGAAGACCATCGTCTTGTTTGAGCTAATTTCAAAATCCATCTACAGTCTGAGTCTGAGCCTACTGTCCAACGAACTTCGGTTTTCATCCTATACTACTGTTTGTTCTGTTATGCATACCACACTAAGATATTCATGCTCAAAACAATGCAAATGAAAGTAGTCTAACCAGGAGGACGATAAACATCACTAGTTCATGGATTTAAGTTTTGGCATGGGATTTAGGCTTGGAGAGTGAGTGGCGAATTGGCGATTGTCACCCACAACACTAAAGGTACCATCTATCTATGGAAAACAGAGGAGAACAGAACACACAAGTAGTAAATGTGTCAATTACCTTTTGATTGCTCCATAGCCATGGTTGCCCACAACCAACATCTCCGCGTGATGCCTTTCGACCGCCTCGCAGAGGACGTTCCTCGCATCTCCTTCCACCACTTCAAAGACAACATCGCTCACCTGCAGGGAAAGCATCATCAATTTCATAATGAGCAAATATCATCATGGCAGAAACCAGCGCCGTAGTTTCAAAGAAGCAAAACAATGCATGTTTTGGTTCGATTCGGGTGTGTTCAACACTAGCCCTCTCTCGAAGCACAACCTCAAAACTGCAAACTGATTCTCAAGGCCGAGCCAAGCTTAAACCGAGTCCAGATAGTATAGGTAATTAAGATAGATTGAGGGCTCCTTTGGTGTAGCCGTGTAGGGTAAGCGTAATTCATTTTAAAACTCCACTGGGATAACATATGCAGTTAAAATTGAGATCACACGCGTTGATCCGGTCTTGTATTTTCGTGCGTCATTTTGTGCATGAAGAAATCGGCAAGATGGCGAAGGTCGCTCCAGTCTTGCAGTGTACTCCGAAGTAATTAAATTGATTTCAGCATGTCATACTCATACCTAGTAGTAGATGGTAATTGCTTACTGATAACGAACTCTTTCTTGCTCTTAGCTAGTACAGTATAAGTACTAGGATGTCCCAATCACGCACGCAGTAGTAGATTAGACAATCATCATCGGGAAATATTTTAGTACTACTCTATGTTTTTTAGAAATCTACCTGCGAGCAGAGCTGCTTGGCCTTTTCGATGACGCGGAGTGAGCTCCGCTTCAGGTCCGCCTCCACGAACGGCAGCACATCCGCGGCACCTAGTCAAAATCGAACCGATAATCTTCCGTTTCCGTAGTACAAACTACAAAGTACAAACCGGATCGAGTCCAACTAATCCCTAATTCGCCCGGGAATTGAAGAACGCGCATGCACCTGGTCCGGCGAGGCCGACGGAGGAGGCGGCGGTGGGCTTGGCGGTGACGACGACGAGGCGGTACTGCTGCTGCAGCTGGCCCGGGGAGAAGAAGTGGAGGAGCGTCCACTGCAGCGCGTAGTAGCTGTGCTCGCTCTCGTCCACCCCGACCACCATGGTCATCTTCCCGTCTCCGGCCGCCGGCACCGACGCCGTCGCTCCGTCCGCCATGTCAAGAATCAAGCTTTGGCTTCTCTCCTCGCTGTCTCTCGACTAGTCTGGAGATTCTAGAATGGATGCGCAGCAGCGTGTAGTACTCTTCCGGAACCTTGCGATAATAACACGCTCGAGCTCGACCGGCGTGCTCCGACAGGTGGGGTCAGGGATGCGAAACTGGTGGCCGGTGCGGTGTATTTCGCCGGCGGGTGCGGGTGCGGGTTTGCCTGTCAAAGCTGGCTACTCATCCACAACTTCGTCGCCAGTCGGCCAATCGTGTGCATCACATTCACTGCCTGGATCGACGTAGACGTCCAAACAGGGGGCGATTTTGTTTTCTTCCGTAAACAAGCGGCGCCGGGAAAGACTCAAACTGTATACGTCAGTTTAACTTGCTACTTCGAAAATGCGTATACATTTTACGTCCTAATCATATATAAACCTTCACTACTTTAGTGTATTTTAGAAGATTGGAGGAAATTATGTTGAATCCCGAAAAATCCTGTACCATGATGTGTCAACTAACTCGCTTCTCATGGTGAGGCTCGACACAAATGATGCCCAAGAACAAGAGACCTGTTTAAAAATTAGTCGGGTCCAGATCCTCTTCAACATTGTCATATCCTCTCCTTCACCGTGACACGCTCACCGTTATGCTAGATCAACTAGAAAAAACTACTATGTCGATTGTCGATGACGGATCTCCCCATCATCAAATGCTCTTGGTGCAATTGGAGGAATCTGAATAAATTTACAAAAAAAATGATATCAACGATAACAAACATTGAGCTTGCTTGGAATGACGAGATGAATCAAGTGGTTAATCTTTCTAGAAATATCCATTGTGCATGGTGAATTTGACTACAACAATGTGAAAATATTCTAGGCATAAATACAAAATTAGAGGGTTTAACGAAATTTGTAATTTACACATGATAGAACCTGCTAGTTAACGTGGATCTTTTGATGTAGGGGTCGTTGATAAAAAATTCAAAACCACACATAGGAGGATGTCCCCAGCTTATCTGAACGTTCAAAATGCTTTAAGATCCATGCGTGCGTAAATCATCACCAAATTTTCAAACATCAACACATTATCAATATTTTATGGACTTATGTAAGTTAAACTTTAGATTCATATACTAACATGAAATTTATGGGTATCCATTGATAAAAAATAGTTAAACCCACACATTAACATATTTTTTAATTTTACCAACACATCAATTACTAGGAGAAATATTGTACATTGGATGTGAAATCAACGGTCAAGATAAGCGAGGGACATCCTCATATGTATGGGAAAACCGCGTTGGGGCTGAATGAAGTACCTAAGAAAATTTAAGTACCTAACGAATGAACACGTCCGTATAACAGGGCGAGAGACACACCAAACACATAGACATAATAACACTAAGTACATAAAAAACTCATAATCAACTGGCGATGGTTGTCGGAATGGAGGACTTTCAAAATGACAGTTGCACAACACAAAGAGACGAAGCTAAGTGAAAAAATGCTTACCTGTGGCGCACCCTTTAGTCTTTCTGTGGCGCACCCAGAAAAATGGGGATGCGTCACAGTAATCTCGCCACTAAATTATATTTCTGTGGCACACCCCCTCAGTGCGTCACAAAAGTTTACATAATTCCGTGGCGCATCCTTTCTACTGCGCCACAGAAATATTTCAGTGACGCTTGTAGGTTAAATGCGCCACATAATTCGATGCGCCACACAAAAGTACAAAAGTAAATCATGCGCCACAGATTAAATAACAGAAATATTTGATAATTTTTTCTGCTGTACGAATATAGGTATATATACCAGATTTATACAGATATATTATAAGTTGACACATATAATATATATTAAACTAGTACATGAATTAAAATAGACACATCACATTCATCCGAGTCCGAGATATATATACATATATATAGTAATAAGAGAAGTCTATTTGAAGCGAAACAGTGAGGGAAAACCCCACTGCAATTTTCCATTTTCTATTAACTCAACCTCACTGTACATCATGAGTTACAATTGCAAGAATTGCGCAAAAACGGCTAAAGAACTCTAACATGAGCTATGTTAAGTTAGATAACCAAACAGAAAAAACGTGAGCATGCTTCTTCTTCATTCTTTGAGCAAGTAGATGGAGCTCCTGAAAATAAATCGCCTTCCAGCTTCCAAATCTAGGAACCTTGTTCTCGAAAATCTTGTTGTTTCTCACAATCCAAATGCTCCAGGAGGCTAAAATGATGATCTCCATAGAGAAAGGCACATTTAACTTGTTTTTGATATCTTCAAAAGCTTCATGGACAGCTAAGTTCTTCACTCTTTGAGGACAGATGAAGTCCCAACATTTTTCATCAAAAGGACAGGTCCAAAAGAGATGCATCAGAGTTTCTTCTTGACTGCACTGGAGAGTTGCACATAGGTAAGACTGCAGCTGGAAATTTTGCCTGGTCAGTAAGTTTCTTGTGTTCAATCTATCATGTAAGAGTAACCAAAAGAAGAACTTGTGTTTTGCTTGGCATGAGGAGTTCCAGATCCAATTGAAGTGAGGAAGAGCTTGTTGATATCCAACCATTTGGTTGTAAGCCTTTTTAGAAGTGAAATTATTATTCCCCCAGATATAAGTCCATGCATCAGTGTTGCCTTCACTTTCCTTTTCCCTGGCTTGAAGACAAATAACTTCAAATTCTCGGAATTCTTGAAAAGCTTGTTGAGAGAGTGGCAGATGGAACAGATCTTCCAGAGCTTCAGTGTAAATTGTATCATGAATAGTAATCTCAGTGTTCTTGGCAAAAGAAGCTAGGTGTGGCAAATTTTGCTGCAGACAGATGTCAGACCACAGATCAGACCATAAGAAAACAGATTTGACATCTCCTATTAGACATTTAGACATTGATTTGTAAGTGTCAATCATCTTGAGGTGAGCTTTCCACCAAAAAGAACCTTCGGTGTGCTGTCCAGGAAGTTTTCCAGAGTTATAGTAAGAGGTCCAAATTAACTTAACCCAGGGGATATCAAGCTTATTATGCAAGTTCTTCAGCAGCAACACTTTGTTTTGAATCTTTAGGTTTAACACACCTAAGCCACCCTGACTCTTTGGTCTACAAACTTTCTTCCAAGCAATCATTGCAGACCCCTTAGATTGGACATCTTCTGTCTTTTTCCTCCACAGACAGTGTCTCATGTACTTTTCAATTTGGTTAATGATGGTGGGAGACACTTCAAAGGTACTAAGAAAGAAGATAGGCAAGGATGCAAGAACTGATTTAACCATTAGGAGTTTTTGACCATAGTCAATAAAATCAGCGATGCTACACAGCCTTCTTTCTACTCTCGTCACAATTGGCAGAAAATATTCCAGAGAGGGCTTTGTGATTCCAAGAGGCAGAGACCCAGGTATGTGAAGGGAAGTTTTCCTTTCTGGCAGTGCATAGTACTGGCAAAGTGGTCAAGTCTATTCTCATTCCAATTAATTGGAACCATACTAGATTTAGCATAATTCACTCTCAGCCCAGTTGACTCAGCGAAAGAATGCAACAGAGCTTTCAGGGCTATGAGCTGAGCAGCATTGGCTTCTATGATCACCAGGGTATCATCAGCATATTGAATTACAGGGAAGTCGGGACAACCAACATTTTGCAGAGGCAAGTTTATAACATTGAGCCGCATTGCTTTGTTTAAAATTGACTGTAGCAGATCAGCTGCAAGAACAAATAAAACAGGTGAAAGGGGATCTCCTTGTCTCACACCCCTTTTGTAATAGATTTTTTTCCTCGAACCCATTTAAGAGCACAGCGGAGGACCCAGTTTCCAATATCATTTGAATCCACTTAATCCATTTATAGCCATGCCTCTAGCTTGCAGGATTTCAATAATTGTTGAGTGCTTGATTTTGAATCCACTTAATCCATTTAAAGCCAAAGCCTCTAGCTTGCAGGATTTCAGTAATTGTTGAGTGCTTGATTTTGTCAAAAGCCTTTTCAAAATCTAGCTTGAGAATCAAAAACTCTTCTTTAGAATTCGGACACTTAAATAAATATTCAAACGCCCAGCCCAAACAATCTTGAATGCACCTGTCCTTAAGGAACCCATACAGGTTTTTGTGCACCAGTTTCAAGATGATCTTCTGCAGTCTATTAGCCAGAATTTTGGTGAGCAGCTTGAGCACTCCATTGAATAAAGAGATGGGTCTGAAATCATTTGCATTCATTGGACAATCCTTTAATAAAGTACTAAGAACCTAAATAAGATAAATGCTAAGCTAGAAAACAAGTCGCACTAGTAAACTACTTGTCATCAGAGCTGGTGTTATAGAAGATGTCGGACCACCTGGAGTCATCGGTGTCCCATTCATTCTTGTTAGCATTCTCGGCGGCCTCCCGATAGCGGCGACGGTCTGCCCTCCTTTGCTACCTTCGGTTCCTGTAAAATTCCAACTCGGCGACGACGTCGCCCGGGAAGTCCTCCCTCCACTAGCGCATCAGCTCCTCGTCGTTCTCGGTAGTGTCGATCCGCCGCAGCACCTGGCGGTGGCGGCGACGATCTTCGTTGGTGAGGAGGGCTGGCCGTGGCGCGAGGAACTCCGCCTCCGCGATGTCCTGACAATCCGGGAAGTTTAGCTTGCTTCGCGGGCGCCGAAAACGTCACGTGACCGCGTCGTACGCGCGTTGCCTCCTCCGGCATGGGGTACTTCCCGAGCGTCTGCCGAATTCCGCCCACGCGGATTTCGGCATAGTAGGTGCCGTTGGGCTGCTCCCGAACACCGCGGAAGCCGGACGACCCGGGACGGCGCGACGACATCGTCTACATGCACAAGAGGAGGTTAAGCAATTAGTACAACAAATTAAAACTTATACACAACAAGATGCAAAAAAATAATATCAACATAAGTCGCATGCCTCATATATTGGACACAAATTTAGAGATGGCGTTTCGGAAATCCATTGAGATGTAGAAAATGTGTATTTGTGCACATCACAGGTTTCAGAGACGCCATCTCTGAATCACACGTGTCACAACGGTTTAATCATTGCCATATCAAAAGAAGGTAAAATGCAAGTTAATTAAAAAACAGTCAAGAAAAATAACAAACAATGCCTCATATGGAATTGCTTCAGAGATGGTGTGAGCGAACAATGTGGAATGAACACTACATATATGTTTAGACAACATGATTCACTCACACCTCCCTGAAGATGTAACGTGGAACCATCTAATCATCGGCCAAAAGTAGTCATCTTAGAAATAAAATTCGGTCCAAAGAAAATTTTGCCTCATACTTAGACTGGAAACACAAATGGTCCGAGATGGAGTAAGCGAGAGCCAGTGGGATGTAGAAAATGTGTATTCGTGTACATCATGGGTCGCATCCCACTGGCACTCACTTACTCCACCTCTGGATCTCACGGTGTCACAACATTTTAATCATCGGCATAACAAAAGATGGTAAAATACAAGTTAGAACACTCAATAAAAACAAGCAATGCCTCATAATTAGAATTGACATGCTTCAGGGATGAGCCAGCGAGCCAGGTAGGATGTACGAGATATGTGCACTCATGCATATCACAAGTCTCACTAGCCCGAGACCCCTGTAACCTGTATCACAATATTTTAATCATCGGCATATCACAAGATGATAAATAGTACAAAAAGTAAAATGCAATTAAAAATCACCGAACAAAAATAAGCAAGGCCTCATATGGAATTGATCAGTCACATATGAAATTTAGAGACGGCGCCAACGAACAACGTGGAATGAACACTGTATATATGTTCATACAACATGGTTCACTCACACCTCTCTAAAGATGCAACGCGCAACCATCTATTTAATCATGGGCCAAAAGTAAATAACAAGCAATATTAGCAACCATATAGCAGCAGCCACCCTAAGCAAATAGTATTCATCACACATCAGCACAAATTCTTGCTTAATTGCTTTCAAATGCAACACATATCATATATTGGACAACTTAAATGATTGCTTTCAATTGCAACACATATCATATTAAATTCACAATGTTCACTTGTGCATTTTCAGTGCATTGCAACACATATTCAATTGCAACACATATCAAAAAAATGCAAAAAAACAGTGAACAAATTCACTTGTGCATTTTCACAAGCACCTTCGGTGTGGTAATGGAGAGAGGGGGGGGGGGGGGAGAGAAGCACCTCGGGGAGCCGGCGTTGGCGAGTTGGCGCAGGGGCGGCCGGCGGCGAGTTGTCGTGCGCGGGGCGTCGAGGGCGCATGGGCGCGGGGCGTTGAGGAGGAGGAGGCGAGCGGCGGTGGTGGGAGGAGGAGGCGAGCGGCGGCGGGCGGCGGCGCGCGGGGGTCCGGGGGTTTTATTTTAACAGAATTTCTGTGATGCATGGGCTGGGTACGTCAGAAAAAGAAGACCCATGTGCCACAAAAAGGCATGCTTCTTTCTGTGGCGCACCAAGCCCATGCGCCACAGAAAAGGCATGCATGCGCCACAAAAAACCTTGGTTGTCCGAAAAAAATCAAACTTATAAAAAAACACACGACAAATTATGAAGATATATACATCACACACAACTCAACTCGAATATTCAGTTCACAAAGATATTACAACACAACTCAATTGACGACAACATAGCTGAAATGAAAATACACAACACAACTCAATCTGTTGATGCAGCGCCCTTGCGCTTTGACGATGATACACTCTTCTTTTTGGACGACGATTCAACCTTCTTGTCCTTCCCCTTCGATGCTCCTTCTGACTTCAGGGGCTTGGATGACGGCATGAAGTTATCGGAATCATCGCTCTCATATATCCAACGGTATCAAGATCTCATTGAGTTTTGAACTTGCCCTTCTCTACTTTCTTGTCAAACCTGACTCAAATCCTAATCAACTCACGACGAATTTGGTTACGGGTCCGATATGGATACCCATCGCTGCATAGCTTGGCTCCCAGCAAAGCGAGATAGCTATTACTCTCAATAAGTTCGTCGGGATACACTTTCCTACCCTCAACATGCAAATTATGGGAAATACGCGCGAGATACTCGGCGGCGGGACTGTGGAACCCGCCAGACGCACACTTATTGCAAGGACCAACACAAACCATCCTTACATGCCTAACAGACTGAAAATCTATAATTTCAAAGCTCATACCGGAGGGGGATTTTATAGGAAGAGGAGGGTAGAATTGACGAGGTGTTAACTCGACAAGTCCCAGGGTTGTGCACCCCGGGTTGATTGATGGGGAGAGAGATGAGTGCTAGGTGGTCACGACGGCTGACAAGCAAGGATTTACCCAGGTTCAGGCTCCCGGAGGATAACACCCTACTCCTGCTTGTCTGGTTATTGATGCGAGTTGTGGTTACAATGGCGAGATTGCGATCTCGCTAGGGTTTGTCCCGTAGCTATGAGCGTGTCCCTGGGACGAGGAACCCTCCTGGCTTTATAGGCAGCCAGGTCTCGGGTGGTTGGTGCCGATGGCAACTACAGATATGGCAGGTTATGCTTCCTAACCGACTTGGACTAGGTTACATGGTACCCCGCGTGGGCCTCCTGTGGGCCTTTCTATCCTTGGCGCGGCCCAGGTAACCTTATCGTGGGCTACCCGCAAGGCAGCCCCACGTTAGTAGCCCCCGAGTGCTTGGTCGAAGCGTAGATTCGAACAAAGGACTCCTTCCTCCTGGACGCGCCATTGGATTTGCTTGATCTTGAGCTTGAACTCGATTTCTTCAGTCGAACCGGCCACTCCCGATGGGAGTAACCTTTACAGTCGAATTACTTTGCCTTCATCTTCTTGTGAAGCTTGCTTCTACTCAGCCTGTTTGGCTTACTTGCGGATGGATTCGGCTGCTCGAGCTTACTATGTTGCCACCCGAATGGTTTCTTCGGGTTCTCGGATCATCGGCTGATCCTACCTTGTTGACTTCAGCTTTGAAGCTTACTACTCTAATTACTCTGTCGAGTTGCTTCAATTGATTTTGGAGCCGTTGGCTTGATGACGTCACTAGTGACGATCTGCTGCACGTCTCTGCGCTCGATGGGACGTGACTTGGCGGGCCCCACTGTCATAGCTGACCGCGGTCAACAGTTGTCACGTCTCCGAAGTGGGCGCGAAATTTGCGCGGCACGATGACGACGCCTCGGTTTTCGTGCATAGTGGACGAAGTGGGCGGTGACGGTTGGTTTCTCCGTGCGACACGTGGACGGCCGGATGTGCCTGCTCGGAGCCCTTGTTCTGTGAACGGTTGAGATGCTGCTTTTCGAGGCATAAGTACTGTGTCTTGACGTTTGGGATTTCATCTTCTCCAATCGCTCTGTGCTCCCTTTCCTCTGCGCTCTACCATTTCTGCCGCCATCCAGAGCTCCGGGCAATCTGTCCGTACACCTTGCAAACTGACCATGGGCAAGCCGAAGAGCACCGCTGGTTCCTCTGCCGCCGCCGACGAAGCCAGGGTGATGAAGAAACCCGACGGCGACTGGCAGAGATCATCGGTGAAGAAGGCCGAGGTGGAGCTTTTCCGCGCGCAAGGTCTGCTGCCACCTGCCGACCAAGTCCAGGTACGCGTTCCTGGCAAGGAGGTCTTCCCCACTCCCCGCGATGGGGAACGTGTTTGCTTCGCGGATTTCCTTCCGCGGGGCTTCGGGTTCCCCATGCACGATTTCGTGCGCGGTCTCTTGTATGCCTATGGGGTTCAGATCCACGATCTGACCCCCAATGGCGTCTTGAGCATCGCGGGCTTCATCGTGCTCTGTGAATGCTTCTTGGGTGCCGCGCCCCATTGGGCGTTGTGGAAGTCACTCTTCCTCGTTCGCAAGAACGTTGGGAAGAGCGGGTTGACCTTCCCCGTGGGCGGCTTCGGAATCCAGGTGCGCGGTGACACCGCGTACTTCCAGATGAAGAAGTGCGAATCCGTCCAAGGATGGCGCCGGAGGTGGTTCTACGTCCAGTCAAACCAGGACGGTCTGGATGCGTTCGACAGCGGACGTGGACTGCGGAAGACCGGCGCCTGGGCGCACCCGCTGACCGCCGTGGAGAAGGAGGCCGTGCGGCCCTTGCTGAGCCTGTTGCGCGATCTGACCAAGACCCTTGGGCGCGAGGCGGGTGGCGTCTTCCTGATGGCCACCTTCTTCCGTCTTCGGGTGCAGCCGCTCAGCGCTCGGCCTCACCCGATGTGGGCCGCCGAAGGCGTCAGCGCCGAGCCGCTTGACGATGAGGAGGTGGAGGCCAACGTCAGATCCATCACCAACCTCCGAGTCACGGACACGTGCAACGTCAAGTGCCCGATTTCTGCTTACGGGGCCTCGAACCCCGTTCCTGAGGTAAGTCTTGTCTTGCTTTCCTTTTGTCCTTGTTTGACTTGAGTCTACCTTTCTTTTCGATTCGACTTGTGTCTACTTGCTTCAGGGTCGAGCTCTGTTTATCAGTCTTCCTCCTCTTCCTGAGAACGGACCCGACGACGAGTCGAAGTTTGTCGAGGAGGAAGACGAAGATGAAGAGATTCCCTCCGCACATTCTCCCCGTGATGAGGTGGAGGAAGAGGATGAAGTGGAGGAACCCGCGCGGAAGAAAAGGAAGCTCCCGAGTCGTGGCGATTCCGCCACTACGTCGTCACCCGCCAAAGATGCCGACGTTACTGTGGAGGAGGTCGTCGCGACATCTCCGGGTGCGCAGTCCTCGGGTGGCTGGGACGAACCCCTGAACGTTCCTCCAGTCAGCTCCGCGGCTCCTCGTTCTTTCGCGCGGATGCCTTCGCCCTCCCTGGAGAGCTATGACGACGCCGGCACCCCCAGGTGAGCTTCTTTGTGATGTGTGTCCTTCGAGTTGTATTTTGCAGTTTTGACGTTTAGGTTGACAGGTGTGCTTGGTTTTGCTGTAGCCACCGTTCTGGCAATGTTAGCTCCCCCCTTCGGGACGTGGAGCATACATCCGCCCCTTCGACTGGACTGGGGACTCAAGCGGTAGTGGAGAAGGTGCTTGCTGAGCCTGCCGGATTTGCATCGTCTAGCCGCGTTCCTCCTTCGGCTGCAGAGGATCTTGAACTCCTGGACCACGTAAGTCTTTTATGTTTGTTCTTGCATTCTTGATTTTTCATCAGGTGCGCGATCAGCGCTCCCGATGGGAGTAGCCCCCGAAGGTGTGGGTGACTAGTATAGTCGCCCGCAACTTTATTAACATCTTGCTCTTGCTTCAGCCGTACTACCGTCAACAGCTCGACGCAGCCGCGGCTTACGTTCGCCTGGAGAAAGAGAGGGACCAACTGCGTGCATCTCTGGACCAGGCTACTGGGCGGGTTGATGAGCTTGAGAAGGCCATTCACGAGTCTCGTGAGCGGGAGCTGGTGCGGGTCGCCCAGGAGAAGACTCAAGTCGGTCGTCTCCTTTCACTCGCCGGTGTTCTTGGGGGTAAGTTTCGGCTTGATGCCTACTGCGTCTTTGATCTTTTTCTTTGCTTGACCTTGAATTTTTGAACAGAAACTTGCGGTGGGTCTCCTCCGGAAGACGTGTTGAGTGACACGGTTGACCTGGCGATCGCTGTTGGCTTCCTCAATCGGGTCTGTGCCTATGCCTCAGACGCGCTGAAGAAGTCCGTAGCCGCGTTGCGGAAATCGACTGGAGCCCTCACTGTGGTGCACCAGAGTATTTTCCCGGGCGACCAGCCGCCGGCAGCCGTGGACGCCCTTGCTGCGCCGTTTGAGGACGCGACCACCATCGCCGACTTCACGCGGTCGCAGACGGTATGCGGCTCCGAGCTCACCTTCCAGCTCCTCTTAGGCCATCAGGTTCCAGGTGACTTCGAGAAGGTCGTCAGCGGTTTTCCTCGCAAACCCGATGGCCGAAGCGCGTCGCTGAGTGGCGTGAAGGAGCGTGCCTCGCAGCTGGCCGTGCAGCTTGTGGCACTCTTCGAGAGGGCCCTTGCTAAGGCGACCGAGGCGGCGGCCGCTCGGAAGGGTCGTTCCCGGTCGCAGTCCGCAGCCTTAGAGTAGGCGTAGCTTTAGGAATTCGGCAGTCGCCGCGGTCTGTATTTTGAACTTCTTGCTTTGTAATGAATATTGCCCTGTCGGGTCTTTTGGCCTTCAATATTGCTTTTGCTGACTTTCTTTCTTTCTGAGTTGATCTGCGCTTCGCAGTCGCATGATTGTATTGACTCTGCGTATCCATGGCAGAATGCCGTGCGCGATGATGCTCCGCCTTCTCCTGTGGCCGAGCCGAGTGGCGCGGCTTCTTCTTCGGGTGCTCGCCGTCGTCGGGCGGCGCCGGCTCCTCCACGCAGTGTAAATGATCAGCGGATAATCACATACCTGAAGAACAAGGTGGTGGAGCTTGAGGCGACCCTGAAGAATACGGAGCGGCTGCTGCACCGCTCCCAGTCGCATCCTACGGAGGAGTTCTCGCGACGTGAGGATTTTTTGCTTGGGGAGATTGACCTGATCAGTCGGCAGTTGCAAGGTTTGTATCCCTTTGGCGGCTGCCGTCTTTGTTGGCTTTCTTTCTTGTTCTGACATGCGTTTTTATGCGTGCAGATGTTAATCCTGATTGGGAGGCCGAGCGGGCTCGCGTTGAGGAGCGAGTTACCCGAGAGGCGTCCGGCGACTCCTATGAAGCTCGGCAGTTCTGGGTGAACAAGTCGAGGGGGCGCGTCCTTGCCACCATGCTTGATCGTACGTGGCGCGCTGCTTTTCTTCTGGAGAATTGCCGGAAGACACTCTGACACATCAATCGCGTGTACTTCCCGCAAAATGCGCAGCCGAACGGGCTGTCCGCATTGCTGGAGAGGTTTCGCGATGTTGAAGGGCTGAAGGAGGTTGTCGACGCTCAACTTGTGGCTGGGGCGAATGCGGCGTTGGCGTACGTCCGGATGCACCGGCCGCATCTTCCGCTCGAGAGGGTGCTTGATGGCCTTCCTGGTGACGACGACTTCGACGAGACCTTAGCGGCTGCGCGTCGAATTATCAGGCAGGTTCAGGACCTGAGTGAGCGCCTTGTAGGTCCCCTCGATGCGCCGAAGGCCGAACCTGCAGTTTAGAGTAGCTGTCGTCTGATGTACAGGGTTAGCTATAGAGGGCAAATGTGCCTGTGTAAGCGTGATGTAATAGATTAAAGTACTTTCGAGTCATGAGAATTGATCTGCTTGCTCGAAAGTGAAAATGCCTGTATTGATTTGCGACCTGTGTGGCGCAGTCGCCTAGTATGCTAGGCAACGGCCTAGGTTTTTTCAAGTTTGACCTGTATGCCGCAGTCTCTGATTTTAACAGGTGGCGACTTAGGATTTTTGTAACTTGACCTGTATGGCGCAGCCCCCGAGTTGCTCGAGTGATGGCCTAGGATTTTGGCTAAGACCTGTGTGGCGCAGTCCCCGAGTAGATCGAGTGGCGGCCTAGGATTACAAGTGTTACCTGTTTGGCGCAGCCCCCGAGTATGTCGGGTGGCGACTTAGGATTTTGAACTTGACCTGTACAGCGCAGCCCCGAGTGGGTTCGAGTGGCGGCTGAGGATTTTTCTGAGAAGGCCTGTTTGGCGTAGCCCCCGAGTAAGTCGAGTGGTAGCCTAGGGTTACAAGTGCTACCTGTGTGGCGCAGCCCCCGTGTGTGTCGGGTGGCGACCTAGGATTTTGAACTTGACCTGTATGGCGCAGCCCCCGAGTCGGTCGGGTGACGGCCTAGGATTTTTTGACTTATGCTTGTATGGCGCGGCCCCCGAGTAGTTTGGGTAGCGGCCTAAGCTTTTATTTCAACCTGTGTGGCGCAGCCCCCGAGTGATTCGGGTGGCGACCTAGGATTTTGGACTTATACTTGTATGGCGCAGCCCCCGAGTGGTTCGGGTAGCGGCCTAAGATTTTATTTCAACCTGTGTGGCGCAGCCCCCGAGTGGTTCGAGTGGCGGCCTAGGATTTTGAGCTTCCTCTGAGTGACAGGTAAAGGAGACAAATTTTCTTCAAATCACTTTATTGATTCTTGCGAACAGGCCGCCTCATTAAAACCCTTCCAGTCCCCTCAGGTACCCTGGTAAGGGAAAGAGTGCGTCTGAAACCTGCCGCGCTGGTTTTCTTGTACAATGATTGGGTTGAACTAGGCGTAGAACCGGCGGAGTTGTGCCACGTTCCACGGGTTGCTGCAGTCCGCTCCTGTCTTCGAGTCCTTCAGACGGTAAGCTCCGTTGCCTATTGCTTCTGTCACGATGTACGGGCCCTCCCATGGGGAAGCGAGCTTGTGCACCTTCTTTTGCTTGAGTCGAAGAACCAGGTCGCCTGCTACGAACGCTCTTGGTCGCAGCCTACGAGTGTGATAGTTGCGCAGGTCCTGTTGATACACGGCTGATCGTGCCAGGGCGATGTCGCGCGCTTCATCCAGGGTGTCTCTGCTGTCTTCGAGTGCCTCCTCTGCATCCGACTCGTCGTAGGCGACTACTCTCGGTGCGTCGAACTTGATGTCGCAGGGGAGGACCGCTTCTACACCGTACACCATGAAGAATGGAGTGTACTGGGTGGATCTGTTTGGCGTTGTTCGCAGACTCCAAAGGACCGATGGCAGTTCTTCCACCCATGCGCCCGCTGCGCGTTTTAGGGGCACGCGCAGTCGTTTCTTGATGCCGTTGCAGACGAGGCCGTTGGCTTTCTCCACTTGCCCATTGGATTGCGGGTGCGAGACAGACGCGTAGCTGAGCTTGATCCCCTGCTCTGAGCAGAAGTCCTTAAATTCTTCGGCTGTGAAGTTCGAGCCGTTGTCGGTGATGATCCCGTTCGGTACTCCAAATCTGAAGATGATTGACCTGATGAAGTTGACCGCTGTGGATGTAGTCGAACTTGTGATGGGAACGGCTTCGATCCACTTTGTGAACTTATCGACTGCAACCAGGAGGTGAGTGTGACCTCCGGGTGAGGATTTCTTCAGCGGGCCCACCATGTCCAGACCCCATTGGGCGAAGGGCCAGGCTAATGGTATTGTTTTGAGTTCTGATGCTGGCGCGTGTGGCTTGTTGGCAAATTCTGGCACCCTCTGCATTTCTTCACCAGCTCCTCGGCGTCCTGCATGGCTGTCAGCCAGTAGAACCCGGCTCGTAGCGCCTTGGCCACCAGTGCCCGACTGCTGGCGTGATGCCCGCAGATACCTGCGTGGATGTCGAGTAAGATGGCTTGGCCGTCGACTGGATCTATGCACCTTTGCAGGATTCCTGAGATGCTTCTTTTGTAGAGTTCTCCGTTGATGACGGTGAAACTTTTGGAGCGCCTGATGATGCGCTTTGCTTCGACTGGGTCGGCTGGCAGCTTCTGATGTAGTATGTATGCCAGGTACGGTCCTGTCCATGTGGCTTCGACTAGCATGACCTCCATGGGGACCTTGTCTTGGCTTGGCGGGTTGGCATCGCCTTTTGTCGTTGCAGTGCTTGTTGTACTCTGAGTCTTGATGGATCTCTGCGTGATGCACTCGAGGAAGACGCCGGGTGGGACTGGCACCCTGTCTGAGCCCATGTTAGCGAGGACGTCGGCTTCCTCGTTGCTTTCACGGCCAATGTGGCGCAGCTCGCAGCCGTCGAAGTTGCCTTCCAACTGATTGTAGAGGTCTCTGTAGGCGATCATGTTGTCGGCGACGGCGTCGCAGGACTTCATGGTTTGCTGTACCACCAGGTAGGAGTCGCCGTAGATCATGAGGTGCGTGGCGCCGCAGTTCTTGGCCATCCGCATGCCGTGGATCAGGGCCTCGTACTCGGCTTCGTTGTTGGACGGCGTCGGAAAGTCCATCTGCAGGACATACTTGAGCTTGTCGCCTTTGGGGGAGATGAGCACGACTCCTGCCCCGGCTGACTTGAATTTCTTGGAGCCATCAAAGTACATTGTCCATGCGTTGGACAAGTCGGGGACATTTGGTAGCTGAGCTTCTATCCACTCGGTGGTGAATTCCGGGAGGACTTGGGCCTTGATGGACTTCGGGTGAGCATACTTCAGCCCCCATGGTCCTAGTTCGACAACCCACTTGGCGACTCGTCCTGTCGCGCGTTGGTTTGTGAGAATGTCTGCTAGTCCATAGGAGCTTACCACCGTGATCGGGTGCTCGGAGAAGTAGTGGACGACCTTTCTGGAGGTCATGAAGACTCCGTACGCCAGCTTCTGGTAATGAGGGTAGTTCTGCTTGGACAAGGTGAGTACTTCGCTTAGGTAGTAGACGGGCCTCTGCACCGGGTGACTGTGCCCTTCTTCTTCGCGTTCGACTACGAGCACCGTGCTCACCACTCTGTTCGTTGCTGACGTACAGGTACAGCGGCTCATTTTCCAGTGGTGCCACGAGGACTGGAGAGGTTGTCAGTGTTTTCTTGAGATGGTCGAATGCGTCCTGCGCCTCTTGTGTCCACTCGAACTTGTCTGCCTTCTTCATCAGTTGGTAGAAAGGTAAGGCTTTCTCTCCCAACTTACTAATGAACCGGCTGAGAGCTGCGACTCGGCCAGCTAATCGTTGCACCTCCCTGAGCTTGGTTGGTGCTGGCATTGTGAGTATGTTCTGCACCTTCTCGGGGTTTGCTTCGATTCCTCTTGCGGATACGAGGTACCCTAGTAGTTCTCCGGCTGGTACGCCGAACACGCACTTCTCTGGGTTGAGCTTGATCTGATACACGTCGAGTGCGGCGAAGACCTTGCGGAGGTCGTCGACTAGGGTATCCTCCTTTCGGGTAGTGACAACGATGTCGTCGACATAGACTTGGACGATCTGCCCGATTAGCCCCTTGAGGCATGCTTGCATTGTCCGCTGGTACGTGGCACTTGCGTTCTTTAACCCGAACGGCATCGTCTGGTAGCAAAAAACGCCGTCGGGTGTGATGAAGGCTGTCTTCTCTTCGTCCTCGACTTTCAGCCTGATCTGCTGGTAACCTGAGTAGGCATCCAGAAAGGACAGGCGTTCGCAACCTGCTGTCGAGTCGATGATCTGGTCTATCCGCGGGAGCGGGAAGTGGTCCTTGGGGCAGCATTTGTTGACTGCGGTGAAGTCAACGCACATGCGTAGTTTCTTCGTCTTCTTTTTCTCAACTAGAACCGGGTTGGCGACCCAGTCCGAATCCTTGATCTCTCGGATGAACTTGGCGTGTAGTAATCTGTCGACTTCCATGGTGATCGCGTCTCGTTTGGGTCCTGAAAAGCGTCGCATGGATTGCTTGACTGGTCTTGCGTCCTTGCGGACTTTCAGAGAGTGCTCGGCGAGTTCCCTGGGTATCCCTGGCATGTCAGAAGGTTGCCATGCAAAGATTTTCCAGTTCTCACGTAGGAACTCGACGAGCGCGCCTTCCTATGCGGGGGTCAGACTCGATGAGACCTTGACCGTGTTTCTGCTGTCATTTGGATGGACTTGATGGGTGACGGTGTCGTCATTTGTGTTGAACGATGCGTCTTTGGCAGGCTTCTTGCGAGCCGGGAAGATGGTCTTGTCGTTGTCGGCTGATATGGCCTTGAAGTGCTCTTCGACGCCGAAGAACTCGGAGATCTTGGCGAACTCGCGGTCGCAGCTGTTGGAGAGCCCGAAGTCGCCGCGGACGGTGATCACTCCTTTCGGCCCGGGCAACTTTATCATCAGGTAGGCGTAGTGGGGTACTGCCATGAACCTGGCAAAGGTCGGGCGTCCGAGGATGGCGTGGTATTGTGACTTCCAGTCGACGACCTCAAAGTCTATCGACTCCTTCCTGAAGTGCTCGGGTGTACCGAGGATGACGTCGAGTGTGATTGTTCCCATGGGCGTGATTGCTTGCCCTGGTACTATGCCGTGGAAGGTGGTCTCCGATTCCGGCAATTTCTCGGTCGACCTGTTCATTCGTCTGAGGGTGTCGGCGAATATGATGTTGATGCCGCTGCCTCCGTCCAGGAATACCTTCTTTAGGCTGTAGTCGCCGATCAAGGCCTCAATCACGAGTGCGGCGTGCCCGGGTCGGATTACCTCCGATGGGTGATCTGCCCTGGAGAATGTGATTGGTGTCTCCGACCCGTGCATGTAGTCTGGTACCGCGCGCGGGCTGTTGATGGCTTGAAGTACTTGGCGTGTGATGATTTTCTGGCGCCTGTTCGACGAGAGTCCCTTCTGGATCATGTTCAGACGTCCCCGGGCGGCTGGGTACGTGTCGGCTGCTGCCGACTGACCTTGTTGCTGCTGCTGCGGCTGGGGGAACGCTCCTGCCGCCTGCACTTGGTTGTTGTTTGCGGGTGCTGCCTGGATGGCTAGCTGCGGTGCCGCCTGTACGGCCTGCACCGGGGCGATGATTTGCTGCATGGCATGGTAGATCTTTCTTGCTTTGCGGCAATCCTTCAACAGGTGGTTGGAACTCCATTTGCCTGTTTCCGGGTTGCGGAACGAGTGATGCTTACAGGGTTGCATCAGCTCCTCTGCTGGGGTCAACGGGCGCTTCCACTCGCGTTTCTTACTTCCATCATTGTGGCCGATGCTGCTACTGCCACGGTTGTACTGACTCGAGCTGGGCTGCCGACTTTGCTCGTACTGTCGGCTGTCGTCACACTTGTCCTCACGGGGGGTTTCATAGCCCGCCGCTACTAATTCGATTGAATCGTGGGTGTAACGTGGCTTCTTCTTTTGACGTGCCTCGCGCCAGTTGCTTGTTTCGCCCTCTTTTTTGGGAGAAGTTTCGCGGACGTAGTCCTCTCCTTCAGCCCATTGGTTGGCTGTCTTCATGAGTTCTATTGCGGTCTTCGGCTGGAGCCTACCGAATTCCTCCCGGAGGTCGCGGCGAGCGACGCCATGCATGAAAGCATCCATCACTCGATCTTCTGATACGGGTTCCATGGTATTGCGGAGGAGTGTCCACCTCTGGATGTAAGAGCGGAGCGACTCATCCTTCCCTTGCTTGCAGGCCTGCAACTCGATGTAGGTCGTCGGCCTGGCGAATGTTCCCGAGAAACTCTTGATGAAATTATCCTGGAATTCTTCCCATGTTCGGAAAGAGTCTTTGGGTTGGCTTGTGAGCCACCCGCGTGCCGAGTTTGTCAGCATGAGCTGGATGTACTGCATTGCCGTAGTCGACGTTCCGCCTTGGCAGGTGCAAGCGATGAGGTAGTCTTCGAGCCACAGTTTTGGGTCTTGCTTCCCGTCGTACTTTGGTGTGCCAGCCGTCAGCTTGAAGCCTTTGGGCATGCGGGTGTCGCGGATGTTGAAGCTAAAGCATGCCGCGCCACACGGCTCAAAGTCGCGGTCAGCGTGGTCGTCCGCGTTTGCCGCACTAGCCGAGCGCTCCTTGCGGTTGCGGTCCACCGTCTTCTGTGTCAGGACGTCGCGAAGGTCCTTGACTGGCTGTCGCTGCGCCGCTGGGATGCCCGATGTCGTTGGTTCGTGCGCTCGGTTACTTGGCCCCTTGGCCGCCAGAGCTTCTTCGATTGCCCTTATGGAGGCAATTTGATGTTTGTGGAGAAGGGAGCGTGCGTCCCCCTCCGGTGGCTGCGTGAGCCGGAGGTATGTTTCGATTGAGATCAGGGCGACATTCGCCGTCTTTGGGACGGGTATCCCGTTTTCATCTTCGGTGACGAAGGACGAGTCGAGGTTGCGAGTGAGCCTTGTTCGATCAGCTTCTGCCATGTGGGGGACACGGGCTCTGGTTCGCCGTGCTCCTTGGTTAACCTCTGTGGAGGATGTGAAGGAGAGGGCGGCTCGCCTGGCGCTCGATGCATCCGCGTCCCTTTTGCGCCTGAGCAGGTCGGCTTTTTCGGCGCGAATTCGTTCGCCTTCCTTGCGTAGCAAGTACTGGACCGCCAGGTGGTCTTCTCGAGGTGCGTTGGGTGGGGGGAACGTGCCCTCGTCCACATGCTTCATGCCTTGGATCGCCATGTCCCGCGTGATGACCAGTTTAGTCTGGTCCGGCATGTCCACCTCTAGCGGATATGCGGGTTCTTCTTCGTCGTCGTGCGGTGCTGTGCCGGCCATGAAGACTTGCTTGGGGTAGACTTGAGTCGGAGAGTTGGTGCTGCCGCTGCTGCTTCTGTCACCCGCTTCTTTCTCGGGGTCGAAAATTGCTGCAACGTGGCGTGCGGCGCAGCCGCTGTCGCGTCTTCTCGCGATTGTCCATGTGCTCACGCTCGCCGGGGCGAGTGCGATTGGCTTGGGGTAGACCTGGGATTTCCACGAAGATGGGGGCGCGCGTGACAGGGCTGTCGGACGCGGGCTCCTGGTCGCCCGTGCGGGTGCGACGGTCGAGGTGGATCCTGACTTGATCGACCGCACGACCGAGGTTGGGGTAGTAGACTCGATTCGCGCGGCCGTTGCCGAAATTGTCGATGTAGATGTCCTCTTCGCGGGTGCAGCTGGCGCGGGCCCTGTGGGTGCGGCAGATGCGATCTTCGCGGGTTCGGCGGTCGCGATCTCCGCGGGTGCGGCGGTCGCGATCTCCGCGGGTGCGGCAAATGCGATCTCAGCGGGTCCGGCAGGCGCGATCTCCGCGGGTGCGGCAGATGCGATCTCCGCGGGTTCGGCAGGCGCGATCTCCGCAGGTTCGGTGTAACAGCCCTAGTGTTACTTTCCTTTTGGTGTGCAATAAAAATGTTGTATCATGTCATCATTTCCATAAGTGCTTGCATTTATTTAATTTTGTGCATCAAATTCAAATTACAAATTTAAATCCTTATTTTAAATTCAAATGCTTTTCAACTATTTCAAATAAAGTTTCAAATTACTTATAAATAATTAAACCAATAATTAATATGTCTAATTTGAAACTATCAAAAATTGCTCAAAAGTTTTTATGAGGTTCCTTTCTGTTTTGTTTTAAAAATACAAAAACAGAAAAGTTTTAAAAAGGAAATCAAAACCAGAAAAAAAAATATGGGGAGAGGCTCTCCTGGCCGAACTGGGCCACTACCTGGCCCAGCCCGACCCAGCTCATTCATCCCCCAACTCCGTACGCCTTTCCAGCGTGGAGGAGCAGAGCTGGCCATGGCTGAGCCCCTGCCGAGTGCGCCCCACTGCTCGCCCCCATCTCCTGCCCCCTCTTTCTTTTAAGCACCCGCGCCGCCAAGCCCAAACCCTAAACCTAGATCCCCGCAGCGCCGCAATCCCCCTAGCTCACGTCGTCGCCATGACTCCGGGAGGATCGGCTTCCTCTCTGGCGTGACCTCCGGCCACCAACTCTTCCCTCCTCGCGCCAGCAGGATCACCGACGAGTTCTCCGTCCTCGGCAGCCAGGAACCAGACCTGGGGAGCTCTGCATCCTCTTCGTCCCCGAGGTCGGCCGCGCACCCGCTACTCCGTCCTCGACACTGACCGCGTGTCCTTGTCGTCTCCGACCACCCTCCTCACGCCACCGGAATCCCCACAGTGAGCCTCGCCGTTCCCCTCTCCTTCCCCCTCCGTTTCCCTCCTCTGGCGGCCTATTTCTTGCCAGAGACGAGCACCACGGCCGGGGTGCGCTGCACCAAGTCGAGCACCAATACGTGCAGCCCGTGCCTCCCCTGTTCAACCGAGCCCGAAAATGAAGCCCCCGCATGTACCGCACTCATCCCGCACTCGAGCACGCGCTGCGCCGCCCTCCTGTGGTCGTCGCCGGCGCCCGCTGTCCTCTGCCGCCGCACGCCATCGTTTCCGTCAGTTTCGTCAGAGAAACGAGTACAGAGCCCCCTTCTTCTTAAAACTTGTTAAAACAAAACCTTTTCTAAACCTAACACTAATCACCTAGCTAACCTACTGGCTACCCGAGCGAACCGTGCGTACTGTGAGCTCGCGCGTTCGATTCCTGGCAGTGGAGAAAAGGCCACCTTTTTCTTCTTTTCGCCGCGCTGACAGGGCGGGCCCACCGGTCAGTGACCGTGGCGCCCGCAGCGTTCAGTCAGCGCGTGGTCAGCGCCACGCTGTCGCCCGGGCCCGCGAGCCAGCCCCTCTGGCCAGCCACACGCTCGGTGAGAAAAGTCCGGAGCGAGGAAAGTTTGCACCGAAGCCCCTGCGTTTCTGTTTTTGCACCAGAGGACCTCCTTTGCTAAAGTTCTATCACAGATAGGTCCTGAAAACTTCAGAGAACACCCCTAGGTTTATAAATGCAATAACTTTAAATCTATAAACTCAAATAAAATAAACTTTATATGCTTTTATATCAGAAAAATGCAATAAAAATTAATATAATATTCTTATGTCATTTTGCATCATTTATTTTAAATGCTTAGTTTAAATTAACAAATGCAATTAATTAATTAAATATGGAGTATGAGGGGTAATAATTATATAATGCCTAATTTCATTTAATATGCTCATCCCTTTTATACCATATCTTGCCATGCTAATAAATATTTAATTTGAGTTAAAAATAAATCAATTGCAATTAATTCCTAAATGTGGAATGTGTTGGGCAATTAAGTAATTAATGTCTTTTCCATTTTAAATTAATTGGATCACCACTTCTGCTATATTAAGTAACCTTTAAATTGTTGGCTACACAAATAACTTGCACCCTAATCTTTTGCCGGGATTTCATCCCCACTTTAATATGACCTAATCATCTCATACCATGTCGCATCATCATTTGTTTGCGCATTTCTCTGTATTGATTATTGTTTCCTATTGTCTGTGTTTGGCTCTCTTTGGGTAGACGACGACGTGTCTGCTGCGAGTACCTACGACACTGAGGTTCCAGCTATCGTGCCAGGCTACGAGCTGCCAGGCAAGCTTTTGCTAACCGGTTACACGATTGTAGGGTTTTCATTCCTGCCTTTTGTTCTATGCTGTCCTAGTTATCGATTCTTGAATTGCGATCCCATCACATGTTTATCCTGCAGCCTATACAGCTATATCCCCACAACCCATAACCCCTTGCATGTTTATCTGTTGGCCTTTGCGAGTCGTAGTGCATGCTTAGGATTGGTTGAGCGAGTCGTTCCTTTTTCTTTATCTCATATGACTAGTATGATATATTGTTCTACTATAATAAACTGTTGTCTTATTTTGGGGTTCTCTAATTAAAAGATAAGGCACCAGGCGGAAGGCCTTGCGAGGTGCTTTGTTCTGCTCAGTGTCGACCTAGGAACTGAGATTTTGTCCTCGGATCCAATTTTGAGCGCACTAACCAGTTGTGGGTGGCCCAATGGAGCCCCCCTCGACTTTGAACGGATCCGCAGCTCGTCCATGTGCCGCAAGTAGTTCGGGTTTTCCATTCGCTCATATGCATGTGCATGATGATGATGTTCGATGAGAGGTTACTTGATACGGGGGGTCATACAGGGGTGGTACGTCGCGTAGCGGACAGTTCCTACTGTGGTTTGAGCCGCATGGTGGTGTAGTCACAAACTAATGAGTCCGCAATTGAGATTCGGCCGGACTCCTGACGCGGGTAACAACTCATATGGGTGGCACTTGGACTTGCTGTAGTGAAGGAATGAGTCGTGTTGAGAGGCCCTAACGGGTTGATCATGCGAGTATGGGTACTGTAGTGCACCCCTGCAGGGTATAATCTTATCGATGAGCCGTGTCCACGGTTATGGACGATTTTGGTGATGATGCTGGCTAGCAAGATCTAGACAACTTACACCTAATCATTGGTAATTAATGTGACTAGTAATATAGCATTACTTACATCCTAAATGGTAACTAAAATTGTTAAGTGTGAGTTTTCCCGGATTGCTTCCTCATACTTGGTTGAGGGGGTTAATTCGAGAATGGGTTATGACTGGTGTCAGTTGTAGGTGGATACTTAAACGCTCTCTTATCCCTCTCTAATTACACGGAAATTTTAGCGTGTCTCTTTAGTTTGCTAGTGCTGCTGCCGCCAAGTACACCTACCCCCATATTTTGGGAATCTTACAGTTTTGTAACCTGTTAGCTTAAGTTTGTTCGATACGCTTCGGTGTATTGACCCGTTCGCGGGCTGTGGTTTTTCTACAGTTGAGGATCCTTCGCTCGACCAGTTGGGTGGATACTACGTGGAGTTCGACGACGAGAGCTACGACGAGTAGTTAGAGTTCCCCTGGGCTACTTCCTGGTGGACTGCGTGGATGGGCCTTCTTTTCCGTTTCGGTCTTGAGCCCTTTGCTTCTTGTCTGTACTCAGACCGGTTTGTTTCCGCTGCTTGATGTAATGTTGGGACATGTGTCCTCTGATTGGTGCCATTTGATATATTTTGCTCAGTGAGAGCTTTTGGATATTATTTCCTTTCTTTGTGTCTTAGGTTTATTCTGTGGTTTCGACTTGTTAAAAATCCGACTCGTATACCATGTGTGTATGGTTGAAGTATACGAGTTGGAAGACTTTTTGGGTTCTTGCGTGCACAATCTGGAAACGTATGTGACGTTGGGGTCGCCAAGAACTGTTGGCTGATGATCCATTCCGAGCATGGCCTGATGGTTTTCCTGGGAGTGGTAACCCCAGTATGTTCTTATTTGTGTGGCCCAACCGATACGTTTCGTTTGTGTAGCTTGAATTCAGGGTCTGACATTCGGTAGGCGCGATCTCCGCGGGTGCGGCAGATGCGATGGTTGTCGATGTAGGTGACGTCGTCGCGCGTAGCGCGGTAGCCGTAGACCTGAGTATACCACGACTATCGACGCAGCAGAATATGGAGCCGAAGGTGATGTGTATACCTTTATCCAGATCGGCGTACACCGACTGGTGAGCTAGCGAGTGGATGACGTACTCGAAGGAGCCGAATCGGATCGATTCCCTGACGGCGGACGCGCCGATCTTCATTGCGGATGGAGCCGAAGCGACCATGATTGTAACGCCCCAAAATTTTAGACCGAATTTAAAATTTATTTTGACGGCAGAAAACTTTTCTATTTCGGATAAATGTTTCTAAAGTCTTTCGAAACAAGTGGACTTAGAGTTTTCTCTCGCTTATCTACCGGAGGACCCCCCTGTCTTTTTTGAAGACCCGCCCAAAAATATTCCATACTCCAATCCCGGATTTTTCAATTTCGGAGTTAACTGTCGAATGTCGTTCCCGCCTCAATTTATTCTGTCAACCTAGGAGTCTCGGAAAATTCTCATCTTTTGGGAGGATGCATATTTTTGCATTTACTACACTTCTTTAGTTGAACCCGAACCCATTTGAGCAAGTCTTGACCCACTTCCTTTGTAAGCCACACACCGATGTCGGTACGCGGCTTAGCGTATATTTGCAAAACCTTTTTCCACACCTCCAAATGATCTCAAACTCCATAGACACTCTCCATAAACCCAGAGTACCCTGTGGTATTTATTTGGGATTTTTCTGAGTTCAGTGAAACCTCTGTCGTTTCGTCGAACACCTTCCGTGCGTGGAGTTTTTGAAAAACTTTGTTCTGCCAAGTACATCGTTCGAGGGTGAGACCAGTGCAGTGGCGTAGGTCTTCTCCTTAGCAAGCCATAGGTACCCTTGTTTTCGCATTTTGAGCTCCGAGTCTCCGGGAATGCGACGATGCCGCTCGTGTCCCACCGGGACGTTCGGGACGCACACATCGACATTACCCTAAATCCCACCTAGCACCGAATCCCACCTAATCCCTCTCCCTAAGCAGTCCCTTTACTCCCCCACAGACACCCAACCTCCTCCCCTCGTTCCTATCTCCTCACTGTGGCTAGAAGACGTCATGGATGTAACGCCCCGGGTTTTATCCCCAATTAGTTTTTGTTGTTTTTCTTTTGTGCATCATCATGTCATCATTTCATCATGCATTTGTCACTTCTTTTATTGCATTTAAATTTGAATCTCACCCTTAAAATACAAATTCCACTTTTAAATCTAATTGCAAGGCAAATTAATTTAAATGTGATATTTAAATTCTTTTCAAATATTCAAACTAATATATTAAATTGTATATCTTTGAAACTATTTAATTTTGCTAAATGTTTCTATCTCCCTTCTTTTTCTATTTTGCTTAAAATCACAAAAAAACAGTAAAGAATAAAAAGAAAAGAAATGGAAAAAAAATAAAACAGAGGGAGAAGAGGCCTTACCTGGCCGAAGCCCACTTGGGCCATCTAGCCTTGGCCCAGCCCACTCCCCCATCTCCTTCTTCGTACGGAGACAGAGGGAGAGCTCGCTTTACAGCGAGGCAACCATGGCCATGGCCCCCATTGCCTCCCGTGCTCCCCCTCCTACTTTAGCCTCCTCTCCCCCTCCTTCCGAAACCCTAGCCGCACTCCCTCACCGCGCCGCCGCCTTCCCTCTCTTTCCCTTCCTTTCCTCTCTGTTTCTTCCCCACAACCGAGACCCCCACCACCAACTCGCCGCAGCGCCGCCACTCCGGTGCCGTCGAAGACCATCAGAAGAGCCCCGAAGCTGTGCCTCGACATCCTATTCGTCATCCCCGAAGGAATCGGGCCGGGGCCTCCGGAATAGGACATGCTCGTCCATGTCTTCTCCACGGCCGGCGGGGCGCCGCCGCCAAATTCCTCCTCTCCGGCCTTCCCCGGCAAGCAAAACTCCACCGGCACCCTCACTGTGAGCTCTCGGTCTCCTTTCCCCTCTCCCCTGACTCCTTTTCCTTCCCTCGTAGTCGCCCTCGTCCACGCCTTCGTCTCTGGTTTCCGCCATGGCTGCCGAGCCGAGCCCAAGGTCGAGAAATTTGGGACTCATTCCTCCCCCCCCCCCGGCTCGGGTATCTCATCCACTGCACCGCAACCACCCCGCACTCGCAAGCCACGTCTAAACGCCGCCAAATCTAGGTCGTCGCCGGAGCTTTTTCCTCCGCCACGGCCACTGCTTGTTCCGGCGATTGCTGTTCGTGAGACAACATATCTGCTATTCCTGTTAAAAACAAAGTGAACCTTGTTATGTCAACAACACACTCCAAACCCCAGCGGCCAGCAGCGCCGAACTGTGCTCGCCGCGTCGATCTCTGCTATTCCTGTTAAAAACAAAGTGAACCTTGTTATGTCAACAACACACTCCAAACCCCAGCGGCCAGCAGCGCCGAACTGTGCTCGCCGCGTCGTGAGATCGACTCCCCGTGGGCCTGTGGAATAAAAGCCCTATTTTTGCTCCCCCACTGACACGCGGGCCCCACCGGTCAGTGACCGCGGGAACCCACAGCGCCAAGTCAGCACCCACACATGCTAGCGTGGCGCCTGGCCCACCTGGCAGTCTCTCGGGCTAGCTCGGCCTCGGTTAGAAAAGACCAGGGGCTGTTCTGCGCCTGTAATCTTACCCCGAGCCCCCTGTTTCTCTGCTTTTCACACAGAAGCACTCACTGTTAAGTTTTCTATCACCAACAGGTCCCTGCCATATTTCAGAAACACCCCTAGTCTTGTTTTCTTAATAAATTTAATTCTATAACTCCAAATTAAATAATCTTTATATGTTTCTATATCAGAAAAATGCAAGGAACATTAATATGACATTCTTATGCCATTTTGCATATTTTATTTTAATTGCTTAGTATAATTTATTTGTTGCACCTATATAATTAAATATGGAATGTGTTGGGCTTTACTTAATAATTGCCCTATTCCATTTAATTTAATTACATCACCCATGCCATGTGTTGTCATGTTAACCAACATTTAATATTGCTGGTAAATAAATAACTTGCACCTAAATATTAATTGCCGGTGTTGCTTTCCCGCTTAATTTGGATTACCTGCATTGTATTGCATCTTGCCATGCCATGCATCATTCTCGTATGATCATGCTGAATCTTTTGCCGTAGTTGTAAAATGCATCTTTTGCGCTTCCAGTGTTTGTTGCTTCTTCGCGGATAAGACGTTGAGATGTGTGAGCAACGACAAGATCTGCTTCCATGCGGGATTCCTGGCAAGCAAAGTTTGCTTGTTTACCTATACATTGTCTTTCATTCCTGCCGTTGATCTCTGCTACCCTAGTATTCGATTCTTTATCGCGATCCCATCACATGTTTATCCTACAGCCCATACAGCTTTATCCCCACATCCTAATACCTGTTGCATGTTTATCTGTTGGCCTTGCAAGTCGTAGCGCATGCTTAGAGTTGTTTGTGCGAGTCGTCTGTATGTCTTATTTTATTTCACCTGCTTAGCATGATAGGTTATTCTACCTTAATAAAATGTTGTCTTATATTGGGGTATTATAATTAAAAGATGAGGCACCGGCGGAAGGCCTTGCGAGGTGCTTTGTTCTGCTAAGTGTCGACCTAGGAACTCAGTTCTTGTCCTCGGATCCAATTTTGAGCGCACTAACCGCTTGTGGGAGGCCCTATGGAGCCCCCCGTGGCTTCGATCTAATTCGCTTCTTATCCAGGGCGCCGCAAGTAGTTCGGGCTTTCCATTTGATGCATGCATATGGTTACCTAACGATCTCATGATGATGGAGTAGTCGATTCTCATATAGGGTGGTACGTTCTTAGAGTGCTATGAAGGTCGTATCCCGCGGGCACTGGACCTGATTAGCCGTGCACACAATCATGCGGTTCCCTGGATGGGTCGTAGAGAAGAGATTTACCGTGTTGAGATGCCCTAGCTTCTGGCTTTGCTTTTGGGGTTGATCGAACGAGTACGAGTCCAGTAGTGCACCCCTGTAGGATATAATCTTATCGATGAGACGTGTCCACGGTTATGAACGACTTGGTGATGATGCTGGCTAACAAGATCATAGACAACTTACACCTAATCATTGTTAATTAACCTGACTAGTAATATAGAATTACTTTCACAATAACTGGTAACTAAAATTGTTCAACGTGTGAGTATTACCGAATTGCTTCCTCATACTTGGTTGAGGGGGTTAATCTGAGAATGGGTTATGTTTGGTGTTAGTTGTAGATGGTTACTTTATGCGCTCTCTTATCCCTTTCTGATTAGACGGAAGTTGTAGCGTGTCTCTTTAGGTTGCTAGTGCTGCTGCCGCTAAGTCCACCTCCCCTATATTTTGGGAGATGGTGTAGAAAGTAGGCAAGTCGGTTTTGCTTGCCAGGGAGTGCCCTGACCCTCTTTTGGGATGTGCTTTATGTGCAGTGAACAGGTTTGAAGTCTGACGACGTTAGCTTGGGAATCCCTCCGGCTTGGCTGGGCAGGGATATGGCGCCATTGCTTATCTTCAAGACTCTTAGTCCAATTTGCATCTTATCCGTAGCCGGATACTATTTTGCTTCCGCTGTCATTTGTATCTTTGTATTGTATCATTTGTATCTTGACTCGTTCGAGTCGTTGTTGTATGATATCTTCTGTTGTATTTGTGGATGTATCGGAACTGTTGTAATGTTATCACAATTCCACCCACATAATGCGCATGTTTCGGCGTGCACATTATGTCTGGTGGGCGACCTAAAATCGTTATTATACGGATTTCGGCGGGATCGCTTAAATCTACATAGTACCGATTTTCGCGCGTCACAATAGATGACCTCAAGGTCATCAATGGCCTCACCTACCTCTCCTCTCCTCTCCTCTATTTAATCCCTCATCCAAGCCACCAACGAAACCCTAGCCTTTTTCCCCACTCTTCTCTCCCCTGCCCTCTCCATTCGGTGCACGAGGGCAGGAAGTCTCCTCAGCTTTCTACACCAAAATCTGGCCACCATGGCCGGAGCTCCTCGAGCTCGGGCGCGGGCGCAGGAGGCCGTCCCCGCCCCTGCCCTGCCTCCCCCGGCCGCGGTACGCCGCCTCCGTCCGGTCCCCGCCACCGGCGAGCCCTCCCGGCGTCGTCCTCGGCCATTCCCGGCCATCCCGTGACGTCCCCGTTCGGACCGAGGAAGAAGACGACCTGCTCGTCCTCTGGTTCTTCTTCTCTTTTTTCTGGGTCCGAAGCGTTTTTCAGCCCAGCAGGAGGCAACAGCCAGCGCGGCCTGCCGACGGCCCAGCCAGCGCAGCGCGCGTGCGGCGCGCAGTGCGCGACCGCGGCCCGTCTCCGGCCCAGCTCGCGCGGCCGGCGGCCCGTGCAGTTTTTTTCGCGCGTCTGTTTTTTTTTCTCTGCTGGGCAGATTTTCAAACGCTTATATCTTTTGAACCGTAGCTCCGTTTTGAGTGATTCAAATTTCTAAATCTTTGTCTCGACGAGATCTACCCGTTGGTACCAGTTTTGTTTCATTTGAAAACATATTATTTTGCAATCATTTTCAAACGCGTTGTCTGTCGTTCCGCGGTTTGTTTGTTTTTCGAGTTTCCGACGCGCGACGACGCCGAGACTTTTCGGAGCATTTGGAACTGTCTTCTAAGGCAAGCTAACCCCTTGCTATGATCTGTCCCGCAATGTTTGTTTGTCTATTTTCTATTGCCAAGACGTGTCTTTATACTTGTTTGTGTGCTGCTATATCTATGCCTAACTCGCTGACTATTTAACTCGCTAACTTATTTACATTGTGTTATTTATTATGTGCTAACCCCACCATTCTTGAGACATTGGACTGGGGGTACCGCCGCCGTCGATGGAATGGTGGATAATAACGACCAACTAAAGACGACATGTGGCAATTCCGGCACACCCGCCGCGAATACCCGGTCGGATAAATTGTTTTGATTGTTTTCTTGTTTGTGGATATTATCACTGTTAATAACCCACTAAAGACGACACGTGGCAATTCCGGCACACCCGCCACGAATACCCGGTCGGATCAATTGTTTTTGGTTGTTTCTGTTCGTGGATATTATTACTGTTAATAACGCACTAAAGACGACACGTGGAAATTCCGGCACACCCGCCGCGAATACCCGGTCGGTTCAATTGACTTGAGTGTTTCTTGTTTGTGGTATGTATATATGTGAATGTTGTGCTTATTAAAATTGACTGTTATCATCCTAACCCTGTTTTATTGCTGCATTGGAGATGTTGGTTTTACAATCATTGTGGTGGAAACATCTTTGGAAAGATCTTGAGAAACTTGACTAATAAATTAATCACCTCCCTCGACTAGATTGAGTCATCGGTGCCATTCACCAAACCTTTTAGCTCAGTCACGCGTCGTCGGAATGGGTAGACCCAACTTAGTAGCATTATCGAGATTCCCCTTTGATGTCACCCCTTGGTGAGTCTAGTCGGTTACCTGTGTGGTCGGGGCTAGTCTTGTGATGGTTCCGGAGCTTGGCGTCGCTCATTGGTTGGGGACGTGCCGGAATTGTAGTTCAGCCTATGGCAAGGCCCTAGGGCATGTCGGTAACTATACATGGGGCGTCTTGATTTTGTGGAGCGTTGGGGAGTGTGGACTTTTCCGACGGGATCTGTCAGCACTCCAGCGTGTGTATTGTTGCAACCTCTCGAGAGTGTCAATCTAGAAACTAGCCTAGTCCTAAGGTCACGGGACACGTTTGGATCGAGTCACACTTAGAGTCGGTCTTGTCACGGGGAAAACTTTTGCAAATGAATTTGAAAGAAGTTACTGAAACAGGTTGCTGAAACAGTTAGTGAGACTCGTGGAGTCTATGTGTTGCGCCAGAATTGGCGAGAGGCCGGAGTGCCAAGAATTGTGATCTTACCCATGTGAACGATACATCTTATTTTCTGAGTATATGCCATGCGATATTCTGAACATATGACATGCTATATTCTGAGCTACGCCATGCTACCATATTATGCCATGCTTCACGTTGGTTTGGTCATGTTTTAGACTGTTATCTAATGAATAACTTGTCACATGATTGTTTGCTGCATGATTGTTGGATTATTTGTAGCAAGGGACTACCTCTTGCTGAGTGCATATTTAATGTACTCACGGGCCTCAATGTGGCCAGATATCGGCGAGGATTCATCTTCCACCCTAGCAAGGAGATGGAGCAAGAGCGTGCGTGCTAGGAATCCGTAGTCCAGCCAGATGCCTGTGGAATGGAGTCGCTCCAAGCCGTTGCCTCAATATCTTCTTCCGCTGCCAGTTAAACTCTGACCTGTGCCATGCTTGGCTCGATATTTTGTCGTGCCTTAATGGCCTTGTAAACCTCTTTTTGTAGCACGTATGTGCCTGTTGTGTAATGATATCCTATATGTCACATTGTCGCGACGTGCGGCCAGATATCTTGGGCTGGCGCACGGGACGACCGCCTCGCTGGCAAGTTGTGCCAGGGAGGGGTGTTACAATGATCCTAGCACTTGTTTGACTTCCCACAGACATCGCCAATTGACGAGGTGTTAACTCGACAAGTCCCAGGGTTGTGCACCCCGGGTTGATTGATGGGGAGAGAGATGAGTGCAAGGCGGTCACGACGGCTGACAAGCAAGGATTTACCCAGGTTCAGGCTCCCGGAGGATAACACCCTACTCCTGCTTGTCTGGTTATTGATGCGAGTTGTGGTTACAATGGCGAGATTGCGATCTCGCTAGGGTTTGTCCCGTAGCTATGAGCGTGTCCCTGGGACGAGGAACCCTCTTGTCTTTATAGGCAGGCAGGTCTCGGGTGGTTGGTGCCGATGACAACTACAGATATGGCAGATTATGCTTCCTAACCGACTTGGACTAGGTTACATGGTACCCCGCGTGGGCCTCCTGTGGGCCTTTCTATCCTTGGCGCGGCCCAGGTAACCTTATCGTGGGCTACCCGCAAGGCAGCCCCACGTCAAGAATAATGGCGGGAAAAGGGGGAGAAAAGGCGGGGAAACTATATGTGGCGCACGAGTTCCATATGCGCCACAGAAAGTTAACATCCTGTGACACACCAGCTCCATGCGCCACAGAATGTCAACTTCTTGTGACGCATGGTACAGGGTGCGCCACAGAATGTCAACTATGACACATTTGCTTTGTGCGCCATAGAATATGCCTCGGGTTTTTGAAATTAGACCAATCTGGCAGGGGCCACCATATTTCTGTGGCGCATATTTCCTAGTCGCCACGAAAATGACTTTTTCAGTGTGACACATATTTATTTTGTGCGCCACATATATTTGTGGCGCACTTGTGTGGTTCATGGGCTGCTGGTGCGCCACAAAGGGTAAGCCCACCTATATGCCTTTTTCCACTAGTGCTACTCGGATGAATTTTGAAAACAAATCAAATATGTGCGATGAATTTAGCGAAATTGGTTTGAAAGTCCAAACATAAGCAAGAATTGAGCCATTGTTAGAGAAATGTGCATATTTTCATGTTTGCCATGAATCAAAACACACTTGTTTACACATAGGAAAAGATACGGTGTAAAAGACAACAAAGGTTAAGGTGAGGGCAACTTGAGAAGCGTGATTTTTGTATCCCACGGATCTAGTTTGAGCTTTGAGGTAGATGCAACCAAGCAACTCCATGAAATGTCTACAATGCTGTTTACAGGTTAGTCTCTGAAAAACTGTAATGTAACTTTCCAGCTCGTGTTTTTTTTTCAAAATTTCGTGTTTAGTGCTATGATTTTTGCTACTTTAGAGCACCGACGGGTGAAAATCCAAGTTCCACGACCCACCCGGACAAGAAGCACCACCGTACGATGTGCCCCGGCGACGTCGCCAAGCCGCCTCGCCGGCGAAACCCGTCTGCCGAGTGATGCACCAAACCATCAAAAACCTCCGCTTCGGCGTCGACGTACGTATCGGACCCGCCTGAAAACCCGTCTGCCCGAGAAGCGCTCCGTCATCTGGGCTCGTCGCACCGGCCAGTCCGTGTCGTGCCGCCCGAGGTGGTAGCTCACATGGAAAGGCTCCACGCGTTGCGCCACCGGAGTGTCCCACTCGGCGACCACGTACAGCACCTGCTCTGGCAACGCCGCCAGCGCCTGCGGCGCGTGGCCGTACCCGGCGGCCATCCAGGGCGCCTGCTCGTGCCGTGTCGGCTGGTCACATCAGTGCGCGTCCCATGCCGGGCGGTGGCGGTCGTCAAAACCATGCGCCATGCCCTGAGCCTGCAACCTGTGGAAGCTCCCGAACGCCGCGGCGGAGGCGAAGCGGTAGTGCGGCGGCAGGAGGTCGACGTAGGTGTCGGGGGGCTGCCCCCGGGTAGGGCAGATCCCGGCAGATCAGTAGTATGGCAACAGTAATTGACCTTTGGGGCAGAGCAAGGGTCATCCTATGGTGCACCGAATGGGCAACTTAACCTTTCGAATGTGGTTGGGCCCAAGGTGTCTCTTGGTGGGCGCAAGGGTCATCCCTGAAAACTATAAATAGCCCCCCCAGGCCTTCAGGGCAGCATAAGCACCAGCAGATGGTTCCTCTAAAAACTAGCTTCTCGAAGATGTCCTTGGTAATAGTCTAAGACATTTTCGGGAGGCTAGGCCTAGAAGTACTCATCCTAAGTGGTAGTCCGGAGCAGGGGTGTAACTCGGACGCAACCGGGAAGGATCTTGGACTTCTTGGTATGTCGGAGTCCCCCGGTAAGATCCCGGATAGAGGAGAACACGGATAATCCGGATAGGCTCCCCGGAAAGATACTAATCGACTTACCTGTCTCGGTTCTGGCCAGTTGACTTTGATGTGCAGGAAGGACATGCCGAACTGAACAAGGAGACCAGCATGAGGGCATGTCCGTCGGAAGTCAGAGGTCTGGCGCAGACTTTCCGCCTGACACGGGGGGAAGTCCCATTCCTCCTGGCACGGAAGCACGGTCACCTCCCGCCTGACACAGGAGCATGTCAGACGATACGATGACGCTACGACAAGATCGGACATGCCTAGCCCGGCAATCCGAAAAAGGCTACTAAGGCATGGGCGAAGACATGTCTTGTCTCTGACAAGAGGACAATGATGATCCAGAACGGCGCCTGCAGTCCTTGCCGGAATGATGACAACATGGCTATACCGGGTAGCTCGGCGGCTAGGTCGCACTAGCCGGTGTTGACATAACCGTTAGGCCTGTCCGGTGGGGCCATGCCGGATTAGGGTTTTCGGCCCTCCCGTCCGGAACTCTATAAAATGCGTCATAACTACTTCGGTGGGAGCATGAACAACTTGAGTGCCAAAACTATAGTCTCATTTACTCATATAGCAGTTACTCCCTCCTTCTTTCTACCTCATCTAGTTCATCACCTAAAAAGCTCAAGGAGCATGTTGTAAATCTTGTGTCATACTTATATTGAGAGGAAAGACGGGAGTGGGGGTCTTACCTCCTCACGAGGGCCCCGAACCTGGATACGTCGGGTGTGTGACTTTACCTTCGTGCATTTGTGTGTGTTTGCTAGATCTTTGAGCGTTCTTCGGTCACACAATATGTTCCGAAGTCTCCTACAGTGTGAGCTCTCTAACTCGCTAGCCCTCCCCGAATCCACCAGCGTCCGTCGACACCACACATTAGCCATCCTATGATATCTGCCGTGACATCACCATAACAATAGACGAGCGCTATCTTCCCTGACGTCCGCGCACTCGGTCACGTCGAGTTCCACGAAGAGCTGCAGCTTCTCGCCTGCGGCGCCGTCCACGTAGAGGAAGACGACCTGCGCGCGCGGCCAATGCCACGGCTCCGGGAACGCAAACGCGAACGTCGTGGCACTCGGCGACGTCGCCAACGACTTGACGGAACAGCTGGCCGCTCTCCGGGCGAGCAGCGTCGCTGCCAGCGGCTGGAACGGCACGAATCGCTTGGCGCGGCCGCCGCTCTCGACGAGCCTCGTGAAATCGCCGACGCCTTCGGCCAGCCTCTCGAACCGCCGCACGGCGTCCATGCTCAGCCGGTCGCCGCCACCGAAGTCAAACACATTTCTGCTCGCCCGAGCGACGCGCATCGGCAGCCACCGGCGGCACGCGTCCTCCTCCTCGGCAGCGACGCGGTACTTGTGGGTCCAGAGGATGCGCTCGCCCTCCTCGGCGGCGCGCCTGAGCTTGTCGCGCCACCGGACGAGCGGCCGGTTGGTGATGTGCCAGTCGTCGGCCTCCTCCATTGCTGCCTGAATCCTGAGCAGGGCCAGCTCCATCCTCTCCTCATTCTCTCTGTCGCTGTCCTCCTCGCGTCGGCCGATGAGGTACGACCATATCCTGCTCACGGCCTCTCCAACGACCGCCGAGCCGACGACCTCACTCACGGAGAGTTCCGGCATACTTTGATTTGTCGAAGAATTCCAGTCGGTTGCTAATATATAATGATCGTCCGAATTGTGAAACAATGAAAGCATGTGCATTGAATAAAAAGATGTTCGCGGTACTGAAACAAAGGCCGGACCTGTAGACTGAACATGGAGACTAGCTAGACTTCAGAGTTTGCTAAAAACACAGTTTCATGTTCTTAAATAATGCCAAAATATATTGTCTGATAATACTTTTTATAAGACAGTGTGATTCTACACGTATCCATTAATGCATGCATGTATAATTGTTTACCAATATGATGTAGTTTGACCTAATTGCATGTAGCAGCCAAACCATTTTTTGACGAGTCTATGAGCCAAAATTGTACGCTTTCCTTAGGAGTTGTCTTCTCCAATTTTAGACAAGTGATCAGTCCCAACTCCCAACTAACTAAGGTATGGCAAGCATATTTTTTTATGGCCAGTTTCAAGTTTCAACTTTCAGAACTTTCAACTGTGCCGGTGCCATCTGCAAACCGGGGACGTAGAAGTGTGTAACCGTGTAGGTTTGACCTGTCTACTCATCGGAACTCCTGGGCCGTCACTCAGCGTCTCAACTAGCAGATACCGCATTCCGTCAGCACGCAAAACCGCGATACAGGACGCGGAAAATGGCTTTACGCGTCCATTCTGGCGTAGACAAAAAGGGACCAGTAAAACGCAATGTTTTGGTAGTAAAATCTCAACAAAGTGTATGTATGTAATAAAATTATTATAGAAATATAAACTAAAATTCTACATTACAAGAATGGTTCAAATTCTAAGAATGGCTAATAAAATTACAACGATTATCCGGAATGGAAAAAATGGTTCAAATTACACATCAATCAAATCAAATAGATGAACACATAAATCTCTACTGCCCATGCAACCATATGTGCTCAATAAGATCATGTTGTAGATTCGTGTACCCAATTGCGTCCTCTATATGACGGTAGGACTCTAGGAAAGGTTGAATACGGTCAGAGTTTCTAGCTGGTTTCACACGGCTACCAACATTATCATAGCATTCTTATAAGTTGTTATGGATAGTTTTCTATCTTGTGATCTATCGACTGGTAGATATAACTAGACAATATTGCGCGGCGACATGCCCCCGTGGGTATATGGCACACATTACATTTACTGTTGAAAGATTTGATGCTATGTAAATATCATTAAAGCTCAAAAAAACAATATAATATTCTCCAATACGACATGGAAGGTATTTGAGGTACTTTTAAAGATCACAAAGACAACATAATTACCTTGTGAAAAGAATATCAAAGTAATCCAATCCTAAATCGGATTGTAGACACCTTATAATCACAAAAGAAAAAGATCCTAGTTGCCTTACATTTATTTGGCAGTCTTTCTGTTCCTATCAACGCAAGACGCTTTTTTCAGTTGCCGCAGCACGCTCATTACATGCTCATCCCGAGCTGCATTTGTACTGCAAAAACTACAATGGAAGAAAAAACTCCAAGAGAGTATGAAGCGTGATCTCCAACATATCTTGCAAGAGCTTCTGAGTATTGGAGTATCACGTCATTCGTTTCTTCTTGATAGTACCATTAAAGGAATGGTACACGAAAGCAACCAACATTGCTAGATGGCTGCTCTACACATGATAACCAAGTTAAAATATGAGAATGCAGAAGACATAAATCATTTTTTTTAGATGTATCAACCAGAATTTCATTGAAAGAAATAACTAAGAATAGTTCTTGCAAGCAGAAAGAAGAATGTGCAAGGCAATCTTCTCCAAAGGCTTAAGCTAAGATTCTAAGGATCTAATTTGTCCTTGAAGAGCGAAGATCATATAATTTACCTAAAAAGTAATTTCGAGCTACACTGAGATGAATAAATAAATATTCTACCACTTCACATAACCAAAACATTATAATACTCCGAAGAAAAGAATTGACCAAGGCATTATAATACTTTGAATAAAAGAATTGCTTATCACATCAGAAGTATGTACACCAAAGATAATGAGACTTGTGTTCCGCCTTTGTTCATCATGAAGGATATTGACCAACCGTGCAACTCCCTCGCCACTCATATGTCCACAAAAGTTAATCTGTCATGTACACAGAAAATGCATAAATAAATGTAAATTAATGTAATATGGAAAGAGAAGTGGTGATTGTCATATAATTAGAACCAAGCACAGAGAATATGAGTTGGACTGCATGAATGCAAATCAGTGCAACATTGTCAAATAACGGTCGCCTAGGATTTCTGAACTAAATATATGATCAGTGCACATTGTGAAATAACGGTCGCCTAAGATTTCTGAACTAAATACATGATCTATCATTGATATATGACCGTCCAAAGAAAAAACATTAGACAAATGTAAACCAAGTGAGAGCTAAGATAGATCATTTCAATTAGAGAAGGACTATGTTATAAAAGATTTAATCAAGAGTTTGAACAGTGATTAAAAAATCGCTATCGACAACCATATGCAAAAAATACGACATAATATAAACCATCATCCATAAAAATGACCAAAACCTGGATGCACACCCTTATTTTCATGTATCCTCCAATCCAGCAGTCATAAAAGAATAACTGTTCCTAGCTCGAAACAATGCATAATTATATGTACAAATGAATCATCTGCATTCCAACACGTATGGAATATGCATCGTCCATAAAAAATGACCAAAACCTGGATCCACCGGTCATAAAAGAATAACTGTGCCTAGCTAGAAACAATGGATAATTGTCTGTACAATGAATGATCTGCATTACAACATGATACTTTTATGGAATATGAGTAGCTTGACATTCAGGTAATGGAAAATTTTAGGGCTAATGAGACTCAACAACCAACAAAATGCTCTGTAATCAGATAATGCCGTGAAGATACACAGATACTTTAACACCAAATAGAGAGAAAGACGAAATCGTTGTGGACACTAACATTTACTGTCTGCTACAGCCTGTTCTTCAAAACACTTTGTGCAAAGTAAATTTCAATTACTTGATGTTACATTTGTCATGAGGTCACCAAGGAAAGCTACAGAAGCATCTACGGAGGAGAGGATGTCGCTCGATCTCAAGTTGATAGAAAAATCAAGAGGCGCCAGTAAAGATTAGTTCAGCAGGAGGCCTGTAGGTTCCGGTGGCTACAAACCAGAAGGAATACCGGAAGATGATGCTGCCTCATCCTCAATGAATCTTCTGGCCGGCGGCGGCCATATGGAGAGTGGAATTTCCCAGAACACCGACGCAGTGCTGCTCCTGGACCACCAGATCTGGGTATAGATAAGGGATAGAATGTGAGAGTGAGTAAAGGGACCATCTAGAGGGATGATTTCACCTGGGTCGAGGAAAAAACACATGCAACTTGCAAGCGCGACGAACAGCGCGAATCAATCCTTGGGCACGGCTGCCCCTGTCCAGCTCCAGCCGCTCCACGCACGCGGCGGCGACGATTCCGGTGCTTCTCGCCTGTCCCAGAAAGAGATCTTCGGCGAGTACGGAGAGGGCGCAGCGGTGGAGGTGGCTGTGGCCATCGATCTTAGAGGGGAGGAGCGTAGCGGCGAGGCCGGGCGGCGGCGGCGGTGCAGCTACCTCGAGGGCGCGCATGAGTGAAAGGATCGGTATGACACCTAGAGGGGTGGGTGAATAGGTGCTAATTCAAATTTTAGTTCTTTTTCAAATTAGGCTTAACACGAAAGGTAAATTCTCTAGATATGCAACTACGGTGAATTTACCTACATGACAAGCTAGCAACTAAGCAAGATATAATAATAAAGACGATAAACAAGGATAGAAGTAACCGAAGTGAAAGCACGAGACGACAAGGATTTATTACCGAGTTCCTCCCTTAAATGGGAGTACGTCTCGTTGGAGAGGTGTGAACCAACACAATGGTTCAACGGCCACAAAGGCCTCACCCAAATCTCCGGTGAACCGCACCACAAATGTTTGGTCCACTTTGCACTATCGGAATCCTTCGAGGCGGAGTCCGGAGCCTTTACAACAACGATTCGGGGCACAACCCACAAAGGGCTTGGGGGCTCCCGAACAGCTACAATCTGTCACGAAGACAAGAAGGTAAGTACAACAATGGGCTAGGTTTTTCTAGTGGAAACCCTAGCAAGTGTTCCCTCAAGTGAATGAGGGGGAAATGAAGAACGTCTCGGTGAAGATGTAGATCGGGGCCTTTTCCTTCAATCCTCCAAAGATCGACGAGTTTGGTCGGAGGAATTGGGAGATCTAATGATTCTTGGCTTGCAACAATGGAGTTCCTCTTTTTCTGATCGAGCAAGCTAGCTGGAGGTAGGAGGATGGGTATTTATACCCCTCCAAAGATGTAGCCGTTGCAACAAATCATCAGGCCGGAAACTCCGGCCAGGGGCGGAAACTCCGGGCACTGGAGGCCGGAAACTCCGGACTATGCCAGGGGCTGAGCACCAGTTTCTCCAAACTTGGTTTGGACATCTTCGAGGTACCTGAGGCCGGAAACTTTGGCTAGGGGCGGAAACTCCGCCCTCCACCAGGGGCTGAGCAATTCTTCGGCAACAGAGGCTTGAGAAAGATTCCGGTCCTCAGGTACCGGAAACTTCAGGCAGGGGCAGAAACTCCGGCCCTCAGGACCAGAAACTCCGCCCCCCACCAGGGGATGAGCAACCTTTTTAGCACTGCCTCTTTTTCTCCTTTTTGGTGCTGATGCATCTGAAATGTTCCTAAATTATCCTGCATCACTTAACACAACTTAATTCATCCAACATGCTGTTAACTAACACACAAAACACAGAGATCATAAAAATGTCCTTTCAATCTCGCCCTTTTTGGTGTTAGATGCCAACACATGGATTTGCAGTAAAAGGAATTACACTAACATGTTTAGATAACTGAAAGAGCTCCCCTAGATGTGTGCATCAAAATCATTTGCTTTTGAATGCACATGCACACATATAAAGACAAGTTCCAACAACAATTAGCAAACATGATATGTAAACAATACATTTCACAAATAAGACATAACATAGTATGGGTTGAGTTTTAGAGATAAACCATAGCTTGTGCATAAAACTGAAGATATTAACCCATATGACCAAAGCAGAATTGAAGTCTCAACCACATAATATAAGAAATTCATATGTCTTACACACACATAGTTCATGACATAGAGAAGACAAATAAGTTCCAAATAACATAAAAGGACACAAGCGCAATAAAATGATAGAGGCACATGCTTGTGTCCAACCCATGCAAATCCCGGAGAGAACCTAGTAGAACAACTTCTCCCCCTTTGGCACCGAGAAACCAAAAAGGGAAAAGAGCATAACTAACGAGCCCATGAAGATCACTCGGTGTCTTCATCCATGTCGTCATCCCTGTAACATCCCAAAATATTAATATAATTATTAATGCAAAAATGTGGGCCAACAAAAACTTTTCTTATAAAAATTTGTGTATGTTTAATTCTTGAGTATTGTTGTTTGCCTTGCTTGCAAAATTGTTTAATTCTAGCTCTAATTAAAAGTTTGAAGAAAAGAAAACAAAGGAAACAAATTACAAAAAAACATAACACCATGTGACACATGTCACATTATTTTCCAAGGTAATAAATATGATTTTATTTTCAAACCAAAATCAAAGGAGTAATATTCTAAATACTCCTATTTGATTTCCACAAGTTTTCCCTCTTCAAAATATCCATCTCAAAAACTTAAATTCAAATTATGAGTCTTTCTTTAAAAATTCAAATCATCAAAAAGTGCTATGTGCCACTTGCATCCAATAGATTTAAATCATACCACAAAGTTTGATAAAAATAGGAGAAGCAAATTATGAAAATAAAACTCAAAAATGACACACTGTTCTGGTTCAAGCATTTCATCAAACACCTGTTGAGCACCACCCTGTTCTCCCCAAACCGAGCCAAATCCTTGGATGATTTGATCGAATTCGATCAAATTGATGCAAACTTAGGCCCCCACTCGATTTGCCTCACCCCTCCAACCTCACCGCACTCAAGAACGCGAGGAATTGGCCTCGGGAGCGCCGAGGAACCGCCGGAGACAGCAGCGGGCGCGCGCACGTCGCCATTGTCGGCACTGTGGCCGCGCAGGCGCCGCGCCGTGCTGGCCGCTCCGTGCCTCCCTCGCTCTCCCTCTCCTCCTGGCGCCCTCGCACAACAGCAGCACGCACCAGCAGCCACCGACCGCGCCGCGCCCGCGCCATGCCGTGCACGTCGTGCACCGCCCGAGCGCGCTCACGGCCGGCCCGCCCCGTCAAGCACGCGCAGCTCGCGCCACGCCTCCCCTCCTTGTCCAATCGGTCCCCCGAGCACCCCGCAACGTAGCCGCACCCCTCCACCGGCCTACGGCGAGCTCGCACGACCGCGGGTGCCCTCTGCACCGCGTCCACCGTGCGCCGCCCGGCCGCTATAAAATGCCCCCCGTGCCCCTCTTCTCCTCCACACCTCGCCACCACCTCTCCCCCTCACTCAGCACTCTCTCGAGTACCGCTAGGGAGCCCAGGCCAGGGCAGCAAGGCCTCAGGCCGCCGTGCCCTCCTCGAGCCGCCATGCCCGAGGTAGGCGACGACCACGGCCGGGCCGTGTTGCTCCTCCCCTTCGTCCCCCTCTGCCCCCAGCCTCTTCCCCATACGCCCCGCACTCACCCGCCCCTTTTTCCCCTCTGGATCGTGCACAGGATCGACGCGAGCGCCTCGCTGGATTTGGAGCACGGCCGAGGAAGAGGAGCAGCTCGCCGCCGTCGATTGGAGCCGCCCCAGCACGCGCCGCTCGTCCCTAGGCCTTCCCCGAGTCGCCGCCGTCGTTCTGCACCGCCCGCACGCCCTCCCGAGCCCCCTAGGTGAGCCCCCGTCCTCCTCGCCGTCGCCGGAGCCGCAGCGCCGCTCGGTTTTGGTCGCCGGCGACGCGCGCGGTCTGAGCCGTTGGATCTTGATCCAACGGTGGCGTACCGATTCGTTTTAAACGAATCCCGCGCGCGCTCGCTGAGTCTCTGTCCAGTAGGCCCCACCCGTCAGGGTTTTCAACATTATCCACTCCTGGTTTTTATTTCGAATTTAGATTTAATTAGAAATCAGTACTGAACTCAATTTTAGAAAACCCATAACTTTATATTTACAACTCCAAATGGAGCAAATCCAACTGTTATGGAAATCTTATGAAAACATATTTCCAACCCAATTGGTCTCACTCCATTTGGATATATAATAAAAATACACTATTTAAAATACCATAAATGGTTTAAATTCTAAACTAGTTTGTTTCTGATACTCTGTTAATCCAAATTAGTTGAAACTAATTTTATTAGGTCACATTTAACTATGGTTAGTCATACCTAAAAGGGTTTAATTTTTAGATGAATATAATTTAAAGAATAGCCAAAACCTTATTAATTGGCTTCTGGATTCAAAACAATGTGTAGGGAGTTTGTAACTCCAAATGACCCAAATCCAATTGTGACATCTTCTACACATCATTAGCTCTCTGTAGAATTTTAGTTTGTATTTTTGTGACAAACAGACCTCAAACTATGCAATTAAACATGTGCAACAAGTTTCTGCCCTAATTAAAATACAATGGGATAATGGTTAAATCAATTAAATTGAAACCACATAGTGTTGTTTGATATGTGGAATGATTAATTAGAACCTCTAAGAGTGTATTGCTATGATGATTGTTTGAATAGGCTAGTGATTGGTTGTATTGATTGCTTGTGTATTAGACGAGAACGTTGCCGGATATATCGAGGAGGAAGGATTTGTGGAACCTGAAGACCAAGACCAAGACCACTTTGTTGAGCAAGGCAAGCTACTCTCTGAGCTTGCACATAACTTATGCATGTAGATTTACAAATCATTTTCAAAAGCAAAGGTTTATAAAAACCCTTTTCAAAAGTATATAGAGATTATTTTGCCACCATATGTAGAAGTATATGTTAAAACTATAGGATGGAAAAACCAAGAATTGTTTATTCAAAACTCCTTTGAAACTTGTGTGGATATAAAGCACTATGATATGGTGTTGAAGTAAATGGAGAAAGGTGGTTTTTGAGAAAAGCACATTGTGTCATAGTACTTACGTCGATCAGCCGATACTCTGTGCGACCACATTTACCCACATATGGGAAAGGGCTTAGTCATATAGTTTGCTCTTATTAGTATGGGACACTGCATCAACGGAGATGACTCTGTTATGCATGAGGGAATGGTTTGACGACCTACCCCTGACCTGGGTCCTCGCTCAACATCTATGAATAGATAAGGAGGAGGATAGAAGGATGTCCCCTATACACCGCCAGATAAAACATGTGAGTCCTCACACTTAGATCCCGACGGGCTGGGTTAAGTGTCGATGGAAAAATATCATATGGGCAGGATCCTGTACTAGCATGAGCAAAGGAAAGACTAGGGTCGATGACTCAATTTCGCATACCACTGGTATGGCGAAACGTGGCTGACACGATGAGTTATCGGATGAGTGTGGGAAAAGCGTGCTACCTCTGCAGAGGGTAATTAAACTATTCGAATAGCCGAGTCCTCGGATATGGACAGTTGAGAGGCCCTACTTTGACCATGTGCAAGTTTTGGGAAAAGATTTGAGTTTTAAAAGAAAAAGGTATTGGAGAATGTTCCATACACCTATACCAACGGATCGGTATGAGGTAGTTGGAGAATGATTACCATAATGGTTATGGTCGGAAAAGGAGGAGTTTTAGAAGAAAACTAATAACATTGAGATATTAAGAGTAGTTATAATTTCCTTATCTTCTTCAACAAAGATATAGAGATGTCTTAAATAAATAAAAGTGTGAAACTAAAACTGAGACTAGTGCACTCATGTTGGAGTAGTTTGCGAGTACATTCAAATGTACTCATACTAGTTTTGTCTCTGGCTATTGTCGTAGCCAGACTTCGAGGAGTCCTACGTTCAGGAGGAGTACGGCGACATCGATGCCAACTAAGGATCTTCATAAGTCGACTGCCTGTCGGGTCATCGCTAGGACTTGATGTCTACTACGCCTTATTTCTGCTGATTGTTTTTGTTTGGCCCTTGAAGGCACCTATGTAAGACTTGGTCTAAATGGCCATTTATGTAAGACTTTAATTCGGTATTGTAATGGATGTAAAATTTGGTATTCAATTCGGATTATGTGCAACGACAGACTGATCATGGGATCGTTGTGTTAAGCATAATCGGGTATTTCGGACAGCTAGTCCGGGGTCCCCACAGAATTGGTATCAGAGCCATCTCGACTTTAGGAGCCTTAGATTAGCATGGTCGCTAGGTAGTGATTACAAAAGTTAAGTTTTAAAGAAAACAAAGGAAGGAATTAGTTTAAAAATGCTTATCTCTTACCCTCTCACTTATGCGAAATTCTCTTCTTACAAACTACTAAGTTTTCTCTCATATTCATAAAAACTTGCCACACTTGTCATTTTAATAAACTTAAAAATCTGCTCACATATTTGTCCCTTCCATTAAAATTTTGATATACTTGCCATCTCACTAACTTAAAAATTTGACTAAAAATTATAGATGGCGATCCATTTCACCGAGTTCGTTCAGCTTGAGAAGGACGGCAAGTTGATGTTCGAGAAGGACTTGTTCGAGCTGACCAAGCTGCTAGGTCGTCCCACTCCTGAGTTTAAGGGAGCCCAGGTGGATGCTCCCTGTAACGGGAACCTGTCCTGGTTGATCGAGGCGTCTGTTCGCGGGAACATCAAGTCCCCCGGATCGAGGACACTCACCTTCACCCTCATGGACGTCCACTGGGACGATGGACTGTGTCGTTCCATGCAGCGGATGCTATCCCGGCTTTGTGAGGAACACAAGGCGGAGCTGGCAAACTCTCGTTTCTAGTTCTACGGGAGGCGCACCATCGATGGACACCCAATTCGGTCCCCTCTGCACCCGACATTCGGAGAGTATATCTTGGACATGGAGATTATGCTCTTTCGCACCCAGGAGGATCTGAGGTGCGCTAGGCTTCGGTCTCACTTTGATCGCCTCTCGCTCAAGGAGAGTCGCGAGAGTGAGGCACAACTGAAGACTGAGAAGGCCGCTCTTCTTAAGAAGGGAACCCAGATGAGGAAGACCATAGCGAAGCTCCGCAAGAAGGTTGCAGAGCAGGATGAGCTGATAGAGGATTTGGAGCTCCGTACTGACGAGATGGAGGAGGAGGGCGAGGATCTCCGCAAGGAGAACGACGCTTTCCTCAGTGACGATGATGACTATCTGGAGGAGATGGACTATGAGGAGGAGGATGACGAGGAGGAGGATCCAGAGGAGCCACCCTACCAGTCTGATGCTGACATAGCAGAGCCTGAGGTTCCACCTCAGTAGTCGAGTGACTTGAGTACTACCACAGGATTAGGTCGACCCCCCTATCGCTAGTAGAGTCAAAGTTGTGGTTCTTTTGAAGCTTTCACTATGTACATTAGCTTAAGGGAAAATGTTGTAGGCTTGATATGGTGAACTCTTGATGTAATGGTTGTGCTATATAAGCGTGTGCTAGTCTTGTTAATCTGTGTAAAATGTTTCTCCTATAATCCTTAGTAAATCAACCTCTACGCAAAACCAATCTTTTCCTTGGTCAAACCCCTTTTTGCTTGCCCCTTATACCCGGTGTGCTTCAGGATGGTGGACACTCGTCGCTCCAACACGGATGGAGGACCACCACCCCCACCGGAACCAACCACCGCCCAACTTCTTGCGCTCATCATGGAGGAGCGCCAAGCTGCCCGGACTGAGCGCCAAGCTCATATCGCTGCCCTGCAACAGATCGCTGCCGCTCACAACAACAACAACCACCACAACAATGGCAATGGCAATGGCAATGGCAATGGCAATGGTGAAGGAAATCAGCGGTCCACTTTGAGCGACTTTCAAAAGACCAACCCACCCACCTATTCCAAGGGACTTCACCCACTTGAGGCCGATGAGTGGCTTCGCACCATTAACAACAACCTGGAAGTTGCAGCCGTGGGAGAACCTGAGAAGGTGCTGTATGCGACCCACTATCTTGCAGGACCAGCACGGTCTTGGTGGGAAGCTACCAAGGCTCTCCAGCAAGCTGGTTATGTTATCAGCTGGGTTGATTGCCAGGAGAAGTTCCGCAAGAAGCACATTCCCCGTGGACTCATTGAGCGAAAGAAGGATGAATTCCGCAGGTTGCGGCAGGGAAGTAGAGATGTGGTCGGATACCTCGATGAGTTCACTGACTTGTCTCGGTATGCTCCTGATGACGTCGACACCGAGAGGAGGAAGATGGAGCGTTTCATGAACGGACTTCATGATGAACCGCAATGCGCTTTGGTTATCCATGACTTTGTTGATTTGGAATCACTTGTGGACAAGGCCATCCAGTTGGAGACCAAGCGCAAGTCCATGTTTGAAGGTCGTAAGAGGAGAATGATTGCCCAGGAAGGTTCGAGCAGCCAGAAGCCTCGCACCCACCCACCAAACCCCAAGCCAGCCTATCGACCACCACCAAACCCACGCCCCAATTACCCTAATCACCCAAGCAACCCAAACAACTTCAGCCGTCCCAATGACAACACCCGTCCCGGAGGGAACTCTAACAACTTCAACCGCAATGCCAATGTTGTTTGTTTCAATTGCGGCACCAAGGGTCACTACTCCAAGGAATGCCCCAATCCTAAGAAGAATGGTCCACGCCCCGATGCACAGGCGCCGAACAACGGCCAAGGCCGCAATGGAAATGGCAAGAACCCCGCACCCCGTGGAAATGTTGCTGTTGCCAAGGGACGCCTGCACCACATCAATGCTGAAGAGGCCGTGGATGCACCAGATGTTGTGCTGGGTACGTTCCTTGTCAACTCAGTACCTGCAACTGTTCTGTTTGATTCTGGTGCTACTCATTCTTTTGTTACCCAAGAATTTGTTGCTAAGGGAGGTTTAGTCGGAAACCTCTTACCCAAACCCATGGTCATCCAAATCCCAGAATCCACCATAGATACCAAGTCATTTTGCCCGGACGTTTCCCTTGAGATCAAAGGGGAAAAGTTCCTAGTCGACTTAATCATTCTAGGAACCCAAGGAATAGATGTCATACTGGGTATGAATTGGTTAGCCAAGTACCATGGTCGAATTGACTGTGCCAGAAGAGCTGTATCCCTCACCACCGACAAAGGAGTAGAAGTGGAGTATGTGTCACAAACCAGTCGAACCCAACCAGGATGCCATGAGAGCATAGCTCGACCCACCCTAGATGAGATCCGTGTTGTTCACCTGTTCCAAGATGTCTTTCCTGAAGAATTGCCTGGTATGCCACCGGATCGGGATATTGAGTTCATCATTGAACTTATCCCCGGGACAGCCCCTATATCCCAAAGACCTTATCGGATGAATCCAGAAGAACTGGTTGAGTTGAAGAAGCAGTTAGCAGATATGCTCAGCAAAGGACTTATTCGCCCAAGTGCTTCACCCTGGGGATCACCCATTATTTTTGTGGATAAGAGAGATGGTACCACACGCCTATGTGTGGACTATCGCAAGTTAAATGATGTGACCATCAAGAACAAGTACCCTCTCCCAAAGATCGAGGATCTGTTCGATCAAATGAACGGAGCCCGAGTCTTTTCCAAGATCGATCTTCGGTCAGGGTATCATCAGTTAAGAATCCGAGAGACAGACATTCCCAAGACTGCCTTCACAACCCGTTACGGTTTATTTGAATACACCGTAATGTCCTTTGGTCTGACCAATGCCCCAGCCTATTTTATGAATCTCATGAACAAGATCTTCATGGAGTATCTTGAAAAGTTCGTGGTAGTTTTCCTTGATGACATCCTTATTTACTCCAAAACTGAAGAAGAGCATGCTGAACACCTGCGTCTAGTTTTAGCAACCCTCCGAGAGCATCAGTTGTATGCCAAGTTTAGCAAGTGTGAGTTTTGGCTCAGTGAAGTCTCATTTCTCGGACATGTAGTGTCTGCGGGAGGAATTTCTGTTGACCCAGAGAAGATCCAAGCCATTGTGAACTGGGAAGCCCCAACTAGTGTGACTGAAATCTGAAGCTTTCTCGGACTAGCGGGATACTACCGCAAGTTCGTTGAGGGATTCTACAGTACAGCCAAACCCCTTACCCAACTGCTGAAAAAGGACAAGAAATTTGAATGGACTCAGAAGTGTGAAGAGAGTTTCCAGGAATTAAAGAAGAGATTGACCTCAACCCCTGTCCTGATTATGCCAGACGTCACCAAGAGTTTCGACGTGTATTGCGATGCATCACGTCTAGGACTTGGTTGTGTTCTGATGCAAGAAGGCAAGGTGGTGTCGTATCTGTCCCGACAGTTGCGACCACATGAAGAGAACTACCCAACCCATGACCTGGAGTTAGCCGATGTTGTTCTTGCTCTAAAGACGTGGCGCTCCTATCTGGCGGGACATCGCTGCGAGATCTATACGGATCATAAGAGCTTGAAGTATATCTTCACTCAGAAGGAGTTAAATTTGCGACAGAGAAGGTGGATGGAATTAATCAAGGATTATGATATCGGTATCAATTATCACCCTGGAAAGGCTAATGTAGTTGCCGATGCCCTTAGTCGCAAACCCTGCACCCTGAATGCCATGATCCAAGCAGAACAGCCAGCCCTATTCAAAGAGTTCAAAGATTTTGGACTAGAGCTTGTTAGCCACGGCTATCTCGCCCATTTAGAGTTAGCTATAACTCTGATAGATCAAATCAAGGAGGCCCAGAAAGGTCATGAGAGCATAGAAGGAATCAAGAAGAAGATTTCTCTCGGTAAAGCGCATGGTTTTACCGAGGATGCAGAAGGAGTGTTGAGATTCAATGGTCGTATCTGTGTCCCCAATACCTCGGAACTCAAGGAGATAATCCTAAAGGAAGCCCACGAGACCCCTTACTCAATCCACCCCGGCGGAACCAAGATGTACCAAGACCTTCGTGAAAGATTTTGGTGGCACGGGATGAAGCGAGAAATTGGTGTTTTTGTAGCCAAGTGTGATATTTGTCAGCGAGTCAAGGCTGAACATCAGCGACCCGCTGGATTGCTTCAACCCTTAAAGATTCTCGAGTGGAAGTGGGATGAGATTGGAATGGATTTTATCACCGGACTTCCAAGGTCCAACCGAGGCCATGACTCGATATGGGTCATCGTTGACAGGCTGACCAAGGTTGCCCATTTTATTCCCGTCAACACCACCTATCGGGGAAATCAGTTAGCAGACCTGTATAGTTCCAGAATAGTAAGCCTGCATGGTGTGCCTAAGAGGATTGTATCAGATAGAGGCACACAATTCACCTCAAGGTTCTGGAAAGCCCTACACGAAGCCCTCGGAACCAAGTTAGCATTTAGCACAGCTTATCACCCCCAGACAGATGGCCAAACTGAACGAGTGAACCAGATATTAGAGGACATGCTTCGCGCATGTGTCCTAGCCTATGGATCCAAATGGGAAGATTGCCTTCCATTTGCAGAGTTCTCCTACAACAACAGTTACCAGTCTAGTCTGCAAATGGCCCCTTTTGAAGCCCTTTACGCCAAGAAGTGTCGTACACCCCTGAATTGGTCCGACACCGGAGAAGGCAAACTGTTTGGACCAGATACCCTCCGTGAGGCTGAAGAGCAAGTTCAGCTTATCCGTGAGCGACTCAAGACCGCCCAATCCCGTCAGAAAAGTTACGCTGATCACAAGCGTCGTGATGTCACCTTCAGTATCGGAGATTATGTCTATCTCCGAGTGACACCCCTTAAAGGAATGCAGCGTTTCCATGTCAAAGGAAAACTGGCGCCAAGATATATTGGACCCTTCAAGATCCTTGCCCGTCGAGGAGAGGTGTCATATCAACTGGAGTTGCCTCAGGAGTTAGCAGATTACCACGATGTTTTCCACATTTCCTTGCTCCGGAAATGTCTTGAAGTTCCTGACCAGCCCGATGTTTTCAAAAACATCAACCACCATTCTGTCGACCTGAATCAAGATCTGACTTATCGTGAGACGCCCCTCAAGATTCTCGACGAAGATGTTCGTCTTACCCGAAGGTGCGCGATCAAGTTCAACAAAGTCCAGTGGACTAACCACTCTGAAGATGAAGCCACGTGGGAACGCGAAGACTATCTTAGAAGCGAATTCCCAAACCTCTTTAGTGTCCAGACCTAGCAAATCTCGGGACGAGATTTATTTTAAGGGGGGAAGTATCTGTAACATCCCAAAATATTAATATAATTATTAATGCAAAAGTGTGGGCCAACAAAAACTTTTCTTATAAAAATTTGTGTATGTTTAATTCTTGAGTATTGTTGTTTGCCTTGCTTGCAAGATTGTTGAATTCTAGCTCTAATTAAAAGTTTGAAGAAAAGAAAACAAAGGAAACAAATTACAAAAAAACATAACACCATGTGACACATGTCACATTATTTTCCAAGGTAATAAATATGATTTTATTTTCAAACCAAAATCAAAGGAGTAATATTCTAAATACTCCTATTTGATTTCCACAAGTTTTCCCTCTTCAAAATATCGATCTCAAAAACTTAAATTCAAAGTATGAGTCTTTCTTTAAAAATTCAAATCATCAAAAAGTGCTATGTGCCACTTGCATCCAATAGATTTAAATCATACCACAAAGTTTGATAAAAATAGGAGAAGCAAATTATGAAAATAAAACTCAAAAATGACACACTGTTCTGGTTCAAGCATTTCATCAAACACCTGTTGAGCACCACCCTGTTCTTCCCAAACCGAGCCAAATCCTTGGATGATTTGATCGAATTCGATCAAATTGATGCAAACTTAGGCCCCCACTCGATTTGCCTCACCCCTCCAACCTCGCCGCACTCAAGAACGCGAGGAATTGGCCTCGGGAGCGCCGAGGAACCGCCGGAGACAGCAGCGGGCGCGCGCACGTCGCCATTGTCGGCACTGTGGCTGCGCAGGCGCCGCGCCATGCTGGCCGCTACGTGCCTCCCTCGCTCTCCCTCTCCTCCTGGCGCCCTCGCACAGCAGCAGCACGCACCAGCAGCCACCGACCGTGCCGCGCCCGCGCCATGCCGTGCACGTCGTGCACCGCCCGAGCGCGCTCATGGCCGGCCCGCCCCGTCGAGCACGCGCAGCTCGCGCCACGCCTCCCCTCCTTGTCCAATCGGTCCCCCGAGCACCCAGCAACGTAGCCGCACCCCTCCACCGGCCTACGGCGAGCTCGCACGACCGCGGGTGCCCTCTGCACCGCGTCCACCGTGCGCCGCCCGACCGCTATAAAATGGCCCCCGTGCCCCTCTTCTCCTCCACACCTCGCCACCACCTCTCCCCCTCACTCAGCACTCTCTCGAGCACCGCTAGGGAGCCCAGGCCAGGGCAGCAAGGCCTCAGGCCATCGTGCCCTCCTCGAGCCGCCGTGCCCGAGGTAGGCGACGACCACGGCCGGGCCGTGTTGCTCCTCCCCTTCGTCCCCCTCTGCCCCCAGCCTCTTCCCCATACGCCCCGCACTCACCCGCCCCTTTTCCCCCTCTGGATCGTGCACAGGATCGACGCGAGCGCCTCGCCGGAGTTGGAGCACGGCCGAGGAAGAGGAGCAGCTCGCCGCCGTCGATTGGAGCCGCCCCAGCACGCGCCGCTCGTCCCTAGGCCTTCCCCGAGTCGCCCCCGTCGTTCTGCACCGCCCGCACGCCCTCCCGAGCCCCCTAGGTGAGCCCCCGTCCTCCTCGCCGTCGCCGGAGCCGCAGCGCCGTTCGGTTTTGGTCGCCGGCGACGCGCGCGGTCTGAGCTGTTGGATCTTGATCCAACGGTGGCGTACCGATTCGTTTTAAACGAATCCCGCGCGCGCTCGCTGAATCTCTGTCCAGTAGGCCCCACCCGTCAGGGTTTTCAACATTATCCACTCCTGGTTTTTATTTCGAATTTAGATTTAATTAGAAATCAGTACTGAACTCAATTTTAGAAAATCCATAACTTTATATTTACAACTCCAAATGGAGCAAATCCAACTTTTCTGGAAATCTTATGAAAATATCTTTCCAACCCAATTGGTCTCACTCCATTTGGATATATAATAAAAATACACTATTCAAAATACCATAAATGGTTTAAATTCTAAACTAGTTTGTTTCTGATACTCTGTTAATCCAAATTAGTTGAAACTAATTTTATTAGGTCACATTTAACTATGGTTAGTCATCCCTAAAAGGGTTTAATTTTTAGATGAATATAATTTAAATAATAGCCAAAACCTTATTAATTGGCTTCTGGATTCAAAACAATGTGTAGGGAGTTTGGTAACTCCAAATGACCCAAATCTAATTGTGACGTCTTCTACACATCATTAGCTCTCTGTAGAATTTTAGTTTGTATTTTTGTGACAAACAGAACTCAAACTATGCAATTAAACATGTGCAACAAGTTTCTGCCCTAATTAAAATACAATGGGATAATGGTTAAATCAATTAAATTGAAACCACATAGTGTTGTTTGATATGTGGAATGATTAATTAGAACCTCTAAGAGTGTATTGCTATGATGATTGTTTGAATAGGCTAGTGATTGGTTGTATTGATTGCTTGTGTATTAGACGAGAACGTTGCCGGATATATCGAGGAGGAAGGATTTGTGGAACCTGAAGACCAAGACCAAGACCACTTTGTTGAGCAAGGCAAGCTACTCTCTGAGCTTGCACATAACTTATGCATCTAGATTTACAAATCATTTTCAAAAGCAAAGGTTTATAAAAACCCTTTTCAAAAGTATATAGAGATTATTTTGCCACCATATGTAGAAGTATATGTTAAAACTATAGGATGGAAAAACCAAGAATTGTTTATTCAAAACTCCTTTGAAACTTGTGTGGATATAAAGCACTATGATATGGTGTTGAAGTAAATGGAGAAAGGTGGTTTTTGAGAAAAGCACATTGTGTCATAGTACTTACGTCGATCAGCCGATACTCTGTGCGACCACATTTACCCACATATGGGAAAGGGCTTAGTCATATAGTTTGCTCTTATTAGTATGGGACACTGCATCAACGGAGATGACTCTGTTATGCATGCGGGAATGGTTTGACGACCTACCCCTGACCTGGGTCCTCGCTCAACATCTATGAATAGATAAGGAGGAGGATAGAAGGATGTCCCCTATACACCGCCAGATAGAACATGTGAGTCCTCACACTTAGATCCCGACGGGCTGGGTTAAGTGTCGATGGGAAAATATCATATGGGCAGGATCCTGTACTAGCATGAGCAAAGGAAAGACTAGGGTCGATGACTCAATTTCGCATACCACTCGTATGGCGAAACGTGGCTGACACGATGAGTTATCGGATGAGTGGGAAAAGCGTGCTACCTCTGCAGAGGGTAATTAAACTATTCGAATAGCCGAGTCCTCGGATATGGACAGTTGAGAGGCCCTACTTTGACCATGTGCAAGTTTTGGGAAAAGATTTGAGTTTTAAAAGAAAAAGGTATTGGAGAATGTTCCATACACCTATACCAACGGATCGGTATGAGGTAGTTGGAGAATGATTACCATAATGGTTATGGTCGGAAAAGGAGGAGTTTTAGAAGAAAACTAATAACATTGAGATATTAAGAGTAGTTATAATTTCCTTATCTTCTTCAACAAAGATATAGAGATGTCTTAAATAAATAAAAGTGTGAAACTAAAACTGAGACTAGTGCACTCATGTTGGAGTAGTTTGCGAGTACATTCAAATGTACTCATACTAGTTTTGTCTCTGGCTATTGTCGTAGCCAGACTTCGAGGAGTCCTATGTTCAGGAGGAGTACGGCGACATCTATGCCAACTAAGGATCTTCATAAGTCGACTGCATGTCGGGTCATCGCTAGGACTTGATGTCTACTACGCCTTATTTCCGCTGATTGTTTTTGTTTGGCCCTTGAAGGCACCTATGTAAGACTTGGTCTAAATGGCCATTTATGTAAGACTTTAATTCGGTATTGTAATGGATGTAAACTTTGGTATTCAATTCGGATTATGTGCAATGACAGACTGATCATGGGATCGTTGTGTTAAGCATAATCAGGTATTTCAGACAGCTAGTCCGGGGTCCCCACAATCCCCTTCGTTGTTGTAGTCCTCATCGGAGAGGTTCATGAGAGCCTTGCCGGTGTTGTGAGACGAGGTAGGAAAAGAGGTCACATCCGAATAATCAGTCCAAGGAAAGACTTCTTGGTTACATTGATTAATAGGGACCGTGTCAGACGAGGATGAGGAAATGATGGGAATGCCAGCTTCATCTTCTTTTGTAGGAGGAGTAACATTTCCATTGTTCATTTTGCGCATCTCCTTGATCATCAAGTTTTGGTTGCTCAAAATGTGTTTCTCTCTTACGTAAGACCCATGATTTTCCTTGTGAATAGCAACATCCATGCAAAGCAGTTTCCGCTTCCACCAAGAGAGCTTGCTAAACTCCACGTTCACCTTGGCTTTTCCTTGAAGCTAAGAGGGGGGATCGGCATTCTTGCTTCTCCTCTTAGGCATAGGGGCCTCGTCTTCGTCACTAGATTGGGGAGGAGGTGCACGAGAGGAAGACGCTTGCTTTGTATGCTTGGAGAGAGTATGAAGGGTACCCTTGGCATGCTTGGTGAAACTAGAGCAATCAAGTGTGGGCACCTTGGAGAGTATGAGCTTCATCACATAGGGGGCATAGAGTGGGTTCTTGTGCTCGAAAATGGCCCAATGCATCTCGCACTTAATGAAATCCATCACATCCACTTCTTAACCACGACAATCCGGACCGGCTTGAAGGACCTTGTATGCATGGTAGAGTAGGTTGACAAGGCCTCCTCGAATAGCATCCACATTCCCGGCTTGAGGAGCAAGATTTAGCCGAACCATGCGGAGGAAGATGTTGAAAGTGGGAAGGAGGTCTTGATTAGAGCCAATCGAAGATGCAACGGTGTAAAGAGGGCGCAAGCGGCGCTTGTTGTAGGCTGCCCCTTCCACATGCATCCTCATCCCAACAGGAGTAGTGGCCCCCTTGAAATCATAGCCAGAGCTGCCGCAAACTCCACAAAGTTGGAGGTGCACTTGCACGGACCTGTCATCCAAGTCATCGTGACATCCTCATCATGGTAAAACACCACAATGGCAAAGAACTGCTGCACCAGCTGACCATCATAATCCTGCTGAGTGTAAGAGATGAGCTTCTCCAGATCGAGCTTCCTAACAATCCAAACAACCTCCTGAAAGTATGGTTTCTTGTTCAAAGCCTCAAGATAAAAAAAATCTTCTGTTCACAGACCACATGCTTCTCAATTCTGGCATAAATCTCATGCATAATCAGCTGATGCTCCCTCCTTGGGAAATTGGGGTCGGCGGTGTTGGGAGGTAAGTCATAGAACTGCTGCGACCTCATCTGATGGAAGTCTAGCTTCCCCATTCCCAAAATTGTGGTCAGGGAGTCAAAATGTGCTTGCTCGGCCTCTTCTTCATTATCAAAACCACCAAGTTCAGCATTTCTAGTGGCTTCTTCATCCATAGTGCTCTGCTGTCTCATGCGACCACTGCTGCTGTCAAAGAGAAGTCTGTCCCTGGTTTGAGCTCTTTCCTTCCTTCGGGTAATGTGCGGATTCCGAACGACTAACTTTTTCCTCTGACCTGTACCTGTGAAACATAGAGAGTAGAGGAATAGCATGGGGGTAAGCTTGCATGTCCAAGATAGCCAAAAGAGAAAATGAAAAATGTCAAAATTACTCTCAGATATGAGCTAGACCGGAGTTTCCGATCACAGGGGCGGAGAATCCGGCCTACACCGGAGTTTCCGGTCTATGAGGGCCGGAGTTTCCGCCCTGTGGCAGGGAACTTCAATCTAGTTCAAATCTAAGGAAAATTTGATCACAAATAATTTTCTAGAGATTAAAATGCCAACATAAAGATTCTACACCATGCATCATAAGCAAATCTTCTCTCAAAACAAGATCTAGAGTGAAAAACCTAGAGAGAGAGAGAGAAGATGACCTTTTCCCGACATGGTGGAGGTCAAATGCGAGGGAGAAGGATCCCCAACACTTGTATGGAGGAGGAGCCGGTGGCACGGCGGATTCCGGCGGCGGGGAGCGGCTGGAGAGGTCCTTGGAGGCGGCGGCGACTGGGAGAGGTTTGGGGGTCAGGGGTGTGTGAGGAGTTGTGCATCAACTCCTCACCCCGATCCCCTTTTGAGATCCCAGCGAATTGCCCAGACAGGAGTTTCCGGCCATAGCAACCGGAGTCTCCGGCCCAAGCCAGAGATTCCGGTGCTAAGAGCGAAAACTTCAGTCAGACCGGAGTCTCCGGCCCTACCGATTCCAAATCCCATATTTATGTGTTTGGACATGCAAAGTGCAAGAAGAACAAGTTTTTAGATGAGATAGGCCTGGGATAAGACACAAAGTCACTAGAGATGGTACCATACACTCAAGTTTGGTAAGAGGCAACAAAAACTGAAGGGAATATGCCCTAGAGGCACTTAATAAACATAGTTTATTCGCAATATCCCAATCGTTCATTATATGTTTAATACCATGCTATAACTGTATTAAGCGGAAACATTAATACAGGTGTGGTAGATAAACAACCAGGTCCCTAGTAGCCTCTACTAAGACTAGTTTTGTTGCGCAGTTGATGATCGAGGTTTTCCGATCATAGGGCATGGCGCCGGTCGGCAATGGAAGTCATATCGTTAGGTGTAACGATGTGATGGACATACCCAGTATTTGTAGGACATAGTCATTACGCCTTAAGACCGTGAGATCAACTCTTATTGTTATCCCTGGAAGATACTTTGATCGCACCAAACGTCGTATCTTACATAGTATGACAATAACGGTGATACTTTTGGGTATCGGAAGGGGTAGTTGAGACGAGGGGTCAACAGCGGGATTTGTCAGTCCGCATAGCCGGATAAATACTCTAGGGCCCACTCGGTGAGATTATGTCAAATGAGTTTGCAAACATGTGACTAGGTCACCAGCTGACATAATATCATAGACGAGTAGAAGATAGCGATGTCGGTAACGAGATCATGCTAGGTATGGAGATATCTGAGAATGATGCTCGGACACGCTAAGTATCGCCATGACAAAGGGTTTAAGACTATACGTCCAGGTTTGATAGATGAAAGTCATTCGTTATATCACAGGGATTAATTCATGGGGTCCAGGCCTACGAGTTAGTCGTCGATCATAGAGGAGTCTTGATCGTACCTGTTATTATATCGAACCGCTAGGGTAACACACTTAAGGGGTTTCGACAAGACAACCGGAAAGGAAAGAGATCACCGGGAATGTCCCGAGAGGGGTCCGATGGAGATCGGACAGCGCCGAAAGAGTTTTCGGAGCTAGGAAAAATTATATATATTATGTTTGATATTAATTAGTGTAATTAATATGCAAATATGATTTTATATATTTATTTTCGAATTTATTTAGGCTGATTTCCCTAAATGGGCCTTCTGGTCGAAAGAAGGCCCATGGGGGGGGGGACCCTCAAGGGAATTTTGTGGGGGAGGCTTGGCCGGCCTAGGTGGGCCAAATGGGGCCCACCTAGGGCCGGCGCACCATCCCTAGACGCACCATGGCTGAGGGATAGTCCCACATTGCCTGGCTAGGGAGGTTGGCTCCCCCCGGGAGCCTATATAAGAAGGGGCACCCCTGGCCTTTTAATTCGCCAATTAATTCCCAATTTTTCTCTCGATCTCGTGGTTCCCTTGTCGGAGCCGCGCCGAGTAGAGGAGGGGGATCTCTTCCACCATAGCCCGCTGCCGCGCTGCTGGTGTTCCGGTCCAAGTCTTCCGCTGCTCGTCCTGGACTGGAGCTTCGGAGGCCGTCGTCTCCACCGTATGTGTGTGACGCCCTGCGAGGTGCTGCGCTAGCGGTACTCGGAGGCCTACTTCCTCCACCCGACCTCACGGTCATCTTCGTCGCGCCGAGTTCTTCGCGACCTAGAGGTCGGCTACGTCGTCTTCGTCGTCAACGCTTGTGCGGGAGCGTAATCCCCACTATTCGGTCTACGAGGGTATGTATTCCGATCTCCGCCGTACTTCTATATCTGCATAGTGTAGATCTTGGCTAGTTTAAGGATATCGTTGCTAGGAAATTTTTTGTTTTCTGCACACGATCCCCTTTAGTGGTATCAGAGCCGATCTATCGTAGATATAGCTGTACGCTGTTAGAACCCGTGTCCTGCACGGGTGCACCGTTCCTGTTATTTGCTACCCTCTAGCGTGCACTTGTGATTCCAGCGGCATCGAGTTGATGAAGCGGCCCGGACCGACTTTACGCGTACGCTTACGCGAGACTGGTTCCACTACTGACATACAACTTGTACCGTATCTGTGGCTGGCGGGTGCCTGTTTCTCTCTCTTTAGTTGGCTTTGCATTTTCAATGGAGGGCCCGAAAGGGATGCTTAAACATGCAATTATTGGATCGCTGTTGTGGTCATAAGGTTCGTAGGTATGAAGCGGTTCTATTTACGAAAGCCCCGAGCCACGTAAAATATGCAAAAGATAAAGTAGAAGCGTCTAACTTTATTTTGCAGGGGCTATGTGATATGGTCAAGGTAGGTTTATTAAATTATTTATAAACTGCGGGCGCCAAGAAGACCATGGCGCAATGGACTATATCACATTGCATTACATTTGATGTTTTGTGTGCATCTTATATTGTGTGATTGTATATATAGTATACATTAGTTACACGGCGGTAGCTATATATGATGATCCCTTCAAAATACCCCTAGTGTTCTCCCTCCAACGTGCACCACCAAGAAAGTTCTACGTTATGAGGCAGACCGTGATGATCGGGTGTCAGACATATCTTCGTTCGCATACGGTGGGTGTAAGCCATGTTGCACAAGCGTCAGCGTGGAGGTTTTTGGTGGCGAGCCTAGCATATTCAGAAATATGGCCTCGGAACAGGGAGACCGAAAGGTCGAGCACGAGTCACAAAATTGGTGTGGCGGACTTTTGTCTACTCTTGAAGTTGTGCCGCCGGCTCTGATGATGAGGGGTGGTGCAATGGATGGGGGTCGTGTAATCGCTTAAACGACCAGGAGGGATGTTCGTTTGAGTGGGAGTTCGGATAGTTATTTTCTAAAATACTAGAACTCAGAATATAATGAACAGAGTCTGTTTTGCAAACCTTTGTAGACATTAACCAATGTGATAGCATCTTTTCAAATTAGGCGCATTCCTGCGATTGAGAAACTTAAAAGGTTGGGTCCAAACTTCATAGTTTTATACTTTAGCTTGAGGATACTCCTTGTTTAAACCGTTAGCTCTTTGTGTTACAATACCCGCTAGGAGATAAACCCGGAGATTCCGCTAACAAAAGATAATTTTGATTATCGGATTTTGTGCGGATGACATCATCATAGTCCAGTGTATGCTATGATCTCTGCCATAAAGAACCAACGGTGGGTACGAGTTTTTAGATCGCGAACATATGATATGGTCGCTAAACTCGGGGTACCCCAAACGTTGGGTTGATGAAGTTTATCAGTATGTTGACTGATTGTCTTCTCAACCAAGATGGAAGAGAATACACACATTGAGGGAGCACATGGCGGTCATACTTAATAACATATGTTCATGATTAATGAACATTGAGACGCCTCGCTCAGCTCAATCACTGGATGACAGACATCGTTGCCAAGTGCAAATCCTCTGTCATAGACTATGTCATGCAAGGGGAATCGTTCACCTTCATGGTTCTTGATTACGGTGGAAGTATCAAGAAGATGAAACAGATCGCCGGAAGTCATCAATGATGATGGTGTATATATGATATACATGTTATGAATGTTTTAGCTAAGCAAGTGCTCGCAGTAGTGACTAAGTCTTGAACTAGTCATGTTTTGTGAAAAACCAGGTTTACTGCTTGAGTAGCTTGAAAGGATGAGGCGACATTGTGTGTTGATAATGGCAGTCAAGTTGTTGTGACGGCCATAGACACTCTCCCTCTAGATCTACCATTTGAATAAATTCTTTATGATCGGGTGTTGGTATGATCGTTACAAGTGTGTCTCCTCTAGCGAGACACTTGTTCATACATGATAGTGACAAATTGGTGTCCTATATTTATGAAGTAATGATCATATGCCGATTTGAATTTAGATGGTAGAAGCTCCCACATTCATAATATTAATGCCAAAGGATACAAACTTAATAAAGACACCACATATGTGTGGCACTACCGTTTAGTCATGTCAATGTTATAGTTAATGCATTAGCTCCACACCGGATGGACCTACAAGTCCTAAGATTTGATCTTTTGACACTTGCAAACTAACTGTGACACCGTTTTCGGAAAACGGGCATATAACTTATTGATAGTCATACATAGAGATGTATGTGGTTCAATAAAGTAATTGACGGGTAGTGGAGACCTTTATTTCGTGAACTTCACTGAACGTTTTGAGTATAGATTGTTGAGAATCGTGCATGTGGGTGCATGTGAATCAATGAAGTACTTTGACGTGTAGTGGAAGTCTTTATTTCATATACTTCATGAATATTCCGAGTAGATATATGGATATCCACTCCGGGGAATGTTAGTCTGAAATTTTGTTTCGATCAAACGAAGTTCAGAATGAAGTAGGAAATAAACTTAACAAGAAAATCGAATTCCCGCGATGCAAATCGAGGAAATAAAGATTTGAGTTATAATGTTGGCACATCATTGGAATACTTGTGAGAAGAGTTCCACAAATTACGTCGCATGGAACACCATAGTGTCATGGTGTGTTAGGACGTCGTAATTGCACCCTATCGGACAGTGTGTGGTAAATAAATCTCTTACCGAATTATTGTGATCATTAGAGTCATATGGTAGAAACGTAAACACTCACGTTTGCAAATAGGGAAACCATTTGAATCCATGGAGACAATACCATACGAGTGATGGCATGGCTTTTGAGCCTGGATTGTCGTTTCAGCAATTTAGTGTTTCGATGTAATCGAACCTAAAATGGATTAATCTTTGTAGTATACCCTACCTAAAGAGTTAGTTGGGTACATGTCTCACGACATAGGCAAAATCATAGCCGGGATATACCTTGCGAAAGAAATAGTTTCTTGTCCGAGGGTATAAGTGAGAAAGAAAGTAGAGCAAGACGAAGTTGGTGAACTTCTTCTCCAGACATCAGAGTGGCGCAACCGAAAGTGTTTTCGGTGTCAGGCTCCACAGCTTGAAAAAGCTGATGATTCAAAATCATGATGTTCTGAGCTCATACTAAGAGCGTAGGTATACGAGGTTGTGTTCCACACTGTGTGTTACGACAATCTTGTTATGAAGGTCATATTAATGGAATATGATAGACCTACGAACTACGAAGAAGAGATGGTGGACCTAAGTCCGAGAAATGGCTATGACTAATTTGTGATCCGAAATAAAATCCATATACGATTACCAGGTATTGACTTGGGAGATCTTCTTGATGGCATCTAGGATGTTGATAGTATATGGAATTTTATAAGAGAGTAGACATTGAGCAGATTCGATTTGTCGTGAAACAGTTCCGATAGATTCAAAAGTTGACCACATGAGAGTTTGTCTCAAGTGGCGAAGCCTAAATCTATTCTGGATCGTTTAGCAATTACTATAATTTCGAATGAGAAATTGATAGATGGATGAGAAAACCATGGTTCTTAATAGTGTCATTAAGAATGGTTTGTAATCCCGAGGATGCTGAACATGTATGCAAACTTTGGTTGTCCATTCATGGGCGGAAGCAAGCATATCGGAGCTGGAATCTTCACTTTGATAATGTGATCAAAGGATTTTGGAGTTGTCCAAAATAGTTGAAGAACCCTACATTTGCAAAGAAGTGAGTGGGAGCAAAGTAGCTTTCCTTGATCTTATATGCGGAAGGCATATTTGAGTGGGAGCTAAGTAGCTTTTCCTTGATCTTATATGCGGAAGGCATATTTGAGTGGGAGCTAGGTGTCATTCGTGATTTGGTATGTAACAACATATTGAATGACACAGATCCTCTAGTAGAGTGTAAAGGATTATTTAAGTGATTAAATTTTCTATGAAATGAAGTTAGGAGTATTAGGCATCCGATTTATAATTGTATAGATCGTAAGGGGCTTAATAACATTAAGTCGGAATATTTCCTAAGTCAGGATTCTGAAGTGTTTCAGAAAAGGACAAGCGAAGAAAGAGGTTCTTGCTTGTATGACTAGGTAAAAGATTAAGTTAATCTTGGCTTTTTCAGTGATAGAAAATGATGTTCGACATTCTCTATGTCTATCAGACTGAAAGCTCGACTTAGTGTGACCCAAGTTCTTGGTTGAAGAACAGGTTCTAGAGTGATCCTTGTGTGGATCAATGAACAAACGTTAAGTTTATTCTTCCGTGTCTATGAGAACTGAAGATAGGTTTTCTAGTAACGGGTAAGAGTGGAATGGCAACTTGCCGTAAAGCGGTTACGATGATGCAAGTTATTACACTGACCCATACGACTAGAAATCTCATATAGGAGATGTCCTTTATTTTGAAGAAAGACATGGTTAGTTTGCGAAGTCCCATGTGAATGCACTGTCGCACAATCTACATAGGTATATAAATATATCGCGACTTTAGAAGTAGCAAGTGTGATTGGACTGAGATGTGTTCCGAGCGTAGGTGGTCCCTTAATAGATCTTTTAGACTTTTAAGGCGCATGCTACGCGAATGCTCGAGTCTCACTCCATCCACTGGGATATATTTCACCGTCATCGTAAGATACGGGTTGATGTCAAACTAGGTGACATAGAATTGTTGCAAAGCACATATAGGTCTCAATGTGTGAGATCTATTAACTGTATTCCTCTTCCACGAGGCAAGCAGACACCAAGATGCTATGGGTGTTGAGCTTTTACCAGGTTGTAAACTAGATTAAGTGTTACTCTAGTGCAAGTGGAAGACTGAAGGGAATATGCCCTAGAGGCACTTAATAAACATAGTTTATTGGCAATATCCCAATCGTTCATTATATGTTTTATACCATGCTATAACTGTATTAAGAGGAAACATTAATACAGGTGTGGTAGATAAACAACCAGGTCCCTAGTAGCCTCTACTAAGACTAGTTTTGTTGCGCTATTGATGATCGAGGTTTTCCAATCATAGGGCATGGCGCCGTTCGGCAATGGAAGTCATATCGTTAGGTGTAACGATGTGATGGACATACCAAGTATTTGTAGGACACAGTCATTACGCCTTAAGACCGTGAGATCAACTCTTATTGTTATCCCTGGAAGATACTTTGATTGCACCAAACATCGTATCTTAGATAGTATGACAATAACGGTGATACTTTTGGGTATCGGAAGGGGGTAGTTGAGACGAGGGGTCAACAACGGGATTTGTCAGTCCGCATAGCCGGATAGATACTCTAGGGCCCACTCGGTGAGATTATGTCAAATGAGTTTGCAAACATGTGACTAGGTCACCAGCTGACATAATATCATAGACGAGTAGAAGATAGCGATGTCGGTAACGAGATCATGCTAGGTATGGAGATATCTGAGAATGATGCTCGGACACGCTAAGTATCGCCATGACAAAGGGTTTAAGACTATACGTCCAGGTTTGATAGATGAAAGTCATTCGTTATATCACAGGGATTAATTCATGGGGTTCAGGCCTACGAGTTAGTCGTCGATCATAGAGGAGTCTTGATCGTACCTGTTATTATATCGAACCGCTAGGGTAACACACTTAAGGGGTTTCGACAAGACAACCGGAAAGGAAAGAGATCACCGGGAATGTCCCGGGAGGGGTCCGATGGAGATCGGGCAGCGCCGAAAGAGTTTTCGGAGCTAGGAAAAATTATATATATTATGTTTGATATTAATTAGTGTAATTAATATGCAAATATGATTTTATATATTTATTTTCGAATTTATTTAGGCTGATTTCCCTAAATGGGTCTTCTGGTCGAAAGAAGGCCCATGGGGGGGGGGGGGGGGGGAACCCTCAAGGGAATTTTGTGGGGGAGGCTTGGCCGGCCTAGGTGGGCCAAATGGGGCCCACCTAGGGCCGGCGCACCATCCCTAGCCGCACCATGGATGTGGGATAGTCCCACATTGCCTGGCTAGGGAGGTTGGCTCCCCCCGGGAGCCTATATAAGAAGGGGCACCCCTGGCCTTTTAATTCACCAATTAATTCCCAATTTCTCTCTCGATCTCGTGGTTCCCTTGTCGGAGCCGCGCCGAGTGAGGAGGGGGATCTCTTCCACCATAGCCCGCTGCCGCGCTGCTGGTGTTCCGGTCCAAGTCTTCCGCTGCTCGTCCTGGACTGGAGCTTCGGAGGCCGTCGTCTCCACCGTATGTGTGTGACGCCCTGCGAGGTGCTGCGCTAGCGGTACTCGGAGGCCTACTTCCTCCACCCGACCTCACGGTCATCTTCGTCGCGCCGAGTTCTTCGCGACCTAGAGGTCGGCTACGTCGTCTTCGTCGTCAACGCTTGTGCGGGAGCGTAATCCCCACTATTCGGTCTACGAGGGTATGTATTCCGATCTCCGCCGTACTTCTATATCTGCATAGTGTAGATCTTGGCTAGTTTAAGGATATCGTTGCTAGGAAATTTTTTGTTTTCTGCACACGATCCCCTTCAAAAACGACATTAAGAAGCAATGCTTGAGTGTATTTTCCATACGAGCAAGAATAAAACAATGAAATCGAAATAACACCACAAGAAGATCAAATCTTCACAAGGAAGATGTATGTGGCTTAGGCCACCATGTATGAGTTTATGTGGTGCGACACCGCGAAGATATATCCGTGGTTCACCGCCATTACTCAACATTTAAGCTCACAATTCATAACAATGAATAAAAAAGGAGACAAAATAGGTTATTACTATCGGCATAATGGGGGAGGGATAGTCCAATAGATTAGGACCACACTCCCCCTATGTCCATGCCAACACCTAGATCAAATAAAGAGTCAAGATAGAGGTGTGTATGCAAGGTAGTCAACCAACGCTCCTAGAATCCACGATATTTAGCTCATGCCTAAAAAAAGTGAACCTTGCTTTGTCAAGTGGCTTTGTGAACACATCGGCAAGTTGAATCTTAGTAGGAATATAACCAAGCTCAATTTCACCCCGGTTGATGTGATCTCGAATAAAATGATAACGAATCTCAATATGCTTCGTTCTTGAGTGCTCCACCGGGTTGTGACCAATCTTGATAGCACTTTCATTGTCACACAAAAGAGGCACTTTGTCCCAAAGGACACTGTATTCCTTTAAAGTTTGCCTCATCCAAAGTAATTGAGTGCAAGCACTTGCGGCGGCCACATACTCGGCTTCAGTGGTGGATGAAGATATGCAATTTTTCTTCTTGGAGGACCAACTCACCAAGGATTTTCCAAGCAATTGACATGCACCGGAAGTAGACTTCCTATCATCCTTGCAACCGGCCGAATCTGAATCCGTGTAACCGACAAGAGAGAAGTTGGACCCCATAGGATACCACAAACCAAACCTTGGGGTATAAACCAAATATCGGAAGATTCGATTCACCGCTATCAAGTGACTTTCTTTAGGAGCCGCTTGATATCTTGCACACACTCCTACACACAACACAATATCGGGTCAAGATGCACAAAGATAAAGCAAAGAACCAATCATAGAGCGATAGAGTTTTTGATCGACATCTTTACCCTTTGGACAAATTTCAAGATGACATTTGGTGTCCATAGGAAACCTCTTCTCTTTAACATCTTGCATCTTGAACCTCTTGAGCATATCTTGGATATATTTGGCTTGAGAGATGAAAGTCCATCCACTTAATTGCTTGATTTCAAAACCAAGGAAGAATTTCAACTCTCCCATCATGGACATCTCGAACCTATCTGTCATAAGCTTTGAAAATTCATCATTGAAAGCTCTGTTAGATGAGCCAAAAATAATATCATCAACATAAAGTTGTCATATGAAAAGCTCCACTTTTACCCTCTTTGTGAAGAGAGTGGGATCGATTTGCCCCACTTCAAAGCCACGGTCTAGCAATAGCTCTCTTAGGTGCTCATTCCAAGCACGAGGTGCTTGTTTGAGACCATAGAGGGTCTTATCAAGCTTGTAGACATGGTTTGGGAAGTGTGGATCCTCAAATCCCGGTGGTTGCTTTACATATACCAACTCCTTTAAAGGACCATTAAGAAATGCACTGTTCACATCCATTTGTTCCAACTTAAAATTGTGATGTGATGCATAGGCAAGTAGGATACGGATGGACTCAAGGCGAGCCACGGGAGCATAGGTGTACGGCAGTTGACCACCTAGAGGGGGGGTGAATAGGTGGTGACCAATTTTTATATGTTTTTCAGTTTTTAGGCTAGCCGAAAGTAAGTTTTCTAAATGTGCAACTAGGTGATACAAGTGAAAGACAACTAGGAAACTAAGCAAGAAAGGAATGCAGTAAAGGAGAGTGGAGCAAGACAACCATAGGAACTCGAAGACACCGATTTTATCCCGAGTTCCACCACAAAGGTGTACGTCTCGTTGGAGGGGTGTGAGCTACAACAAAGGTTTGCTCAACGCCACAAAGGCCTCACCCTATTCTCCTGTGAATTCGACCACAAAGGTCCGAATCCACTCTTCCACTAAGGACTCCTTTAAGGGCGGAGAAGATCCCGTACAAACACGTGAGGCACACACCCACAACTGAATTGGGGGCTCCCACAACGACCACAACAGGTCAAATCCACAAAGGAATCCACAAAGGATCAAGAACACATAAAGATGAACCTAGCTATCCACAGAGGAACCCTAGATTCGTTGCCCCTCATGAAATAGAGGGGGAAAATCAAATCGCTTCGGTGGAGTTGTAGATCGGTGGCTTCTTCCTCAGATCCCCAAGTATCAAAGGATTTGAGTGGCTAGATTGGGAGATCCCGAAGAAACGAGCTTCAGCACCAATGGAGGAGAGAGAAAATCTGGAAGCTTGGTCTGCTGGAGGTAGGTGGAGGGGTATTTATACCCCTCTCAAAATCTGCCCGTTGAACAGCCGCCAGCCCGGAAATCTCCGGGTTGAGGACCGGAGATCTCCGGACTCCGGAAATCTCCGAGAGAAATTCCGGTAGAACTTGACTCTAGATCAGTACTGATTTAGGTTCTTGACTTGGTCGAAAAATCTCTGGCGCTCGGAGATCTCCGGACCGGGGCTCGGAAATCGCCGAGCTCCGGAAATCTCCGGGAGCATTTCCGGCTCAGCTTGATCTGGAGTCAGTACGCAATTGAGTTCTGGACTTGGTTGAATTTCCCTGTCACTCGGAGATCTCCGGACTGGGGCTCGGAAATCTCCGAGCGCCGGAAATCTCCGAGAGCATTTCCGGCTCAGCTTGAGTTGGAGTCAGTACGCATTCTGATCTGAGACTTAGCGAAAAACTTGATTGGCTCGGAGATCTCCGGTCTGGGGACCGGAAATCTCCGAACCCCGGAAATCTCCTGATTGAAATCCTGATGAAAGACCAAGTGAAGTAGACATGAAACTTAGGCCAAGAAAGTGTTCCTCTTTATCAAACTACATGTAAAAGAACCTGCAAGGTTCATCACAAACATTAGAACACCTTTTGTGTTGTCATTAGTCACCAAAATCTGGGAGTGCAAAGAATGCACTTTCAATCTCCCCCTTTTTAGCGAATGATGACAACACGAAAGGAGAACGGATTTGCAAAATATAGACGGAGCTCCCCCTAAGTGAGTGCACTATTTTTAGGATGTTTTTGGAATACAAAGTGCACGTTCCTTAGAATCAACACTCCCCCTAGATTTTACAAAACACACAAATACACAATACAAACAAAAAGCAACAAACTTAGACAATAGAGTTATTACAATAGAGAATTTAACGGTACTCATGTCTCACACACATGAAGAAAATAAATAGTCACGAAAATAGGGAGCACACAAGAAAAACAAAACGAAAAGAAGGAAGTGCTCCCAACCCATGCAAATCCCGAGAGTCCTAGAGATACTTCTCCCCCTTTGGCATCAAGATACCAAAAAGGGAGGAGGTTCTACTAACGTCCCATGACTCAAGAGTCGTAATCCTGCTCGGCATCATCATCCTCGTCCTCCTCATCATCATACTCGAGATCGCTGTCCTCTGGCACTGCATCATCCCAATCAAAAGTGAGTCCATCTGCATTCCAATCCTTGAAAGGAATCACAGGCTTCAAAGGGTGCTTCGGAGCAGGCATCTTCATATGAGCCATCATCTCTTCTTGGTGCTTCATAATGCGATGGTTCTGAGAGTAGATGGAGTAGTTCTCACTGTGAATGCAACAGTTCATGTTCATGATTTTCTCAATAGCTCGAACTACCCATGGGCGACTCTTCTTGGCAGCTTTCTTGATGTTGGGATTGGAGGGAACCCGAGAAGGATCACCAAAAATCTCATCCTCGTTGATATCTTGCATGGTGGCTTGTTGTTGAACAAGGTGAGCAGATTTCTGAATAAGCAGGGCTGCCTTGTGGGGCTGAGTACCAAAGGTTGCATCAAAATCATCTCCGTCTTGCTCAGAAAGCTTGTAGAGCCTCTTGATGAGTAACATCACATAGGGAGCATATGGAGGAACTTTCCTCTCAAAAACTGCCAGAGACATCTCCTGGAAAATGAAATCCATGACATCCACTTTGTAGACTTCCTGCTCAACCTCATATTCACCAAGATAGGCCGCATGAGCCTTGGCCATCAGGTTGACTAGGGCCCCATCAATATTGTCCGCATTTCCTGCAATGGGAGCAATAGTCCAACGGAACATGCGAAGCAGAATATCATAAGTAGGGAGAAGACCATTCTGAGAGCCAATCCTTCCTCCAGGCTGATAAAGATCAGTCATGACATGCTTGTTGTAAGAAATGCCCTGGACATGCATGCGGGCGCCAGCTGGAACAGACAAACCACTGAAGGGGCAGCCAAGAATCCGAGCAAACTCTCGGAAAGAGGAAGTCAAGCGCTGCCTGCCAGACATCCAGGTCATCCCAATATCCTCTGAGGAGTCAAACACCACAGTAGCATAGAACTGATGGATAAGAGATACGCTGTAGTAGCACTCAGTCCTCATCAAGTGCTCCAGACCCAGAAGTCAAACTACCTTGACAGCACCACCAAAATAGTCAGCCTTCTTCATTAGTTTGTCAAAGTAAATCCACTTCATGGGGCAGACGGGCTTGTCAATTGAGAACTTCTGATAAACTTCCCTGTAGAGCCATGTCATCTCAGTGCAAAAGTACTTAGGATCATCAGACTCCACATTATAGGAGAGCTTACTTCGCCACTTGCGAAAACTGCCTTTGTTGAAGTCTTCAAGACGGAGCTCGGGCCTCTTCTTCTTGCTAGGCCCAGTGGGTTTCCTGAGCAGAGCTGCAGACTCAGCAGGTGTGCTATCTTCACTTGAGGACCCACTGGGAGGGCGAGAATGAACTGGTTTGCCTTTTCCACGTGTAGAGATTTGCTTGAAACAGCCTCGAGGGTTGGAACCTGCAAACACACAGCAAAGAGAGGATGGAAAGCATATGGGGTAAGCACTCATGTCCGAGAATGAAAATGAACGTACTAGAGAAGTTTTTGCAAACACAATATCTGTCCTTAGATGATTTAATTCTGAGTAGGCCGGAGATTTCCGGGTCTGACTCGGAGATCTCCGGGGTCCGGAGATTTCAGAGTCAGACTCGGAGATTTCCGGTCTGCACAAAATTTTGACAGATCTGAACAAGAACTTTGAATGAAAAACAGATATGTGCACGTGGAGTGTAGAGCATGCCAAGGGGAGCAATTCTACCAAACGAAACAAGCAACAACCTCCTAAATCGGCTAGGTTAAACGAAAACTAGTTTCGTCCTAGATTTGAAAAACGAGGAGTTACCGAAAGACATCGCGGAAAGCGTGCGGATGAAAACGAAGCCCTCGAGGAGGAGAAGAAGATCCCCGAAGCACGCGAGAAACCTTCGAACGATCCACCCGCAGCAAGGAACGGAAGATTTGAAGATTTTCGGAGGAGAGAGAGGAATAGGGCACGGGGTGGATGAACTGGCCGAACTGGCCGGTCCACCCGTGCCCTTATATAGGCAGGGAAAATTTGAACCGGAAATCTCCGGACTGAGGCTCAGAGATCTCCGGGTGCCGGAGATTTCCGGGGCTATTTCCGGATACGGACTTAGCCCTGGAAAACTTTTGCACGCTCGGAGATTTCCGGACATCGGACCGGAGATTTCCGGCTCTAATTCCGATTCAGCTTCGCCTGAGGTCAGTGCCAAAATTGAAAAGGACTTAGGTGCCAAAAAATCGCAGGGGCCGGAGATTTCCGAGTCTCAGCTCGGAAATTTCCGGACACCGGAAATTTCCGAGGCTATTTCCGGTCAATAATCATCACAGGTCAGTGCTGATTTTTGAATGGACTTAGTCTCGAAATTCTCTGGTGGACCGGAGATTTCTGAGTAAGGCTCGGAGATTTCCGTTCAAACCCAAAAACTCCAGGAACAAGAAAAAAAAGGGGACATGAGTGGGGAAAAGCATGTTTAAAGATTGTGAAAGGCTTAGGATAGACACTCAAACTGAAAAAGAAGACACACTCAAGTTGCAATAATCATGAAACACAAGAGAAGACCAACCAAGAGTGTGTTTTCCCAAAAAAAAAGAGCCCAAGACAATGCAAGTGAGAATCAAAAATAAAACCAAATAGAGTCCAAAGAAAAAGAGTGTTGGTGGCCGAGGCCACCGTGTATGAGTTGTAGCATGATACCGCGAAGATATATCTTGGGTCCATAACTACATCTCAACATTGAAGCTCACAAATTAAATTAAATTTGAAGTTTTAGCAATGATATGTCACTATATGCATATTAGGGGGAGGAAGAGTCCAATGTATTAGGAAAACACTCCCCCTAAATCCATGCGTACCTCTAGGTCTAATAAAGCCTTAAACGTTGGAGTGAGTGTACGGAGTTCAAGCCAAGGCCCGAGAATCTATGATATTGAGCTCATTCCTCAAGTAGCAAAAACGGGCTTCATCAAGGGGCTTCGTGAAGATATCCGTCAATTGATCCCTTGTACCAACATATGATAGATCAATATCTCCTCGAGCCACGTGATCACGGATGAAGTGATGACGAATCTCAATGTGCTTGGTTCTTGAATGTTGCACCGGATTGTATGCAATTTTGATGGCACTCTCATTATCACATAAAAGTGGCACTTTGTCCAAGAGGACACCGTAATCCTTTAAAGTTTGCCGCATCCAAAGAAGTTGAGTACATCCGCTTGCGGCAGCGACGTACTCGGCCTCCGCCGTGGATAAAGAGATGCAATTTTGTTTCTTCGAGGACCAACTCACCAAAGATCTTCCAAGAAATTGACACGTCCCGGATGTGGACTTCCTATCATCAATGTCGCCCGCCCAATCGGAGTCGGTGTATCCACAAAGAGACAAGGTGCCATCTTTGGGATACCACAACCCAAAGCAAGGGGTATGAACCAAATATCTGAAGATTCTCTTCACGGCCATCAAATGACTTTCCTTAGGCGTGGCTTGATAACGAGCACACACTCCAACGCTTAAAACGATATCGGGCCTAGACGCACACAAATAAAGAAGAGACCCAATCATAGAACGATACTCCTTTTGGTCTACCTCTTTACCGTCGGGGTTGAGTTGGAGGTGGCACTTGGTTTGCATAGGGGTAGTCACACCATTAAGTCCAAGCAATCTGAATTTCTTGATCATATCTTGAATGTACTTGGCTTGACATATGAAGGCCCCTTCCCTCAATTTCCTTATCTCAAAGCCAAGAAAGAACTTGAGTTCACCCATCATGGACATCTCGAACTTGTCGGTCATTAACTTGGAAAACTCATCATTGAACACACGGTTAGTAGAACCAAAGATAATGTCATCGACATAAAGTTGACAAATGAAGAGTTCACCATTAACCTTTTTAGTGAAAAGAGTGGGATCGATTACCCCAACCTCAAATCCACGGTCTACCAAGAACTCTCTCAAGTGCTCGAACCATGCACGGGGGGCTTGTTTAAGGCCATAGAGAGCTTTGTCCAAGACATATACATGGTTAGGATGGTTGGGGTTTTCAAAACCCGGGGGTTGTTTAACATACACAAGTTCTTGCAAGGGACCATTAAGAAAGACGCTTTTTACGTCCATTTGCTGCAATTTGAAACCATGGTGAGAAGCATAAGCGATAAGAATGCGAATCGATTCGGGTCTTGCAACCGGTGCAAAAGTTTCTCCAAAATCGATGCCTTCGACTTGAGAAAACCTTGGGCCACCAACCGTGCCTTGTTCCTTACAACGATACCATGTTCATCTTGCTTGTTCTTGAAGATCCACTTAGTGCCAATAACGTTGCGGCAATATTTCGGCTTCTAAACTAGGCGCCACACTTTGTTGCGCTCGAAGTTGTTAAGTTCTTCATGCATAGCCCCTAGCCAATCGGGATCTTCAAGAGCATCGAAAACTTTCTTGGGCTCGACCATGGAAATATGTGCTTGATGCTCACTAAAATGAGCTAATTGACTTCGTGTGGAGACCTTTGCTCGTATATCACCAATGACCTTGTCGAGAGATAACGCCCTAAGTTCCAAAGACTTAGCAAAGCGAGCTTGACGATGAGTTTCAATTGCCGCCCTTGTTGAGGGGACAATTTCTTGACCATCTTGATCCTTTGGATCCTTGTCTTGACCTTCTAGAGGGCCTTGATCATCATGTGAAATCTCTTCGTTTGGTGGAGAAGGATGATCTTGCCCTAGAGTAGAACTTGGAGAAGTGGAGTTGTCTTCAATAATCTTGGTGGAGGAGACATGATCTTTTTGATGATGATCCTCTTGAGTTTCAACTTGAGAAGAAATAGTATGCTCTTGTTGAGGAAGAACTTGAGATTGTTCTTGAGGGGATTCATCATTTGTTATGGGTGAGCCACCTTGTGGTTCTTGTGATGGTGAGGTCTCCTTGATGGGAGAACTTGCGACTTCTTGAACAACTTCTTGATGGACTTCAATGGGGCGAAGAAAGTCCACCCCCATCTTCTTAATGGCATCAAAAGGTTGTTCATCACCTACATCACAAACACCAACTTGCTCCACTTGGGAGCCATTATTTTCATCGAATTCCACACTACAAGACTCTATGATAATCCGGGAGGAATTATCATAGACTCTATAAGTGTGGGACTCGTTACCATATCCAACAAAGATTCCCTCAATAGATTTAGAGTGGTACTTACCCAACCGGACACCCTTGACTAGATAATAGCACTTACATCCAAACACTCGGAAGTAGCCAATGTTGGGTTTATTGCCGGTAAGGATCTCATATGGAGTCTTCTTCAAGCCCTTGTGGAAATAGAGGCGATTTGATGAGTGACAAACGGTGGAAATAGCCTCCGTCCAAAAGTTGATGGGAGACTTGAACTCCGCCAACATAGATCTCGCCATATCAATGAGAGTCCGGTTCTTTCTTTCGGCAACGCCATTTTGTTGAGGAGTGTAAGTGAAAGGGCATGTGCCCTCATGTATGGTTTTGGTAACTAATGAAAATCCCCAAGGACTAATGTGTGTTTTGAGCATATTGCAAGTATGTCTTGAAGTTGTCAAGGCATCACCTATATGAAGAAAGATGGTATCTTCCATGGGCTTGCAACAAGAAGATCAATTAATTTAGCTCATGGAGGATGATTTCATGCCATGATCGTCATCATGGGTGACAAGTGCAAGACCAAGGGAAGCATGTCATAGACATGAAGACGAAGCTAAGCGAGACTCTCCCATAATGGAGTATGGGGGAGTTTATGGAGGATTCTTCATGAAGCATGTGCTAGCAAGCGCGAGGAGTCTTCATGAAGCATGTGCTAGCAAGCGCAATCAAGAGAGGTGGTCCACTTGAAGATATCAAGATCGTCATCATCTAGCTCAAGTGGAATGCTCAAGGCAAAGGTATGATCTTGATAGGGCTATAGGATAGATAGGCGTACTATCAAGAGGGGCGCTCGAGTGAGTAACTTGATCGAATCTTTATGGAGAGCTCAAACCTTTGCATACTTAGCATATCATCTTTCTTGTTTCTTATTTGGCTTTTCTCCTTGTGAGGTTTTGTAGCTTGTTGTGATCTTCATAACAAGCTCAAGTTCATCAAAAACAAAGTTCGTTTGAAAAGCTTCTTGGTTTTTGATGTTGGAGGTTTTACCGGTTGTTCCTTTTTCAAGAGGTTTTATGTTTCCCCGTTTTGTTTTAACCCCCCATCTTGGCCTATGATGTTTCTCTTTATTATCTTGTAGAGTTCTTCGTTGTGATTACAACGAGCCAAAAATCATCGAAAACGGAGTTCGGATGGTCAAGATATTGTCGTTTTCGTGTTGGTATTTCTGCAGTTTTCCGGTACTCGGAAATCTCCGAACCGGGCTCGGAGATTTCCAAATCGGGCGGATTTCAGTACTGATGTCGCCCAGAAAACTTCGGAGATCTTTCCGGAAATCTCCGGGGGTCGGAAATCTCCGGCCCTAGACCTGAAATCTCCGGTCTGAGCTGCTGTAACGGCTAGATTTGTGGGAGGGGTATAAATACCCCTCCCCTTCTTCTTCCTTGAGTGAGCACGACTTTCCCCTCTATCTCTTGCCATTGTTGACCTTGGGAAAGCTTGCCCCCTCTCAAATCCTCCCATGATTCTTGCATATCTTTGAGGGAAAAGTGAGAGGAGATCTAGATCTACAATTCTACCAATCCATCTCTTCTCTAAGTGAGGGGAACATAGTGGATCAAGATCTTTGAGTTCCTTTGTGGTTCTTCCCCTTTGTTCTTGATCTCTCTTATCCCCCCATAAGCATTAGTTGCTTGTGGTGTGATTTGGGAGTGTAGGATTTGTCTCCTTTGTGGTTTCTTGGTTCTTCATCTCTTATTCCCCCATAAGCATTTGTTGCTTTGTTGGAATTTGAGAGTGGAGGACTTGAGCACTTTGTGTGTTCTTGCCATTGCATCTTGCATCGGTTTGAGCCCTCCACGAGGATTCGTGGTGGTGAAATTCGTGAGCTTGTTACTCTTGGGTCTTGGACCCTAGACGCCTTAGTGGCCGCCTTTGTGGCATAGGACCTTTTGTGGTCAAGGCCTTTGTGGCTAGTTGGGACCTTTGTGGTCAAGACCTCTTGTGGTCATTTGGGAGCCCCCAATTCGGTTGTGGGTGTGTGCCCCAAGGTTGTTGTACGGGATTGTTCTCCGCCCCAAAGGAGTTCATAGTGGAAGGTGGACTTGGACCTTTGTGGTCGAGTTCATCGGAGAAGAAGGTGAAGCCTTTGTGGCGTTGAGCAAACCTGTTGTGGTTGCTCACACCTCTCCAACGAGACGTACACCTTTTGTGGTGGAACTCGGGAATACATCCTCGTCTCCGCGTGCCTCGGTTATCCCTATACCCGAGCTCTTTACTTATGCACTTTACTTTGTGATAGCCATCGTGCTTGAGGTCCTTTACCTTGCTATCCCTTTATTGTTTGTGTTGCATAGCATAAGTTGTTGGTGCACATAGGCGAACCTAGTATATTTAGGTTGTGTCATTGATAAGTTAAACACTAAGTTTTATTCCGCATTTATCAAGCCTAAATTGTAAAAAGTGTTCCTCGCCTATTCACCCCCCCTCCCTCTAGGCGACGTCTTTTTTTCAGTTGGTATCAGAGCCCAGGTTATCTCATATTTAGGCTTTACCGCCTAGAGATAAATATGTCGTTTAGAGAATTAGTGCACAATCCCACTTATATATTCGATGGCACTAATTATGATGTTTGGAAAATTCGCATGCTTAATATCTTTAGGGACATGGATCCTAATTTAGAGAGAATTGTAGATATGGGTTTTTCTCCTCCAAAGGATTCCCAAGAATTATCTTTAGAGGATGAGAAAAACTCTTATCTCGATACTCTAGCTTGTAATGGTCTTATCTATGTTTTGAGCGATGTAGTTCTTGCGTCAATCATGCCTTGTCGGAACGCTCATGAATTATGGACAAAGCTTGAAGATAAATATGATGTGTCCAACACTACCAAGGATGATTGTCCTCCTTCCACCTCCAACCGGGATGAGCTCACGTCTTCTTCCACTTCACCAACATGTGGCTTGCCACAAGGTAATGATATGGTGAGTGGTGATAGAGATTGCATTATTGATGGTGAATCTACTATTGATCATATTTCTCACCCATCTTATTGCAATGATCTATCTTGGGACTTAAACTCCTCTAGCACCATAAATGCCTTACATGCTAGTGTCTATAGTCCTTGCATATCATGTAGTAGTTGCTTAACTAAATCACATGATGATATGATTTTCTTGTCTTGTTGCCATGATAAAAATGTTTCTATTTCCTATAGTACTTGTTTGACTAACAATGTAGAGGAATCCAAACAATTGTTGGAACAAGACATGGATCTCAATGGTGCTTCAAGTAATTCTTCATCTTCCTCATCCATTACTCACTTTTGCCTTATGGCTAAGGAGTCTAAGGTATCTCCTACCTTAAATTCTAATATATCTTATGATGATGATATTAATGATGAAAGTGATAATGATGCCTCCATTGAAAATAACTTTGATATTGTCTCTCATGCTCTTTTAAAGAAAAAACATGCCCATGATAGCTTCTTAGAAGTCATGACCATTCTTATTGAGCGCAAGGAGACAATTGAGGCCTTGGAGACTCGTTGTGATGAAGGATGGGGTCTTGCTCGTGATTCCGCGGGTGAGATCCACAATCTTGAGATTGCTCTTAAGGAAGAGAAAGAAACTCGAGTTTCTCTTGAGGAGAAGCTAGAAACTAGTGAGGAGTTAAATAATGAAATGATTGCTAAACTCACTAAAAAATGTGACCATGCTCTTGCCAAACTAAAAATGGGCAAATCCAAATCTCTTGAGGAGACTCTTACTTTAGAATTATCTAAAGTAAAAGAAACCCGTGATAGAGCTCTTGAGGAAGCCATCAACTTCAAAAGAAAGTACAATGAGCTTGTTAAATTGTCCTCTTCTATTCCCAATGATAATGATGCTTGTGCTACTAACTCCATTTCTTGTGAAGCATCTATTTTGAAGGAAAATGTTGAGCTAAGGGCTCAACTTGAGTTGCTATCTAGCAAGTATGGGAAGTTGGAGGAAAATCATGAAAAGCTTTCGAGCTCTAATGATGATCTTCTAGCATCCCATGCTATGCTAGAGGTTGCTCTTGAGGCAATCTCTACAAAGGTAAAATCTTGTGAGCCTCTTGTGATCACTAGCACAATTTCTAGTAAAAATACTTTATTGCCATATGCTAGTTCTAGTAATTCATCCACTCACAACATTGGTACATCTTGTGATGAATTACTCTCCATGCCTTGTTGCTCTAACAATGTAGCATCTACTTCCTCTAGTATTTGTGTTGATACTAACCATGTAGAGGAAATCAAAGAGCTCAAGGCACAAGTCACTTCTTTGAAGAAAGACTTGATCAAGGGTCATGAAGGGAAGTCCACCCTCGACAAGATGTTGAGAGCGCGAAGACTTCCTCGTGACAAGAGTGGACTTGGATTCAACTCCAATATCAAGAACAAGTCCATTGACAAGATGAAGCACAAGTTCATCAAGAAGAAGGGCCAAGAACAAGCTATTGATTCGGCCAAGATTGTGTGCTTCAAGTGCAAGGTCGAAGGGCACCATGTTAGATCTTGCCCCTTGAAGAAGAAGAAGCCTCTTAGTGAGAAGCAACAAGGGAAGCAACCTCAAGTTCAAACTCAAGCTTCCCAAGTTGAAGGATCTTCACCTCCCAAGAAGAAAATAAAAGGCCGAGTGTGCTACACATGTCGTGGTAAGGATCACTTAGCCTCTTCATGCACTCATGGTAACTTATCCAACCCCACTATACTTGATCATTCTTATTTGCTTCGGAAGGATAAGGTTGGAAATTTGTTTGCCAAGTATGTTGGTACTCAAAGTGGTGTCAAGAAAAGAACCATTTGGGTTGCCAAACCTATTGTGACTAACCTCTTAGGACCCAACTTGGTTGGGGACCAACAAGCTAAAACTTGATCAATAGGTGGAGTCGGAGGACATTGGAGACTTGGCTACATCATGAAGAGTTAAGGGATCTTCATCAACCATATTCTCTCAAGCCAAGTCAATTGGATTATATTGCCTCATCTTATAACCAATGCTCCTCCTTGCGGTAACTTGTATTTAAATTCATATGTTCTCATTGAAAGTTACTTGCACCCTTGCATGTGTTTGGTTTTGTACCTTACTAGTGTTTTATATGTGTTGTGCACTCTACTTACTTTTGATTGAGTAATCAAGCGTGTGTATGATGGTTTGCACACCATGTATGTTTTTGAGCCTCTTGTCTATTTGATTTCATCTTAATTGGCTCTTTTAAGGATATTAATGGACTATCCCATTTTGGGGGAGTGATGTGCTTTTTGGTAACACACTATCCTAAAATGTGTATTCATGAGGACTACCACTTAGTGGTGATATATCAATGTTATCTACTCTCTTTGTGGTATGTCTTACTCATGAGAAATTCAAATTCTAATGTCCATTAATCATTTCTTGGATTTCTTTTGCCTCTTGTTAACAAAGAATGGATTATCACATTATGGGGGAGTAATAAGCTATGTGCATATTACAAGCCTAGAAAATGTGAACATGTGAGGTAGTGTCACCTAGAGTTGATATTGTTGATTATCTTGTTTCTAGGTGGCATGGTACTCAAACAAGTTCCATATTTTCTTAAATGCATTTTGTTCACCCTTCTTTTGGTATCTTGTTTGTGAGAGAGTTTCTTGATGCTTAGTATGATCATTGAATATGTGAAGTCATCAAGAATCTCTAGATAAGCATGTTTTTCAATTCTTATTTTGTCACATGCTTATGTTTTGTGAATATGATCTTGAATACATATATATGTCATGAACCACCGAGAACTATCTATATACAATCATTATCTTTGACAAGTGATAATTATATTTGTGGTAAATGTATTGATCATATTTTCATTGGTTTTTGTCCATAAATTGTCGTATTATATTGCCAAGTTTGTTTTGGTCTAACCACCCTTTTGTCATCCTTGCTTCATTTGGATCTTTTTGTTGCTCTACTCATTTTGTGTTGTGCTTTCTTTAGTAAGTACAAGCAAGGATCCCATTGTTTTGCATTTACATTCGAAGAATCAATTCTAAGTAATGCACTATTCTTGGGGGAGCTATCCTACTTTGAGTAGAACATCATCCTTTTAATTGTTATCAGGTCTTATTGATTTTCTTGAACTTTGTGTTCAAAAAGATATATGGAGGGTAATGATCCCACTTGTGTGCATTTTGTATTTACATACAAGATCTTAAAAATGCACTAATCATGGGGAAGCTACTCTATACTCTTTAGAACACTATTCTTTAAAATTGGTTTGGTATCTTATTGCTCTTCTTGAACATGACTAATGTTGTAACAATGTATATGGAATGTGATGATCTCATTTATGTGCATTTTGTATTCATATACAAGATCATAAAGAATGCACAAATCTTGGGAGAGCAATCATATACGTTATTGAACATTAGTTATCTTCAATTGATATTTGATCCCTATGACATGTCTCTTTGAAAGACAAACATTTTTCGTCTTGGTACTTTGTGCCATCATGAAAATTGTAGAGGGCTTGGTTTATTTGTTGGAACCTTACTCTTCTTTGTGGAGTTGGCTATCTCATCCCACGGTTCTTAATGTACCTTCTTGGATGAGATGAAACCTTCGAGCATGTTTGCTTGTTTTATTTCTTATGCTCAATGGTTTAGCCTTGACCTTGTTTTAATTTGATATATTTTCTTATTGGTTTCTCCAATCATGTGTTGGTTTGAGTCTTTGATACATTGAGGACAAATCCTTCTCTTGCCACATTGTTGTGTAGCTTCTTGATTTAATTGGTGTTTTGTCCAAATTGTATCTCGTTTGGTTCTTGAAAGTTTTGTGCATGCATATTTACTATATACATATTTTGTCATGCTTACTTTCTCTGTTCCAATATATAGTATAAACTCCACCAAATCCTAAATGGCTAAGATGTGCTTGAAATTCAATTTCATATCAATAGGCACATATTTATGTGGAGTTTGTCCTATGTATTGTAGTTGCTCTAACTACTTTGGACCCAATGAGTTTGGGTACCACTTTGTACTTAAATTTGCTTTAGGTACATTGGAGATGCATTGGAAGCTTGTCTCGATTACGAGGAGGAAGTCATCATCATGTGCCGTTTGAGCCAAGCTTGGATGATCATGAGCACCTACCTTCTACTTCTTCAATGCTATCTCGGTAACAAGTATCTATCTCATGCATACTCTTCTAGCCCTCAACCTTATGTAGGTTGTTTCTTGGCATGAGTCTCTCGAGTTGCTTTTGATATGGTTTTTGCAAAGTTCCCTTCAAATCGTCTTTATTACAAATATGAGCAAGCCGGGATGAATACATAGTAAAGGGAACATACTTGATCGTGTTCATGATTCATCAATTCCAACTATGTTAATCTAGCAATTCTTCTTATTTTGTCTCATATGCAATATGGATGAATTTTCAAAATCATTTTCATCTTGAGAGAGTGTTTACCATTCTCAAAGCATCTCAACTATCACTTATTATTTTGGGTATATGAGATACTTTGCAGAGTGCGTGTTGGAAGTCTTCCTAGCTTTGTGCTATGGGTGTAGGCAAAATTCTTATTGGTTTATTTAGACTTCCAATCGAATATCATGTTCTTTATCTAGTACATATTTTGTGTGTGCATGTTTCTTTGTGGACTTAGTGCCTACTTAGAAACTTATATACATGAGATTAGGTACATCTTTAATTGATATTTAAAATCTTTTTTGATCACCTTTATTGCTCTCTTGATCCTTTTGTGATCTCTAAAAGGCATAAGCTTTGCATTTGATTTGGTATCCTCTTGCCTCTTAATAAGCTTGTGAATCTATTTGATGTGTTTTCGTTGGTGTGCTTGTATGCGAAATACATGATATGCACTATGTGCCACTTACCTTGAAAGACTATGGGAATGCCTAGGCTCATCCCTCGTAGTCTCCTAACATGTGTTTCCATATTACATCCATCCTTTCTTGTTTGAGCAAGTCTTTGATTGTCTCGTTTCTTTTCGTTTGCTCAACATTTGTTTGTTGCAAAGTGCATTCTTTCTTTTTCCGTCTTTGCACTCTTGCACTTATTGTTCAAATTAATCTAGGAAGGAACGAGGATTCCATGTTGCGCAACCTTTATTGAATTACAAATTCTTCATTGTGCATGTACCTTGGGGAGTTCCATCTTGATTCATTTGAACACTTGATTGCTTTTATCATAACATGTTCTTGTGTCCAATTGGTTTTTGGATCCTTTGATTGCATCTTTCGAGTTGCAATTGGTATCTTTATTTTTTATTTTTTTATTGATATCTTTTCTTTTGCATTTCTTGAATCCTCAATATAATTTGATCCCCTCCATGTATTCGTTATTGGATATATGCATTTGATTTCACTCATATCATGAGAAATGCATAGTTTATGGGGAAGCTCTTATTATATTGGCCTTCTAGATTTTTCTCCCATTCCGGCAATGGATGCCAATGGGGGAGAGATTTAGAGGGTTTTAAGGGATTTAGTTCTTTTCTCTTGCAACCTTGCTTTGCTTAGTGTGTTGCATGGTTGTTTTTAATTCCTTATATAAACCCTCGCAAAAGGGATTGTCATAAATTACCAAAATGGGGGAGATTGAAAGGGCATGTGCCCTCATGTATGGTTTTGGTAACTAATGACAATCCCCAAGGACTAATGTGTCTTTTGAGCATATTGCAAGTATGGCTTGAAGTTGTCAAGGCATCACCTATATGAAGAAAGGTGGTATCTTCCATGGGCTTGCAACAAGAAGATCAATTAATTTAGCTCATGGAGGATGATGTCATGCCATGATCGTCATCATGGGTGACAAGTGCAAGACCAAGGGAAGCATGTCGGAGACATGAAGACGAAGCTAAGCGAGACTCTCCCATAATGGAGTATGTGGGAGTTTATGGAGGATTCTTCATGAAGCATGTGCTAGCAAGCGCGAGGAGTCTTCATGAAGCATGTGCTAGCAAGCGCAATCAAGAGAGGTGGTCCACTTGAAGATATCAAGATCGTCATCATCTAGCTCAAGTGGAATGCTCAAGGCAAAGGTATGATCTTGATAGGGCTATAGGATAGATAGGCGTACTATCAAGAGGGGCGCTCGAGTGAGTAACTTGATCGAATCTTTATGGAGAGCTCAAACCTTTGCATACTTAGCATATCATCTTTCTTGTTTCTTATTTGGCTTTTCTCCTTGTGAGGTTTTGGAGCTTGTTGTGATCTTCATAACAAGCTCAAGTTCATCAAAAACAAAGTTCGTTTGAAAAGCTTCTTGTTTTTTGATGTTGGAGGTTTTACCGGTTGTTCCTTTTTCAAGAGGTTTTATGTTTCCCCTTTTGGTTTTAACCTCCCATCTTGGGCTATGATGTTTCTCTACATTATCTTGTAGAGTTCTTCGTTGTGATTACAACGAGCCAAAAATCATCGAAAACAGAGTTCGGATGGTCAAGATATTGTCGTTTTCGTGTTGGTATTTCTGCAGTTTTCCAGTACTCGGAAATCTCCGAGCCCGGTTCGGAGATTTGTGGTACTCGGAATCGGGCGGATTTCAGTACTGATGTCGCCCAGAAAACTTCGGAGATCTTTCCGGAAATCTCCGGGGGTCGGAAATCTCCGGCCCTAGACCTGAAATCTCCGGTCTGAGCTGCTGTAACAGCTAGATTTGTGGGAGGGTATAAATACCCCTCCCCTTCTTCTTCCTTGAGTGAGCACGACTTTCCCCTCTATCTCTTGCCATTGTTGACCTTGGGAAAGCTTGCCCCCTCTCAAATCCTCCCATGATTCTTGCATATCTTTGAGGGAAAAGTGAGAGGAGATCTAGATCTACAATTCTACCAATCCATCTCTCCTCTAAGTGAGGGGAACATAGTGGATCAAGATCTTTGAGTTCCTTTGAGGTTCTTCCCCTTTGTTCTTGATCTCTCTTATCCCCCCATGAGCATTAGTTGCTTGTGGTGGGATTTGGGAGTGTAGGATTTGTCTCCTTTGTGGTTTCTTGGTTCTTCATCTCTTATTCCCCCATAAGCATTTGTTGCTTTGTTGGAATTTGAGAGTGGAGGACTTGAGCACTTTGTGTGTTCTTGCCATTGCATCTTGCATCGGTTTGAGCCCTCCACGAGGATTCGTGGTGGTGAAATTCGTGAGCTTGTTACTCTTGGGTCTTGGACCCTAGACGCCTTAGTGGCCGCCTTTGTGGCATAGGACCTTTTGTGGTCAAGGCCTTTGTGGCTAGTTGGGACCTTTGTGGTCAAGACCTCTTGTGGTCATTTGGGAGCCCCCAATTCGGTTGTGGGTGTGTGCCCCAAGGTTGTTGTACGGGATTGTTCTCCGCCCCAAAGGAGTTCATAGTGGAAGGTGGACTTGGACCTTTGTGGTCGAGTTCATCGGAGAAGAAGGTGAAGCCTTTGTGGCGTTGAGCAAACCTGTTGTGGTTGCTCACACCTCTCCAACGAGACGTACACCTTTTGTGGTGGAACTCGGGAATACATCCTCGTCTCCGCGTGCCTCGGTTATCCCTATACCCGAGCTCTTTACTTATGCACTTTACTTTGTGATAGCCATCGTGCTTGAGGTCCTTTACCTTGCTATCCCTTTATTGTTTGTGTTGCATAGCAAAAGTTGTTGGTGCACATAGGCGAACCTAGTATATTTAGGTTGTGTCATTGATAAGTTAAACACTAAGTTTTATTCCGCATTTATCAAGCCTAAATTGTAAAAAGTGTTCCTCGCTAAGAAAGTCATTAAGAGTGTAGTTCTTGAATTCCGACCCATTGTCACTTCGAACAACCAATATGGGAAGGTCATGTTGGCGTTGAACCTCCTTTGAGAAGTCGATGAAGACTTGTTGAGTTTCATCCTTGGTCTTGAAGAAATAGACCCATGTATACCTTGAGTAGTCATCAACAATCACGAGACAATATTTCTTGCCACCAAGACTTATCTCCGGAATTGGTCCAAATAGATCAACATGAAGTAGCTCCAAAATCCGGGAATAAGATATGATGGTCTTGCTAGGATGAGGAATATCATGCATCTTGCCTTCCACACAAGCTCTACAAATTCGATCCCTTGAAAAGAAAACATGATCTTTTAGTCCAAGGATGTGGCCACCCTTGTGGAGACTTTGCAAAGTACGCATGTTTACGTGGGCTAGTCGGCGATGCCAAAGCCAACCCACGTCGGCTTTTCCGAAGAGACACATGGCTTGAGAAGTGGTGGCTCCGGAGAAGTCCACCACATAGAGCTCATGCTCCACGTATCCCACGAAAGCCACTCTTAGCGACTTACTCCACAAGAGGACCACAATGTCCTTATCAAAGAAGGGAGAGATCCCCATCTTTGTTAAGACACGAACCGATAACAAATTATGGCCAAGAGATTCAACAAGCATAACATTGACAAGAGTAATGTCGGGGGCAACTACCACTTTGCCAAGCCCGGTTACCTTAGACCTTGATAAGTCACCAAACGTCACGGTTACTTGATCTTCATTAGATTTCAACTCCGTGACGAGTTCTTTGCTCCCGGTCATATGACTTGTGCATCCACTATCAATTATCCATTTTGAACCACCGGGAGCAAGATCCTACAAGAGATCACTTCTTGCATTTAGCAACCCATTGCTTCACAATGGGCGCTTTATGGTTAGCGACAAGAGACTTAGGAACCCAAATAGCATATGAAATAAAACCATAGTAGGGTCCAATGTAACGAGCACAAACATTCCCATAATAATCGACATATAAAGCATAGTTAGGGTTGTTGTCCCCGGCGTGATCGTTAAAAGTAGGCTTGCCCCTTGTGACATTCCTACTCGCAAGACCTTCCTTGGATTGAATGGAGTCGGCCTTCTTGGCTTGGATGGGGTTGACGCTCTTGGGAATACCCTTCTTGGCATTCATCTTCATGGGAGGCACATATCCAAGACCTTCCTTTGCTTGTCGAGTGTGAGGCTCCACGATGGGAGTCTCAACAACTTGCTTACCCTTGAGAAGGATGATCTTGGATGTGGAGGCCTTAGTCATCTCACTTTTCAACCTAGCATTCTCCTTCACAAGATTAGCATTATCACACGAACACTTAGAGGCAGAGATGCTAAGAGAATCAAGGTTAGTTAGCCGAGTTTGGAGTTGAGCATACGACTCCTTTAGAAGAGCATGTTCACTCTCCAAAGCCTCGTGGGCTATGAAGAGCTTCTCCATGTCCTCAATGAGTCTAACATGCCCAACCGCAAATTCGGCTTTATCTTGTTGAGCCACCTTGAATTTAGCAAAGTACATATCACGATCCTTAATGAGCTTAGCATGTGAGGAATTATGAGTTTCCTCAATAGTTTTAAGTTGCTCCTCAAGACGAGCATGAGACTCTTCAACCTCCTCAAGAGAGGATTTCAAGTAAGATAGAGAAATAACGTCTTCTCTTTCTAGCTTACCCTTCTCTTCATTGAGATGCTCTAGCTCACCAATCCGAGCCATGAGGGCACCAACATGTTTTTTGCTATCACCTTGCAAGTTAGTGATAAAAGAGTCGAATGCCACAAGCTCTTGCTTGATTTGAAGGCTAGAGGCATCATCAAGTTCATTCATTTCATTCATGATAGAGGGAGAGGATGAAGGTACCTCCGATGCCTTTGCCATAAGACACCTTGAGCTCTTGGTGATGGAGTTCTCATTTGGCGATGTGAATAGTGATGATGAAGAGCTTGTCGTAGTTGAAGGAGTTCTTGTTGTTGATGGAGGAACGGTAGTTGTTGATGTGGTGGCAAGAGCCGCCACTTCATTTGGCGTTTCTTCCTCTGATTCTTCATCATCGGTAGGATACTCCTCTTGAGTCAACAACACAATGCGAGGCTTCTTGTTAAAAGGCCTCTTCCTTCCATAGGCCTTCTTGGGGGGCATCTTGGTTTTGTCCTTGAGCACTAGACGTCCACCATGCTCTTCTCTTTTCTCATAAGGGCACTCGGCAACAAAATGGAACTTGTCTTGACAGTTGTAACATGTCCTTGACTTTGAGGGTGAGACCCTATCGGCTTGAGGTGCACTCTTGTCAAAACACATCTTTCCTCTTGAGGGGTTGTTCCAAAATGTGCGAGCCGCAAGAGCGAGATGATCATTATAGGCAATCTTGAGTGCTTCCTCGGACATGGCGGCAAAGCTTCCAAGATCATCATCATCGTTGTCTTCCTCAACGGTAGCCTTCAAAGCAAGGTTGGTTGTGCCTCTTTGCATTCCAAGAGCCCTTGCCCTTGCGTCTTGAGCATTCTTAGTGGCTACCTTATAAGCGGCCATCTCTTGCATAACCTCATTAGATGTCATGAGATGGTAGTTTTGTCTTCCTTGAAGACTCTTGACATCGGTTGGCTCATATGCCATCATAGAACTAACATACTTTCTCTTGATCCAAGCATCATCAATATGAGAGGCACCAACTTCACGAAAGCTTGTGGCTATTGTCACCAATCTTCTATACATCATCTCATGATCTTCACCATCAAGCTTGAAGAAGCCTTCAGCTTCATTGCTCAAAGAGTCATAGCGGTTCCTCCTCATGCTATCATTTCCAACGAACAACTCGGATAGAGCATCCCACGTATCCTTGGCGGTGGTAAGGTTTTGGATGAGAGACATGTCCTTGTTCCCAACCGCCTTTTTGGATCATGTAGAGAGCGGTGGCATCAAGTTGAGCCTCCACCACTTCTCTTCTTGTTAAGTTGGTTGGATCATGCGGCTTGTATCCAACTTGAATGATACGCCACAACTCGATTGAAGAGCTGCACACATGAGACTTCATCACATATTGCCATTGAGAGAAAGTATAATCTTTAAGCAATGTGGGATAACCCCTATGAGAAACTTGCGGATGAGGAATAATGGGATCAGGGGTATGGTATTGGGATGGGGAAGGAGTGGCGTTGTAGCCTTTAGGCACTTCATCTTGGGAAGATGAAGTGTTTTGATGGTTTGAGGAACTAGTAGCATCACCCTTCCAATCGAAAGGCAATTGCTTTCCCTTCAACAATTCGGGGTCCACATCTTGAGTAATGCCCGGAAGCACCGGAGACTTTGAGGGCAAAGCAAGAGAGGTTTCCTTAGATGTCTTGAGAGACTCAAGCATATCAAGAAACTTCTTGAACTCGGTTTGTATGGACGATGTCAACTTTGTTTCCAAAGAGTTGATATCGGCCATAGTGGCACCTTTCTCTTGCATTGCCGCCAAAGTCGCGGCGTCCGCTTCGGAACCCTCTTTCGGGTCAACTTGCATTGTCCAAGGTTGGTCTCAAGCGGTGAAGCTTTTAAGAGACAACCTGGCTCTGATACCAATTGAACGGCAGTTGACCACCTAGAGGGGGGGGGGGGTGAATAGGTGGTGACCAATTTTTATATGTTTTTCAGTTTTTAGGCTAGCGGAAAGTAAGTTGTCTAAATGTGCAACTAGGTGATACAAGTGAAAGACAACTAGGAAACTAAGAAAGAAAGGAATGCAGTAAAGGAGAGTGGAGCAAGACAACCATAGGAACTCGAAGACACCGATTTTATCCCGAGTTCCACCACAAAGGTGTACGTCTCGTTGGAGGGGTGTGAGCTACCACAAAGGTTTGCTCAACGCCACAAAGGCCTCACCCTATTCTCCTGCGAATTCGACCACAAAGGTCCGAATCCACTCTTCCACTAAGGACTCCTTTAAGGGCGGAGAAGATCCCATACAAACACGTGAGGCACACACCCACAACTGAATTGGGGGCTCCCACAACGACCACAACAGGTCAAATCCACAAAGGAATCCACAAAGGATCAAGAACACACAAAGATGAACCTAGCTATCCACAGAGGAACCCTAGAGTCGTTGCCCCTCAAGAAATAGAGGGGGAAAATCAAATCGCTTTGGTGGAGTTGTAGATCGGTGGCTTCTTCCTCAGATCCCCAAGTATCAAAGGATTTGAGTGGCTAGATTGGGAGATCCCGAAGAAACGAGCTTCAACACCAATGGAGGAGAGAGAAAATCTGGAAGCTTGGTCCGCTGGAGGTAGGTGGAGGGGTATTTATACCCCTCTCAAAATCTGCCCGTTGAACAGCCGCCAGCCCGGAAATCTCCGGGTTGAGGACCGGAGATCTCCGGACTCCGGAAATCTCCGGGAGAAATTCCGGTAGAACTTGACTCTAGATCAATACTGATTTAGCTTCTTGACTTGGTCGAAAAATCTCTGGCGCTCGGAGATCTCTGGACCGGGGCTCGGAAATCTCCGAGCTCCGGTAATCTCCGGGAGCATTTCCGGCTCAGCTTGATCTGGAGTCAGTACGCAATTGAGTTCTGGACTTGGTTGAATTTCCCTGTCACTCGGAGATCTCCGGACTGGGGCTCGGAAATCTCCGAGCGCCGGAAATCTCCGAGAGCATTTCCGGCTCAGCTTGAGTTGGAGCCAGTACGCATTCTGATCTGAGACTTAGCGAAAAACTTGATTGGCTCGGAGATCTCCGGTCTGGGGACCGGAAATCTCCGAACCCCGGAAATCTCCTGATTGAAATCCTGATGAAAGACCAAGTGAAGTAGACATGAAACTTAGGCCAAGAAAGTGTTCCTCTTTATCAAACTACCTGTAAAAGAACCTGCAACCTTCATCACAAACATTAGAACACCTTTTGTGTTGTCATTAGTCACCAAAATCTGGGAGTGCATAGAATGCACTTTCAATAGGTCTCTCCAAAATCAATACCTTCAACTTGAGAGTACCCTTGAGCTACCAATCTTGCCTTGTTCCTTACAACCATTCCATGCTCATCTTGCTTGTTCTTGAATATCCACCTGGTGCCTATAACATTGCGGCAATCTTTTGGCTTCTCTACTAGATTCCATACTTTGTTGCGCTTGAAGTTGTTTAGTTCTTCATGCATGGCTTCCAACCAATCCGGATCTTCAAGAGCTTCGAACACCTTCTTTGGTTCAACCATAGAGATATGAGCTTGATGTTCACTAAAGCTTGCCAATTGACCTCTTGTGGAGACCTTGCGAGATACATCACCAATGATGGCTTCAAGCTTGTGACACTTTATTTCCAAATCTCTCTTAACTCTCGCTTGACGACGGGTTTCGATATCTCCATTGTTGCGAGGGATTTCGGCTTGATCACCTAGATCATTTGAGTCCCCGTCTTGACCGTCTTGATGAGCATGACCATCTTGTTGCACATTTTCAATAATGGGAGGAGATGGTTGCTCTTGCTCTTGATCTTGACTAGAGTTGACAATAGGAGTGCTTGAATCTTGTGTGGCCTCTTTGTCAACTTGAGGAGGAGCTTGTTCTTGTTCTTGGGTAGGTGTCTCATTTGCTTCCATAGTGGGTGCCACTTAAACTTGTGATGATGGAATCTCCACTTGAGTGGAGCTTGTACTTCCTTAAGGAGGCTCATGATGAATCTCGATGGGGCGATGAAAGCCAACTCCCATTCTTCGTATTGCATCTTGAGGTTCCTCATTATCTACATCACAAACATGAAATTATGCCACTTGGGAGCCGTCATTCTCATCGAACCTCACACTACAAGATTCTACAACTCTCCCTAAGGATTTGTCATAGACTCTATAAGTGTGAGAGTTCGCACCATACCCAACAAAAACACCCTCTAAGGCTTTAACTTCAAACTTAGAAAGATGAACACCTTTGATTTTGTAGAAACACTTACAACCAAATACTTGATAGTAGGAGATGTTGGGCTTGTTGCCGGTAAGCATTTCATAAGGAGTTTCCTTCTTCCCTTTGCGAAAGAATAACCGGTTGGAGGAGTGACACGCCGTGGAGATAGCTTCAGCCCACAAGAAGAGTGGAGACTTAAACTCCGCCAACATGGACCTAGCCATGTCCATAAGAGTCCGGTTCTTCCTCTCGGCTACACCATTTTGTTGAGGGGTATATCCGGCGGAATATTGATGTCGAATCCCCTCGTCACTAAAAACTCATTTAGGGTGTAGTTCTTGAATTCGGAGCCATTGTCACTTCTAATGGCCAATATGGGAAGATTGTGTTGACTTTGAACTTCATTGGAAAAATCGATGACGGTTTGTTGAGTTTCATACTTCGTCTTGAAGAAGAAAACCCAAGTGAATCTTGAATAGTCATCGACAATCACCAAACAATATTTCTTCCCACCAAGACTTGGTTGAGGCACGGCACCAAAAAGATCAACATGAAGAAGTTCCAATATCCTTGATGATGAGATGATGGTCTTGCTTGGATGGGGAGAATCATGCATCTTTCCTTCAACACAAGCCCTACAAAGACGATCTCTAGAAAAAGAAACATTCTCATTTAGTCCAAGAATGTGGCCACCCTTGTGAAGACTTTGCAAAGTTCTCATATTGACATGGGACAAGCGGCGATGCCACAACCACCCCACGTCGGCCTTTCCGAATAAGCATATTGCTTGAGTGTTGGTTGACCCCAAAAAGTCTACCACAAACAACTCATTTTCAACATACCCAACGAACATGACCTTTAGAGTCTTGCTCCTCAAGAGTACCACCATATCAAGAGTAAAGTGGACATCAAAGTTCATCTTATTAAGAGCACGAACGGACATAAGATTGTAACCTAGAGACTCGACAAGCATGACATTTACAAGGGTGATATTCTTTGCAACTACCACCTTGCCGAGACTCTTTACCTCGACCTTGGACTTGTCACCATAAGAGACAGTTGAATGATTGATATTTGGTCTCGACTACGTCATGATCTCCTTGCTTCCGGTCATATGACTAGTGCATCCACTATCAACCACCCATTTAGATCCACCGGAAGCATAGTCCTACAAGAAATCATTTCTTGCATTTAGGTACCCATTTCTCAATGGGTCCCTTTCGGTTAGCAACAAGGGTCTTAGGAACCCAAATAGAATAATCAATATAACCATCATAAGGACCAACATATTTTGCATAAACATCACCATAATAATCAACATAAAGAATGTAGTTGGGATTGTTATGCCCCGCAAAGTCAATACGAGTGGTCTTGCCCCTAGTGGCATTACCACCCGCAAAGGTAGTCTTGGCTTGTGCGGGCTTGGTCGTGTTCTCCTTGGTGTTGCTCACCTTCTTCTTTGCCTCGGCCACATAACCAAGACCTTCCTTCCCTTTGTGTGGTTTTAGCTCAAACAAATAAGCAATACCCTTATCTTTACCTTTGGGAATAGAGGTCTTAGCATTAGTGACTTTAGCAAGATCCACCTTCAACCTAACATTTTCTTTAATGACATTTTCATGAACACGAGGAAGAGTAGTTATACTAGTTGAGCAAGTTTTAGAGAGTTGAGTTTGGAGTTGCTCATGTGACTTAACAAGGATGGAGTGGGTCGTTTCCAAGACCTTGTGAGCTTTATCAAGCTTCTCCATATCCTCAAGAAGTCTAGCATTCGCAACCCCAAGTTCAACTTTCTCCCTTTTAATCACTTTATATTTGGCAAAGACATGGTCTCTATCCTTAATGATTTTATTAATGATTTCATCATTTTTAGCATCAAGAGACTCAAGTATTTCCTCTAGAGTGATTCTATATTCACTTTCTTCATCAAGAGAGCCATTTAGAGATGCTATGGAAGCATTCAAAGAGGCAATGGTGAGAGAATCCGCTCTCTCAGTCTTACTCTTTTCTTGAAGAAGTTCTTCGGCCGCACATAGTTGTCTCTCGAGAGACTCAACATGTTCTTTGGCTTCACCTTACAAGTTAGCCACCAAGGTATCGAAAGAAACTAGCTCCTTCTTAATCTCAAGACTATATTGATCATGAGTAGTCTTAGGAGAGGGAGATGATACCTCGGTGACATGAGCCATGAGGCAACGTGCGTTGTTGGTGGAGACGTTGTCATCGGGGGATTCAAAGAGTGACGGTGATGATGGTGGACACTAATAAACCTCCAACGGATCAAACTTGCTCGATGACCTATTTGATCTTTTTGTCACATGATCTAACAAGGCTTATGTCATTCCACTCATGGTTATATTTGTGCTTTGACAACCAGAGGAGAATATGCCATGCAAGATTAATCCCTCCTACAAGGGTCAGTCTTCTTTCATTAGCGTGCTTTGTCATCTCAATACATGCAAGCTCATGCATTCACTTGTAATGGTAAAACATTAGAAAATACTTTTGCACCACCTTGTTACCTGCAAGCCCATTCTTGTTATTTTGATAACACGGTGATTTCTTGTGCTATTGATGAGTATTTTCTTTACTTAGTTCCATTAAGTTTGAATGAATATTTTATAATACTTGCAGCTCGAAGGTATTTTTGTAAACATATAGCTAAGTTCAATACATTCAGGAGTTAAGCTTAACAACTATTTAAATATGTTAAGTACACCCATATTTTTCATATTTCTTTCTATGCAGAACCAACTTATCTCATATACAAGGGCGTGTTCCTGACAACATTACTATAATTTTGGAATGTATAACTTCTAAGCTGCAAGACATAGTTGAATTTGTTTATCTGTAAGATGAATTTCAAGGTGTCAAGTGGGTTCCCACCTATTTCCTACTCTAGTTCATTTGGAGATTTTTAGTTCAAAATTTCGGACCAAAATTTAAACTAGAAATTCATAAATGAATTAGAAGTGGAACATTGGTGGGATCCCACTTGACACCTTATGAATTTGGTATTTTTATTCATAAAAAGATAAATGTCAAGTTGATTATTTTTAGTTAGTTTGCCTTTCTTATAGTGGATACAAAATTGTGGATATAAAATTATTCTTTATTTAGCTTCTGAGTTACAAGGCATGAAGTTTTGAGTTTTTAGACATAAGCAATTTGCCGTCAGGTATGTGTCCTAATTTGATATCACTCAAAGGGTCATTAAATATACAATTTGGGCCAAAATCATTTGGTAAGGTATAGTGGCATCCTTGTATGCCCCTCGTTGTTGGTACTTGTATGTAATTTTCTAATCTAAAATGCATCCGCTTACTTTGAATTCATAGTAAATCCTCATAAGTGTCAACATGCAGACCGACAAAGTCATCACCTAACCTCCGGGTAAAAAAATCATCACCCAAAGAGGGTTATGCATCTGGTACAAGAACTATTTTATGTCAAATACTAGGTCCTATACTCCATCCGATCCGAAAAAAGTGTCGGACGTCTTATTTTTACAAAAACGACCTCGAGTTATTTTATGATCAACCCGTAGTCCATACACGAACCAGACAGAGGCAACAGACCCCGCACCGCTCACACGCACACCCTTCTCTTCCCTCACTCTCTTCCCCGCTCCACTCTCCCCGCCGACGAGCTCCGCTCTCCCCGCCGACGTCCTTCCCTCACCTTGCCTCCCATCTCCCCTCACAGCTGCTCTCCTCTCCTCGCGGCAGCACCTTCCATCACCGCGACAACTTCTCTGTCGTCTCCCCGCGCTCCCCTCCACCAAATACTTGACTTTTGGTCTAGCCGGTGGCGAATCACCGGATCCGGCATCGGCGAGGGCGGATCCGGTGGCTGTGAGGCCGGACACGCCGGATCCGGTGGATGCGGCTGCGAGCCAGCTTGACAGCGTTGAGGGGAGAAGCTGGACTCATGTGGTCTGCCAGAGTGCGACGGCGGCTTCCAGCATGCATGACCCCGCCGCGCTGGCGAGGACGGGGCGCAACACCGCCGTGCTTCCCGGGTGCATGACCCCGCCGCAACACCGCCCCGTTCAACTGCTCCTCCCACAGGTCGAGGACCTCAAGACTGAGTGCCCATCCTCTCTTCTCGTCGTTCTGCTGTACCTTTGTTCTTGCCTTCTTGGTGAAGGGAAATTCGTAGTGAGTGCTTTAGCTGCTCTCGGAGCGTTGCCGTGCTTCATGCCCTGCTGCAGGCGAAATGCCGTTCTTGTTCTGCCAAGCACCAAGGCTCGTTTGTTTTCTTGCTCTGTTTGTAAGTAAAACTCCTAGTGCAATCTGTTCTTGACAGGAGTACTTGCTGAATATTTTAGTACTCGTAGTGCAATCTGTTCTTTAAGGGGATACTTGACAAGAATACTTGCTGAATATTTCAAAATTGTAGTGACAGATAAAGGGAGTATAATTGTGTCATGCAATTTAGTGCAAATATAATTCTTGTACACATACAGCTTATATAGTGACATATATAGTGCAAATATGATTGCAAATACATACACACATACAACTTTGTTTATCAAATATTTAGTCCTTCTAAACAAGGAACACTCATTCTTGTACTCCTCTCTTTCTCTTTCTTTTGTTGTTTTGTGATTCTCCATTTGGCGAGGATAAAAACTCTGAATGAGCAGCTATAACTTCCAGTGTTTTTCGATAGAGTTCACCATCTAGTCTTAAAGCACTAGGCAGTGTTCCTTCCCTCAACATTTTGTTCTTGTTCATGTGGGGAATCTTATATGTATTGCCCCCTTCATCTATCATAACTTCCACTAGGATTGACTGTAAAGTTATGAACACTTTGTCGAGATTATCCACATCATAGGTGTCAAATGCTTGTTCAACATATTCTATCAGGTCATTTAGATTCTTTGGTGCAGTTTCAAGTGCTATGGATTGGATAGAACTAAAGTAGCCAAGGTCCAACACATTCATGTCCAGTGAGTTCGCGGGTTGTTGCATAAGCTGGATATCCATTCCTGTTTCTTCTACAACTGCTCGGAAGGCTGGATCACTAGGCAAAACATGGGTTCGAGCGATTGTCTTGCTGAATATAAATGGTCCCTTCGTCATCTTGAGGCCATAAGGCTTCAATTGCTGGAATGACTTTCTTGAATAGATATTCCCTCATTATATCTCTCGTAACTATCACCGATTTAACTTCCAAAGTACCTTTCTCCCTGTTCTTGGATTTTTTTACTGCTGGAGTTAACTTGACAAATGGCCAGACCCCTATTTTTCCATCAAAAGTTAGCTCTCCATCAGCATCATGCCTCGGCCTCGCCACTGCACAATGAAACATCACCTTGCCTATTCTGTTTTTGTTTTGAAGCATACGCTCAGGATCAGGTTCTTCCGGCGATAGGTAGGAGACTCTCTTTTTCTTAGTCAATTCAAACCACTTTTCATCCGTGTGCACAATTCTTCACATGTCTTTGAAGGTAGGCATAGCATTCGATAGAGTTGTTTCATCCACCATTGAGACGGAGAATTTGAGCCTGGCTATTCTGTTGGCTAGCTTGAGATATGGCTTTATAGTGCTTGTATGTTTCCTAAGCTCGCCCCATTTCAACCTGCGCTGTAGTGATGTATAGGGAACTTTCAGAGACAGTGCTAGAGCCCTCATGGTAGACCGTTTGTTGTAAGGAATGTCAGGTACTCTCTCAAGACCAAGGTCTTTCCTCTTGCGGCCAGATCTCCCTTTCTTTTTGTTAGACACATCAACTTCTTCCCCTCTCAACATCTGCTCACATGCCTCTTTCCAAATTCTCTCGACGGTTCTTACGCTTGTTTGCAATAGCTCAGCTACCAGTCCTTTGTCAGCTGAATGGTCAGTTGGGAGCACTTCTCTTGCTTTACGGAGTGCTTCTAGTGCAAGATAAGCTCCGAACCTGTGATCATCTGGCATGTTCTTTTTTCTTCGCTAGCTACAAACTGCGAGATGATGAAACTGTGTTAGATAATCAGTTTAAAATGAAATTTATTGCTTGCTACTCAGTGGTCAGGTTGTATGATTGTACTGTCAAATTCTGGAGTGTGCATGTATGATTTACCCTATTGCTTGAAACACACATTGTGGCACTGTATCAAATTCAGGAGTATTGTAACATTGAAATTTGCCCCCAGTTTACACTTTATAAAATTCAGTTAACTTTGCCTCCAGTTTACATTGTGTTTCTCCAGTTTACACTACATTTTGGCTATGTTGTGCAGGTTTACCTGTTGCTGAACCAGAGGAGGAATAAGATGTCACATCACTTGATCCGGAGGAGCAGGAGGAAGTAGATGGTGCATCCATCACTTGCGTAGAGGAGACGGAATTGGAGCTGTGGAAACCTGAATTGGCGCAACAGTTGATCCGGATGAGGAGGAGCTGCGGATGACCTGAACCTGGAGATAGCGACCTAGAGCTGTGGGCAATCTGCAGGTGAGCACGACTTGGAGCTGACCGGAGGAGGAGTTGGTGGGAACCTGGAGCTGCGGGCGGTCTGCAGGTGAGGACGACTTGGAGCTGGCCGGAGGAGGAGCTGGTGTGTGGGGACCCAGCATACCACTGCATGGTGTAGTATGCTATAGTCGTTGACATAGCACCAATGGATCACCGTCCACCAGTGTTACGTCATCAGAGTGGTACAACAGAAACATCGCAGGTCCAGGGCATGACTATAGATTACAAACAGAAGATCCAAAGCAACAGATCTTTAGAACCTCCTCGAAACAATGAGGCAAGGCCCTAATAAAAGAACATCAAATGGAAAATCTCGGAGGAACTGATCTAAATTAAGCCTACTGCTAAAACGGCTAGGCTTGCGGTTGCGCTGTAGCAACGCCTACAGAAATAGGTTCTATGACTAGGAATCTGTCCTCTTCTACACTACACCTTCAATTGTCCTCCGTCTTCCTTCAATTGCTTCAACTCGTTGTAGTTGTCTTCTGTGGTATCTTGAGTTTATCCGTCCTCAGAGTCTTCATAGCCTAAAGTGCTGCCTTCTGGAGGTTCTTCATGTCTAGCAGGGGTTTAGGAGGCAAGGGTGAGTAACAGCGTTACCCAGCAAGTTCATTATGCAAGGTGGGAAGTTTGATGCATAAATACAGCCACAGACAATGGATTGTCGTAGGCTAATACAAGATTTCGAAAACATTTCTTTAAAAGGTTGCTTTTATTCTGAAGACTATGCTCCTCAGGAGTCACAGGGCTAGGGCTTTGAGGAGCCTCCTTTCCTGCCGCGTTCGTCGTTCCGTCCTGGAACGTGGAGTAACATGTCACATTCATACACTCTGCAGAGGTGCGCTGCTTTACCCATAAGAGATCAAGACTTTGTTGCACATCCGGGCGATCTTCCCGTCCACACTTCCTTGGTGTGGGGCCCAGTCAATAATCCAAGCCAATCACTGCGCCTTTCCACCATCCCCGCACACCCCCCCATTACTCCAGTTTACAGGTTGATGGGAAGTCCAACTTTCAACCTGAATGACCATTTGAAGCCCGTCTCAAACTGGTCCTGAAGCCAACCTTCAATAGATACTAGACATCCGTCCGTTGTGATTCACAGGATAGACATCTCCCGGTAATACGGCTTTATCCTGGAACTGCGAACTCGCAACGTCAAACAAGCCCACCGATAGACATCTCCCGGTAATACGGCTTTACCGGTGGCTTGTACGCACTACCCGGCCCAGAATAGTACCCGTTGGTGTACGAGAGGAAAAGGGTACAGCTGACTTCTCCGTCCCATTTCAGATCTCATGGTTGCGCGTAATATTCGGCGCAAGAATCACTGGCGACATTTGTTGTTAAGTCCTAGGTGATACTTTCCCTTGCAAATGGAACCTCCACCACAACATTCTTACCGTGGTCCCATCTGCCAGCCATATGAGATTACCACCTCACTGGTGGATAATCCTAGTCATATTATTATAAAATAAGCTTTCTGCCATTTTTGTGTGATATGCAGTAATAACATTTTTAAAATAGTTTCTTAGCAAATACTTCAAGAGGACATGAGTAAAAGGGATGAACTTGCCTTTTTGACTGCAAGATTATGCAGCCAGGGTCTTCGATATAATATAAACTCCAAGAAATCTGGAAACAACATCATTGGTCCGGTAAGGACTAATGTTTAAAGAAGCAGCATGATTAATGCATAAGTATGAGATGCATCGCAAAGTACCCCGTATCTCACTCTCGGAGATTGTGTGTTGTTTGAGTTGGGTGTTTTCATTTAGAGTTGTTTTGTCTTCAAGTTTACTTCACAAGCAAGATGAGTTGTTTATCATTAAGGTTCATGTACCATACTACGCATAAGAGTAAAGTCAAACCTCATATAAACACTCAATGGTCGCTTTAGGTTGTGTTCATTTAATGTTGGTAGAAATCTTGTATCAACTTTAATTAAGTAGGGAACTAGTGTTATATTACAAAATGGCAAAAAGAATAACTTTTGAAGAACATGGATAATGTCTAACTTTGCTGATACTATAACACATGGTTAATAGAGAGATTATAACATTATTCTTCTTTGTGTGTTTTACCCAAGACATTGCAATACGATTTTATTACAGTTAAGCACTTACTTCTAAACTTAAAATTGTTTGTTGTGGATGAATGATTTATGTTTGGATTATAACAAGTTACAAACTACCATAGTGTTATCTATTCATAGGGTGTTTGTTAATGATTTTCACTTTATCAGATTATAAACAAACAAGAAGTGAGTAATACATGAAATAAGTGGATCATTCATACAAAGTGGATATAAGTAGTTTTCCGATGTTATTGGTTTTTTATTTATTTGAAATGAATACCAAATGGTAGTAGATAAGCTTTCATAAGCTTATACTTTTATTTTATTTTTTTATTTTTATTTTAAAATAATAATACTTATTTATTATTTAATAAGATAGAATATTATTTTAAAATAGCAATGATTGTATTCTGAATATTATATGTTATACTGAATTTATATTTTCAGTTCTAAAAGAATGTATGTGAAATATTTTAAATGAAGTTTGAAATGCATCCAGAATAGCATTTCAAAATAACTTCATATTTTAAAAACAAATTATGTGGTTTGTATTTCAAATTTTATTATATTACAATTTTATTCAAACACAAATAAGAATGATACAAGAATATAGATTTTATTTTTCTGATCATTTTGGTATAAAGATTTTATTTTTCTGATTTAAAATGAATTAGTTATGAATTTATAAAGTTTATTCAATTTAAATCAATTTCTATGATTATTAAATAAAGTTGGGCCCACATGTCCAGGTTTTAATATTTACAGAGTTTCCTAAAAGAATAAAGGTCTGACAGGAGGGTCCCACATGTCATAGACTTACTTTTACAGAGAAATATCAGAAATGAATTTTACTTCGGCCGATGACGTCATCATGACGTCGTCAATGGAGGGTTCCTCCTGGCCGAGCACCAATTGCTCGAACACGAGCGACTTGGGACGAATTCGAGCCACCATAAGCTACTAGGCGACGCGGCGGACTGTTTGGTGGCGGCGCCGCTCACTTTGGGTCGCCGGAGATGCTCCGACGAGCACATGCCGCGGCGGCCGGAAGTTGCTCACGGCGGCCGGAGCGTCCAGAGCAAGAGGAAGAGAAAGGAGAGGTTCCCGAGGACCGTACGCTCACCCTGAAGCTCGTGGAGGGGTCGGATAGGCGAGGCGAGGTCGGAGAGCGACGAACTCGTCCGCGGCGTCGGCGGCCGGAGTTGGAGAAGATGGCGGATTTCTCCGCCTCGCGAGCTCCCCTGGATGCGCGGCTCGCTGAGAAGGTAGATAACTTCACGGCGGGGCTTCCTAGATGCTCGGCACGGCGAGGGATGGCCGGAATCGACGCCTATCGCCGGCGCACGGCGGCGACCCGAGAAGCTAGGGTTAGGGTTAGGAATTAGAGAGAGAGGAAGAGGTGAGGTGCGGGTGTGAGATGCTGAGGCAGATGAGGACGTCTCCCTGGTTCTTATCCTCGCGGAGGAGAAGGGATGGAGCACGGCTTCGAGGAGGCATCGACACGGCCCTCCTCTGTGCCTTCTGGCCGGAGGAAGAAGAAAGGAAAAGAAAAGGAATTTTTGCGAATAACCCCCTGAATATTTCGGAAACCACAAGAATAATTGACAGAGGCCCCTGTTTAATGTTTTGGACCTGCTTTTGATTCTGAAACTTACAAACAAGTCCAGAGACATTTATATTTGAAATAAAATGTTTATTTACATTAAGACATTTGTGTATTTTATATATTTTGAATATTTGGTGTAGTTTTGAATTCTTTTATCTCATAAAGTGAATTTGGGCCATTTGCTATTTTCTATCATTAATGTCTTTTACTTAAATAATTTTTGGTAGTTCATATTACGCACATGGAAATATTTTCTTTGTTATAATTCCAATTAAGTTGATTTGAGATTTTGGTTAAAAGACTTTGGAGAAAATAATTATCCAATTTATCTCTATTCTTAGTTTTCACTTATTTGTTTTTATGGTGCATTATAACCATAGGGAAAATTATTTCTATGGCATTATTTATTTTTATAAATTGTTTCCATCAACTACTAAATGATCTGAATTATGGACTTTAAAATATCGAAATATTGGAGTACACCAATTGATGGTATGGTGATTTAAGTATTTCATACCACACCAAATTATGATTTGATGGAAATAACAAAATGGATCATTGTGATTCCAGAGAAGAGTATACACAATGCTTTATGTCAAATCCATGCTAAGCATGAGATATTGCCAAATGGCTTTTATTTGCGATCCTTGACAAATAAATCATGTGAGGACATGATCAATTATTTATGAAAGCACAAGATAGGAATTCCTGCCTAAGGTTAGGTCTTATGGTGATAAGATGATGAGTTTAGACTTCTTCTCATTCCATCCTCCAGTTAAGATGGAGTAAGAAGGATACATACTTTCTTGATAGAGTTAGTGTATTAGGAATATATCTAATAGTGGATATATTTGAGTTTGTGAAATGGGTATCCTTGAACATATATCAACTAGTGCTTCTAGATGATTATTTTGCCATATGTACAAGATTATCTTTTATTGAGAATGAATTCTTGGTTCAACCAATGGATGATTATCCATTAGTGATCTTGTGGCTCCTCTCTTATATAATTCTTCATTCACATGGTCATGAGAGATGATACATGTGACTCTGAGATATGTATATTGGTTATATACACTTATGATTTGGCATTACTTTCTCTTTGGTTATGATCCCCTTGGAGAAACACCATAAATCCATATGTGGCTTTACTTTGGCATTGATCCTTTTGAACAAGAAGTATATATTCAAGACAAGTTCTTCTTGTCCTGTATTGAATTTCCAACATCACTTGTCTCACCCTTGTGGTGGAGACAATTCAATTTAACCAAACCAACTTTCTTGGTTGGTGGTATGTGAATGTTTGTGTATTTTATGACATCCAAGAACTTGATGTACTGGATGATCTATCCTACTATTCATGTGTATATGGCACTCCATTGTTTGTGCATACCAAAATGAGTTGTCAACAAGGTTGCAAAGCCTGTTATCAACCTATTTCTATACAACACTAACATTGTAATGTCATATCATTTCCATAGGTATTAACATGGATGGATTAGGATGCAAGAGTTCCAGTTCTTCATGGTAGATTGGCATAACACTTCTATGTCCAACAAATGAATGCTTCTCTATGTCTTCTTGTTGAATTTCTTCCCTTCTCGATATCTTCTCTTGTTGATGTCTTCGAGAAGATTGGGAGATAAGAAGATATGATGTCTAGTTCAAGTAAGAGGATCTGGTTTAAGGTTTAGGTAATTCATCTTGGTAATCAAGACTGTCATGGATTCCATGTACTAGAAATATGTCTAGCACAATTGATAAGAATAGATGATCAGAGAATAACTAAAAATAGTTGTTTTGGTCATTAACTCCTAAATATTGTTTTGGTGTAACAATTTTGTTTTCTTTGTTATAACCTCTCATTGTATATCTCTTTACCCCAAAATAAGGTTTAAACCAAGATCATCTCAAAGTTTATAACGCTCAAGTTGATGATCTACTTCAATTCCACCAACTCAAGTGAAACTTCAATCACTTAGTGTTTTGAAAATTAAATGCGCGAAAATTATCCGGATTTTCTGATGCATGAATGCAATGCACACTCTTGTGTCCACTCTATTTCTGGACCCTATGTTCTGGGATGTTACAGTCTCCCCTCCTTAAACTAAACTTCGTCCCCGAAGTTCGTACTCTCTTACGTTTTGGATTGAGGATCCGTCTTGTATATAAGTTGCACTTCTCAAACTTCATGTTAATCCTTTATGGAGATAATTGGTGTATCCCCAAATCCATATTTTTCCTTGAGTCCTCTTTTGACTTAGTACTCTGCTAACTGTCAACTCCTTTGATTCTGTGATTCCTTCTTGGAATATTCCACTTCTAGGCATGTCTTATTGAAAATCTCCTAGGATCGGGCTTTATCAAATCCTTGTTAATCCTATTAATAACTCTAAGTAACTTCCTTCACGTAATAGCTAACCTACTTTGGAAGGTAGTTAAGGTTTTAGGAAGTCTTACTACGGTACAATTTAGTTTTGCTTGGTCCAACCTTGGTAATGGTACTATACATAGTCCACCCAAACATGATTGGACAAGATGATTTACTTTATAAGGTTTACTTAGTCGATTTCCTTTTTCTCGTGTCATCTGGAATCTTCTTACTACACTCATCCTAGTGATGCAAAGTGATCTTCTAGTATGGTTCACTAGGTGATTTCTGATACCCACCTCTCATGTCACTCCCTGAGCTGGAACCAAGAAATGACCCTTTATTGACAAAAGTAGTTCAACAACTTGGTTTTGTCTATCTCCACTTCAAGTCTACTCCTTACTTCATTCTGGTAGGACCCTCAACCTGAATCGAGATTACCTCAAGGGTTCTATCTTGGTCTGGACTGCAGCAAACCTTATGACAATAAGGTCCAACTGCTCCAAATCTTGGGTTTCTTCTCATCTTCTACTCTAGTTTTTCAACTTTCCTTACTTCTACTTCACTATTTACTCCCCTCCTTAGATTTTTGTAAAGGTTTCCACTCTTTGGGTGTACCAACAGGTGTCTTAGGTTTGGGATCATGGTCTTTGTATACCTTTCATTTACCTTTATCTAATCTTAGAAAGGAAATCTACGGTGTACCCACACAATTGTGGATGTCCGAGGTTAATTCTCCAAATAATCTTCACGCTAGAAGATCCTTCGTCTGTTCTGATGCCAATACTTCTGGCGAATACCGGAATTCAGAGTTATACACAACTGTTATGTGCTCTTAGACATGTTAGCCGAGAGTTACTGGGGTACCACTCCCAGGCATAATTGCACTGCAGGCGTGCCGGGAACACCGGTCACACAAACCCCTCGGAAGACTACCACGCTAATCATAACCAGTAATGCATAACAAAGAGTTCTAGAATCTTGTTGTTGTCGGACTTGACCTCTGAACTATACAGAAATGCTATGTGTCACTGGTCATGCTACGTAACCAAGGGTCCCTGGGTTTACCAATCCCAGACCGATGCTCATCGGTAGGCGTGCTCGGAATGGATCATCGGCACACAACCGCTCAGTTGCGCCATAACACTGGCATAGCCAAAACTGCATAACAAAGAGTCCAAGAACTTTAACTCTTCATCTTCATGCAAGTCTTCAGCTTCATGCAAGTCTTCATCCTTGTCCTTTAGAACTCGTCTCTTCCTTTCACGAATTCCTATTCTATCTAAATCTATAACATTAAGCCATAGCTTGGTGATGCAACATGCATTTGCACATCAAGCGAAGCTTCATGACTAGATCTAGTCACACAAAGAACCAATAAAATCCAAGAAATCCAAATGATATGCATACATGCATATGTAAAGCCTATAACATAGCACTTCGAGTATAATACCTCTCGTACTAAGGCTTGTATAAAGTATTATAGTATGATGCACACATATAGTAGTATATAGGTCTCTACCGTTGTTTGGTAAGGTATAGGGTTCATACCACTCTTCATTTCACTGATTATCCCAGTTGACCACTTGCAACAGGATAAACTATAATAATAGGATCCAAACTAATAGTTATCTTGCACTAATTGTGGTCTAGCCTACTTATTATACATGCTCCAATTGTGTTCCATCCATAGACTAATCTCACATAGTCTCTCAAAATTGCTACACAAATTATTATTAGCCCATAAAACCTCCTCAATATCCTACCTAAGTTATCTCTTTCTAGCAAATGTTGATCCTACACACTATTATTCAAAGTTATTTCCTTAGCAAATTGTCACAATTAACTTTCCTATCATGGTTTACGAGCTAGGCTCACCATGAGACTTTCTTTTATTAAGCTTCTATCATCATACTCGTTATCCTTTGACATACTAGTATTGTCTCACTAAGGATGCTACACCATCATGTAGAGAATCACAAGTGAATCTCACGTGACTTGTAGTCGTGGTTATACTATCTCAGGTGGCTTCTCTTTAAAAGATCCACCATCAACTCATATATGTGCTACTAATTTGGTCCTACTTCACTTCATTAAACACTGGTGGTTATAGGGTAAGCTTTACAAGGTCATACATACTAAGGATGAGATATGTACGTATTCGTTAAAAGAATAGATACATAACTTTACCTAAGGAGAGATAAGAAATACTTCTTCCAATAAAATATGAAAGAAGATTTTAACTCTAGTGTGATAAGATTATTCTCAAGTGAATATCCATCACAAGTCTTTTAGAAGTTGGTTTAGATAAGATGACTACCTATAGTCACTACCCAACCTACAGGTCTCCTTTAGAGGGTTTTAATCCTAGGGTCAAAGCGTTTGCTCTGATACCAGCTGTGGGGACCCAGCACACCACTGCATGGTGTAGTATGCTATAGTCGTTGACATAGCACCAATGGATCACCGTCCACCAGTGTTACGTCATCAGAGTGGTACAACAGAAACATCGCAGGTCCAAGGCATGACTATAGATTACAAACAGAAGATCCAAAGCAACAGATCTTTAGAACCTCCTCGAAACAATGAGGCAAGGCCCTAATAAAAGAACATCAAATGGAAAATATCGGAGGAACTGATCTAAATTAAGCCTACTGCTAAAACGGCTAGGCTTGCGGTTGCGCTGTAGCAACGCCTACAGAAATAGGTTCTATGACTAGGAATCTGTCCTCTTCTACACTACACCTTCAATTGTCCTCCGTCTTCCTTCAATTGCTTCAACTCGTTGTAGTTGTCTTCTGTGGTATCTTGAGTTTATCCGTCCTCAGAGTCTTCATAGCCTAAAGTGCTGCCTTCTGGAGGTTCTTCATGTCTAGCAGGGGTTTAGGAGGCAAGGGTGAGTAACAGCGTTACCCAGCAAGTTCATTATGCAAGGTGGGAAGTTTGATGCATAAATACAGCCACAGACAATGGATTGTCGTAGGCTAATACAAGATTTCGAAAACATTTCTTTAAAAGGTTGCTTTTATTCTGAAGACTATGCTCCTCAGGAGTCACAGGGCTAGGGCTTTGAGGAGCCTCCTTTCCTGCTGCGTTCGTCGTTCCGTCCTGGAACGTGGAGTAACATGTCACATTCATACACTCTGCAGAGGTGCGCTGCTTTACCCATAAGAGATCAAGACTTTGTTGCACATCCGGGCGATCTTCCCGTCCACACTTCCTTGGTGTGGGGCCCAGTCAATAATCCAAGCCAATCACTGCGCCTTTCCACCATCCCCGCACCCCCCCCATTACTCCAGTTTACAGGTTGATGGGAAGTCCAACTTTCAACCTGAATGACCATTTGAAGCCCGTCTCAAACTGGTCCTGAAGCCAACCTTCAATAGATACTAGACATCCGGCCGTTGTGATTCACAGGATAGACATCTCCCGGTAATACGCCTTTATCCTGGAACTGCGAACTCGCAACGTCAAACAAGCCCACCGATAGACATCTCCCGGTAATACGGCTTTACCGGTGGCTTGTACGCACTACCCGGCCCAGAATAGTACCCGTTGGTGTACGAGAGGAAAAGGGTACAGCTGACTTCTCCGTCCCATTTCAGATCTCATGGTTGCGCGTAATATTCGGCGCAAGAATCACTGGCGACATTTGTTGTTAAGTCCTAGGTGATACTTTCCCTTGCAAATGGAACCTCCACCACAACATTCTTACCGTGGTCCCATCTGCCAGCCATATGAGATTACCACCTCACTGGTGGATAACCCTAGTCATATTATTATAAAATAAGCTTTCTGCCCTTTTTGTGTGATATGCAGTAATAACATTTTGAAAATAGTTTCTTAGCAAATACTTCAAGAGGACATGAGTAAAAGGGATGAACTTGCCTTTTTGACTGCAAGATTATGCAGCCAGGGTCTTCGATATAATATAAACTCCAAGAAATCTGGAAACAACATCATTGGTCCGGTAAGGACTAATGTTTAAAAAAGCAGCATGATTAATGCATAAGTATGAGATGCATCGCAAAGTACCCCGTATCTCACTCTCGGAGATTGTGTGTTGTTTGAGTTGGGTGTTTTCATTTAGAGTTGTTTTGTCTTCAAGTTTACTTCACAAGCAAGATGAGTTGTTTATCATTAAGGTTCATGTACCATACTACGCATAAGAGTAAAGTCAAACCTCATATAAACACTCAATGGTCGCTTTAGGTTGTGTTCATTTAATGTTGGTAGAAATCTTGTATCAACTTTAATTAAGTAGGGAACTAGTGTTATATTACAAAATGGCAAAAAGAATAACTTTTGAAGAACATGGATAATGTCTAACTTTGCTGATACTATAACACATGGTTAATAGAGAGATTATAACATTATTCTTCTTTGTGTGTTTTACCCAAGACATTGCAATACGATTTTATTACAGTTAAGCACTTACTTCTAAACTTAAAATTGTTTATTGTGGATGAATGATTTATGTTTGGATTATAACAAGTTACAAACTACCATAGTGTTATCTATTCATAGGGTGTTTGTTAATGATTTTCACTTTATCAGATTATAAACAAACAAGAAGTGAGTAATACATGAAATAAGTGGATCATTCATACAAAGTGGATATAAGTAGTTTTCCGATGTTATTGGTTTTTTATTTATTTGAAATGAATACCAAATGGTAGTAGATTAGCTTTCATAAGCTTATACTTTTATTTTATTTTTTATTTTTATTTTAAAATAATAATACTTATTTATTATTTAATAAGATAGAATATTATTTTAAAATAGCAATGATTGTATTCTGAATATTATATGTTATACTGAATTTATATTTTCAGTTCTAAAAGAATGTATGTGAAATATTTTAAATGAAGTTTGAAATGCATCCAGAATAGCATTTCAAAATAACTTCATATTTTAAAAACAAATTATGTGGTTTGTATTTCAAATTTTATTATATTACAATTTTATTCAAACACAAATAAGAATGATACAAGAATATAGATTTTATTTTTCTGATCATTTTGGTATAAAGATTTTATTTTTTTGATTTAAAATGAATTAGTTATGAATTTCTAAAGTTTATTCAATTTAAATCAATTTCTATGATTATTAAATAAAGTTGGGCCCACATGTCAGGGTTTTAATATTTACAGAGTTTCCTAAAAGAATAAAGGTCTGATAGGAGGGTCCCACATGTTAAAGACTTACTTTTACAGAGAAATATCAGAAATGAATTTTATTTCGGCCGATGACGTCATCATGACGTCATCAATGGAGGGTTCCTCCTGGCCAAGCACCAATTGCTCGAACACGAGCGACTTGGGACGAATTCGAGCCACCATAAGCTACTAGGCGACGCGGCGGACTGTTTGGTGGCGGCGCCGCTCACTTTGGGTCGCCGGAGATGCTCCGACGAGCACATGCCGCGGCGGCCGGAAGTTGCTCACGGCGGCCGGAGCGTCCAGAGCAAGAGGAAGAGAAAGGAGAGGTTCCCGAGGACCGTACGCTCACCCTGAAGCTCGTGGAGGGGTCGGATAGGCGAGGCGAGGTCGGAGAGCGACGAACTCGTCCGCGGCGTCGGCGGCCGGAGTTGGAGAAGATGGCGGATTTCTCCGCCTCGCGAGCTCCCGTGGATGCGCGGCTCGCTGAGAAGGTAGATAACTTCACGGCGGGGCTTCCTAGATGCTCGGCACGGCGAGGGATGGCCGGAATCGACGCCTATCGCCGGCGCACGGCGGCGACCCGAGAAGCTAGGGTTAGGGTTAGGAATTAGAGAGAGAGGAAGAGGTGAGGTGCGGGTGTGAGATGCTGAGGCAGATGAGGACGTCTCCCTGGTTCTTATCCTCGCGGAGGAGAAGGGATGGAGCACGGCTTCGAGGAGGCATCGACACGGCCCTCCTCTGTGCCTTCTGGCCGGAGGAAGAAGAAAGGAAAAGAAAAGGAATTTTTGCGAATAACCCCCTGAATATTTCGGAAACCACAAGAATAATTGACAGAGGCCCCTGTTTAATGTTTTGGACCTGCTTTTGATTCTGAAACTTACAAACAAGTCCAGAGACATTTATATTTGAAATAAAATGTTTATTTACATTAAGACATTTGTGTATTTGATATATTTTGAATATTTGGTGTAGTTTTGAATTCTTTTATCTCATAAAGTGAATTTGGGCCATTTGCTATTTTCTATCATTAATGTCTTTTACTTAAATAATTTTTGGTAGTTCATATTACGCACATGGAAATATTTTCTTTGTTATAATTCCAATTAAGTTGATTTGAGATTTTGGTTAAAAGACTTTGGAGAAAATAATTATCCAATTTATCTCTATTCTTAGTTTTCACTTATTTGTTTTTATGGTGCATTATAACCATAGGGAAAATTATTTCTATGGCATTATTTATTTTTATAAATTGTTTCCATCAACTACTAAATGATCTGAATTATGGACTTTAAAATATCGAAATATTGGAGTACACCAATTGATGGTATGGTGATTTAAGTATTTCATACCACACCAAATTATGATTTGATGGAAATAACAAAATGGATCATTGTGATTCCAGAGAAGAGTATACACAATGCTTTATGTCAAATCCATGCTAAGCATGAGATATTGCCAAATGGCTTTTATTTGCGATCCTTGACAAATAAATCATGTGAGGACATGATCAATTATTTATGAAAGCACAAGATAGGAATTCCTGCCTAAGGTTAGGTCTTATGGTGATAAGATGATGAGTTTAGACTTCTTCTCATTCCATCCTCCAGTTAAGATGGAGTAAGAAGGATACATACTTTCTTGATAGAGTTAGTGTATTAGGAATATATCTAATAGTGGATATATTTGAGTTTGTGAAATGGGTATCCTTGAACATATATCAACTAGTGCTTCTAGATGATTATTTTGCCATATGTACAAGATTATCTTTTATTGAGAATGAATTCTTGGTTCAACCAATGGATGATTATCCATTAGTGATCTTGTGGCTCCTCTCTTATATAATTCTTCATTCACATGGTCATGAGAGATGATACATGTGACTCTGAGATATGTATATTGGTTATATACACTTATGATTTGGCATTACTTTCTCTTTGGTTATGATCCCCTTGGAGAAACACCATAAATCCATATGTGGCTTTACTTTGGCATTGATCCTTTTGAACAAGAAGTATATATTCAAGACAAGTTCTTCTTGTCCTGTATTGAATTTCCAACATCACTTGTCTCACCCTTGTGGTGGAGACAATTCAATTTAACCAAACCAACTTTCTTGGTTGGTGGTATGTGAATGTTTGTGTATTTTATGACATCCAAGAACTTGATGTACTGGATGATCTATCCTACTATTCATGTGTATATGGCACTCCATTGTTTGTGCATACCAAAATGAGTTGTCAACAAGGTTGCAAAGCCTGTTATCAACCTATTTCTATACAACACTAACATTGTAATGTCATATCATTTCCATAGGTATTAACATGGATGGATTAGGATGCAAGAGTTCCAGTTCTTCATGGTAGATTGGCATAACACTTCTATGTCCAACAAATGAATGCTTCTCTATGTCTTCTTGTTGAATTTCTTCCCTTCTCGATATCTTCTCTTGTTGATGTCTTCGAGAAGATTGGGAGATAAGAAGATATGATGTCTAGTTCAAGTAAGAGGATCTGGTTTAAGGTTTAGGTAATTCATCTTGGTAATCAAGACTGTCATGGATTCCATGTACTAGAAATATGTCTAGCACAATTGATAAGAATAGATGATCAGAGAATAACTAAAAATAGTTGTTTTGGTCATTAACTCCTAAATATTGTTTTGGTGTAACAATTTTGTTTTCTTTGTTATAACCTCTCATTGTATATCTCTTTACCCCAAAATAAGGTTTAAACCAAGATCATCTCAAAGTTTATAACGCTCAAGTTGATGATCTACTTCAATTCCACCAACTCAAGTGAAACTTCAATCACTTAGTGTTTTGAAAATTAAATGCGCGAAAATTATCCGGATTTTCTGATGCATGAATGCAATGCACACTCTTGTGTCCACTCTATTTCTGGACCCTATGTTCTGGGATGTTACATGGTGGGAGGCTGCTCGAAGAGGCTCCTCCTCCGACAGGCCAGATGCTATGGGCGACCTGGAGCTGGGCGATCAAGAGCTGGGCGAGCGATCAAGATCTGGAGATCTGCGGAGGTGCGATCTGCGGAGGAGCCAGCGATCTGCGAAGGTGCGAGGGTAGCGGGCGATCTGGAGCGAGCGATCCGTGGAGGGTGTTATTTCCCGTTTTTGAATTAAGAAGGAGTTTTCTGTAAAGTGACTGTTGACTTAACCCTCCGATACTTTTTTCGATCGGAGGGAGTATAATAAATGGTTTAATTCTTCTTCAGATAGAAATCTTGTACTTCCTCCGTAAAAAATAAGTGTCTCAAGTCTTTTAAAAAGGTGATGTATCTAAATAGTTAGATACATCATCTTTTTGAGAGACTTAAGACACTTATTTATGTACAGAACGGAGTACTAATAATATGTTTTTGTTTTCTTTCATTGGAATGGAGCTAGCAGTACTCGGTAGAAAAATGTAACATAACGAGGTTTTTGTTTTTCCTTTGTTTGAGATTAAAAAACACAATGGAGCTGTCTGAAGAAGCAGTGGGCCGGCCCAGGAAATAGCGAGAGAGGAAAGCCAGTAGCCCCATCGTTTCCAGAAGAACTGCAGAACCCTCTCCCTCCCTCCCGGCCGCCGCCGCAACACCTAGTCGCCGTCGCGCGCGAAGATGCTGGACATCAACCTCTTCCGCAAGGAGAAGGGCGGCGACCCCGAGCTTGTCCGCAACTCGCAGCGCAGCCGCTTCGAGCCCGTCGAGCTCGTCGACGAGGTCATCGTCCTCGACGAGGCGTGGCGCCAGAGTAAGAACTCCTCTCGCGACCTCCCGCCCGCAAATACCTTCCGGATCCGCGGTCCCTGACTCCCAGGACCGGTCATCGCTGCAGGGCAGTTCGAGGTCGACAAGATCCGGCAGGAGCTCAACAAGACCAGCAAGGAGATCGGCAAGCTCAAGGCCGTACGTTCGCGTTTGCTTTTGATTTGATTTGATTTAATCCTCTGCCTGTCTCTCTTCTGGGATTTATGTGTGACGGTGGGCATGTCGCTTTGCAGAAAAAGCAGGATGCCACTGAGCTGATACAGAGCACGGAAGAGATTAAGGGCAGGTTGGCCGCAAAGGAGACGGAGGTGCAGGAGGCCAAGACCACCCTCGATGCCAAGCTCATCACCATTGGCAACATCGTGCATGAATCTGTGCCCGTCAGCCAAGACGAGGTGCGTTGAAAGTCGTTCTAGAGATAACCAAGGGGATATTGATTGGTTTGTGAAAGATATGAGCAGTTGTAGTAATTTTTGGCAACTAAACTACTAGCTCCCCTTTAACCTCGTTCTCACTCTCCTGTTTGTTTCTGCTGCCAGAATTCCTGCCGCAGCCTAGGACAGTATATTAGATTAACAGTTAGGTTGAATTTGCTTGTATGCCTTTTCTGGGTGACTAATTCACTAGGTCCACTTATAGATATGTGAACCTATGATCTTTGCTTCGCATAATTTTAATGTAAAGGCATCTTAAGTGGTCTAATAGTTCCTTCTCACAGGCAAACAATGCTATTGTGCGGACATGGGGAGAGAGGAGACTAGAGGGGAACTTGAAGAATCACGTCGATCTGTGCATAATGCTTGACATTGTAGCTTTGGAGAAGGGTATGTGCTAAACATCAACCATAATTCTTTTATATTATGCCTGGTTCAAGTTTGATTCAATGTTCAAATGCATTTTCCTTTACCTGCGAACTGTTGTCATAATAATTGCTCCTTTTGTTGTGCTGGTTGTCATTCTAGAATGGCCGTCTCCGATTTTTGTCCCGCTTTTCTGTAAGAACAACAACCTATGTTTGCAACTTAGGCCCCGATTGGTTTGTCGTATTTGCACCGTAACTCACGGGAAAAATTCATGGACCACACAACCTCCTGATTAAATTCCCCTTCCGTTGTGCTAGGCTCCGTAACATATGACCGTGGGCAAAGCCTCTCGTTTAATTGACAGACAAACCAAGCGCGGCCTTAGCGAGAATAATAACTGACAATGGTTTACCTACAAATATAGATTTCTTTAATGGATTTTGAACTAATCAGTTTGACTCTAAAATTTGCACGGGTCTATCATCTATGCGCACAATGCTGGGGCATGCTTTGCCTTAGTTGATCGAGCAAAATGTCTTATGCGAGACACTTTTTGGACTATAAGGTGTAGTATTATGTGGATCTGACTGAATTTTTTGGTTTCAACTAGCACTGTTCTAGGACCAACTTAAATTAGTGATTTCAACTAGCGCTGTTGAGTTCATCGTGCTAGCAAGTTGGCTCCAGCGCCTAGTGTCGCACAAACCATTATCCAACTGCTGGTTTGTTCTCAGCATGTGGTAGGCCAGATCTTATTTGCTCTATTATCTTTATCTTTACCCCTGTGGATATGGGAGTTGGTGATGATGGTCTATCTACTGTGTGAAATTAGCTCTCAGCATGGCATCCACCATCTTGTTTTCTGGCTTGCAAAATATCTCATGATTACTACCACTGTTTTCCCTTGAGTTCTTTGTAACTCCAGGCCAGCTTTTGTTTCCATAGATTTGTACAGAGATTGATGTGTGATGTGCCACATGATTTAGACCCATAGCGACACTGGGTTATTTAGCAGAAAAAAAAACTCACTTGCCGTTCAAGAAAGCTGCATACATTGACAAGTCTACATATATAAAACGCTAGGTTAAGAGCCGGAGGAAAGATACACCTATTTGAAATGTAAACGGTCATACTCTTGTCGTGGTTGTTTTTCTCTATATATCCAACACACTGATTTTCTGCTTTTTGTTAATCTACAGCCTTTGCCGCTTCTTTTTTTCTTCCTTGATAATTGATAGAGGTGCCTACTCAATGTTCTCAGGTGCCGATGTTGCTGGTGGAAGAGGTTACTTCTTGAAGGGCGATGGTGTCCTCCTGAACCAGGCATTGATAAATTTTGGGCTAACATTCCTGAGAATACGAGGCTTCACACCAATGCAAACTCCCTTTTTCATGAGAAAGGAAATTATGGGAAAATGTGCCCAGTTGGCCCAATTTGATGAGGAGCTTTACAAGGCAAGTCCACAAAACTGTCCCCTTCTTGCATATTGTCATGTGATAAGCAACTGTACTTTCATTTGTTTGTGTATTGAAATATAGGTCATGTTTTCCAACACTTTCTCCATGCACGGTAGCATATTCTCTTGTTGTCAGTTTGTGGTTGTGTGTTCACAGCTTTTAATTAAGCATCACCCAGTTCTATTGAAGTTAACATTCTCTCAGACAGATCAGTAATGGTTCTCTGATTAAGTGTTCATCCAATTCCAGTATTTAAAGCAACACTTTTTACTTCTGATCATTGTTAGTACACTGGTTCCTGATGATCAGTGTTCATTTGATCAATGATTCAACAGTATTATTTAATCCAACATATGTAATTGTATGTTCATGACTGTTAGTTGCATTTGGCAGGTAACAGGCGACGGAGAGGATAAGTATCTCATAGCTACATCCGAGCAACCGCTATGTGCTTATCATCTAGGCGATCGAATTTATCCAGCTGATTTGCCGATTAGGTGAGCAATGCCTAACTTTAGGTAGCTTGTCATTGGTCCGGATGCACTAGTAATTTGATAATAAACTTTTCCCATTTAGATATGCTGGGTTCTCCACTTGCTTCCGGAAAGAAGCTGGTTCACACGGAAGAGACACAGCTGGTATCTTCAGAGTCCACCAGTTTGAAAAGATTGAACAGTTCTGTGCTACAAGTCCAAACGACAATGAATCATGGGAGATGCATGAGGAGATGATTACAAATTCAGAAGAATTTTACAAGGAGGTATTTCCCTGAAGCTTTGCAAACCTTAACACCATGTTTATATGCTCGGCTATGTGTTCCTGACATGTATAAACATTTCTAATGGCCATCTTGCAGATTGGGCTACCGTATCAAGTAGTTTCAATTGTCTCTGGTGCTCTTAATGATGCTGCAGCTAAAAAGTATGATTTGGAAGCATGGTTCCCTGCATCAAAAACCTTCAGAGAATTAGTGTCATGTTCAAATTGCACAGATTATCAGGCAAGGAGACTTGGAATAGGCTATGGCCAGAAAAAGGTAGGATTTTGTTCCAAATAGATACTGGTAGATAACATTATTCTGCTTTACTTATGCCTTGTTTAGATCAAAGTCTGACCAGTTTGTCGCCACTTATGCATGTATTAATCGCAGAATGATGAGCAATCCAAACAGTTTGTTCATATGCTGAATTCTACACTGACTGCAACTGAGAGGACCCTTTGCTGTATTCTGGAGAATTACCAGAAGGAGAATGGTGTTGAAGTGCCAAAGGCATTGCAACCATTCATGGGTGGAATAGATTTCCTTCCTTTCAAGCGGCCTCTTGATAGCAAACAAGCTGCTGATTCCAAACCCAACAAGTCCAAACCGAAGGTATGTTTATCCCTCTGCTTTTCCAGTTACCCAAGACAAGACGCTAATCCACCACCAGAGCTTATTTTGTCCTCTCCTGACAGGGAAATGTAGCTTGAGCTGTAAGAGGGGTGAACAGAAACGTATTTGTGTCTGACCTTCATGATGCGTCCGGTGGTCGTTGTTTGTAGCATGATCATGATGTTAAAGTTTTGGTACCCCATTTTGGATGTTTTGGTTACAAAATGTTGCAAATTGCAATCAAGGATATTTTTGCAACAAAACTTACCACAAAATATATTTCTCATGACTTATTGTTGTTATAACATGTTATATTATGGAATAGAGGCAGTACTAACAATGGTTTTTAAAGAGCTTTAGTATTGAAGTGTAAAATGTTGAGAACTTAATTTTCTGTTGTGGCTGTTATGGTTGCTGCTTTAGGCTGAATCACTCTCATACCTGAATGCTAGATCTATCAAGTGATAAGGATGATCGCTGTCTCGAGTTGCACGGGGATCTCCTTCTAGATCTCCCAAGTGATGAGGATGATCCCGTCTCGAGTTGTACGGGGGATGGGGAACCATTGCCACTATTGCAGCCCTTGAATCAGTTTACTAGTGGCCGGCTTGTTTAACTAGCAGAGTAGATTAGCGCGGATGCCTATGAAGGTCGTCAAATCTTTTTTTTCAACGTGAGTCTACACGATGAACCCATACTCTCCGGCAACAAGCTAACAACCTGCCGACCTTTGCCGTGTGGTTCCCCAGATGCAGAGGGACCATCGCCGATTGGAAGGGCGTGACCATCCGAGAGCAAGTACAACAGTTCCCTTTTGTTTCTTTTTTAGGGGGAAAATCTCAAAAATAACCACCCAACAGTCACCCATCAGTTTCCTCAACGCTCCCCCGATTTATCGATGCCCTCGGTTCTGCTCGCTCGTTTCCGCTGGAAGACTTCCTTATCCCAGCGACGTCAACCCCGCTCACGGGTGAAGTTTCCTCCTGTTCTCGACAGGTTCATCTGGTCTTCTCTCCCTTCTAGTTTATTCAGTTTATCCCCGATCGAGACCAAAATCGATTTGAAAATCGATCTGAAATTTCAAATAGAGCATGAAATTGACCTCCAAATCGAGTCCCATCTCAATTTCTGGGGAGGGAAAGAAAAGCAAAGGGAGGAGAGGGCTTGAGGCGGACCTGCCATGGGATAAAGTCAAGAGAAAATAGAAGGTAGCGGAAGGGGAGAGGAAGAAGGAGATAGAAGGACATGAAGTAGAACGGGGCTGGGGCGAGGCGGCGGGCTGGACGACCAAGGGCTGGGCGTGCGTCGGGAGGAGTGGGCGGCCGTGGGTAGGACGGGCGTTAGGAGAAGCAGGTGGCCATGGGCAGGGCGGGCGGCGGGAGAAGCAGGCGGCCATGGGCAGGGTGGGCTCTGTAATGCATTTGTAGCTAATAAATGCTATAGGCATGGCGAATAACGCTGTAGCACTTGTGATGCATGGAGTATGCATGTACTCGTTGTACCTGTTGTTTAATGGTTACTAATTTTATGTTAAATTTTTGTCCAATATCTGTGAGCTTTTTGACACTCCAATATGCCGGTATTAGTGAGCTTTTTATTTATGTTTCAGATTTTAATGATGGATAAGTTTTTGACACTACAAGTTAGCAGTTCTAGAGGTAGCCGTTGGATTTTAAATGTTAGTTATACAATATCTTTAAAATATTAAATAGGGGAGATGTTTTAGAGGAACTGCTGGAGTTGAACAAGTTTTATAGGAGATTTTTTTAGGGAAAATCCCCTATATGAACATATAGGGGAGACATTTTAGGTGAACTGTTGGACTTGCTCTGACGCCAAGTAAATGGTGCTTAACAACCTCCGGATCGATCAGGTTTGCACTATTAATTAACACCCCACCAGTAGGGATGGCATCCGGAGGATATGCCCCATACCTTTATCCGTCCCCTCTCGTATCCATAGTGTTCATAGTGTTAAGCGGATATATCCTTTTCCCATACTCTTCACCCGATAAGGTAAAGGATATCCGCGAGTGATCGTGTTTGTACCATAATAGATTGAGTAAAAATGATTATACATAATATCATATAATTATATAACTTGAACCAACAACACATGAGCAATAGCATAACAACACTTATCCCAATCATTTGTGGCATCATGCATGCATAATTGCAAAAAATTAGTAGGTACATTAGGTTATTATTATTGGAAGACCTATTTGTAATAGATTTATAACGATATATGTGTACACGAGTATGGTACCCTCTATGCCCTGATGGGTACGATATTTCTCCGTTTACATACCATGAGTATTTTTTATCTCAATCCCTCACCCTAATAGAGTGTGTATCTGCAAGGTACACGGGCAATGGGTACCCATTGTCATCCCTACACATCCGTTATTAAGGATAAAACTGAATTGGCAAAGGATTAAAAAATGTGATCTTACAATCATATCAAAGAACAATAGTCGGTTTGTTGCGCCTATGCCATCTTATTGTCTCGCCATGTTGTGGGTATGATATGTAATTTGTGGTATCATTCATATTATATTGGCTAAAAGTGATGTGACACAATAATTAGAGAAGAAAGGGATGATAGTACTATCATAGCACGTAAAACTGATTTTAAGTAAATCTTGTTGGCATATTTGTATTGGCATTAATTCTACAAATAAGTAAATAAGATGTGACTATGATACTATTAGATGACGCTACACAATATATTTTTTCTTTGGAATATAGGTTGAAACCCCCAGCCTCTGCACCATTTAAAATGATGCACACAATTTTTTCTTCTTCTTATTATAAATCAAAAAACCTTGCAAGAAACACATCGATCAACAACAGCTACAAACTTGATGAGGGGGTGGATCTCATCGGATAGCTCACACACCTACATACATCACTAAAATTGAAGGCCTCACCAAGCTGCCCGATGGTGAATCGAGAGCATAAAACAGTTCAGCAGACGTTCATCACACACCACATGCACACACTTAGAATCTTCCGTCAACCGAGATCACCTTGCCAGGCTAGTCGTATATTCCACCAAGACGCCAGACAATACAATCATCCTCGGCACATCCATCATCATACGTCCATTGTCGAGCCTCCGCACGTCCATCATCATACATCCATTGCCGAGACCCCGCTGCGTTATGCCGCGGAGATGATCTTCGACGTGGAAGATGCATGTATGATATGGGTAATGCTAAGGCTGCATTATTTAATGCTTAGCCGTCTCTTCCTGAGTCGCAAGGTCTACATCTGGATTGGTCTCTATCTTCAAATAGTGCGTTGACTTTTAACCATTCAAACAGAAGATGAAATAACGCATGTCCAGGTCAATATGATAGGTATGCTCGATTAGTGTCCTGTTCATACTCATTTGAACGAAGACACTTCGCCACTAGGCGGCGAAAGAAGAAGCAGGATAACCCCTTCGCGTGACCCTCGCTCCCTTCCTGCCTTCCCCCGCCATCCCCAAGGGTGTGGCCATGGGGGAGGGATTCCCTACCATTCTTGGCGGCGCGGGTCACTTGGCCCTTTCCCCTGGTCGTGGTGCAAGCCGAGCACCTCCGTGACACGACTGTTCGGTTGCGGTGGCTGTCTGGAGCAGCATCGGCGCGACAGTCCGTGTTATGGAGGGTTGTGATCGTCAAGATTGGCAAGGGGCAGATGGTTGTGCGGCTCGACGTACGTCACACGATGGTGGTCACAAAGGGGGAGGAGCTGTCTAGCGTTGTTACGGTGTCGACGGCAGGCCTCATAAGGTGAATGCCTTGATATGTGTCCTGAAAATGGATTAGCAAAAGATGATGGCGGGGGCTTCTGGAGCGTTTACGTTGGTGCATGTGGGTCGGCTGAACCAATTTTCCACTTGGTCGCTGTCAGCCGGCTTGGTGAGGCTTTCAGTTTACAGATGATGCACATAAGTGTGATGTCAGGGTACATGACTCTTAATATTAGTCTTGTACTAGTAAAAATGACCGTGCGTTGCATCGGGAGAAAAAAATCCGTAAAACAACATTATCGTTCGCTCAAACATCGGCAACATCGAGGTTTTCGACGGTGATTAATTCATATCGAGCGTGTTGCAATTGGAGAGAAAATTATCTATCGTTCAAACACATAATCATTTCCAACACCGACGACATTATTTCTCGCCGACACAATTTATTTTGTTTCTATACAATATATAAACTGAAATTACTTTTTAGAAATCTTCACATAGTACCCTTTTATATCTTTTTCAGATTCATATTCCAAAAAAGTCAAAGTATGAATTTATTATATTCATACTGGACAAAGATATTAGAAATGTCTACATTTTAGATCCTACTCCTATTGATCCAATCTACCAACGAAACCCACTTACAAAATATGTGCGCATTATTTTATGAATTGTTGAATACTTACTAAAAGCCACGCCATTAACAAAACTAACATGCAAACTGAACTTTCTTAGTCCTACTTAATCATACCTACACGGATTATCAGATCTATCGAGCTGATCTATCGAGCTAGCTAGTTGAACGATCGAGCTAGCTAGTTGAACGGACGGACAGCGACAGCGACATCATGCATCCAGTCACGTGGGCCTCGGCAGCCGCAGCCGCAGCCGCCATGACCATCATGTCCTCCCCTCCCCCTTGAACCACGCCTCCCTCCAGCGCTCTGGCGGGATCCCATCGGACGCTGGAGCGAGTAAGTGGCATCAGAACACGTACTGTGCATGTGCGACGTCGCACCACGTCCGTCTGCGCCTCGTCGTGGCCCTAGCACGCATTCTGCTTAGACGCCGGGTTCCTCTTTCGTCGCTTCTTCTCGTAGGTGCGATGGGATTTTGTATCAATCTCGTGTCCCATCCCACCGTAAAATGCCCACTTTTCCCAGATCACCCACTAACCCCCAAATGGGATAAATGGGATAAGCCCACCTTGTCCACGTACAGCGGTACAGGGACAGACACGCGAGACGTTTTCCTCCCGATCCCCTTCGTTCACAAACCAGTGAGCCACCAGCCGCCATGCTCACCTCAGGCGCGCCACCGCCTTCCTCTCCTCCTATCCCTCTCGCTCGTCTGCTTTCCGACGCCTCCGGCCTCACGCGCCCCATCCTCTCAATTTGACGCGCTCCATCGAGCTCCTGCCATTGTGGTTGACAACACCCTCGAGCTCCTGTCGTTATTCCTTTAGATCCAACGCCGCCCGCTTTCCTTCCGCCACCTGCAGGCACTCATCTGCATCTCCTCCTCCTGGTGAGTGCAAATTAGCCGCAGCGTGAACCTCTCTTGGTCGCTCTGCTCGGAGGCCGCCGCGGGGATTAGCAGCGAGCGAGGGCGAAGGCTGACGCAACGGCGTCCTGTGCTCCAGCGACGGCGAGAGGCATCGGCTTCTCGAGGTTGTCGCGGCAGAGCAGGAGGTCGTTGTCGGCCTCCTCGAACGCCGTGAGGCACACGACGCACTCCAGCACGTCCCAAGGAGGTGGAGGGGAGATGCCGCCGCAGGAGATTGGGGCCAGCCATGCCGGCGCGCGGTTGAGGTTGGGAAAAGAGAGGAAGCCAGGAGGCGCGCAGGGCAGGGTTCGTACGTCGAACTGTTTTTCCACTTATCGGTGGCAATGGTGGGTAAATACCTGAAATTGGCAGGGGCAAAATCGTCTAAAAAAGTGGACGACGATATTTTTTGGCAGAAGCCTTCCTCCCTTTATTATTAGGTATAGATGTGTAGCGAGCTGTCTGCCGCTAGGTTGATGTCTTCAGATCGATCTTTGTATTCCTACTGTAAGGTCATGTAGAATCCAACTAGGTACACTACATGCAAGAAATCATCATTATGCCACTAATCCTTTTGAATAAGGAACTCCCACGGTCAATTGTAACCACACAGTTTTTCGACTATTATTCATAGAGTGACTTCTCAAATTTGACACAAATACGTTTTTCGAGATCTTTTTCAATCTGAACTTTAAGCCAGCCAAGAACTTTCATATAGATATGAAAATTGAGTGACCCATTTTAGTATGTTGTCACAACTTTGCCTTTATCTTTTAGCTACCAATAATATTAGAAATATATCTAAAATTCGACTTATACTAAGAGGGTATATTACATCATAATGTCTCTACGTTAACCATTGTTCTACAAATCTTGCTTTTTCATCATGTCATTTTTTTGTTTTAACAAAAACTCATTTTTTCCCTTAGAAATATACTTGTGACATTATGTATTAAACTCCTCTAGTAAATAGCTCTCTTTTACTGAGTAGTAGTATTCTTATTTATAGGCCTCCTCCTACTTTAACTGATATACGACTGCATGATACATTCTACCATGGATTTTAGTTCAGCGCCTAAAGGATTCAGCCATGTTTGTGGAGACATATTTGTTGAGATATATTGTTTATGTTATATGGCTCTAACCAATCAATGATTTTTTCGGAAATATTATTAAGTCTTTGAACTCCTGTAATTTCCCATTAAAATGGAGTCAAGGTATTTGGATTTCCAAATACTTGAAATTGTGTGTGCACATTTGTGATGGGTTTGGATGATGAATATCCGTTATGTGTAATTAAACTTGATGCTAAACTAAATTTACTAGACTAGGATACAATTTCCTCTAGCTCCACGGAAGCATTTGAGAATTATATGTCACGTGACCAGGCTTCTCCCCCTTTGCTCTCGTTAGTGAAGAATAGTGATTTTATTAGGTACCTCCACTCCTTCTGTCATATTTGTTTGCATCGAATGTGACTTGGTGACTCCTTCTTTCCAATTTTTAACTACATGAATAAAAGGACTACATGTCTACGACAATTTTTATTATTTACCGGCTTTCTTTATTGTACCAGATATTCCCCTAATGTTGTGTGTCCTTATGTAATTAACATATGGGATATAAATAATTCACTACATAGGAGGTTGAGTTATTTATGATTGTAAGAAGCAATTATAACTCAAAACTCACCGAGGTATTAAATTTTATGAGGGCTCATTGATTTTCACTAGACTGGTGATATCGGTATAAAATCGATTATAGCAGATGAGAAGTTCTGGTTTTGATTTCCATGTACTTAATTTAAGGGGAACCGTATGCTATGCAGTCGTCTGATCTGGATCAAATCTATTGCATGAAAGACCACATCTGTCCAACAAGATAGTAGTAGATTATAATTCTGTAAAAGTTTTCATTCTATTATTTCTTTTCATAAATATTTAATCCATTGCGAGTATGCACATAAGGTATTAAATACAGCCAATTTTTTTTGGTTTGTGAAACAACATTCAAATAAGTCTTACTCTATGTTTAGATAATATGGTCTTAGTTTGAGCTATTAGTTTAGTAAAACAATGGGTTTATAGAGACTACAGACCCACACTAGACCATCCATTAGATATCTCTATGATACTATGAACTGAAAAGGATCGCAGGCAGAAAACAATAATTTTTCTATCGGTGATATCCTTAAACTAGCCAGAATCTACACTATGCAGATATGGAAGTACAACGCAGATCGGAATACATTCTCTTATAAACCGAAAGCGGGGATTACCTTCCCACACAAACGTTGACGATGAAGATGACGAAGCCGACCTCAAAGTCGTGTAGAGAAAGTAGACCTCCCAGCACCGCTAGCGCAGCACCTCACAGGGCGTTACACAAGTACGGTCGAGACGACGACTCCCGAAGCTCCAGCCCAGGACAAGCAGCGGAAGACTTGGACCGGAACACCAGCAGCGCGGCAGCGGGCGTAAGGTGGAGAGAACTCGCTCCTCGGCGTAATTCCGACAAAGGAAATCACGTAATCGAGGAGAAAGAAAGAATTAATTTGGTGAATTAAAAGGTCATGGGGGCACCTCTATATAAAGCCTCCCGGGGGGAGCCAACCTTGCCAGCCGGGCGGTGTGGGACTATCCCCACACCCCACCCGCCGGCCGCCATGGTGCGTCGGCCCTAGGTGGGCCCCATTTGGCCCACCTAGACCGGCCCCTCCCCCAACCAAACCTTGAGGGGGACTTTCCCCCCTCATGGGCCTTCTTTCCACTAGAAGGCCCATTTAGAGAAATCAGACTTAAAAATTCGAAAATAAATAAATAAAAATGTTTTTATAACTATTAATTACACTAATTAATATTAATTACATATTTATAATTTATTCCGACTCCGAAAACTATTTCGTCACCGCCCGATCTCCATCGGACCATTCTCGGGACGTTCTCGGTGTTCTCTTTCCTTTTCGGTTGTCTTGTCGAAACCCCTTAAGTGTGTTATCCTAGCGGTTCGCTAAAATAACAGACATGATCGAGACCCCTCTCCGATCAATGATTAACTCGTAGGCCTGGACCCCGTGAATTAACCCAAGTGATGTAGCGAATGACTTTCATCTATCAAATCTAGACGTCGAGTCTTAAACCTTTTGTCATAGCGATACTTAGCGTGTCCGAGACTCGTTCATACATATCTCCATACCTAGCATGATCTCGTTACCGACAACACTATCTTCTACTCGTCCATGATCTTATGTCCCGGTGACCTAGTCACATGCTTGCAAGCTCATTTGACATAATCTCACCGAGTGGGCCCTAGAGTATCTATTCGGGTATACAGACTGACAAATCCCGCTCTTGACCCCTCGTCTCAACTACTCCCTTCCGATACCCGAGAGGGACACCTTTATTGTCACACTATATAAGATATGACGTTTGATGCAATCAAAGTATCTTCCGGGAATAACAATAAGAGTTGATCTCACGGTCGAAGGCGTAATGACTATGTCCTACAAAATATGGGTATGCCCATCACATCGTTCTACCAACGATATGACTTCATTGCCAACTGACGCCATGTCACATGATCGGGAAACCTCGATCATCATCGGCAATGAAACTAGTCTTAGTAGAGACTACTAGGGACCTGATTGTTTATGTATCACACGTGTATTAATGTTTCTGCTTAATACAGTTATAACATGACACAAAACGTATTATGAACAAACGAGATATGATAAATAAATCACTTTATTAATGGCCTTTAGGGCATATCTCTTTCAGTCTCCCACTTGCACTAGAGTACAATTTAATCTAGTTTACAACTTGGTAAAAGCTTAACAATTATAGCTTCTTGGTGTTTCTCATGCTTGTCAAGCGGAAGAGGTTTCGTCAGAGGATCTGTCACATTCAGATCCGTATGCACTTTGCAAATCTTCACATCGCCTTCCTGTACATACTGTCGTATCACATGGAAGTGTCGGAGAATGTGTTTGGCAGTTGAGTGATGAAGGGGATCGCATGCAAAAAACAATAATTTTCCTATCGACGATATCCTTAAACTAGACAGAATCTATACTATGCAGACATAGTAATACATCGGAGATCGGAATACATACCCTTATAGACCGAAAGTGGGTATTACGCTCCCGCACAAGCGTTGACGACGAAGACGACGTAGCCGACCTCTAGATTGCGAAGAACTTGGCGTGACGAAGCCGACGAGGATGACCTCGAGGTCGGGTGGAGGAAGCCGACCTCCTAGCACCACTAGCATGGCACCTCGCAGGGCATCACACACATACGGTGGAGACGACCTCCTCTGAAGCTCCAGTCCATGACGAGCAGCTGAAGACTTGGACCAGAACAACAGCAGCGCGGCAGCGGGATATGGTGGAGAGACCCCCTCTCTTCTCGGCGCAACTCCGATAAAGGGAATCACGTAATCGAGGAGAGAAAGAGAATTTCTAGGGTGCCCTTCTTTATATAAGCTCCCGGGGGGAGCCAACCTTGCCAGACAGGCACTGTGGGACTATCCCACATGCCTGGTGCGGCTAGGCGACATGCGCCGGCCCTAGGTGGGCCCCTTATGGCCCACCTAGGCCGGCCTCCCTCAATCCGAAGCCTTGGGGGCGACTTTCCTCCCCTCATGGGGCTTCTTTCCACTAGAAGGCCCATTTAGAGAAATCAGCATTTAAAAATTCGAAAATAAATATATAAAATCATATTTAATCATTAATTAGACTAATTAATATCAAACATATCATATATAATTTATTCTTGCTCAGAAAACTATTTCGTCGCTGCCCGATCTCCATCAGACCATTCTCGGGACGTTCCCAGTGATCTCTTTCCTTTCTGGTTGTCTTGTCGAAACCCCTTAAGTGTGTTACCCTACCGGTTCGATATAATAACAGACATGGTCGAGACCCCTGCCTGATCAATGATTAACTCGTAGGCCTAGACCCCATGAATTAACCCCTGTGATATAACAAATGACTTTCATCTATCAAACCTGGACGTCGAGTCTTAAATCTTTTGCCATAGCGATACTTAGCGTGTCCGAGACTCGTTTATAGATATCTCCATACCCAGCATGATCTCGTTACCGACAACACTATCTTCTACTCGTGTGTGATATTATGTCCTGGTGACCTAGTCACATGTTTGCAAACTCTTTGACATAATCTCACCGAGTGGGCCCTAGAGTATCTATCCTACTATGCGGACTGGCAAATCCCGCTCTTGACCCCTCGTCTAAACTACTCCCTTCCGATACCCAAAAGTGTCACCTTTATTGTCACACTATATAAGATATGACGTTTGATGCGATCAAAGTATCTTCCAGGAATAACATTAAGAGTTGATCTCACGGTCGAAGGCGTAATGACTACGTCCTACAAATTATGGGTATATCCATCACATCATTCTTGGGATGACATGACTTCATTTCCAATTGACGCCATGTCACATGATCGGGAAACCTCGATCATCAATCGCACAATGAACTAGTCTTAGTAGAGGCTACTAGGGACTTGGTTGTTTATCTACAACACGTGTATTAATGTTTCCACTTAATACAGTTATAGCATGGTATAAAACATATAATGAACAATAGATATATGACTAATAAACTATCTTTATTAAGTGTCTCTAGGGCATATTCCCTTCAAGTGAGACCTTGGTTCCTTCGCGTTAGCAAAAGCACCCGTATTGTCGCAGTAGAGGGTCACGGGGTCTTGCGCGCTAGGGAACACTCCAAGTTCAATGATGAACTTCCTCAGCCACACACCTTCATTCGCGGCTTCACAAGCAGTGATGTACTCTGATTCCATTATAGACTGCGCCATGATGGGTTGCTTCCCACTTCTCCAGCACACAGCGCCTCCATTCACCTTGAACACATAACCTGTCTGTGACTTAGAGTCATCGGGGTCTGTGCAAAAACTTGCATCAACGTAACACGTTATGCCAAGTTCTTCATCACAACCAGCATATACAAGGAGCATTTTGTTTGTCTTCTTGAGATACTTAAGAATGCTCTTAACAACAATCCAATGTTCCATTCTTGGATTACTTTGGAAACGGCTCGTCAAACTAAGAGCCAATGCTACATCAGGTCGAATACTTAACATTGCATACATAATCGATCCTATGGCTGAAGCATAAGGATGTTTAGTCATTTCGGCCTTACCATGTTCCGTCACCGAACATTGTGCCTTTCGCAATGTTTTATTCTTGATAACTGGCAGAGAACCTTTCTTTGCCGTCTCCATACCGAAACGCTTCAGTATCTTATCTAGATAAGTACTCTGACTCAACGCTAATAAATGTCTTGATCTATCACGATAGATTTTAATGCCTAAGACGTATGCAGCTTCTCCTAAGTCTTTCATGGAAAATTTACTGGTTAAATATTTCTTTACGCTATTCAGAAGATCCACATCATTCCCAATCAGCAATATATCATCTACATATAGTGCTAAGAACACAACCGAGATATGTCGTAGTATCGACATAATTGATAGGAGACGGGGGTCGTCTAGCCTGTGTATGGATTGTGGGGAAGAAGGTTGGAGTCGTCGAGGACGGGATTGAACACGGCGAATTTATCCAGGTTCGGATCCCACAGCGGTGTCGAGATCCTACATGCTGCTATAATTCACTATGAGGCAATAACCGTGAACAGGTTACAATGTGTACAATGCGTATTGAAGCGTGCCCTAAACGCTTCCCGGTGGCTGGCTTATATAGGCGGCCAGACCCCAGGATACAAGGCAAGTACTTGTCCGTCAAGTAAACATAGTCCTAGACCTAGCCGGCTTAGTTGCCGCCTTCCGTATTGAGCTTGGTGGCTTGATGGGCTTCGGCCTTCTGCCTTCCTTGGACCATCCGCCTACTTCCTTGTACGTCAGCTATCTGGGTCGCCCGACAGGCTTCAGCCTTACCACCCTTGGGCCACCCTGGACTAGCCGGATTGATCCATGTTAGAGATACCCCTGGTTGGTATATCCCCAACATTAGCCCCTAGAAAGGTTGAAGTTCTCCAGGCGCCGACTTCTTCTTGATTCTTCATTCTTCAATGTCGGTGGCTGCAGGGCTTGAACCATTCTGAAAATAACGGGGAACGTGTACCTTCAACGTTGGCACACAGCCGCCTTTATCCGACATGGGAAAGACGGCTTAGTGAAACTTGCCTGATAGCTTCACGAGAAAGCTAGATCCTTGGCGGCAACTCAAACCTATCTTTGACGGATGACGCCAGTTGGTTCATGACAGTTTGAAACCAAACGGAGCGAAAATCACGCCATGATTGCAAATCGCGCGAAAAGAGGAGTCGTGGTGATCGTGCGAGCGCACATCGTTCTGCGGCAACGGATGATCGACACGTGTACGGCTAATCGAGCCGTTGCACAGAGAGCAAAGCCCGAGCCTATAAATAGGGAGCCAAATGGTTCATTCTTCTCCTTCACACTTCCTCTCCTCCGCCCTTTGCTCTCCCGCGTGCTTGATCTCCCGAGATTTCTTGCGGCCTCCAAGAGAACTCCGGCGGGCACCTTCTCTTCAGCGACTTCCACGGACGGCGATGGCCACCGGACCTCATGCCACCATCTCGGCGGCGCCGAGCGAGCTCGCGGCAGAGACCACCCCGCCGGCGACGATGGGCGGTGCGGTGTCGCGCCCCACGACAGCGCACACGGGCGTTTCCGTCGCCGCACCATCTTCTACGCACGCCCGTGCGGCGGCGTCCTTGGCGCCCTCGTCTTCCACCACGCCGGCGGCGGCCGGCGGCGCGCCCATCGACGAGGATGAGGAGCCCGCCGACCTCGGGTCGCGCTACTGGCTCCCGTCCATTGTCGACGAGGAAGCGCTCAAGGACCTGGAGGCGACCGGCTAACTGCCAACTCGGGAGGATTGCAGCTGGCGGTCCGCCTTTGGGGACGTCGTCCCGGCTCCGAAAGCCGGCAAACGGGTAATTGTCACCTCCCACCTAGTTAAAAGAATGGCTCTGCCGCCTTCCGCCTTCTTTAGCGAGGTGCTGGACCATTATGTGCTCCAGCCCCACAACATCGCGCCCAATAGCATATTAGTCTTAGCCGGCTTCACCGCTCTATTTGAGGGCTATCTAGGTATTAGGCCTAGCTTAGATTTCTTCAGATATTGCGTCCGTTGCCGGCGTCAAACCGTGCCGGACGGCGGACTGGCTACTTGCGGCAGCATAACTTTCAACTGCCGTCAAGGACGCCAATGGTATCCCAAGATACCATACATCGAGTTCGTCAAGGGCTGGACGTCCACCTTCTTCTACTACCAGGACATGGCAGCTCCGGGCCGTCAATTTGGCGTCCCGGACTTTGTCAACGCGCCGCCTATGCCCAGGCCATGCTGGGACAAGACGGTCCCCAAGTTGACGGAGGAGCTCCGCCTTATCCAAAGGTGGATCGAGTTCCTCACCCAAACGATGGCTCCTGCCCTGCTGGACGGGGTGGACACCGTCATCTGCTGGCTTAGTCGGCAAATACTGCCTCTGCGGTATAGCCCGCATAAGATGTGTCAGTATTCGCCTATTGCCACAGCTTCTCTTCGCCTAAGCGAAGAGGGGTTACCAACTGCCGAATTGGCGGCCCGACTTCGCAGCCTTGTCAAATCAGGGCTGGTGAAGGCGGTGGAGAAACGTTAAATCCCCGGGATGCCGGGTGCAATTGTAATATACATTTTAATTCGTACTCTGCCTCTCCCTATGCAAGACAAGTTATGCCGGTATATTTTGCCACGAGTCCCCGAGTTCGCTTTCATGTTTACCGTAGGCAATTTCTGCTCTTGTCTACCATTTCGGCGTTCGACAGTCGAGTCACAAAATTCCATTTATGGTATACATTACTTATGAATATCCGAGTTCTAGTTGCTAAATTCCCGACATAACAAAAATAGACAACCGGAAAAAGTAAAAGGCATATGCCGGATAAGTTCCTATTCCGAGTCCCCGAGTTCGTTTTCGTGTTTCCCACATTTGATGCTCTTTGCTCTTGACTACCGTTTCGGCGTTCGTCAGTCGAGTCACAAGATTATTTTACATGACATACATTACTTCGACTTGACACCTGATCTCAGAACTTGTCCGGCATATACTAAATAAGAAATAGGTACGAGGCAGTCCCCGGGTTCCTCCCTGGGTTGCCGGAATGCATAAAATGACAATGGAAAAAACAGAGGCATAAAATGAAGCAGTCCCCGGGTTCCTCCCGAGGGTACCGACATGCAAGTTAAGATAAAGGACACATTTCTGGCCAGGCAGTCCCCGAGTAACACCTCGGGGTGCCGAAATTTCATTGATAGAGAAACCGAGATACATACATTGTACCCTTTAAGTGTAAAAGGGACGAAGCAAGGCTACATTCCATGGCCGCTTGGTCTCCTCACCGGCTTTGTCCATTACACCTTTTCTAGCTTCCTGTGCATCTACAAGATAATAAGAATCATTGTGCAATGCCTTGCTTACAACAAAAGGACCCTCCCATGGAGGCGGGAGTTTATGCATCCCGGTTGTGCGTTGGATAAGCCTTAGCACAAGATCTCCCTCTCGGAATACTCTGGGATGCACTTTTCGGCTATGATAGCGACAGAGGTTCTGCTGATAAATTGCAGACCGAGATAATGCCAATTCCCTTGCTTCTTCAAGCAAGTCCACATCATCTTCCCGGGCTTCCTTTGCCTCGGTCTCGGTGAACATTGTAACCCTTGGGGCATCATATTGGATGTCGGTTGGAAGCACGGCCTCGACACCATACACCATGAAGAATGTGAAGGAGATATGCCCTAGAGGCAATTAATAACGTGTATTCTTTATCATATCTCGTTTGTTCATAATAGGTTTTTGTGTCATGCTAGAACCGTATTAAGCGGAAACATTAATGCGGGTGTGATACGTAAACAACCAGGTCCCTAGTAGCCTCTACTAAGACTAGTTTCGTTGCGCGATTGATGATCGAGGTTTCCCGGTCATGGGGCATGGCACCGGTCGGCAATGAGAGTCATATCGCTAGAGAGCGATGTGATGGACATACCCAGATTTGGAGAACATAGTCGTTACACCTTTGACCGTGAGATCAACTCTTATTGATATTCCCGGAAGATACTTTGATTGCACCAAACGTCGTATCTTATTTAGTATGACAATAACGGTGATACTTTTGGGTATCGGAAAGGAGTAGTTGAGACGAGGGGTCAAGAGCGGGATTTGCCAGTCCGCATAGCAGGATAGATACTCTCGGGCCCACTCGGTGAGATCATGTCTAATGAGCTTGCAAGCATGTGACTAGGTCACGGAGACATGAGATCATGAACGAGTAGAAGATAGCGTCGTCGGTAACGAGGTCGGGATTAGGTATGGAGATATCTATGGAACGACGCTCGGACGTGCTAAGTATCGCTATGGCAAAAGGTCTAAGACTTTACGTTTAGGTTTGATAGATGAAAGTCATTCGTTATATCTCAGGGATTAATTCATGGGGTCCAGGCCTACGAGTTAGTCGTTGATCATTGAGGAGTCTTGGTCATACCTGATATTATATCGAACCGCTAGGGTAACACACTTAAGGGGTTTCGACAAGACAACCGGAAAGGAAGGAGATCACCGGGAGCGTCCCGGGAGGGGTCCGATGGAGATCGGGCAGCGCCGAAAGAGTTTTCGGAGCTAGGAAAAATTATATATATTATGTTTGATATTAATTAGTGTTATTAATATGCAAATATGATTTTATTTATTTATTTTCGAATTTATTAAGGCAGATTTCCCTAAATGGGCCTTCCGGACGAAAGAAGGCCCAAGAGGGGAAAATTCCTAAGGGGAATTCGGTGGGGGCCAGGAGGGGCTGCCCCAAGTGGGCCAAGGGCCCACTAAAGGGGCCGGCGCACCTCCGTAGCCGCACCAGGCTATGTGGGGATAGTCCCACATTGCCTGGCTGGCAAGGTTGGCTCCCCCTGGGAGCCTATATAAGAAGGGGCACCCCCAGCCTTTTAATTCACCAATTAATTCCTGATTTCTATCTCGATCTCGTGGTTCCCAAGTTGGAGCCGCGTCGAGCTGAGGAAGAGGGGATCTCCTCCACCATAGCCCGCTGCCGCGCTGCTGGTGTTCCGGTCCAAGTCTTCCGCTGCTCGTCCTGGACTGGAGCTTCGGAGGCCGTCGTCTCCACCGTACGTGTGCGACTCCCTGCGAGGTGCTGCGCTAGCGGTACTCGGAGGCCTGCTTCCTCTACACGACATTGAGGTCGGCTTCGTCGGTCTGCATCGACAACGTTTGTGTGGGAACGTAATCCCCGCTTTCGGTCTACAAGGGTACGTATTCCGATCTCCGTTCGTACTACTACATCTGCATAGAATAGATCTTGGCATGCTTTTAGGATATCGTCGGTAGGAAATTTTTTGTTTTCTGCACACGATCCCCTACAGTGGTATCAGAGCCGATCTATCGTAGATATAGATGTACGCTGTTAGAACCCGTGCTCTGCACGGGGGCACCGTTCCTGTTATTTGCTACCCTCTAGCGTGCACTTGTGTATTCCAGCGGCATTGAGTTGATGAAGCGGCCCGGACCGACTTTACGCGTACGCTTACGCGAGACTGGTTCCACTACTGACATACGGCATGTACCGTATATGTGGCTGGCGGGTGTCAGTTTCTCTCTCTTTAGTTGGTCTTCGCATTTTCAATGGAGGGCCCGAAAGGGATGCTTAAACATGCAATTATTGGATCGTTGTTGTGGTCATAAGATTCGTAGGTATGAAGCGGTTCTATTTACGAAAGCCCCAAGCCACGTAAAATATGCAAAAGATAAAGTAGAAGCGTCTAACTTTATTTTGCAGGGGCTATGTGATATGGTCAAGGTAGGTTTATTAAATTGTTTATAAACTGCGGGCGCCAAGAAGACCATGGCGCAGTGGACTATATCACATTGCATTACATTTGATGTTTTGTGTGCATCTTATTTTTGTGTGATTGTGTGTTACACGGCGGTAGCTGAATAAGATGATCCCTTCAAAATACCACTAGTGTTCTCCCTCCAACGCGCACCACCAAGAAAGTTCTACGTTACGAGGCATGCCGTGATGATCGAGTGTCATACATCTCGTCGTTCGCATACAGTGGGTGTAAGCCATGTTGCACAAGCGTCAGCGTGGAGGTCTTTGGTGGCGAGCCTAGCATACTCAGAGGTATGGCCTCGGAACAGGAAGACGGAAAGGTCGAGCACGAGTCACAAAATTGGTGTGGCGGACGATTTTGTCTACTCTTGAAGTTGTGCCGCCGGCTTTGATAATGAGGGGTGGTGCAATGGATGGGGGTCGTGTAATCGCTTAAACGACCAGGAGGGATGTTCGTTTGAGTGGGAGTTATGTTAGTTTTTTTTGACCATGTTACCGTAGGGGAATCCCCTACGGTGTATTTTTAAAAATTATAAAGGGCAAAAGCCAAGTCTTACATGAGTGGGCTTTGGAGAGTCAATAGATTTGACTCAGCCTGAAGAAAAAAAGTAAAATACAAAACTTAACAGGGAAAAAGCAGAGCCCCTAGAGAAAGAAAAGCTTGCACACTCGCAGCTTTAACTCTATACTGAAGCAAAAGAAGGTCCCTCCTTGTATGGTATTTCCAGCTGTCCAGCGAAGGTGGAATGAGCCTGAAGATTAAATCATTCCTCATCTTCCAAATATTCCACGCCACATAAGCAAAAATCTCAATGAAGTTGGCGTGCGGGAAGGAGTCCAAAGCATCCATTAATCTGTCTCTGATCGGCAGAGAGCGATCCCAGTCCACTCCTACGAAATCCCAGCAAGAGCTAGCAAAGTCACAGTCAAAGAAAAGATGATTGTTGTCCTCCATAATAGCCTTGTTACATAGCACACAATCTGAGCCACCCTCCATTTGCCAATGTTTCCTTAGCATCATATCTTTTGTGTTCAAACGATCATTGATGAGTAACCAGCAGAAAACTTTAATTTTCGGAACGCTTTTCGACTTCCAGAAACGCTTTAGTACCTTGTCCTTGGGGGTCTCCTGGAACATGAACTTATAAAAATCGGAAGATGCATATTTTCCTTTTCCCCAGGTGAATGTTCTAGTATCTGGCTGTATGGATAGAGCTACCCCCTCATCACAGAGTTGCCTGAGCTCCTGTAGTTCATCATAAGCCTGTGGAGATAGCGGCAAACAGAGGATAGCACTGGGGTCTTGTAGCAAGTTGAGGTTGCGCACCGACATGCCTTCCTTTTCCACAAATGAGAATAGCCGGGGAAATTTATCCAGAAGCAGGTCCTCTGATAGCCAGAAGTCCTTCCAAAAAAGAATAGTGGAACCGTCTCCAACTTGGCAATTAGTGATGCTCCGATAAACCTCAGCAAAACTGAACACATCCCTCCACCAAAAAGAGCCTCGCTTGGATTGACTTTGTGGTGGCTCATCCGAGTATAGAGACCATACCAATTTAACCCATGGTATGTCTTCCTTGCTGAAGAATTTATGCAATTGTTTCAGGAGAAGAGCCATGTTCTGCAGTTCCAGGTTGATCACACCAAGCCCCCAATGATTCTTTGGCTTACACACCATGTCCCACGCTGCTAGTCCTACAAATGAGGTTGAGTCTTCGCGTTTGTCCCAAAGACAATGACGTCTAGCTCTATCAGCCGATTTGATGAAGGTTTTGTGAAGCTTCAGTGTGCACATCAGGAAAGTAGAGAGGCCCGACATGACAGAGTTTACAATTTGTAGCCTGCCCCCCATGGGCAAAAAACGCATGCAACCATTTAATCTCCGTTCGATCTGATCAGTGACAGGGGCTAGGTCTTTAACCATAGGTCTAGCAGTTCCTAAGGGCAGCCCCAGATATGTGAAAGGCAAGGACCCAATAGAACAATCAAAGACAGACGCCAACTGCGTCATCTTGTCCTCAGAGACATTTATTGGCAGGATACATGATTTGTTGTAGTTCACATGTAATCCAGTAGCCGCAGCAAATTCATGCAACAGACCTTTAAGAGCCACTAATTGGTTGGGACAAGCTTGCATCACAAGAAGCGTATCGTCGGCGTATTGGATGATAGGAAAGTCTGAGCCAGGGATGGGTAAGGGGGCAATGAGAGTACCTTCATTGAACAGAAAGTTTACCATCGATTGCAGAAGATCAGAGCCAGCCACAAAAAGCATGGGAGATAGAGGATCTCCTTGACGCACCCCTCTTTTGCAAGCAAATTTTTTCCCTGGTGTACCATTCAGGAGAATTGAGGAGGAGCCACTCTTAAGGATACAATCCATCCACCCCAACCATCTATCATCAAAACCTTTATGCTTGAGGATTTTCAGAATTGCTGAATGTTCAATAGTGTCAAACGCCTTAGCGAAATCTAGTTTCAGGATGATGCATTCCTTTTGTGTTTGTTTGCATTGATGAATATATTCGTAAGCCCAAGATACACAGTCTTGGATTGTTCGTGACTTTATAAAACAATACTGATTTACATGAACAATCTCCTTAATCTTGGATTGCAATCTGTTAGCAAGGACCTTAGTCACGAATTTAAGGCAACAGTTCAGCAAGGAAATGGGCCGAAAATCATTGGGTCCCTCCGGGGAAGTCACTTTTGGAATAAGAGTTATGAAAGAATCATTAATGCTTTGAAGGTTGATTTGTCCCATTCAGAAATCTCGGCATAGATCATAGAAATCCCCTTTTACAATGTGCTAGCATTTCTTCAGAAAAAACCTGTAAAACCATCTGGACCTGGAGCTTTTGCATTGGGTAAACTATTAACTACCTCTTCAACTTCCTTCATGGTGAACGGAGAGGAAAGAGCAGAAAGATCCGGGTGCGGGGAAAGGTAGCGAGCGAAATTAAAATTGGCATCAATGTTACACGAGATCCCCAACCTTTCCTTATAAGTTTGCCAAAGAACCCCAGCCTTTTCGTCGTGTGTGGTAGCCAGAGAACCGTCATCTCTCACCAAAGAGCTGATTGCATTTTTACGGAAACTGACCGTGGCCATCGCATGAAAATAAGAAGTGTTTTCCTCTCCCAGTTTAGCCCATCTAGCCGTACATCTTTGCTTCCAATAGGTTTGCTTGTATTTGAGAAGAAGATCAAGTTGCCTCTGGACAATGTTACGAAAATTCCTTTCCGAAAAATGCAGCGGCCTTTGATCCTCCAGCTCATCGATCATGAAAATAACCTCATTACAGTTATCAATAATTTTGTTAATCTTGGAGATGCTGGTGCTCCAATTTTTCAGCCCTTTGCGCAACAACTTGAACTTGGAAGATAGTCTTTTAGCACTGTCCCCAGGACAATGGATTTGCCAAATAGATTCCACAGTTTGAAAGAACCCTGGCATCGTGATCCAGTGGTTTTCAAACCTAAACACGCCAGCTTTGGGAATAGCAGTTCCAATCGATACAACACAAGGGATATGATCTGAAGTAGGTCTTGCCAACGGGGTTACCAAAGTATTAGGGAATTTTAGGGTCCAAGCCGTGGATGTGAAGAACCAGTCCAGCTGTACGAGAAGCGGATCTCTCTGCATGTTAGACCAAGTAAAGGAACGACCTTTAATGGGTAGTTCTATCAGCCCGTGATAGCTAATGATCTCATTGAAGGTTTCAATGTCCTGTAGATTAGCTCCATCACGATTTCTGTTTTCCACTGATCGATAGAAGTTGAAATCTCCCACTAGAAGCCAAAGTGAGTCGGTATCGATACTGAGATGAAATAACCAGGCGACAAAATCGTCTCTAGCAATGCCAGTACAAGGGCCATAAATATTAGTGAGTATAAAAGATTCATTAGACTGTAGAGAAGTGAAGGAGATGACCAGACCGCAAAAATCTTGCAAAACCACTTGCCGAGCAAAAGCTTTACTCGACCAAAGTGTCAGCAACCCCCCTGATGCACCATCAGACGGCACAAAGGAGAATTGATCAAATCTCTTGGGCGCAAAACCTTTGATAAAAGTATTATCAAAACTAGTCCTCTTGGTCTCCTGGATGCATATAAAAGAAGCATCACTTTCTACAATTTTCGCACGAATATGTGGCCATTTAAGAGGATCATTGATTCCACGAATATTCCAACTAAGAACATTCCAGGATTTGTTTCTCAGATTGGATTGCATAACGACGGAAACAGTTTAACAGGTACCAGATAAAACAGTCGCAGGTTCAAAAGGAACAACCTAGAGTAGATTAAAAAAGGAAATAGAACTCCTGAAGCCCGTAACCACATGATGTCACTGGACACCACCAAGAGCACCACCATGAACGCCATGGCACTATTAGGCATTCTTGTTTCCAGGAGCTTGTCATCAGTGAGCTCCTCAGGGCTTATGTTGCAACGCTCAATGCCGAGGCGCCTCATCTCCTCCAGACGAAGCACAGCTGGTTTCTTAGCTTTAGTTGCAGTGTTTCGACGAGGAAGCAGGTAGGGGATCGACTGGGAGTTATGTTAGTTATTTTCTAAAATACTATAACTCAAAATTATTATGAACAAAGTCTTATGTTGTTGCAAATTCCATTGTAGATGTCTCGCCCCTCGTTTAACCTAGGTCTGTTCCTTGAGAAAGAAAAGCTTAAGACCAATGGGTCAAACTTCATGGCCTGGTTCCGCAACCTGAGGATCCTCCTCACTCCCCATAGGGTGGCCTACGTCATTGAGGCCGCCATAGGTAACCCTCCTGCAGATGATGCCTCTGAGGATGAGAAGAAGGTCTTCCAGACCCGATCGGAGGATTCTGCCTTTGTCCAGAGTGGCATGCTCTACGCCATGGAAGCCGACCTGCAGAAGCGCTTTGAGAAGATGAGCGCCTTTGAGATCATCTCGGATCTTAAGGCTGTCTTTGCGCCGCAGGCTAAGGCTGAGAGATATGAGGCTTCTGAGCTTTTCTTCTCAGCCAAGATGGAAGAGCATAGCAGTGTGAGCGAGCATGTAGTCAAGATGTCTGGCTCCGTTCAACGCCTGAATGCTCTGGAGTGCAAGATTCCCGATGAGCTGGCGATTGACAGGGTGTTGCAATCGTTGCCACCAAGCTACAAAGACTTCGTCATGAACTACAACATGCAGGGCATGGCTAAGTCCCTGGGTGAAGTGTTCGTGATGCTCAAGACTGCTGAGGTAGAGATTAAGAAGGAGCACACGTTGTTGATGGTCAACAAGACCGTTGATTTCAAGAAGTCGGGTGGCAAGGGAAAGCAGAGCTGGAAGTCCCGGAGGGAGGCAAAGTTGGCTGCCAAGCCCAGGACTAACAGGTCTGGTCCCAGAGCTAGCGTGGAGTGTTTCTACTGCAAAGGGAAGGGTCACTGGAAGCGCAACTGCCCCAAGTATCTGGAGGATAAGAAGTCTGGCAAGACGGTCCACAAAGAGCAAGGTATATTTGATATACATGTTATAGATGTGTACCTTACATCCGCTCGGAGCAATACGTGGGTATTTGATACTGGTTCTGTTGCTCATATATGTAACTCTCAGGAGGAGTTACGGAATAGAAGGCGGTTGGCGAAGGATGAGGTGACGATGCGCGTCGGCAACGGATCGAGAGTCGACGTGGTGGCTGTCGGCACGCTTCCTCTGCATCTACCATCGGGATTAGTTTTGGTTTTAATAAATGTTATTTTGTACCATCCTTGAGTGTAAACATTATAAGTGGGTCTTGCCTGTTACAAGACGGTTATTCATTTAAATCAGTGTCAAGCAATTGTGCTATTTATATGAATGATATCTTTTATGTTGATGCTCCCGAGAATAACGGTTTATTCTTGTTGAATCTCGATCGTAGTACTCACATCCATAACATAGAAGCCAAACGGATTAAGTTTAGTGACGATACCGCCATGTTTTTGTGGCATTGCCGTCTTGGTCATATTGGTATAAAGCGCATGAAGCGACTCCACTCCGATGGACTCTTGGACTCGTTGGATTTCGGATCCCTCGATACATGCGAACCATGCCTTATGGGCAAAATGACCAGGACACCGTTCAAAGGTTTCGTTGAACGGGCGTCGGATTTGTTGCGGATCATACATACATATGTGTGTGGACCGATGAGCGTTTCGACACGCAATGGTTATCGTTACTTCGTCACCTTCACTGATGACTTGAGTAGATACGGTTATATCTATTTGATGAAACACAAGTCTGAAATGTTTGAAAAGTTCAAAGAATTCCAGAGTGAAGTTGAGAATCAGCTTAATAGGAAAATCAAGCATCTCCGGTCCGATCGCGGTGGAGAGTACTTGAGTTTTGAGTTTGGCACACATCTGAAGAGTTGTGGCATAGTGCCCCAACTTACGCCAGCCGGAACGCCGCAGCGTAACGGCGTGTCCGAGCGACGTAATCGTACTCTACTGGATAGTGTCCGATCTATGATGTCTCTTACCGATCTGCCAGTGTCCTTCTGGGGTTATGCGTTAGAAACAGCCGCATTCATTTTAAATAGGGCTCCGTCCAAGTCCGTTGAAACGACGCCGTATGAATTATGGTATGTACAAAAGCCTAAGTTATCGTTTCTGAAGGTTTGGGGTTGTGAGGCGTACGTTAAGAAACTACAGCCCGACAAACTCGAACCGAAGTCGGAGAAAGTCGTCTTTGTAGGATATCCGCGGGAAACCGTTGGGTACACCTTCTACAACCAAGCTGAGGGCAAAACTTTTGTCGCGAAGACCGGTACCTTTCTAGAGAAGGAGTTTCTCGCGAAAGGAGTAAGTGGGAGGAAGGTAGACCTCGATGAAATCGTTGATCCTGAACTCGAGATTCCGAGTGGCGCAACGGAAGCAATTCTGGAAACGTCCTCCGTGGAAGGAGTGGGAGAAACTGTCGAGGAAGATGTTCTACCTCGTAGGTCTGGTAGATCTCGGATCCCACCAGAATGGTATGGCAACATGGTTTGCACCGTCATGCTAGTCGAGCAAGACGAACCTACGAACTACAAGGAGGCGATGGAGAGTCTAGAGTCCGAAAAATGGCTTGAAGCCATGAAATCCGAAATAGGATCCATGTACGATAACAAAGTGTGGACTTTGGTGGATATTCCCGAAGGGCGCAAGGCCGTCGAGAATAAGTGGATCTTTAAGAAGAAGACTGATGTTGATGGTAATGTGACCGTCTATAAAGCTCGGCTTGTCGCAAAGGGTTTCCGACAAGTTCATGGAATTGACTACGATGAAACTTTTTCACCGGTAGCGATGCTTAAGTCTATTCGGATTTTGTTAGCGGTAGCTGCCTACTATGATTATGAAATCTGGCAGATGGACGTCAAAACGGCCTTCCTGAATGGAAACATTGAGGAAGAGTTGTACATGGTACAGCCGGAAGGTTTTGTCGATCCAGGAAGTGCTAACAAGGTGTGCAAGCTTCAGCGATCCATCTATGGATTGAAGCAGGCATCTCGGAGCTGGAATCTTCGCTTTGATGAGGTAATCAAAGGTTTTGGATTTATCCAGAATGTGGAAGAGACCTGTATTTACAAGAAAATGAGTGGGAGCTCGGTTGTGTTCTTAGCACTGTATGTTGACGACATATTGCTAATAGGGAATGATGTGGAACTTCTGAATAGCGTGAAGGAATATTTAAACAGTAAGTTTTCCATGAAGGACTTAGGAGAAGCTGCGTATGTTTTAGGCATAAAAATCTATCGTGATAGATCAAGGCGCCTATTAGCACTAAGTCAGAGTACTTATCTTGATAAAATACTGAAGCGTTTTCATATGGAGAAGGCAAAGAAGGGTTCTCTGCCGATTATCAAGAATAAGATATTGCGTAAGGCGCAGTGTCCGGTGACGGAACTGGGTAAGGCCGAAATGACGAAACATCCTTATGCTTCAGCCATAGGATCGATCATGTATGCAATGTTGAGTACTAGACCGGATGTGGCATTAGCTCTAAGTTTGACAAGCCGGTTCCAGAGTAATCCTGGAATGCCGCATTGGGTAGCTGTTAAGAGCATTCTTAAGTATCTCAATAAGACAAAGGAAATGTTCCTTGTGTATGGTGGCTGCGATGAAGAACTTGGCGTAACGGGTTACGTAGATGCAAGTTTCTGCTCAGACCCCGATGACTGTAAGTCACAGACAGGTTACATGTTCAAGGTGAATGGAGGCGCCGTGTGCTGGAGAAGTGGGAAGCAACCCATAGTCGCACAATCTACAATGGAGTCGGAGTACATTGCTGCCTGCGAGGCCACGAATGAAGCTGTGTGGCTGAGGAAGTTCGTCATCGAACTTGGAGTGTTCCCGAGCGTGCAAGACCCCGTGATCCTCTTCTGCGACAATACGGGTGCCATTGCGAACGCCAAGGAGCCAAGGTCTCACTCCACCGCCAAACACATTCTCCGACGCTTCCATGTGATACGTCAGTACGTACAAGGAGGCGATGTGAAGATTTGCAAAGTGCATACGGATCTGAATGTGGCAGATCCGCTGACGAAGCCTCTCCCGCTTGATAAGCATGGACAGCACCAGTTAGCTATGGGTGTTAAGCTTTTACCAAGTTGTAATCTAGATTAAGTTGTACTCTAGTGCAAGTGGGAGACTGAAGGAGATATGCCCTAGAGGCAATTAATAAAGTGTATTCTTTATCATATCTCGTTTGTTCATAATAGGTTTTTGTGTCATGCTAGAACCGTATTAAGCGGAAACATTAATGCGGGTGTGATACGTAAACAACCAGGTCCCTAGTAGCCTCTACTAAGACTAGTTTCGTTGCGTGATTGATGATCGAGGTTTCCCGGTCATGGGGCATGGCGCCGGTCGGCAATGAGAGTCATATCGCTAGAGAGCGATGTGATGGACATACCCAGATTTGGAGAACATAGTCGTTACACCTTTGACCGTGAGATCAACTCTTATTGATATTCCCGGAAGATACTTTGATTGCACCAAACGTCGTATCTTATTTAGTATGACAATAACGGTGATACTTTTGGGTATCGGAAAGGAGTAGTTGAGACGAGGGGTCAAGAGCGGGATTTGCCAGTCCGCATAGCAGGATAGATACTCTCGGGCCCACTCGGTGAGATCATGTCTAATGAGCTTGCAAGCATGTGACTAGGTCACGGAGACATGCGATCATGAACGAGTAGAAGATAGCGTCGTCGGTAACGAGGTTGGGATTAGGTATGGAGATATCTATGGAACGACGCTCGGACGTGCTAAGTATCGCTATGGCAAAAGGTCTAAGACTTTACGTTCAGGTTTGATAGATGAAAGTCATTCGTTATATCTCAGGGATTAATTCATGGGGTCCAGGCCTACGAGTTAGTCGTTGATCATTGAGGAGTCTTGGTCATACCTGATATTATATCGAACCGCTAGGGTAACACACTTAAGGGGTTTCGACAAGACAACCGGAAAGGAAGGAGATCACCGGGAGCGTCCCGGGAGGGGTCCGATGGAGATCGGGCAGCGCCGAAAGAGTTTTCGGAGCTAGGAAAAATTATATATATTATGTTTGATATTAATTAGTGTTATTAATATGCAAATATGATTTTATATATTTATTTTCGAATTTATTAAGGCAGATTTCCCTAAATGGGCCTTCCGGACGAAAGAAGGCCCAAGAGGGGAAAATTCCCAAGGGGAATTCGGTGGGGGGCAGGAGGGGCTGCCCCAAGTGGGCCAAGGGCCCACTAAGGGGGCCGGCGCACCTCCCTAGCCGCACCAGGCTATGTGGGGATAGTCCCACATTGCCTGGCTGGCAAGGTTGGCTCCCCCTGGGAGCCTATATAAGAAGGGGCACCCCCAGCCTTTTAATTCACCAATTAATTCCTGATTTCTATCTCGATCTCGTGGTTCCCAAGTTGGAGCCGCGCCGAGCTGAGGAAGAGGGGATCTCCTCCACCATAGCCCGCTGCCGCGCTGCTGGTGTTCCGGTCCAAGTCTTCCGCTGCTCGTCCTGGACTGGAGCTTCGGAGGCCGTCGTCCTCCACCGTACGTGTGCGACTCCCTGCGAGGTGCTGCGCTAGCGGTACTCGGAGGCCTGCTTCCTCTACACGACCTTGAGGTCGGCTTCGTCGGTCTGCATCGACAACGTTTGTGCGGGAACGTAATCCCCGCTTTCGGTCTACAAGGGTACGTATTCCGATCTCCGTTCGTACTACTACATCTGCATAGAATAGATCTTGGCATGCTTTTAGGATATCGTCGGTAGGAATTTTTTTGTTTTCTGCACACGATCCCCTACAGAATGGCTTGTACCCGGTAGATCTATTCGGTGTGGTCCGGAGACCCCACAATACTGCCGGTATTTCCTCTATCCAACATCCCGGAGTCCTCAACGTTGGCTCGATCAGGCGGGCTTTGATGCCGGCCAAGACCAAGGCATTTGCTCTCTCGGCTTGCATGTTTGCTTCCGGGTGGGCTACTGATGGCACATCCAACCGGATTCTTTTTTCCACACAAAACCGAGCAAACTCTCCCACCGCAAAGTTGGTACCATTATCTGTGATGATGCTGTGCGGGTACCCGTATCTTAAGATGATGTCCTTCAAGAATTGGACCGAGGTGTGTCCGTCACACTTCCGGATTCGCGTAACCTCTATCCCTTTGGTAAACTTGTCCACCATGACCAGCATATGTGTCATATTACCCCTTGCCGGCTTGAATTGCCCTACCATGTCCAAGCACCACACAACAAATGGCCAGGTGATAGGTATTGTCTTCAGTGCTGATGCCGGCATATGTATTCTGTGGGCAAATCTTTGGCACCCTCCACATTTTCGGACAATATCCTCTGCTTGCTGTAAGGCAGTGAGCCAGTAGAACCCATGCCGGAACACCTTCGCTACCAGCGCTCGAGATGATGCATGATGCCCACACTCTCCTTGGTGTATTTCCAATAGCATCTCTTGGCCCTCTTCGGGTTCCACACACCTTTAGAGCACCTCGGTGACACTTCTTTTGTACAAGTCTTGATTGATGATGGTGTATGCTTTGGATCTTCCCAGTATCTGCCGGGCCTCCACCTCGTTCTCCGGGAGAGTGCCATCTGCTATGTACGCCATGATGGGTTGCGCCCATCTCGGAACAGGTCGAACCGGGAAAACCGTGATGTCTATGTCCATTGGCTCAGCCGACATCACCTCCATAGAGCTATTTGCCGTAACCGCCCCGGGTGGTGCAATCCCCGAGTGCAATGAAGCACTTCCGACTTCCACTTCCATAGGCACGGCTTCTGATCCCGGTTCCTTTGGGATGAAGATAGAATCCGACTCCGGTGAGGGATGGATAGATGGCTTCCTCAGATGTTCAAGAGCGATGCCGGGTGGTATGGCATCCCGGGATGACCCTAGCTTGGACAACACATCTGCTGCTTCGTTTTCCCCTCTGGATATGTGCTTGAACTCGCAGCCTTCGAAAAATCTGGATATTTTCTGCACATGGAACCGATACAAGGCCATGTTGGCGTCAATCGCATCCCAGTTCCCCGACACCTGCTGTACCACGAGGTCGGAATCACCGAAACATTCTATCCGGTGGATGCCGATTTCCTTGGCGACGTTCAGTCCATGAACTAAGGCTTCATACTCGGCGACATTGTTAGATGCCCGGAAATGAATTTGCAGCACATACTTCAGCACATCCTGCTTCGATGAGGTGAGTACCACTCCGGCACCCAATCCGATCTTGGCCTTGGAACCATCGAAATGCATTCTCCAGAAGTTGTAGTCGGGAACTGGAGGTTCGTACTGCATCTCGGCCCAGTCCACCAAGAAGTCCGGCATCGCTTGCGACTTAATGGCGTCGCGTCTCTCGTATGCCGGAGCGTACGGAGACAACTGGATGGCCCATTTGGCAACTCGGCCACTAGCATCCTTACAGCCGATGATCTCGGCGAGGGGAGCTTCGCAAACCACCGTGATCGGGTGTTCTTGGAAATAATGCTTGAGCTTGGTGACCGCCAGGTATACTCCATACGCCATCTTCTGGTAATGCAGGTAGTTTTGTTTGGATTCCGAGATCACCTCGCTCAAGTAATATACCAGCCTCTGTATCAGCTTGTCCCCTTCTTCTCTTTCCACGACAATGGCTACACTTACTACTCGGTTAGTAGCAGCAATGTACAGCAGCATGGGCTCCTTGGGTAAGGGGGATGCCAATACCGGTGCGGTTGAGAGCATCTTTTTCAAATCATTAAACGCCGTATCAGCCTGCGGGGTCCACATGAAGTTTTTACTCTTTTTCATCAACTGATACAGGGGTAAGGCCTTCTCCTCTAGTCGGCTCACAAACCGACTTAGAGATGCCAAGCAACCAGTAAACTTTTGCACGTCTTTGAGACGTGTCGGCAGCTTCATGCTCTCGATTGCCCGTATCTTACCCGGGTTAACATCAATTCCCCGGCTTGAAATGAGGAAACCGAGTAGTTTTCCTGCCGGAACGCCGAATGTGCATTTATCCGGATTCAATTTCATCCAGAATTTTCTTAAGTTCTTGAATGTTTCCCTCAAATCATCGATCAATGAGGATTTTTCTTCTGTTTTTATGACTATGTCATCGACATAGACCTCGGCATTCCGGCCTATCTGGTCATGTAGACATTTTTGCATGCATCTCTGGTAGGTAGCACCGGCATTTCTCAAACCAAAAGTCATGACACGATAGCAATAAGCCCCGTACGGGGTGATAAAAGCAGTTTTCAATTGATCATCCGGATTCAAAGGTATCTGGTGAAAACCGGAATAGGCATCTAGAAAAGTCAAAAGCTCACTCCCGGCAGTGGAATCGATCCCTTGATCTATCCGGGGAAGTGGAAAAGGATCTTTCGGGCATGCCTTGTTGAGGTTGGTGAAGTCGATGCACATGCGCCACACCATCAGCAGGAGGGGATCATCTTTCTTCTTCTCAACAAGTATTGGATTTGATATCCAATCTGGATGCAACACCTCCATCACGAATCTGGCAGCTAGAAGTATTGCGAGATGTTCCATGATGGCCGCTCTTCTTTCATCGGAGAGTCGCCTGGTCGGTTGTTTCACCGGCTTCGCATTCGGTCTAACAAATAGCGAGTGCTCAGCCAACTCCCTCGGAACGCCTTGCCGATCGTCATTCGATCATGCAAAACCATCCCGATTCTCACGGAGGAAGTCGACGAGCTCGCCTTCCTATTTGCTGTCCAGGTTGCTGCCAATGATGACCTGTCGCTCCGGGTTGCTGGGGTCAACCCCCACCTTCTTGGTCTCCTTTGGTGGCTGGAACGAGGCGTTCTGCTCCGGGTTCACCATCCCGGGCATTCTGAGTTGCGAGGTCTTGGCCAGTGCCACTACCTGCTGAATCCTCTTTTTCTCCTCCGCAATGACCAGGGACTCGGCTAAGCTGGAGCCGGCAAATGCACATTCCATGGAGCGCTTGTAGTCCCCGGCGATGGTGATCACCCCATTAGGACCCGGCATCTTCATTTTCAGGTACCCCATGTGCGTGGAGATCATGAATTTGGCCAAGGCTGGCCTGCCAATCAGTGCATGGTATGGACTTTCGAGATCCACGACCTCGAATTCCAAGCTCTCGGTCCAACAGTTCTCCCGGGTTCCGAACAGTACTTCAACCCAAATTTTGCCCATAGGAGAGCAAGAGACTCCGGGCACTATACCATGGAAGGTCGTCTCGGTGGGGAGCAACGTGTTCAGGGACACTCCCAGCTTCATCATGGTATCCTTGTACATGATGTTAATGGCACTGTCATTGTCGATCAGAACCCGGCTAAAGCGGACGTTGAGGCTTGACCCGACAAAGGTTGGGTCCACCACCAAAGCATACGCCCCAGGCTTAGGCATAACACGGGGGTGATCCTTCCGGCTCCATGTGATCTCCATCTCGGACCAGTGCAGGAACTTGGGTACCGTCGGGATCACAGCGTTCACCTCCAGGGCGCGCTGTCGCACACTCTTCCGGTTAGTGGGCTCGGTCACGAAGACCACATAGCTCTGATGTGCCTCCCGGTAGTTGCCCTGTTGGTGTCCGGGTTGGTTACTCGGACCAGCACCATTATCATTCCGGGTGTGCACCATGTTCACCGGTCTGGGAGGGGGTCCCTGGGTGGGTTGATTAATCCGGACTGCATTGGCACCGGATAGCGGTGGAGGGGGTCTCGGGATATTCGGTCGTGACGCCGGAGCGTTTGGCCGAGTAGCCCCCGCGCTGCCCTCTTGTAATGTGCGCTGATACCAGCTGCACTGCCGGGTAGAGTGGTTTGCAGGCTTGTTGGCCTCCAATGTATGGTAGCAGCATGGCTTGTTCAGCATCTCTTCATACGTCAGGGGCTTCTTTTGGTCCACCCAAGTTTTCTGCACTTCTTGGCTCTGACCCCAAGTCGGGCCAGTTGTTTTCTGCCGCTGATTGCTGCCGGCATCCCCCTGATCTCGGCCAACTGCCACAACGTGCTGCGAGGCATAGTGGAACTCGGGCTGGCTCCTTTTTTGGCCGAAATCGTGGCGATCATGGCTTCTGCTCGACCCCGAGCGCTGAGTTCCCGCATTCCTCCTGTTGGAGCGCGATGTGCATGGTCTCCGCCAAGGTTGTCGGCATCTTCCTTTGCAGCTTTTGCCAAAGCATAGAGCCATGCCGGTATCCTTGCGCAAACCACGAGATGTCCTGTGCCTCAACAACCCCTTCGCAAGAATTGCGAATGTTGCTCCACCGAGTAAGGTATTCCCGGTCGGTTTCATTTCTCCTTTGCCGGCAGATGGCGAGCTGCTGAGGTCGGTTGGGTCTCTTGTACGTGCTGGTGAAATTGCTGATGAAGGCCTCCTCGAATCCAACCAACAGTCTATGCTGCCAGTCCTCAAGTTGTTCAGCCAGATCCTGGCGGGTCCTTCCAACATCTGCGGTACATATCGTACCGCTTAGTGTCTGTTTCCACCGGCTATGATTACTGCAGTTACACAGTCGGTTAGCCAGTCTTCCGGCTTCGAGCTGCCGTCATAGGTCTTGGCACTCCGGTTGAGCTGGAAGTTTCGCATAGCCGGTTCTCGCATGATCCAAGGTCCAAAGCAAGCAGGTCCCGGAGGGCCTTGTTCTTCAACCAACTTGGATTGGTGAATCCGGCCGAGTCTGATCCGAGCATCAGCGGGATCTAGCTGCCGAGTTCCTATTCGAGATCCCAAGGGATTCTCATTAGGCTGGTATCCGAGTTGCTGCAACCTCGAGTTGCCATCATCATGCCTGTTAACCACAGGAACTATGGCTTGCTGCGGGACAGAAGCGGCCTCTCTCTGCCGGTTCCCCTGACTTTGTGGTGGATACCGGGGTGGATTGCCACGACTTGCCGGGACATTTTTTCCTACACCCTGGTTACCACCACCATGGCTACCCTGAGCTTGGCCGGGATTGTTTCGTCCGGCTTGCTGAACTCCGGCAAAGGCCGGGTCTCTGCAATTGCTTGTTTTTCCCGGAGCCCCTGCTCCGGCTTCGGCTCTTGCTCTTGCTTCTACTCGGATGTGGAGAGGAAGCCTCTCCGCCCGATTTGTTGCTCTCGGCCCTAGCCGAATACACCTGTGATCCAGCTCCCGGGTTCTTCTTTTTGAAGGCCTTGTTCTGCCGATTAGCCTCTATGACCAATTCGTTGACCCGCTCTTGCTGCTTGCGCAGAGCTTCTCCGGATAGCCCGACCAACTCAGCCATGGCTGCCTCGGCAGCCCTAAGAGTCTTGGCAGGCGAGCTGTACACCGGTTTCTCTGCCGGGACCATGCTACCCGACCTGCTATGACTAGGTGCTGCGCTACCCGCCAACTCGTCATTCACCATTCTGCCCTTCTTGCGCAGGTCAGCAACGCGCTTGTCCCAAGAGTCTATCTTGGGGAACCCGTGAGCTGCATTGTACTCCCGGAGACTCGCACTAAGTTCACGCCGGATCTCGGCGATTTCCTGTGCCTCCGCGAGCAGTAACCTGCGCTGCTCGTCCAGATCAGCCGATGTGACTTGTGTATCCACATCTACTGTCAAAGGGACAACCAGTTTGGCCACCTGACCGGAGAGGGGGTCCGGGCGGCGACGAGGGTGAGATGGCTGGGGATCACCGTCTCGGGCAGCACCTCTCTCCTGCGGAGGTTTTGCTAACCGGACTCGGTTAGTACCGGCATCGCCATCGGGAGCATCCTGGAACACCTCCTCGATCACCCCGACCATCATGACCGCGACGCAGCCCGCGGGGCGATCGACATGCGGACCCCGGGCGGCACGGAGCATGGGGGGATCTTCAGCCTCCAGGACAACGTCCGGATAGGTGCAGACGACCTCGGTGGCGACGTAGGTGGTGAAGACGCCGAAGTCGATGAGGCATCCGTCCGCCGGGAAGGGCTTGTTCCGGAAGCAACCGGCATTGTCGCTGACGAAATCCATCTCGCCCAGCCTGACAACCAGGCCGGAGAGAACTCGGATGCCGGAGCGGACGGAGGAACCCGTCCGGATGTGTACACCAATCAGCGCCTCTATCCGTCCCACGGTGGACGCCAACTGTCGTGGTGGTATCAGGGCAGATGCCATAGGATGGCTAAAGTGTGGGGCCGATGGACGCTGGTGGATCCGGGGAGGGCTAGCGAGTTAAAGAACTCACACGGTGGAGGATGCCGGAATCAATAAGATTACCAACGAACTCAAATCTAGCCTGAAGAACACGCCACAAGATCTAGCAAAGACAAACAAAGGCACGAAGGCGAAGAACACACACACGATATACCCAGGTTTGGGGCCCTCGTGGGGAGGTAACACCCCTACTCCTGCCTTCCTCTCAATATAAATGCGTGGTACAAGATCTACAACATGCGTCTTGAGCTCTCTTGGTGAAACAAGGAAGAACGGGATGAACTAGAGAAGGGATGGAGTTAATGCACTAGGAGTAAAATGGGACTATAGGTTTGGCCCTCAAGTTGGTCTCTCCCCCTCTTCAGCAGTTATGGCGCCTTATATAGAGTTCCGGTCGGGAGGGCCGGAAACCCTAATCCGGCATGGCCCCACCGGACAGGCCTAACGGTTATGCCGAAGTCAGCTAGTGCGACCTAGCCGCCGAGCTATCCGGCCTAGCCCTGCCGTCATCATTCCGGCAAGTACCGCATGCGCCGTCCTGGAACATCATTGTCCCTCTGTCAGAGACAAGACATGTCTTTGCCCATCCCGAGTAGCCTTTTCCGGATTGCCGGGCTAGGCATGTCCGATCTTGTCGTACCGTTATCGTACCGGCTGACACGCTTCCGTGTCAGGCGGGAGGTGACCATGCTTCCGTGCCAGGGGGAATGGGACTTCCCCCCGTGCCAGGCGGAAAAGCCTGTACTAGACCGTTGACGTTCCACCGGCATCCCCCATGCCGGCTACCTCCTTGCTTAATATGGTACGTCCTTCCTGCATACACAAAACCATTGGCCAGTACCCAGATAGACATGCCGGTTAGTATTTATCCGGGTAGCCTATCCGGATTTTCCGGGATCTTCTCCACTCGGGACCTTATTCGGTTGATCTGAGTACACCTCAACCCGAGATCTAATCTGTGGCAGATCGTGGGATCCGAGATCCTTCCTGGTTGCCCCCGAGTTCCGTCTCTGCTCCGGACTACCACTTAGGATGAGCAGCTCTAGGCCTAGCCTCCCGAAGATGTCTTGGGCTGCTACCAAAGACATCTTCGAGAAGCTAGTTCTTAGAGGAACCATCCGCTTGGGCTTATGCCGTCCTGAAGGCCTGGGGGGGGGGGGGGGGGCTATTTATAGTCTCCAGGGATGACCATTGCGTCCCCCAAGAGACACTTTGGGCCCAACCACCTCCGAAAGGTCAAGTTGCCCCTTCGGTGCAACAAAGGGTGTTCCCTGCTTTCTCCAAAGGTCAAACACTGTTACAACCTTGTTGAGTTGTACCGGGATCTGCCCTACCCGGGGGGCAGCCCCCCGACAGGCGTGCCCATGCACACCCATGACAACCCTCCCCTCGAGGTAGACATTTCTCTTTTTTGCCCTTCTTTGGCGGCTCTGCCGGCTTACTTGAGTCTTCTTAACACTTGCTCTTTTTTGGTTAATAGCTCTCTGCTCTGGGGAGAACAACCTGCCTGCCAACTTTTACGAGCTGGAAGCCGAGAAAACCAAGAAGCGCAAGGCGTCCGGCGCTGCTTCCTCTACGGCTAATGCCGAGAGGAAGAAAGGGACCGCAACGGTTACCGACCTTGACGAGAACACGGGGATTAGCATCCCCCGAAGGTACTCATTTCCGCCTTAGTCATTTTGTCGGCCTTCCTCATTACTGGTGTTCATCTGGCTAACTTTATTTTGCCGCCAGGGATCGGGTGGAAACTTCCAAGTTGTCGGCAAAGTCCCTTTTGTCCAGGGAAAAGCGGCCGCAGGGCAATTCACCGGCGACTGTGCCGCCAACTCCTCAGCCCCGGGCCGGCGGCTTCATGAGCGACGCCCGCCGCCAGCCCCAGGTTCCGGCTTCTAGTTCGCCGCCAAGGACCTCCTCTGCTGGCCGCGCGACCAGTGCTCCCTTTCCGTCGGCTGAGGCTAAGGCCAATGAACCCTTCCGATCCCGTGCCGCCAAGGAGGAGGTGCTGGTGGAGGTTGCCGGCGGCCCGCGAAGGGCAGCCCTAGCTTCTGGAGGCAGCAGGGTTAGGGACCCCTGGGAATTTAAGGAGGCCAAGGAGTCTACCCTGGCTTTCGCCGACTTCGCCGCCCAGACTTTCGCCCACTTGGAGGGCGACATTGCTGTAAGTTGTCTTTTTGGAACATAGTCTTCCCTCCCGAGCACATAGATGGCAAATCAATGATATTGGTTGCCGGCTTAGTGGTTTCTTGACAATATGTTATATGCCTTTGTCTTTGTCCGCAGGGCATCCTGTCCGCCAACGTGGAGCTTATCTCCTCCAGGTCGGAGATAAACAAGCGGTATCGCGATCTGAAAAAAGATTGCGATGCCAAGGATGCGCGGATTGCCGACTTGGAAGTGGCCCGCAAGAAGGTTGAAGGTAAAATCACTAAGCTTTTTTGCCTTCTGTCATGTTTTGTGTTTGCTACCGCCAATCATTTAGCTAGCATATCCATATTGTAGAATTGCTAGATCACGCCCAGGATATACTGAAGGCGTCTACTAATATGCAAGCTATTATGAATGAAGCCTCTGATCTGGCGGCCGCCAACCTTAAGATGAAGGAGGAGCACCGGAAGGAGATGGAGGCGCATCAAGTTGAGTTTGCGCAGGAGACTAGCCGGCTAACTGGAGAGCTGGATAGCCTGCGCAAGAAATTGGCGGAGGCGGAGAAAGCGGCTGCTGAAGAGATATCTCAGCAGACTTCTCGCGCCAAGACTGCAGATGATACGGTGGCAGCTCACATGATCGAGTTGTCCGCCTTCCATAACTCGGTCCTTGGTAAGCTTTACCGCACTCTTCATCTTTGCCGTCAATTTGTTAGCCTGAGCCAAACTGACGTTTTTATTTTTTGATACAGTTGCTGCCGGCTTAGGCGATGACAAGGTTGTCAGCCCCCACCTAGATCGCCTTGCGCGTCTGGGTGAACTGATCACCGAGACTTTGGCGGCGTCCGAGTGGTTTGCCGCCAAGTTCTTCATCTCCTCCGACAGACAGGAGCCCACCGAGTTCAGCGATGTGCCCAACATACTGGAGCAAGCCACGAAGCTACACAAGAGCTCGTTGAAGTCGGCGGCGCGTGGTGGTGCCAAGACTGCGATTGGATTATTCATGGCGCACTACCCCGAGTCGGAGATAGAGGCCGTCACCGAGGGCATGATGTCTACTTATGAAGACGGCAGCGAGGTCCAGCCGGCTGCTATACTGAACAGTGTTGCCGGCTACGCCACGCGGGTTGCCGACATGGTGGACACGACGGTCTTCTATCGGCGCCATCCTGTGCCGGCTGCTGGAGAAGCTGGAGCTGCCCATACGGCCGAGGCGGAGGGGAGCGATAGCTCTGGGGCTGAAGTTGTCAGCCCCAAAGCCTAATATAGGCGGCCCCCGAGCCAAAGTCGTTGCTGCCGGCTTTTATTGTTTTATCTTGACGGCCAGCCTCCTCCTGCCCCTGAAACAATTATATCTCAACTTGTAATATTTGTAAATACTTTTGGGAGATGTACTGCTAGGCGGGAAGCCAGCGAACTTGTTTTATTTTGCTACTTATGTAGGCTTTTGCCTTGCTTTATTTGGCCCGCCTTAATTTTATTTTGACTTATATGCTTGACCGTTTGTATGTTGGCAAAACCTCAGCCGAGAACTTTAGCTGAAACAATCAGGGTTAGTACCATGAGTTTAGAATCAGGAACCAAAGCCAACATGTTGGCGCCAAAGACATACTACTAGGTGAACCACATATTAGTAATCAAAGTAAAGGAATTAGGCGGCACAAAAAGTTGATTTTTGCTTTGGTTTGGCTCGAAAGCTGCAAGTATCTACCAGATTGAACCTTTGCATGGAGCTAGAAAATAGGTAACTTAGATACATAGGGGTTATATGATTGTAAGAAAAGACAAAAGATGACATGCTTCTCAACACAGATGAGGAACCACAGACTTTTATTTCATAATCATATATAACTTATTACAATTGTAAATTGCTAAGTGTAGAAAGGACGTAGCTGCTCAATGTTTCAAGGCCGTATTGTTTGCTCGAACGGGTCGTCAATGTCTGTTTTGCGCTTGGTTCCTCTCCTTCCTGCCGCCTTCTTGCACCTTTTCTTTTCTTCTTCGTCGCGGATGTCGGCTAGGTAGTAGGAACCATTGAGAAAGCGCCTTCGTGACTATAAACGGTCCTTCCGATGGCGGGGATAACTTGTGCAAGCCTTTTCTGTCTTGAATTAGGCGGAGAACCAGGTCACCTGTTCTGAAGCCTCGCTTCCGCACTCTTTGGCTATGGTAGCGGCGGAGTTGTTGCTGGTACAAGGCGGAGCGATGTAGAGCGACGTCTCTTTCTTCATCTAACAAGTCTAGACTATCCTGTCTTGCACCTTCTACGTCTTGCTCGATGTAGGCTTGAACTCTTGGGGAATCGTATTTCATGTCGCTAGGTAGCACCGCCTCTGCGCCATATACTAAGAAGAAAAGAGTGTAGCCGGTAGATCTGTTTGGCGTTGTGCGCAAACTCCAAAGTACAGACTGTACCTCTTCTGCCCAAGCGACGGCTGCCCTATGTAACGGAGTTTCGAGACAGGGCTTAAGTCCTGAGAGGACTAAGCCGTTTGTACGCTCTACTTGTCCGTTTGATTGAGGGTGTGACACATATGCCAAATCAAGCCGGATGACTAGATCACTGCAGTATTCTTCAATGTCGCCTTGAGATAGGTTGCTGCCATTATCAGTGATAATGCTGTGTGGAACTCCGAACTGAGAGATAATTCCCTAGAGGAAATTGGTGGCTGTTCGTGCATCAAGTTTGCTGATCGGCTTGGCCTGGACCCATTTAGTGAACTTGTCGACAGCGACCAATAGGTGGGTATACCCACCACGTGGCTTCTTGAAGGGACCAACCATGTCTAAGACCCAGACCGCGAACGGCCAAGTGATTGGAATTGTCCTGAGCTCTTGTGCCGGCATGTGAGGTTGGCGGGCGTATAACTGGCAGCCTTTGCATGTTTTCACGATGTGCTCCGCATCTTCTTTGGCGGTTAGCCAGAAGAAACCTTGGCGGAAAGCTTTGGACACAATGGATCTGGCGGAGGCGTGATGCCCACACGTGCCGATATGTATGTCCTTCAGAATTTCCCGGCCTTCTTCTGGCAGTATGCACCGCTGATAGATGCCGCGCGTGCTTCGCTTGTACAACTCTCCTTTGATTATTGTGAATGCTTTGGCTCGCCTTATGATTTGCCTTTTCAACACCTCATCGCCCTCCGGCAACTTCTGGTCGATTAAGAAATTGAGGAATGGGACATTCCAATCCGGCTGTACCAAGTAGACGGAAAGACTTGCCACTTCTACTGGTTCTTCTGCATCGGGGTCCAACAAGTCGGCGCCCTTAATGGACGGCTTATGCAAGTGTTTCAGGAAAATGTCCTTCGGCACTTTTTTGCGTTCTGACCCGAGTCTGGCGAGGGTGTCCGCCGCCTCGTTCTCAGCTCTTGGAACATGCCGGACTTCATAGCCTATGAAATTTTTGGCGAATTCGTCAACTTTGGCCCTGTAAGCCGCCATTGTTGTACTCTTCGCGTCCCATGTGCCGCTTACTTGCTACGCGACTAAATCGGAGTCGCCATAACAGAGGATTCTCTTGACACCAAGGTCGTTGGCCACATGTAACCCGTGAAGCAAGGCTTCATACTCTGCGACGGTATTGGTTGATGTAAAACGAATCTGCAATACGTAGCTGAGTTTGTCACCTTTGGGTGTGCGCAAAACAACTCCAGCCCCCGAGCCTTTGAGCATCTTTGATCCGTCAAAGTGTACGACCCAATATTCTGACTCGGGGAGTACTGTTTCCTCCATGGCTTCTGTCTAGTCGGCAACAAAGTTTGCGAGTGCTTGAGTCTTAATGGCGGTCCGTGGTTTGTAGACTATATCGAAGGCGGCAAGCTCGATGCCCCATTTGGCAACTCGGCATGTTGCCTCTGCGTTTTTGATTATGTCTCCCAACGGTGCCCTGCTGACTACTATCACTATGTGCTCCTAGAAATAATGTCTAAGCTTTCTAGTGGCGAAGAATGCACCGTAAGCCAACTTTTGGTAATGTGGATACCTCTGCTTGGAGGCGGAGAAGACTTCACTGATGAAGTAGACCGGACGTTGCTCAGACGTCACGGCTTCGCTTTCCTTTCTTTCCACAGCCAAGACAACGCTGACAACTGCTCATGTTGCCGCGATGTAGAGCAGCATTGGTTCCTGCGGTCGAGGCGCTGCCAATATTGGAGCGGATACGAGAGCCTCCTTATGTTGCTGTAAAGCGGCGTCTGCTTCTGCTGTCCACTCGAAGTTGTCGGATTTCTTCAATATCCGGTAGAGTGGCATTGCCTTTTCTCCGAGGCGGCTTATGAAGCAACTGACGGCTGCCGCCGATCCGGCTAAGCGTTGCACGTCCTTCACACAAGTAGGTCTGGATATGTTCTGGATAGCCTTGATCTTCTCCGGATTAACCTCGATCCCTCGCTCTGAGACGATAAATCAAAGTAGTTTATCGGCTGGAACGCCGAAAACACACTTGGCGGGATTGAGTTTCATCTGGTATATCCGGAGATTCTGAAAAGTTTCCTCCAAATCTTCTAGGAGATCCGCCTTCTTTTTCGACATCACCACAATGTCGCCAACATAGACATGAACATTGCGGCCAATCTTTTTCGTGCAGGCAATTTCGCATACAGCGCTGGTATGTTGCCCCTACATTCTTCAGGCCAAAAGGCATCGTGATATAGCAGAAAGTCATGTACGGAGTGGTGAAAGATGTTTTCAGCTGATCCGACTCCCTCATCTTGATTTTGTGGTACCCTGAGTAGGCGTCCAAAAAACAAAGTAGCTCGGAGCCTGCTGTGGAGTCTACGACCTGGTCAATTCTAGGCAGCGCAAAGGGATCCTTTGGGCAGCATTTGTTAACACCGGTATAGTCGATACACATCCTCAACTCTTTATTCTTCTTTGGAAAAAGTACAGGTTTTGCCTCGGTGTGTACAACTTCTTTTATAAAATTGGCGGCCTTCAGGCTATTTATCTCATTTCCTATAACCTTGCGTCTCTCATCACCAAAGCGTCTTGTTGCTTGCTTCACCGGCTTGGATCCTTTTATGACGTTGAGTGAGTGCTCGACAAGTTCCCTCGGTACACCGGGCATGTCAGATGGCGACCATGCAAAGATGTCACGATTCTTACGGAGGAACTCGATGAGCGCGCTTTCCTATTTGCTGTCAAGGTTAGAGCCGATGACAACTTTCTTAGACTTGTCGCCTGGGATGAGGTCCGCGCTTTTGGTGTCTTTAGAAGCTTCAAAGGTCTTCTTGACATCAATATTTGGCTTGGGCATGGAGTTGTCTGGGTCCGCCTTAAGTAGCGTGAGTTCTTCCTTGTGGATGACGGCTTCTGCGAAGGCGGCCATGGCACGGTCGCCCTCCTTAGCTTTCTTGAAGTTGCCAGAAACCGTGATGGTTCCATGTTCCCCTGGCATCTTAAGCTTGCTGTATATGTAGCACGGCCTTGCCATGAATTTGGCAAAAGCCGGTCGTCCGAAGATTGCATGGTAGGCACTTTTGAAGGGGACGAACGGGAGAAACTCTGAGCGGTAGTTTTCCTTTGGTCCAAAAGTTACCTTCAGCCTAATGCTCCCCCATTGACTTTGCTTGTCTGCCGGGCACTATGCCATGAAAAGTGAGGTTGCTGTGGTCAAGCTGATCCTCAGACAAGTTCATGCGGCTTAGTATATCATAGTACATGATGTTGAGGCTGCTGCCGCCATCCATGAGCACTTTTGTGAGCCTGAAGTTGTCGACAATGGGGTCGACGACAAGGGCGTATTTGCCTGGGTGAGGGACGTGATCAGGGTGGTTGGACCGGTCCCAATTGATTGTCGCCTCGGACCAATTCAAATACTGAGGGACGTCCGACATTGTCGCGTTGAGTTCGCGCATCTCCGCCTTGTCCGCCTTAGCCGAAGGCGTGTCGACAAAGCACACGAGTGACTCTTTGACCTTCGGGTATGGCTTCTTTTTCTTGGCGGCAGCGTCGTCATCGCTTGAGATTGACATGTCGTCATCATACTCATCGTCCTTGTTGTCTTTCTTGTCGTACTTCTTTGACTTTTTTGACTTCCAGCCAACTGTGGGGTCCTTTTTGAAGTCGTCCATGAAGCGGCACTCGCTGAGCATGTGGTTGACTTTGCTGAGTTTTTCGTGGATTGGGCATGGCAGAATTTTTGCCTGCTCATAGGTAATGCGTGCCGCCTTAGGGCCTGAGTCAGCGTCACGATTATCTTTCTTGTTCTTCCACTTCTTTTTGCCGGCGTTAGAAGGTCCGGCTTTGTCTTCCATTGCTTGCTTGCGTCTGTTGTTCCGCCTTGGGGCGGTGCTGACGTCTGGATCATCGTCACGTGCGTCATCATCTGCTGCCACGTATTGGGCGGCTAAGTTGAGCATCTCGCCAAGGTCCGTGACTTGCTCGCGGACGAGCCGGTGACGGAGCAGGGACTTTTTCTGTAGGCCCGTGTAGAAGGCATGGATAGCCTGTGCGTTTGAAACACCATGACAGTTGGCCTTTTCGGAGATCCAACGGCTGACAAAATCTGTCATGGTTTCTTCCGACTTTTGAATATAGCGTTGCAAATCCGTGTAGGTATTTGGACGCTTGTATGTTCCTTGGAAGTGCTGGGAGAAAACCTTTTCCATGTTGTACTAGCTATGGATAGACTTTTTGGGAAGGTTGTCGATCCAAGCCCTTGCCGTGCCTTCTAACATGAGAGGTAGGTAGCGGACGGCAATCTGTTTGCTTCCGCCGGCAATTTCTATGGCCATGGCATAATCGGCTAGCCACGAATCCGGCTTAACGAGGCCGTTGTATCCAAGACAGTTTTTATACACTGATGTCATGTCCTTGGGGAACGGTTCTCTGCGGATGGCATCGCCAAAGCACTTTGGGCCAGAGTATAGCGGCTCCCTTCCTCTTGCTATGTCTATAGGTGATGTCGTGCGTCTTTTAGATCGAGTTGCTGTCTGCCTCTGTTGGCGTTTGGCTCGTCCCGCGCTGCCCGGCTTACGCTGTGCCTGGGCCCATCTGCCGTCTCCTTCCTTTTGCTGCCGGTGCTACGTTGCGGAGACCGGCTTCGACCTCTCCTAGGAGGGTCGTTGCCGGCATCTTTTTTAGGCGGCTGGCCGTTGTCCCGGCTACCGCCATTGTCGCGCCTTGGCTGGGCTGGAGGTGGCAGGTCCCCTCTGCTTCCTGTCCGCGAGTTCTCGTCCCGCCTTGGTTTTGGCAGTGGCGTCTTCTTTGGAGGTGGCGTTACTTTCCTTTTGTCTCCATGGCTACTGGAGCCGGACGGGCCTTCGGGGTCAGCGCCAGGTGCGGCTCTGCACTTTATTGACTTGGATTCTACATCTCCCCCGCGGGCATCCGCCATAGGAGTCAGCGCGAGCTTGCTGTTCTAGGGCCTTGCTCATGAAGTGTCTTGCGTTGGCCACCTTTTCCTCCGCTGTGTAAGTCTTGTCGTCTAAGGTGTCTAGCGCAGCAGCAGCGTTGAGGATGGGGGTGCAGAAGACAACATCCCCCTTTCTGTCCACACGCTTTGGTGATGTGCGCCAGTCAAACCCTAGATCTTGAGCTGCTGTTGTCGCACGAATCGGCGGCTCCTTATCACAGCGGTTTTTTGATGACCTTTTTTCTTCGAAAAGCTGCCTGTTCGGTTTTGCCGACATCTTTTCTTACTCCTTCTCGATCTTCTTTGCAAGGCTCTCAACATGCTCCTCTCTTTTGCGCAGGAAGTCAGAGTGCTTAAGCATATTAAGCCTAAGTTCTTCCACCTCGTCAAGCGGGGTGTTTTTGTTCACCGGAGTGTTCATGATTTCGTCTACTTCTTTAATGACGGAAAGCAAATCTGTGGGTTTGCTGCTGCCGCCTTTTTCGAGACCAGTTTTTTGCTTTGCGCGCACCTTTTCGGAACCGTCAATGATTTGACCGGTAACGGTGTTGCCGGCATCTCCTGCCGGTTCGTCTTGCGGCGCAGAAGCGACTGGGGTTGATTCGTGACTGATGACAACCATCATAGCCAGCTTATCAGGCATGTATGTATCCGCTGTGTTCTCTGAAGGAACCGGATTATCACTGGAAAAGCGGTTTTTGATTCTCTCTTCGAAGAGACTAGCATCATCATTAGAATCAGAATCTATGTTGACTTGAACGGTAGATCTGGATCCGGCATCTGACATCGCGTCCTCCTGAAGAGCAGGAAGGATTGATTCAGGATCGTTGTTTTCCGGCTGGGAGTCGGATCCCAGTCCGACAACTCCGACGAAGTGGAAGTCAGATCCTGCCGACTCCTGGGAGAAGGCGGATTCCGATCCATCTTGTCGGTCGACTGCTTGGTCGAAGGGTTGGTGGGTGGGGTCGTAGAAGCGCGGTAGGCCGTGCGCCTCTGGCGTGTACCCGATGAAGACGTCAATCCCTCCGATCGGTACGATTGCGCACCCGATAAGGTAGTCGTCCACCGGGATCCAGGACTCATCTGAGTTGACGTAGCTGTGGCCGCCATACCTTGTGACGCGGCCGAAGGCAATCTGCTTTCCCACGCCGCCAAGTGTTTCCGCCTAGAATGTGACGCCAGGAACCTTAAGCCCCACGGTGGGCGCTAACTGTCGTAGTATCGGCATAATTGATAGGAGACGGGGGTCCTCTAGCCTACGTATGGATTGTGGGGAAGAAGGTTGGAGTCGTCGAGGATGGGATTTGAACACAGCGAGTTTACCCAGCTTCGGATCCCGCAGCGGTGGCGAGATACTACGTGCTGCTATAATTCACTATGAGGCAATAGCCGTGAACAGGTTACAATGTGTACAATGCGAATTGAAGCGTGCCCTAAAGGCTTCCTGGTGGCTGGCTTATATAGGCGTCCAGACCCCAGGATACAAGGCAATTACTTGTCAGGCAAGTAAACAGAGTCCTAGACCTAGCCGGCTTAGTTGTCGCCTTCCGTCTTGGGCTTGGTGTCTTGATGGGCTTTGGCCTTCTGCCTTCCTTGGACCATCCGCCTACTTCCTTGTACGTCAGCTATCTGGGCCGCCTGGCAGGCTTCAGCCTTACCACCCTTGGGCCACCCTAGACTAGCCGGATTGATCCATGTTAGAGATACCCCTGGTTGGTATATCCCCAACAAGATCCCACTCATTTTCTTGTAAATGCAGGTCTCTTCCATATTTTGGACAAATCCAAAACCTTTGATCACCTCATCAAAGCGAAGATTCCAGCTCCGAGATGCTTGATTCAATTCATAGATGGAACGTTGAAGCTTGCATACCTTGTTAGCATTTTCTGGATCGACAAAACCTTCCGGTTGTACCATATACAACTCTTTCTCAATGTTCCCATTTAGGAACACTGTTTTGACATCCATCTGCCACATTTCATAATCGTAATATGCAGCAATTGCTTACAAAATCCGAATAGACTTTAGCATCTCTACCGGTGAAAACGTTTCATCGTAGTCAATCCCATGAACCTGTCGGAAACCTTTTGCGACAAGCCGGGCTTTATAGACGGTCACATTACCGTCAGCATCAGTCTTCTTCTCAAAGATCTATTTATTCTCGACGGCCTTCCGCCCTTCGGGAATCTCCATCAAAGTCCATACTTTGTTGTCATACATGGATCCTATTTTGGATTTCATGGCTTCTAGCCATTTCTCGGACTCTACGCTTGCCATAGCCTCTTTGTAGTTCGTAGGTTCGTCTTGTTCAATTAAAATGACGGTGCAATCTAGGTTGCCATACCATTCTGGTGCGATACGAGATCCAGCAGACCTACGATGTAGAAAAATGTCCTCGACAGTTTCTCCCACTCCATCTGTGGAGGACGTTTTCAGAACAGCTTCCGTTGCGTCACTCGGAATTTCGAGTTCAAGATCAACGATCTCGGCGAGGTGTACCTTCCTCCCACTTACTCCTTTCGCGAGAAACTCCTTCTCAAGAAAGGTACTGTTCTTTGCGACAACCGTTTTGCCCTCAGCTTGGTTGTAGAAGGTGTATCCTACGGTTTCCCGCGGATTCGAGTTTGTCGGGCTGTAGTTTCTTAACATACGCCTCACAACCCCAGACCTTCAGAAACGATAACTTAGCCTTCTTACCATACCATAACTCATATGGTGTCGTTTCTACGAATTTTGACGGAGCCCTATTTAAATGAATGCGGCTGTTTCTAACGCATAACCCCAGACGGATACGGGCAGATCGGTAAGAGACATCGGGCTCAGTCTGGAGTGAAAACAGCAGCATTTTGCTGCATTATTATTATTCCCTGCAAATTTCAGTTTTTTTCTGGGATTCACATATAAACATCATCAAACTCATGAACATCATCATATAGGGATCATTCTACATATAAACATCATCATATAGGAATCATCAAACATATAAACATCATCAAACTCATGAACAACATGTAGGGATCATCAGCTACCAAATATATCACACGTTTCTATATCACACAACATATATCACACGTTTCTACATGATCAAGCTCATGAAGCTACAAAATGATCTCTCCAAAGGAACTCTCAAGCACGAATTCCACCGCCAAGAGCATGATCACTACAAAATGAAAACGAACTCCGGTTAGCATGGCAAATGTATCAAGTTCAAATTCATGCAAGAGAAAATGATCAAAGTCATGCAAACCTTCTAAGTCCAAATTCATGCAAGGAAAAATGATCAAAGTCATGCAAATGTTCTAAGTCCAAATTCATGCAAACGTTCTAAGTCCAAATTCATGCAAACATTCTAAGTCCAAACTGAATCATGAAAAATAGTTCTAAGTATATGGTTGGTTTATGTCAGAGTTTTTCATGAACTAACTGTGGGGACCCCGGACTAACTGTCCGAAATACCCGATTATGCTTAACACAACGATCCCGTGATCAGTCTGTCGTTGCACATAATCCGAATTGAATACCAAAGTTTACATCCATTACAATACCGAAGTTAAGTCTTACATAAAATGGTCATCTAGACCAAGTCTTACATTGGTGCCTTCAAGGGCCAAACCAAAACAATCAACATAAGCAGCGGAACTTAAACGTAGTAGCCTTTTAACAGCTAACGCAGACCCGACAGGCAGTCGACTTTGAGAAGATCCTTAGTTGGCATAGATGTCGCCATACTCTTCCTGGGCGTAGTATTCCTCCTCCATGTCTGGCTACGACAATAGCCAGAAGCAAACTAGTATGAGTACATTTGAATGTACTCGCAAACTACTCCAACATGAGTGCTCTAGTTCCAATTTTTAGTTTCTCACTTTTATTTATTTAGAACATCTCTGTATCTTTGTTGAAGCAGATAAGGAAATTATGACTACTAGATATCTCAATTTTACTAGTGTTATTCCACAACTCCTCCTTTTCCAACCATGAACCACCATGGTAATCACTTTCCAACTACCTCATACCGATCCGTTGGTATAGGTGTATGGAACATTCTCCAATTTCCTTTACTTTTGAAACTCAATTTCTTTCCCAAAAACTTGCACATGGTCTAAGTAGGGTCTTCAACTGTCCATATCCGAGGACTCGGCTATTCGAATAGTTTAATTATCCTCTGCAGAGGTAGCACGCTTTTCCCACACTCATCCGATAACTCATCGTGTCAGCCACGTCTCGCCATACCAGCGGTATGCGAAGTTGAGTCACCGACCCTAGTCTTTCCTTTGCTCATGCTAGTACAGGATCCTGCCCCTATGAACCATTCCATCTACACCTAGTCTAGTTTCCCGTCGGAAACCCTAAGTGTGAGGACTCATAGGTTTTATCTGGCGGTGTATATGGACATCCTTCTATCCTCCTCCTTATCTACTCATAGATTTTTGAGCGAGGACCCAGGTCAGGGTTAGGTCACCAAACCACTCCCTCATGCATAACAGAGTCATCCCTGTTGATGCAGTGTCCCATACTAATAAGAGCAAACTATCTGACTAAGCCCTTTCCCATATGTGGGTAAATGTGGTCGCACAGAGTATCGGTTGCTTGACTGAGTACTAGGACACAATGTGCTTTCCCAAAACCATCTTTCTCCATTTCCTTATTTCAACACCACATCTTGGTGCTATATACCCATACAAGTTTTCAAAGGAGTTTTGAATAAATAACTTTGTTTTTCCATCCTATAGTTTTAGTATCTACTTCTACATAGGGTGGCAAAATAATCTCTATATACTTTTGAAAAGGGGTTTTTTTGTAAACCTTTGCCTTTGAAAATGATTTGTAAATCTAGATGTATAAGTTGGGTGCAAGCTCAGAGAGTAGCTTGCCTTGCTCGGCAAAGTGATCTTGGTCTTGGTCTTCAGGTTCAGCAAATCCTTCCTCCTCGATATATCCGGCAACGTTCTCGTCTAATACACAATCAATCAAATACAAACAATCACTAGCCTATTCAATCAATCATCATAGCAATACACTCTTAGAGGTTCTAATTCACCATTTCACATACCAAACAATATCATGTGGTTTCCATTTAATTGAATTAAACATTATTCCATTGCATTTTAATTATGGCAGAAACTTGTTGCACATGTTTAATTGCATAACTTGAGTTCTGTTTGTCACAAAAATACAAACTAAAATTCTACAGAAAGCTAATGATGTGTAGGAGATGACACAATTCGGTTTGGGTCATTTGGAGTTACCAAACTCCCTACACATTGTTTTGAAGCCAGAAACCAATTAATAAGGTTTTGGATATTATTTAAATTATATTCATCTAAAACTTAAACCATTTTAGGGGTGAATAACCATGGCTAAATGTGACCTAATAAAATTAGTTTCAACTAATTTGGATTATCAGAGTATCAGAAACAAACAAGTTTAGAATTTAAACATGCTACTGTATTTTGAATATTGTATTTTTATTATATATCCAAATGGGGTGAAACTAGTTTAGTTGGATAGGGAATTTCATAAGCTTTCCAGAACAGTTGGATTTGTTCAATTTGGAGTTGTAAATCTAAAGTTATGGATTTTCTAAATTTGAGTTCAATACTGACTTTTAAATGGAGTTTAAATTCAATTTAATATCCAGAGTGGATAATGTTGAAAAATCTGACGGAGGGGACCCACTGGTCAGTGACTCAGCGCGTGCGCGCGCTGTTTATTTAAACCTGACGTGTGGGACCCGCATGTCAGGGTTTTAATAATTAAAACGAATCGGTACGCGACCGCACGATCCTAATCTAACGGCCACAGACGCCCGCGTCGCCGGCGACCTAAATCGGGCGGCGCCGCGGCTCCGGCGACGGCGTCGAGGACGGTGCGCTCACCTCGGGGCTCGGGAGGGCGTGCGGCAGGTGCAGGACGACGGCGGCGAGGTGGGGAAGCTCCTGGGCGCAAGGACGAGGCTCGGGGACTCCTCTAGCGACGACGGCGTCGGCTCCTCCTTCCGCGGCGGGCTCGGACTCCGGCGAGCGATTCCTGGCGACTCTGGGCACGGGGCAGAGGGAAAAAGGAGGCGGGTGAGTGCGGGCGAAAGGGGAAGAGAAGGGAGGCAGGGAGAAGGGAAGGGGAGGGCAGCACGGCCGTGCCGTGGTCGTCGTCTACCTCGGGCACGGCGAGCTCGAGGAAGAGGACGGCGACCCGAGGCTCCTCGGCCTCGGTCCTGGCCTCCTCGCTGTGCACAAGGGAGAGGGAAAAAGGTGTGAGGGGGAGAGGCAGAGACGGTGGTGCGGTGCGGAGAAGTGCAGGGCACGGGCGGATTTTATAGCGGCCGGGCGGCGCACGGTGGGCGCGGTGCAGGGGCGCCCGTGGCCGTGCGGGGCCGCCGTAGGCCGGTGGAGGGGCGCGGCTACGCTGCGGGGCTCTCAGGGGACCAGGCGGGCAAGGTGGAGCGGCGTGGCGTGCTCGGGTGCGTGTGGGGCGAGGCGGGCCGGCCGCGAGCGCGCTCGGGCGGTGCACGACGTGCACGGCATGGCTCGGGCGCGGCGCGGTCGGGGCGTGCTGGAGCGAGCTGCTGCCGCGCGAGGGAGCCAGAAGGCGAGGTAGAGCGAGGGGGCACGGAGCGGCCAGCACGGCGCGGCGTCTGCGCGGCCACTGTGCCGACAATGGCGACGTGCGCACCGGCGGCTGTCCCCTGGCGTCCAACGGTGCTCCCGGCCGATTTTTCTCACGTTCTCGAGCGCTCTGTGATCGTGGTGAGGAGAGGAGTGCAGTGGGGGCTCTAATTCGACAAGCTAAACACTCCATTGCTCGATTTGATCCGAGGTTTGGGTTCGGTTTGGGATGAACAGGTGGGTGATCACAGGGTGTTTGATGATTTGCTTGAACCAAAACAGAGAGCAATTTACTATTTAATTTTCCAATTTCTCTTTATTCCTTTGGGTCCAAATTTAAGATCTAGGCTAAGTGTATTATTAGTGAGTGTTACAAAGTCTCTTTGAAATATTTTGAAATATTTCAATCATGAATTTCTAATTTAAATTTGAAGTTTTGAATCTGAATTTTTGAAAGGGAATAGTTTGTAAAAAAATTAACTAGGAGGGTTTATAATATTTCTCCATTGGTTTTGGTGTAAAAATAAATTATGCTGCTTAATTTGGAAAAATAATGTGACATGTGTCACATGGTGTTTTGTTTTTAGGATTTGTTTTATTTGTTTTCTTTTTCTTCAAATTTTTAATTAGAGATAGAATTAAACAATCTTGCAAACAATGCAACAAGCAACACTCAAGAATTTAAACATACACACATTTTTATGAGAAAGTTTTTGTTGGCCCACATTTTTGCATTAATACTTATATTAACATTCTGGGATGTTACAGACTTCCCCCCTTAAAATAAATCTCGTCCCGAGATTTGCTAGGCCTGGGTACTAAAGAGGTTGGGAAACTCGCTTCTAAGATAGTCTTCACGTTCCCAAGTTGCTTCATCGTCAGAGTGGTTAGTCCACTGGACTTTGTAGAACTTGATTGCTCGCCTGCGGGTGAGACGAACATCTTCGTCGAGAATCTTGAGGGGTGTCTCACGATACGTCAGATCTTGATTCAGGTCGACGGACTGGTGATCGATGTTTTTGAAAACATCAGGCTGGTCAGGAACTTCAAGACATTTCCGGAGCAAGGAAATATGGAAAACATCATGGTAATCTACTAACTCTTGGGGCAACTCCAGTTGATAAGACACCTCTCCTCGACGGGCAAGGATCTTGAAGGGTCCAATATATCTTGGCGCTAATTTTCCTTTGACATGGAAACGCTGCATTCCTTTAAGGGGTGTCACTCGGAGATAGACATAATCTCCGATATTGAAGGTGACATCACGACGCTTGTGATCAGCGTAACTCTTCTGACGGGATTGGGCGGTCTTGAGTCGCTCACGGATAAGCTGTACTTGCTCTTCAGCCTCACGGAGGGTATCTGGTCCAAACAGTTTGCCTTCTCCGGTGTCGGACCAATTCAGGGGTGTACGACACTTCTTGCCGTAAAGGGCTTCAAAAGGGGCCATTTGCAGACTAGACTGGTAACTGTTGTTGTAGGAGAATTCTGCAAATGGAAGACAATCTTCCCATTTGGATCCATAGGCTAGGACACATGCGCGAAGCATGTCCTCCAATATCTGGTTCACTCGTTCAGTTTGGCCATCGGTCTGGGGGTGATATGCTGTGCTAAATGCCAACTTGGTTCCGAGGGCTTCGTGCAGGGCTTTCCAGAACCTTGAGGTGAATTGCGTGCCTCTATCCGATACAATCCTCTTAGGCACACCATGCAGGCTTACGATTCTGGAAATATACAGGTCTGCTAACTGATTTCCTCTATAGGTGGTGTGGACGGGAATGAAATGGGCCACTTTGGTCAGCCTGTCAACGACTACCCATATTGAGTCATGGCCTCGGTTGGACCTTGGAAGTCCGGTGATAAAATCCATTCCAATCTCATCCCACTTCCACTCGGGAATCTTTAGGGGTTGAAGCAATCCAGCGGGTCGCTGATGTTCAGCCTTGACTCGCTGACAAATATCACACTTGGCTACGAAAGCACCAATCTCTCGCTTCATTCCATGCCACCAAAATCTTTCACGAAGGTCTTGGTACATCTTGGTTCCGCCGGGGTGGATTGAGTAAGGGGTCTCGTGGGCTTCTTTTAGGATTAATTCCTTGAGTTCCGAGGTATTGGGGACACAGATACGACCATTGAATCTCAACACTCCTTCTGCATCCTCGGTAAAACCAGGCGCTTTACCGAGAGAAATCTTCTTCTTGATTCCTTCTATGCTCTCATGACCTTTCTGGGCCTCCTTGATTTGATCTCTCAGAGTTGGAGCTAACTCTAAATGGGCGAGATAGCCGTGGCTAACAAGCTCTAGTCCAAAATCTTTGAACTCCTTAAACAGGGCTGGCTGCTCTGCTTTGAACCATGGCATTCAGGGTGCAGGGTTTGCGACTAAGGGCATCGGCAACTACATTAGCCTTTCCAGGGTGATAATTGATGCCGATATCATAGTCCTTGATTAGTTCCATCCACCTTCTCTGTCGCAAATTTAACTCCCTCTGCGTGAAGATATACTTCAAGCTCTTATGATCCGTATAAATCTCGCAATGATGTCCCGCCAGATAGGAGCGCCACGTCTTCAAAGCAAGAACAACAGCGGCTAACTCCAGGTCATGGGTTGGGTAGTTCTCTTCATGTGGTCGCAACTGTCGAGACAGATACGACACCACCCTGCCTTCTTGCATCAGAACACAACCTAGTCCTAGACGTGATGCATCGCAATACACGTCGAAACTCTTGGTGACGTCTGGCATAATCAGGACAGGGGTTGAGGTCAATCTTGTCTTTAATTCCTAGAAACTCTCTTCACACTTCTGAGTCCATTCAAATTTCTTGTCCTTTTTCAGCAGTTGGGTAAGGGGTTTGGCTATACTGGAGAATCCCTCAACGAACTTGCGGTAGTATCCCGCTAGTCCGAGAAAGCTTCGGATTTCAGTCACACTAGTTGGGGCTTTCCAGTCCACAATGGCTTGGATCTTCTCTGGGTCAACAGAAATTCCTCCCGCAGTCACAACATGTCCGAGAAATGAGACTTCACTAAGCCAAAACTCACACTTGCTTAACTTGGCATACAACTGATGCTCTCGGAGGGTTGCTAAAACTAGACTCAGGTGTTCAGCATGCTCTTCTTCAGTTTTGGAGTAAATAAGGATGTCATCAAGGAAAACTACCACAAACTTGTCAAGATACTCCATGAAGATCTTGTTCATGAGATTCATAAAATAGGCTGGGGCATTGGTCAGACCAAAGGACATTACGGTGTACTCAAATAAACCGTAACGGGTTGTGAAGGCAGTCTTAGGAATGTCTGTCTCTCGGATTCTTAACTGGTGATACCCTGACCGAAGATCGATCTTGGAAAAGACTCGGGCTCCGTTCATTTGATCGAACAGATCCTCGGTCTTAGGGAGAGGGTACTTGTTTTTGATGGTCACATCATTCAACCTGCGATAATCCACACACAGGCGTGTGGTACCATCTCTCTTATCCACAAAGATAATGGGTGATCCCCAGGGTGAAGCACTTGGGCGAATAAGCCCTTTGCTGAGCATATCTGCTAACTGCTTCTTCAACTCAACCAGTTCTTCTGGATTCATCCGATAGGGTCTTTGGGATATGGGGGCTGTCCCGGGGATAAGTTCAATGATGAACTCAATATCCCGATCCGGTGGCATACCAGGCAATTCTTCCGGAAAGACATCTTTGAACAGGTGAACAACACGGATCTCATCTAGGGCTGGTCGAGCTATGCTCTCATGGCATCCTGGTTGGGGTCGACTGGTTTCGGACACATACTCCACTTCTACTCCTTTGTCGGTGGTGAGGGCTACAGCTCTTCTGGCACAGTCAATTCGACCATGATACTTGGCTAACCAATTCATACCCAGTATGACATCTATTCCTTTGGTTCCTAGGATAATTAAGTCGACTAGGAACTTTTCCCCTTTGATCTCAAGGGAAACGTCCGGGAAAAATGACTTGGTATCTATGGTGGATTCTGGGATTTGGATGACCATGGGTCTGGGTAAGAGGCTCCCGACTAAACCTCCCTTAGCAACAAATTCTTGGGTAACAAAAGAATGGGTAGCACCAGAATCAAACAGAACAGTTGCGGGTACTGAGTTGACAAGGAACTTACCCATCACAACATCTGGTGCATCCATGGCCTCTTCAGCATTGATGTGGTGTAGGCGTCCCTTGGCAACAGCCACATTTCCGCGGGGTGCGGGGTTCTTGCCATTTCCATTGTGTCCTCGGCCGTTGTTCGGCGCCTGTGCATCGGGGCGCGGGCCATTCTTCTTAGGATTGGGGCATGCCTTGGAATAGTGACCCTTGGTGCCACAATTGAAACAGACAACATTAGCATTGATGTTGGGATTGCTAGAGTTCCCTCCGGGACGGGTGTTGTCATTGGGACGGCTGAACTTGTTTGGGTTGTATGGGGGCTTAGGGTAACTGGGGTGCGAAGTTGGTGGAGGTCTAAATGCTGGCTTGGGGTTTGGTGGGTGGGTGCGAGGTTTCTGACTGCTCGAACCTTCCTGGGCAATCATCCTCCTTTTACGACCCTCAAACATGGATTTGCGCTTGGTTTCCAGCTGTATAGCCTTGTCCACAAGTGATTCCAAATCAGCAAAGTCATGGATAACCAAGGCGCATTGCAGTTCATCATGAAGTCCGTTCATGAAACGTTCCATCTTCCTCCCCTCGGTGTCGACATCATCAGGAGCATACCGAGACAAGTCAGTGAACTCATCAAGGTATCCAACCACATCCTTACTTCCCTGCCGCAACCTGCGGAATTCATCCTTCTTCCGCTCAATGAGTCCTCGGGGAATGTGCTTCTTGCGGAACTTCTCCTGGAAATCCTCCCAGCTGATAGCATAACCAGCTTGCTGTAGAGCCTTGGTAGCTTCCCACCAAGACCGTGCTGGTCCTGCAAGATAGTGGGTTGCATACAGCACCTTCTCAGGTTCTCCCACAGCTGCAACTATCAGGTTGTTGTTAATGGTGCGAAGCCAGTCATCGGCCTCAAGTGGGTGAAGTCCCTTGGAAAAGGTGGGTGGGTTGGTCCTCTGGAAATTGCTCAAAGTGGACCGCTGATTTCCTTCACCATTGCCATTGCCATTGCCATTGCCATTGTTGTGGTGGTTGTTGTTGTTGTGAGCGGCAGCTATCTGTTGCAGGGCAGCAATATGAGCTTGACGCTCAGTCCGGGCAGCTTGGCGTTCCTCCATGATGAGCGCCAGAAGTTGGGCGGTGGTTGGGTCCGGTGGGGGTGGTGGTGCTCCTCCATCCATGTTGGTGCGACGGGTTTCCACCATCCTGAAGTACACCGGGAATAAGGGCAAGCAAAAAGGGGTTCGACCAAGGGAAGATGGGTTGTTACGTAGAGGTAGATTTACTAAGGATTATAGGAGAAAACCTTTAACATATGTCAACAAGACTAGCACACACTTTCATATCACAACCATTACATCAAGAGTTCATCCAATTCTAACTTACAACATTCTCCCTAACTAATGTACATATAGCAAGTTCCAAAAGAACCACAACTTTGACTCTACTAGCGATAGGGGGTCGACCTAATCCTGCGGTAGAACTCAAGTAACTCGCCTACTGAGGTGGAACCTCAGGCTCTGCCATGTCAGCATCGGACTGGTAGGGTGGCTCCTCTGGATCCTCCTCCTCATCATCCTCATCCTCATCATTCATCTCCTCCAGATAGTCGTCATCGTCACTGAGGAAAGCGTCGTTCTCCTTGCGGAGATCCTCGCCCTCCTCCTCCATCTCGTCAGTACGGAGCTCCAAATCCTCTATCAGCTCATCCTGCTCAGCAACCTTCTTGCGGAGTTTCGCTATGGTCTTCCGCATCTGGGTTCCCTTCTTGAGAAGAGCGGTCTTCTCAGTCTTCAGCTGTGCCTCGCTCTCACGACTCTCCTTGAGCGAGAGACGCTCAAAGTGAGACCGAAGCCTAGCGCACCTCAGATCCTCCTGGGTGCGAAAGAGCATAATCTCCATGTCCAGGATGTACTCTCCGAATGTCGGGTGTAGAGGGGACCGAATTGGGTGTCCATCGATGGTGCGCCTCCCGTAGAATTGGAAACGAGAGTTTACCAGCTCCGCCTTGTGCTCCTCACAAAGCCGGGATAGCATCCTCTGCATGGAACGACACAGTCCATCGTCCCAGTGGACGTCCATGAGGGTGAAAGAGAGTGCCCTGGATCCGGGGGACTTGATGTTCCCGCGAACAGACCCCTCGATCAACCAGGACAGGTTCCCGTTACCGGGAGCGTCCACCTGGGCTCCCCTGAACTCAAGAGTGGGACGACCTAGCAGCTTGGTCAACTCGAACAAGTCCTTCTCGAACATCAGCTTGCCGTCCTTCTCCAACTGAACGAACTCGGTGAAATGGATCGCCATCTATAATTTTTAGTCAAAATTTTAAGTTAGCGAGATGGCAAGTATATCAAAATTTTAATGGAAGGGAAAGTATGTGAGTAGATTTTTAAGTTTATTAAAATGACAAGTGTGGCAAGTTTTTTATGAGTATAAGAGAAAACTTAGTAGTTGGTAAGAAGAGAATTTTTTTTTTTTTTTTTTTTTACAAAGGAGAGGGTAAGAGATAAGCATTTTCAAACAAATTTCTTACTTTGTTTTTCTTTAAAACTCAACTTTTGCAATCACTACCTAGCGACCATGCTAATGTAAGGCTCCTAAAGTCGAGATGGCTCTGATACCAATTCTGTGGGGACCCCGGACTAACTGTCCGAAATACCCGATTATGCTTAACACAACGATCCCGTGATCAGTCTGTCGTTGCACATAATCCGAATTGAATACCAAAGTTTACATCCATTACAATACCGAAGTTAAGTCTTACATAAAATGGTCATCTAGACCAAGTCTTACATTGGTGCCTTCAAGGGCCAAACCAAAACAATCAACATAAGCAGCGGAACTTAAACGTAGTAGCCTTTTAACAGCTAACGCAGACCCGACAGGCAGTCGACTTTGAGAAGATCCTTAGTTGGCATAGATGTCGCCATACTCTTCCTGGGCGTAGTATTCCTCCTCCATGTCTGGCTACGACAATAGCCAGAAGCAAACTAGTATGAGTACATTTGAATGTACTCGCAAACTACTCCAACATGAGTGCTCTAGTTCCAATTTTTAGTTTCTCACTTTTATTTATTTAGAACATCTCTGTATCTTTGTTGAAGCAGATAAGGAAATTATGACTACTAGATATCTCAATTTTACTAGTGTTATTCCACAACTCCTCCTTTTCCAACCATGAACCACCATGGTAATCACTTTCCAACTACCTCATACCGATCCGTTGGTATAGGTGTATGGAACATTCTCCAATTTCCTTTACTTTTGAAACTCAATTTCTTTCCCAAAAACTTGCACATGGTCTAAGTAGGGTCTTCAACTGTCCATATCCGAGGACTCGGCTATTCGAATAGTTTAATTATCCTCTGCAGAGGTAGCACGCTTTTCCCACACTCATCCGATAACTCATCGTGTCAGCCACGTCTCGCCATACCAGCGGTATGCGAAGTTGAGTCACCGACCCTAGTCTTTCCTTTGCTCATGCTAGTACAGGATCCTGCCCCTATGAACCATTCCATCTACACCTAGTCTAGTTTCCCGTCGGAAACCCTAAGTGTGAGGACTCATAGGTTTTATCTGGCGGTGTATATGGACATCCTTCTATCCTCCTCCTTATCTACTCATAGATTTTTGAGCGAGGACCCAGGTCAGGGTTAGGTCACCAAACCACTCCCTCATGCATAACAGAGTCATCCCTGTTGATGCAGTGTCCCATACTAATAAGAGCAAACTATCTGACTAAGCCCTTTCCCATATGTGGGTAAATGTGGTCGCACAGAGTATCGGTTGCTTGACTGAGTACTAGGACACAATGTGCTTTCCCAAAACCATCTTTCTCCATTTCCTTATTTCAACACCACATCTTGGTGCTATATACCCATACAAGTTTTCAAAGGAGTTTTGAATAAATAACTTTGTTTTTCCATCCTATAGTTTTAGTATCTACTTCTACATAGGGTGGCAAAATAATCTCTATATACTTTTGAAAAGGGGTTTTTTTGTAAACCTTTGCCTTTGAAAATGATTTGTAAATCTAGATGTATAAGTTGGGTGCAAGCTCAGAGAGTAGCTTGCCTTGCTCGGCAAAGTGATCTTGGTCTTGGTCTTCAGGTTCAGCAAATCCTTCCTCCTCGATATATCCGGCAACGTTCTCGTCTAATACACAATCAATCAAATACAAACAATCACTAGCCTATTCAATCAATCATCATAGCAATACACTCTTAGAGGTTCTAATTCACCATTTCACATACCAAACAATATCATGTGGTTTCCATTTAATTGAATTAAACATTATTCCATTGCATTTTAATTATGGCAGAAACTTGTTGCACATGTTTAATTGCATAACTTGAGTTCTGTTTGTCACAAAAATACAAACTAAAATTCTACAGAAAGCTAATGATGTGTAGGAGATGACACAATTCGGTTTGGGTCATTTGGAGTTACCAAACTCCCTACACATTGTTTTGAAGCCAGAAACCAACTAATAAGGTTTTGGATATTATTTAAATTATATTCATCTAAAACTTAAACCATTTTAGGGGTGAATAACCATGGCTAAATGTGACCTAATAAAATTAGTTTCAACTAATTTGGATTATCAGAGTATCAGAAACAAACAAGTTTAGAATTTAAACATGCTACTGTATTTTGAATATTGTATTTTTATTATATATCCAAATGGGGTGAAACTAGTTTAGTTGGATAGGGAATTTCATAAGCTTTCCAGAACAGTTGGATTTGTTCAATTTGGAGTTGTAAATCTAAAGTTATGGATTTTCTAAATTTGAGTTCAATACTGACTTTTAAATGGAGTTTAAATTCAATTTAATATCCAGAGTGGATAATGTTGAAAAATCTGACGGAGGGGACCCACTGGTCAGTGACTCAGCGCGTGCGCGCGCTGTTTATTTAAACCTGACGTGTGGGACCCGCATGTCAGGGTTTTAATAATTAAAACGAATCGGTACGCGACCGCACGATCCTAATCTAACGGCCACAGACGCCCGCGTCGCCGGCGACCTAAATCGGGCGGCGCCGCGACTCCGGCGACGGCGTCGAGGACGGTGCGCTCACCTCGGGGCTCGGGAGGGCGTGCGGCAGGTGCAGGACGACGGCGGCGAGGTGGGGAAGCTCCTGGGCGCAAGGACGAGGCTCGGGGACTCCTCTAGCAACGACGGCGTCGGCTCCTCCTTCCACGGCGGGCTCGGACTCCGGCGAGCGATTCCTGGCGACTCTGGGCACGGGGCAGAGGGAAAAAGGAGGCGGGTGAGTGCGGGCGAAAGGGGAAGAGAAGGGAGGCAGGGAGAAGGGAAGGGGAGGGCAGCACGGCCGTGCCGTGGTCGTCGTCTACCTCGGGCACGGCGAGCTCGAGGAAGAGGACGGCGACCCGAGGCTCCTCGGCCTCGGTCCTGGCCTCCTCGCTGTGCACAAGGGAGAGGGAAAAAGGTGTGAGGGGGAGAGGCAGAGACGGTGGTGCGGTGCGGAGAAGTGCAGGGCACGGGCGGCTTTTATAGCGCCGGGCGGCGCACGGTGGGCGCGGTGCAGGGGCGCCCGTGGCCGTGCGGGGCCGCCGTAGGCCGGTGGAGGGGCGCGGCTACGCTGCGGGGCTCTCAGGGGACCAGGCGGGCAAGGTGGAGCGGCGTGGCGTGCTCGGGTGCGTGTGGGGCGAGGCGGGCCGGCCGCGACCGCGCTCGGGCGGTGCACGACGTGCACGGCATGGCTTGGGTGCGGCGCGGTCGGGGCGTGCTGGAGCGAGCTGCTGCCGCGCGAGGGAGCCAGAAGGCGAGGTAGAGCGAGGGGGCACGGAGCGGCCAGCACGGCGCGGCGTCTGCGCGGCCACTGTGCCGACAATGGCGACGTGCGCGCCGGCGGCTGTCCCCTGGCGTCCAACGGTGCTCCCGGCCGATTTTTCTCACGTTCTCGAGCGCTCTGTGATCGTGGTGAGGAGAGGAGTGCAGTGGGGGCTCTAATTCGACAAGCTAAACACTCCATTGCTCGATTTGATCCGAGGTTTGGGTTCGGTTTGGGATGAACAGGTGGGTGATCACAGGGTGTTTGATGATTTGCTTGAACCAAAACAGAGAGCAATTTACTATTTAATTTTCCAATTTCTCTTTATTCCTTTGGGTCCAAATTTAAGATCTAGGCTAAGTGTATTATTAGTGAGTGTTACAAAGTCTCTTTGAAATATTTTGAAATATTTCAATCATGAATTTCTAATTTAAATTTGAAGTTTTGAATCTGAATTTTTGAAAGGGAATAGTTTGTAAAAAAATTAACTAGGAGGGTTTATAATATTTCTCCATTGGTTTTGGTGTAAAAATAAATTATGCTGCTTAATTTGGAAAAATAATGTGACATGTGTCACATGGTGTTTTGTTTTTAGGATTTGTTTTATTTGTTTTCTTTTTCTTCAAATTTTTAATTAGAGATAGAATTAAACAATCTTGCAAACAATGCAACAAGCAACACTCAAGAATTTAAACATACACACATTTTTATGAGAAAGTTTTTGTTGGCCCACATTTTTGCATTAATACTTATATTAACATTCTGGGATGTTACACTAACCGGGTTAGGGGTCTTGACATCATAAACCAACACACTAGTATACATATGTTAGGGGTCTATGCAAGTTTTGATGGGGTCTTGACACTCCGGGCCCACTCTACGGCGAAACCCTACTCCCGCTGGAGAAAAGTCTGAACCCGTCGATCTACCCCTCTAAACGGCGTCGGGAGGGGGTAGACGCATGGATTTTTTTGCTTGGATGTGTTAGGTTGGTATATTGGACCATAAAAAACAAACATTTCATGTGTTCCGTCGCACGGTTCCATGCCCGACACCCGAAACGGGGGTTTTCACCTCTAAGTGCAAGAACTTACCACGGAGAAAGAGGGGTCAGTGAAGCGGGTCGCACCTCGGAGATGTATCTTGGTTCACACAAACTACCAACACACTAGTATACATATGTTAGGGGTCTATGCAAGTCTTGATGGGGTCTTGACACTCCGGACCCACTATACGGCGAAACCCTACTCCCGCTGGAGAAAAGTCTGAACCCGTCGATCTACCCCTCTAAACGGCGTCGGGAGGGGGTAGACGCATGGATTTTTTTGCTTGGATGTGTTAGGTTGGTATATTGGACCATAAAAAACAAACATTTCATGTGTTCCGTCGCACGGTTCCATGCCTGACACCCGAAACGGGGGTTTTCACCTCTAAGTTTCGGAACCCCGCCACTACAAAACTCCGGAGATACCCGCATATGTGTCCTTATATTATGGCCACAATATTTGTACAAATTAGTTCTTATGTTATTTATTGTGATTTAGTACCCTTACGAATAATATTTATCAACGTAACCTAATATTTCAAGAAAAACTGGAAAATGCATCAGTGAGCCCGACGGTATTGCCGTCGGCGTCAGTGTGGGTGGTTACGGCGTCGTCAGGTCGCTTCGTCCAGACGCCCACGCGGGGGAGACGGGGGAGAAGTCCGACGGTGTTTTGACGCCGACGGTGGCCGTCGGGCTCAAATTAGAACGCCGACGGTGTTTTGAGCCCGACGATTTTTCTATGGCCGTCGGTGCTATATTGTGACGCCGACGGCCCCGACGTTTGGCCGTCGGCGTTATAATTGCCTTCGGGCTGGTCTGCCACTCTCCCGTAGTGAGTTTGAGAATTTCTCCAAGCAACAGTCTGCTTCAACTATAGTGTTTCCACCTCCCTCTTTGACAAACATCGTTTTCTGCTATAATAGCACCAATCAGTGCGTCGTCTATACCGAGTGCGGCATCTGCTCCGGGAAACCCTGAGATGAGATGGGAGGCGCAACTGCATGTCCGTACGTAACTTAATTTGATGCTCTCACAGGGTCATCACATTTTCTTGAATACCGAACAGAGCAATTATGCCGGAACTGTCAGCTAGGGAGATCGTCGGCTCAGCAGTTGTCGGCGAGGCCGTGAGCAGGATATGCTCATACCTGATCGGCCGGCGAGAAGAGGACGCCCGCTGCAGAGAGAATGAGGAGAGGATGGAGGTGGCTCTGCTCAGGATCCAGGCAGCCATCGAGGAGGCCGACGACTGGCACGTCACCAACCGGCCGCTCGTCCGCTGGCGCGACAAGCTCAGGTGCGCCGCCGCGGAGGGGGATCGCGTGCTCTGGGTCCACAAGAACCGCGTCGTTGCCGAGGAGGACGCGTGCCACCGGTGGCTGCCGACGCGCGTCGCACTTGCGAGCAAGAAGCTGTTCGCCTCTGACGGCGGCGAGCAGCTGAGGATGGACGTGGTGCGGCGGTTCGAGAGACTGGCCGACGGCGTGGGCGACTTCATGAGGCTCGTCGAGTGTGGCGGCCGCGCCAAGCGTTTCCTGCCGTTCCAGCCGCTGGCGGCGTCGCTCCTCGCCCGAAGAGCGTCCAGCTGTTCCTCCAGATCGCCGTCGAGCTCTGCCACGGCGCACGCGTTCGCGTTCCCCGACCTGACGTCTCCGCCGCACGCGCCTCGGGCGCAGGTCTTCTTCCTCTACGTGGACGTCGCCACGGGTGAGAAGCTCGAGCTGTTCGTGGAGCTCGCCGTGTCGGAGAGCGCCGACGTGATGGCGATGGCGCTCGCGTGCATCGACGCCCTGCCGCTGCACTTCTGCTTCGCCTCTGCCGCGGCCTTGGGGAGCTTCCACAGGCTGCAGGCGCAGGGCATGGAGCAGGACGTCAATGACCACGACCGCGCGCACTTCTGTAGCCAGCCGCACCGGGACGAGCGGCCGCCGCGTTGGATGGCCGCCGGGTACGGTCGCGAACCCGAGACGGTGGCGGCACTACCAGAGCAGGTCCTCTTCGTGGTCGCCGAGTGGGACAGTCCGGCGAATCCGCGCGGACCGCCGCCGGTGCACGTGAGCTATGACCTCGGCCGGCATGGCGCAGACTGGCCGGTACGACGGGCGCAGATAACAGAAAGCTTCTTGAAGGGTAGCTTCGGAACCCAAGTAGAGCATGTCGACAAGTACGCCGACGCAGACGCGGAGGTTTTCGACGGGTTGATGCTGCACACGGTGGACGGTGTTCGCCGGCGAAGTGGCTCTGCCGCGGGGCAGGTCGTGCGGTGGTGCTTCTTGTCGGGGTGGGTGGTGTACTTGTCCGTGTGGAGTGCTGGCTCCGGGCCACCACACCTGCTAGGTTCTACTGGTAACATTTAAGGAATTCATTCTTTGTCCTATCTCATTCTTGCAAATACTACTAGTTTAAGGAAGTAGGGTTATTTTACGTTACACCGGTTGCATTTGAACCATTTCTTCTTGTGTCCAACAGACAATATGCCAATGCTACACCAGAATTCCGTGTACTCTCTCCAATCTATATTAAGGGATTCTTTGGATCACAGGATTAGAAAACAGAGGAATTAGAAAAACACAGAAACTTGATAGGATTCTCGATGTAAAACAGGGGATTACAAAACAGAGTAAAACTAGTCATCCAAGATACACAGGAAAAACAAAGTAAAAGTATCTCGATCCTACCCGAATGAGTGTAAAAAAGAGATTAGGGCCTCTTTGGATTGAAGAAATTCCATAGAAATTTTGGAGGATTCAAATCCATAGGAAAAAATTCCTAGGATGCCTTCAGATTGTAGGATTGAGCACACCAAATTCCTATGCATTCCATTACTATGTTGTCCATTCCATAGTAATCTCAACATGATTTCAAACCTCATTTTATTTTTCCTTTACGAAGTCCAATGCACTCACACTCTATATCTCTCTACTCTCTCCCATCATTCCTGCAAATTTCCTATGCACTACATCGTTTACAAAATTCCCATGTTTTGAAATCCGGTATGAATTGAAATGCATGACATCTCAATCTTTTGTTTTTCCTATTCCTACGTTTTAAAAATCCTGCAATCCAAAGAGGGCCTTAGAGTAGATGTTCAAATTCCCTTTGGAATTGGGGTGTATGAATGCAATCTTTAGGAATTTTGGAGGTGTCATTCATTTAAACCAAAGGCAATCCATAGGAAAAAATCCTAAGGATTGGAATCCTATGAAATTCTTTTAAAATCCTACAATCCAAAGAGGCCTTAACTGTCACAGATTAGTATAATATGACAGAGTTCTTAGGTAGTGCACTATTTCAAATTCGGCAATGAGTCGTGGCCTCTCCTGAAGCATTTATATGTTCTTTTGAAAGTCACCGTGGGAGGGAGAAAACACTTCACCTGAGAAGCATTTATAAGTAACTGACCAAGATAAGTTCATAGCAGTTTTCCTGATAATCTCATCCAGCTCCTGCATCACAGGGTAATTCAAACCCTCTATATCCATGACAGAAGCTACAGGTAAACACAGCACAACAACTCACCGAGGAAGTTATCAACTCCAATCTTGCAATTGATGCATCAACACATAGCGTTTCGTATTCGAGCAAAATCCTTACAAGTATCATATTCCAGGGCAGCTCCCTGCTGTTTTCTGCCTGTATCGGCACACTTAACATGGGAACTGGGATTGTATGATAGGTAAATCGCACTCTAAGACAGACAGACTATTACTTCTGTGACCTCAAACCAGGTTTAGCGATGGGGCCGAGGAGTCCTGCCTTGGCATTGATGACCTTCTCGGCCTGTGCGACCACGTGCCGCCCGTGGGTGTATGTCACCAGCTTGCCTATATTGCGTCTCACCATGTCTATGATCATGTTGAACTGCCACTCATCCGCCACCCTGATCATGGTCTGCACCACATAGTTGGCGAACCGGTGGATCATCATACCCTGCACGACCAAGCAACCACACAAGATTAGGAATCAACATCTTGCTAGGCACGTAGAGGAACAAAGGCAAGATCTTGATACGAGGCAGACCAGGAGATGATCAGCGTTTCGAGCACCCCCGGCATAGAGGGTCTCGTTTATTATCAGCTGGCGATCGTGATGGCTGCCGTGGATTAGGCACTTCTCGACGACATTGGAAGAGTGCTTCTGGTGGCTCATGTGCACAATCCGTCCAGCAAATTTACGCACAATGGTTCCCCGGTTACGGGCCCCTCCATGCTCCACAACATACTGCAAGACGTCCGTAGAAAATGCAGGTGAAGTTTTCGTTTCACCGAGAGATTTATTTCATCAGTTACAAATCACTCCATACTTTACCTGCACAACGTAGTTTCCAAAAGGGTCTACCGAAAGTTCCTTGGCACATTCGGAGATTTCCTCCACTAAAGCATGCATAATTTGTGGATCCTTGCAGAACTCCAGCATTTTCTGGGAAGATCATGATCGAGGGTGAGAAGGATGGGTAAACGTAGGCCATTAAAAATACTGTGAAACGATAAGTAGCGGTAAACAAACGCAATGTTCATACCTTAACGACACGACATCCGGAAGGATGTGAAGGCAATAGCTTGGCCTTCCCACATAAGCTTGTATAGATGAATTGGTTATACTGTGCTGGCACACACTCTATACATTTATTTACGACGTGGTTTGCATGACTGTCACATGCACATTTCAACAGGTTACTACCAAGCTCCTTGGCCATCTGTATCTGCTGATCAATCTCGCTTATTTCAAAAGCCTGGCAAAGGAGACAAGATCAGTAAGGAAGTTACTGACCACTGATCAAAATCTCTGCGGAAAAATATGGCACGCCGTGGTACGGAACAACCGACTTAATTAGGAAAGAAAGCAGCTTGAACTAATTTATGCATTCAATACTTACATGATATTTAAGCAAGAAGCTATCTAAAGATAAAGAACACCTTAACAACAGAGAGCGAACAAATTAAGTGTTCTAACATATATGAGGGTTACATCACAGGCCTTTGAAATATAGAAGGGCAGCTTTGCAATCTATAGACACGTCTCAATGCTTTCCTACATCAGATGTTAGGAAAATGAAAAATATTCAATTTACCTTCTGGATCACTCGACAACCATATGCGTGAAGGCTTAGGTCTACCACCTGCTCGATTAGATGGCCAGTGAGTTCCCTAATGCTAATTGGTGGTCCATGCTCAAGAAGCTGATGAAAGATAAATAGAAAGTAAGCACGAGAGTATATGCTGGGTTAATCGAAACATCCACAAAGATTTAAGTTACGAACGGCCATAAGAGTTGGAAGAGAAAACCTTCTGGATGGCATAATTGGCAAAGGGGTCCTTTGCCAGTGTGCAAACGTGAGGCAAAATTTCTTTATATAGCATAGTTGTTTCTCCAGTAGTTGCTGTGTTGAGCATCTTCTGAATAAAGCGGCTCCCAACTGGATCAACACTGCACACAAATACAACAAAGCATAATAAATGGCTCAGCCATACAAGGCAACAATTGCTTCGCAGGCCACAGAGTACAGCAGGATGGGCATACTGACTGAAACTACTGCTTAGTACTTGTGACAATAAATAAAAGTAATAACTTGAGAGTTGCATTAGTTATGTGCACCTGAGAGAAGGTACATGACCCTCGATATGAATGAGCTGCATTGAATGGTTCAGTGGATTTTTGATCTGCTCAAGAAGGGAATGCAACTCAAAGGTTTTGTAGTTCAGTACATGGCTAGGGTTGTGGATATTGCCCAGTCTGCCAATGGAATGTTGGATTTGAGAAAAACTAGAAATCGTTCCATATCCAGGATCATTTGTATCTGGTGGAAGGCTCCCAGCATATGCCATCTCAATATCAAGAGCATTCTGAGTCTTCATAGCCTCTAGGGACGGATGCCAGAGTCTGCAAGCAACTTCCTGGTCTGGATCAACCAATTCACGATTACATGCCACATCGATTGCCACTGGCTTGGCAAAAATTGAAGAAGCATGAGTGTACACTGGAGCAACTGAAAACTGTGGACCTGAACCAGCACTAGAGCCAGACAGGATTTTTTCACTATGGCCAACTTGACCTGGATATTTCATCTCAGCCCTTTCTCCTGCACTGTTGTCCACCAAACTCATCGGTGGAACCTCAATCCTTGATGGTGAACTATAGGAACTGGCGTCTTCTGGAACATATGGTGGTAGATCAAAATCTTCATCTCCCAGTAGGAGGTTCATGAAAGTTCGTTCTTTTGTAGGCTGAGTAGGCGGTTGTATTTGCACTATGAAGTTATTGTTATCTCTGCCTGTGTCAGCATTTCTAGGCAACTTCTGATCATCTGGAGCCAAAACTTCACTGCTTGGATCAACCTGAAAACCAAACGACAAATTTTCATTTGCAAAACGGGAATTGGTAATGGCGCAAATACTTCAAGAGGTAAAACAATAATGACAAAACAGGCCACATACTCACGATGGTATGCAAGTTTGAGGGTAACTTCGTTGCATAGGTTACCTCTATGATACTGACTGCTAACTGCTCAGTGGATCACAACTAATGTTGACTCAGATATAGAAAACTTTACTCAAGGAAACTTTTATGTACAAAACATTCAGAGTGTTTCGGGACAACATAAAAAAAAGCGGATTTTTTGTAGAGAAATATTCCATACAGAGAAGTTTTAGATTGAGATGGAACAGACATAAAAAAATTGGAACACTGAGATCCATTTTCACAAACTCAAATATATGATAAACCTTAGCCATATGGCAAGGTCAACTCACCTGAGAAAGGCTTGGCAATGAAACCAGGTTGCCATGTGTACTGTGTTTCCTTAGGGGATTGAGTAATGTGCTATTGCTAGGACATAGGCCTAAGCAACCACACTGCATATAGACTCTGGCACGACACTCAGAGCCCTCGCAGCACCACATCATATCTCTATCTGCTACTGCTGCAGCCCGCAACCCTCATCCCACACACTCGACCAACCTAAAGTGCAAGTTTATCAACCGATGATATTGCCTCTATACAATCTCAGAGACAGCGTAAAACACCACCAGATTAATGCAGCTCACTAGAGTTGTACACGTGGGATGTCAATGAGCCCTAAACTTAACCCCTACCATTGGGTACCGGCCCATGTAATTAGAATGTTATGCCTTCCTTTTAATATGCCACCAGTGATTAATAACTCGCTTTTGAGTAACCTTCTGGATTGTTATAAGATCCATGAAATCAATCCATCATTTTGGCCCAAACTTGAGGACAAGGTCCACCAAAACTTCCCACCCAGCCTCATGCTAAATACCAGTCAATGTGATCTTGCTCCTAGGGCTTTGTGTCGAACCAGACCCATGGTCAAACCGGTCAAGTGGTTGGTCAATCACATGAAACATAGATGCAATCCAGAGATAAACAATAATGATAATTCAAAAATACATTTGAGAAATATGTTGTCTAAATAAATATTTGTTTGGATTATTAAGATAGCTTCAGGCTGAGTTAAGCATAAGATACAATGAAAAAACAAATAGAAACGATACATAATTGTTTTGTTAGAAAATCTTAATGAATTTGCCTTTGTAGTATAAGAGGGTACCGAAGGTTGATAACAAAAAAATTCTCATGTAGTCAGCAAATTCATGTTGCTAGCTCTGCGCCCTACCACCTGTGGGCCAAACCCGAATTTGAATCGTAACAAGCACAAATGTTTTTAGTGGCCATTTTAGGCAGACTGCCACTAGTGCAGAGCTCCTACTTGAATGTTTAACCTATGATGGTACAAAGTTTTGTTTTCAATCTATAATCACAGGACGAACCAGGTATTTAGTAGTCCTAACCATCTTGGTCCTTGGGCCTCATGAGCTCAAAAGGTCTAGGCCAACGCATTGACCAAACCCACAATATGCTCTGGAGTTGATTTCATGTATGACCACATGTGATTCTGGCGTTAAACTAACTAGCTAAATATCAGTGTGTTTCCATGGATGAGATGCATGGTGAACCGTGTCCTCCTACGCACCTCCCTTGGACAGTTCTAAAACATATATGCATCAATTAACGCTAATTAAGTAGGAATTAACTGCTCCAGATTCACACTTTCCGTTCTCGTTTTTTTGAAAAAACTAGATCTGGATTTAAAGGAAATTAATTAACTACTCAGCTTGGCATACGTATGACAGCACCGCTACCGACAACCAACTCCACTTTCATAGCAAAGACTTGTGAAGCTAACATGGATAGAAATTTATCTATTGATGCTTGTACTAAAATCTATTGTTCATTTTGGCATGCTAGTTGAGCAACATTATCATGTTAGATTAGGGTTTTGTTCATCCAAAAGCTAAAATTGGGACAATAGTTAATAGCTAGATTCTAGAAGAGACGTTGTTGCGATGATGATGTAGAACATCAGACGCATAAATGGTGTGTTCCATTATCAGGATTTCTATTATAATTTGTGAACCACTTTTATATATGCCTATTCTGAAACATAGCACTGACAGTGAGATGTTGTCGGTATTTTATGTAGTAGTCCTCTAGTTTGTTAAACCAAACCATCGTAATATGAGATATTATGTATATTTGTATTTTTTACATAAAAAACTATTATCGTATTCGTATTGAATATCTTTTAAATGTAGAAAGCAGGTGTTCATAGCTTTATCATCAAAGCAATAATTTAGTTTTTCAGTACATTCAAATAATCACTTTAGTTTCAAAAAGTTACACATTATTTCCTCATATTAGGTTATATGTCCGAATATATGCTTTATATCAATAAATTTAGTTTTCCTATGGAGATGATAGTTTTCTTGATTTCTCATATAATGCATCTCACAAGTAAGCACAACTACTCACTAGATACATTATTCAAAATAATAACATATTGTGTGTAAAGGTTACATAATTTCACAATCTCTTATGAATTAGACAAAGGAATCATAAATCTGGATCTTATGGGAGCTCGCTACAAGAAATTTTGGTTACTGTTCCACAATGACTCTCACATCACATAGCAAGGCTCGTAGTTCCATTCGTCGATCAAACATTTATGCAACTAAAGGAGGTGCTTCCATGTAGTAGTCAATAGTCATAATGATTCATCCGAAGAGAGGAGAACTATGAAGTTTCTAATCACAAAATAAGCAAGTAGAATGTTGTCCCTGACTCCCTGCACGAGAACTCATATTTAGAGCCATAGATTTCCTCTTGTACTGGCATAACCATATTTTTTTTTAATATTAGTGATACTCCAAGGGAATTGATCCTAGACCATCTTGATGCATGTTTACTTATTAAAAGAATTAGAATATGTATATTTGGTGTATGGCACCCAGTGTTACACTTGGTACCGCCATGGGAAATAAATGCACCAAACTACCAATCAGTACACATGGCCTCCACTTTGAACCCATGAAATGATCACTCGGTACTACCTCTACCTCGGTGGAGAGTAGTGAGCCGCCAGTCACTAGTTGACCACATACGGGACCAGCTAATAGTAACCTATTCAAGGCGTCCATTGTCCTTCACCCTCAATCTTGCCCAAGTGGTGTATGCATTGTGATACTGACTAGTAACTAAGATCTATGAGCCTGATATCGAAAATATACAAATACATGTTCATTCAGGTAGAAACCAAAAGCCACAGAGGAAGTAACCAAAAAAAAGAGTACACGGCCATACCAAGGAATAGAAAGTTATCTTACCCCAAAAAAGCAATGGTAGGCAGTTCTACATGTATATGCAACAGAACACAAAAAAAGGTAGAGCACATTTCCGTTGGTATATCATCTCAAAATGAGCAATGTGATGCCTTCAATAGTAATTCAAATGGTAAGATAAGTTGTCATACCCTTCCCAATAGAGACAAACCCCAGGTTTGGCTCGACATGTCCCATTAATGCAGATTTTTGTGAATGGCAGGTGTTGTTTCTGTCATAGCAAGGCGTCCATGGCAACTTCAGCTTCTAGCACTGTACTTCCATTCTCAAATACGCTATCCTGCTTGCGTGTGTGCGCGCGTGTGTGAGAGTGTTTGTTGAAAATATATTATTATTATCATCAATCTACTAAGCGTGTTAAATACTGCATCCCTGGTCCAAAATTGCACAAACAAATTGAATACTATATTAAATTCGCTAAAGATAAAAGAATAAAGTTATAGAGCCATAGCAAGTACAAGAAACATTGCTGGATTTCAAAATTTCATACAGGCCAAGTTGAATCACTAAAAATAAGTTGGAGAGGAAGCTGCAACTAGGGATAAACGTTATTCAGACAATTTCGGATCGAAACCGTTTCCGAATCCAGGGTTAAAGGATATGATAAGAGATTTTTTATATCTGAATACAAGCCGTTCCCAAGTCTGGTTGTTACAACTTATGATATGGTATAGATAATACACAGAGGTATATGATAATCTGTTTTTTGTAGCCAGATTATTCGACCTTTTAAATATGGCTATGCTTTTTGGTAGTGAAGTTTCAATCATTAACTTGCAATACATGGATTTTTGCTTTGTCCATGAGTTGGTGCAAGCTTACCTTCTGAACAGAAGCTCTTCAATTTTGTAAGGGAAAAAAATAAATCACCCACACACGCAGTAAAGATACATAGTATCACGTTCAACATAGTAGCATTGTTGTTTGTGGCGAGCCAATGGGAAAGATCCAGTGTGAAACCTAGGGGTAACAAATATTTGTCTTTTGGTGAGAAAGAGCAAGTGCAATAGCTAAAGGCTTTTTTTGTAGCAAAAAATGGATATATTTGATTGAACCATTCCTGCAAGCTATATTTAGCCAAAAAAATACTTCCCCCCAGAAGAGCCAGGATTTTGCAGATTATATTTATAGATTAGGAGTAAACATGGGGAGCTAGGTCAAACCAAGAAACCCAGCCAAAATGGCTTACAGAGTGCTTAGCTCCAACGGCTATCCACACCTTTCTGTCTTTCTTTCTCAATTTTTGCAAAAAGGGCTGGAAGCGTTTATTTTTCTATTGAAAACCCTAAATTTCCGATTCTTCCACAGCCCCCAACAGACAAGGGTGATGAGGGTATGGAGGCCTTTTCTTGACAAAGTGTGTCGGTGGATGAATGAACCGCGGCTAGCCTCCATCTAACGGCAACTGGATGCTAGTACAACAAAAAGGTTCAACTGCCTGATGGCAGCAAAAGTACCCTCCGGTGCCACAAACAATTGATCTGTATCTCATATTTTTCTTTTCAGTTCTTGATCTACATACATACGCAGGACCTCATTAATTCAAACGTAATACATAAAAAATGCAGACTAAATTGCATGCCTTGATCACAATTCACACACGAGAGCAACAGGAGAAAAACATTTGGAACTATTTCATCAAAAAGTATATGAATGATCGAAGATCTAGATACAGGATTTGGGCATACCTAGAACAAGCACAGACCAGTGACCCTGATGGTCATTTGCTTCGAGCAGGGTATGGAGATCTTCCCCCCCCCCCCCCCCCCCCCTCCCCACCTCCCTCCCCCCGCTTCGTCTCCGGTCACCCTTCCCGGCGGCAGACCATCAACATGGGTGCCGATGCCGTCCATGGAACCGACGCCGGGCGACTGCACAGTTTGGCCTCTGAATCCTCTGTGCGATACGCGACATGCATTGTGGCATCCGCTACCTTCGCCAGGGCCGTCGCGTCGCCAGCTTGCCGCCACCGCCACCACCGCCGCCATTGATTCGTTCAAAGAGAGTGAGAGAAGAACGTTGATTCGGAAGGCTTCGCCGTCACCAGTGACGAACTGAAGTGGGTTTAGAAATCTATGGGCTTTAAAAGCCCGTTGTAAACAGCCTACCTGCTGGCCCAACCCAGCCTCTTGTCACACGTGGACTGCGGGGAAAGCAGTACATTTCGTTCCATTTTCCTCGTTTTGAAATGAGTTTAGAGAGTCGAATTCCAGGTTGAAAAAAGAGAGAGTCGAATTATCATGGTTTAGTCAAATACTCCAGAGATTGCTCATAGTGACGAACACAGGGCTCTCGTTATAGAGCCCCGGCCGCATTATCCTCAAAACAAGAAAAAATAGAGAGATCACCGTAGCTTATAGTAGTTGCTTGCATTCCCTTGGGGAAAAACTAACAGCCGTCAGATTGACTTGGTGTGAGGACACCTGGTTCGTCTGACAGGCAAAAAAAATGATCCGGATTCTGATGGCGGAAGCAAAAATCGTTCTCCTTTGTAGGGCAGGCCCACGTCAATGTATAAGGAACTATTTGCTCTTGGGTCGTCAAGATTCGAACCGATATCACGAGAGTGATTTTCCCACAACTATTTGGACGTCCCCGGTTTATGTGGTACGTCCATTTTCTATCGGATGGTCGTAACAGTGATTGTGGTACTATTTATAAAAAGGTACATGTACTTTTATGTGAGGATTGAAATATGGACAAAAAAAAAGGATTGAATTGTTAAGTTTTTCAAAATGTAGGGACTATTTTACAAAAAATTGCAAAAGTTTCACACGAATCTACCACACGGTTTGGCGTCCCGGATAAGTCGGGATGTCCAACTGGTTCTGGGAATGCTCCGAGATGACACACTTATATTATATCCACGGCCTCTACCACTTTACTTGCCTAGCGTGAACTCACATGTTCATCCCCTTAAGGTTAAGTATTCCTAGGCCCCTAACCTGCTTGGGCCACGGTAGTCAAAGCGTTTACATCATTAGCTTTCTATCTGTTGCACTAACACATATCATGTTTTAATGTACAAGTAGTATCCAAGGATACTGTATCCACGAATAAACCCCATCATTGTACTCCATAGATAGTACAATCTGGTAATTAGTGCCCAATATACATGCGTAGTAGTCAAATAATGACCACTTTTATTTTGCATACAACAATTAATGACTACTTCTAAATAGTATGATGAACGATATATTTCCTCGATTCTAAATAAATGTCGCTAGCATGGGTTAGATTCATAACTCGTATGTGTATGTTACACGGACTTTTCTGAATCAGAGGGAGTATATTATATGACAGTAACGGCCATAGTTTAAAAAATTAACAAATGATTTACCTCTGCATGTGAAACACTTATGAATAGGCTCCTGTCACGATGGCGGCCGATGTTAAGCGAGCCGAATAGAACGGAGACGGTAGCGTCATCCTCCCACACCTCCTTTTCCTTCTCCATATTTGTATGATGGGGATGAAACGTCGGTACTTTGGAATCCACCTTGAACTTGCCCTTCCCATCCATACCTACAATTGTTTACACATCAAGAACGAGTAAAACGTAAATTTGTTGTTTTGCATGGAAAACTAATCTCAGGAGCACCATACAATAGATAAAAACAAGACCACCACGTTGCGAATAACTTGCAAGGGGTATGAGACTTGAGTTGCAGACCCTTTGAATGGAGGGGGTGGGTAAGTTGGTGGAGGGGTCTCTATTCTATTTATAAGAAAATGTGAAGAAAAAAAATCTGTGAGATTTTTTTTGTCCTCAAACTAAAACATATGAAGAGGCAACGAGGGGTATATTGGTCGTTACAAGGAACTTAATGAAAATATTCTACTAGAAACTGCGACACAATATGAGTTGTATGTAATCTTCGTGAAGTGGTCCGGCCAATGGGATTGCAATGAACTGTGCGATAGGCGTTCATCGGTTCATGGTGTTAACACACCTTGTGCTTGTGCACTAGGCACGGTATATAAAGGAGCGACATATTTTCAGTGCTTCCAGCTATCCACGTCACGATTGATTTTCGTCTGTTAGATCCACGCGGTGCACGGGTGAGATGAGTCCAATGTCCATGGTTAGTTTTTAGCGAATCGTAGAGCGCCACGCCGCTCGGTAACCTCCGCACTTACACCCCGTCACTTGGCCAGTTGGCCGCCCCCGTGGTGTTCCGCCCGCTGCCCTGACTTGCCACCGGGGCTCCGTCTCCGGCCACCCCGAATCAATTTGAGACCACCGACGACACCGTCTCCTCCTCTACCCCCTCCCCGAGCAGCTTGAGTCAGGAGCCAGCGAGCCGTCGGGATCGATGTTGTCTTCCCTGCTACCGGTGGCTGCTCGTTGCACGAGAATCACTCGCTCAAGACCTCCTCCGTTCTCCCCGACCCTCTCGTCGTCTTCGTGGCGAGATCTGGTCCGGATCCATCTCCCTCGTGCTCTAATTTGCACTACCGCCGTTCCTCATCGTCGTCCATCGCCAGTGTCGTCGCCAAGCCTTCTTCGGCGATCCAACAGGAGCGGCGCCGCCCATTTTTGGTTCTTCCCGGTTGCATGCGTAGACCCCGCCCAATCGTGTGTCCCTCTATCGCTGCTTCATCAAATTGTGGATCAACATAGTGGCCTCAGCTATTGTTGAGGTCACCGTGATGTCATCCCACATTTTTATTGTTTTCTACTGAGACACTGATTGTGGGCCCCGCAGAATGTCATTCTAAAATTTTCTAGAAAATGGGTAAAAATTGGAAATTTAAAATCTTTTGATCTGGAGTTCAGAAAAATGTGTTCACCATATCAATATTCATAAAAAGGAATCCTACATGTTTAATATAAATTCATGCATGTTTAAATAACTTAAAAATGTTCAATTAGACGAACTAGATAAGCATTTATTTTAATTATGGGATAATGATTTTAGTTACATTTGGACCCATTTAAATGGTTCCATCATGCTGACATCATCGATCTTTCAATATTTTGTAAATTATTTTTATGTGGTTAGAAAATCGTGATAGGTGGATCCCGCTGTCAGAATTTAGGAATTTCCATGTCTGTGGGTTTGACTTACGTGTGGTCCACACTAACAAAATTCAAATATTTCACAGAAAAGCAAAAAAACCAAGAAATTAGATTGAACTTCGAAAATTCGTAACATATTCATTTTAAATCCAAAAAATTTGTGCAACATATCAAATATTCAGAAAAAAACAATCCTACCTCTAAGAGCACTTCAAATATGTTTTTCTTCTCTTTGAGCACTTGATATTTGTTTTTTACAATGTGCACATTCTACATAACAAACAAAATTCAAAGTCTTTACAATATGCTTGTTTTTCAGTTTCCAAAATGGTTTGAAGTACACTTTTTACAAAATATGGATTTCTTCAAATTTGAGTATCTTTTGGATGTGAACAAACTATGAATTATTTTCAAGTATGATTTTCCCTAAATTAAACAATCTTCAAAAATGTTTTTTTACCGAACATGAAAAAATCTTTAAATGGACCAATTCTGAATGTGAACATATTTGAAATCGAAACAGTTGTTGAAGATGAACAATATCTTCAATTGGAATATTTTTTCGTGAGTAAACAACTTTGGGTACAAAAACTGCATAAATTTCCAATTGAAACAATTTTCATATACGATTTTTTTTTAATCTTATCCATTTTGTAATTTTGAATCTGACGGTGGTTAGATTACGTCCATGACTGTATTTTTTTTCCTTTTCCCGTCTCATTTCTATAATTGTATTTCTCTACAATAAATTTGATGTCGGTTTCCCGTTGTCCTCAATGTGTATTATGTTAGCTCTTTATTTTCCTACCATCCACATGTTCCCAATTGTATTTCTCAACTTTCAATAAATTTATCATGCTTTAGAATAGCCTATTAGTATGGAGAAAATCCGTACATGCTCTTGTTATTTTTAAGGAGCTTCCCACATTTTTTATTTTAATTTTGGAACAGTTTTTACTACGTTAACAATTAGGGGAATTTTTTTCTATTTTAGAAAAATTCCTAGTTATTTAAATTGTGAAAAGTTAGTGAATTTAAAACGATGTTCATGCGTTAAATTAACTAAGTTACCAAATTAACCCATAAATGTTAGGCCAACTACATTGTCGCCATGGGCTCGACATGTCATCAATTTGATGACATGTTTTACCGGTCTTTCTGACGGTGGTTATACTACGTCCACACCATTAATTTAATTTTTATTCCCATTTGCCACCACACTTTCCGACTGTATTTCTCTATGGTAAATTCGACGCACCAAGTTGCCTATCATTGTAAATAATCCTACATAATAGCACCAACAAACACTATATTATCTGCTCTCTTAACATTTTCTTTCATGTAAAAAATGACCACCTTTACTTAACATGCCCACGAACATGTTATGACATCTGGTACAACCGCACACGGCACGCCAAATTGCCTAGTACCTTTACACATGCACATTTTTTACACAGGACATGGGATTAATGGTAAGCCCTGTGCCTGACATACTCACAGACCGTCATACCTTTACCTTTGACGTATGTCCATCACCTGTGCATGGCACTGCTTTGATGGTACTCCTGTGCATAGCTACCATGAGATGTTCTTCCTGTATGGGAAAGGTCGGGGTCCAAGCATGACGCCTTGCCTTTTACCGTTCTAGGGAAGCACTGAATCCTCGTCAAGTAGTAACCTCTTGTGGGTCTAGGCAGCAGCGAAACGTCTATCGAGGTTGGCTCACAAATCAGAGGGGTTGAATGATCACAGGTCGGACCATCTCTGACCAGTTACTCCGCCCTGAGCATCCACCACACTCCACACCGATAACCAGTGACGGAGCTACAGAAGTGACGGGAGGGGTGCACGGTGGTGCCCTAGGTGCACAAAAACGTATTTAAGGGGGGCACACATGGTGAAAAATAGCATTTTATAAAGAAAATGCTTTTTACCCGGTGTCTTGTGCACCCCCAAGGCTTCACTTGGATCCATCACTGCCGATAACCACTCACCAACAACATTCCGCTGTCCTCATATCCTCTCTCTAGTCTTATCACTAGTACAGAACAACCCTATTGACACGGGTCAAAACCCGTATCAACGGAGAATGGCTATATGTCCCGAGACCGGTCACTGATGTGAGAGGTCGATGGCAATAGTTGTTTGCACCGATGCATGTATAACATCGGCTACAAAGATTACTAATAATATTCTCAATGAGGGTTATAGGAAACAAAAGCAAGCACCATGACGCGGGTTGCAACATCGACAGAGCCCACTCCACGACTAAACGGATGTTTTGTCACTGTATTCTTGTTTGTTCTCATGAATAAACATAAATTCGACAACAAGAACCATGCAGCCTAACAAGTGGCACACGAAAAGAGAGAGAACGAACCATAACCAGCTCGCGGTGTCATGAAGCAACCTCAACAACATGACCAAACCCTCCGGTTCACTGGGATGTACGAGGCCAAGCTTCGCGTCAAAAAATACACGGTAGGATACAAGGAAATCGAACTCTAAGTCCAGCAAACCCACGACCAAACCGCAAGTCTGCACGGAGCGTGTGAGGCCTCGCCCCGCGCTAGAAAAAAACTCACGGAAGCTCAAAATTTGGACAAAATCAAAACATACAACTCTTAGTACATAGGGTTATTAATTCTAAACAATGGCTTGTCTTACTTTAGTTTTTTTGCTTCTTAAAAATGATTTACAAAAAGCTTCTTAACAAAGTTTTTTTCTTTATTTACTCTGTGTTATATATTGCCTCGTAGGTTTTGTATTTGTTGAGTTGTTTATTTGCTATGTGCATGCTTAACAATGAACAGTACGTTGTTGTTTGTAGGGTTTGGTGGAAATCTAGCAATGATGCGGCTACTACCTTGAAAGCATCATTGTTAGACCCTGGTAAACCGAAATAGAATGCCAAATCAACAGATCATTTAAACCAACTGCCTCAAGATTATAGTGGGCTAGTTCACATGTCCTTTAAACATGCCATGCCAATTTTTTGGGCAATTTTCCAAGCCCAATGTATGCTATTTACACTCCCTAACATACCAAGAAATCCTCTTTGTCGGCCCAGTGAGGATCAGGGTGTGCAGAGTCCACTCTCCATAGGCCTCGCACGCGACAGATTCAACGAAATGACTAAGGACCAAGCAACCGCTTGGAGAGACCCTCGAGAGGCAACTCCTCTTGAGGGCATGAGGGGGAAGCGAGAGCCTGAAGAGTACCCCACGCTTCAAGAGACTCCCCAAGGCTCTACTCGCCTGGAGAGAAGTCAACAAGAACCTCTCCATAGGCCACCGCTGCCCTGGGAGACACTTCGCGGCTACGCAACCGCTGCAGGGCGCACATGGCCTCTGCAGCAGCCGCAGAGTGACGCGAGCATCGCAGTTGCCATTCCGGTGATAAAGGAGTCAACAAAGCCGCGCCGCCCGCGCTAGCACTGCAAGGACTTTCCTCTTTAGTGATAAAGCGGCTGGACGGCGCAACGCTCCAAGAAGATCGTCATCGCGGGCTCCGCCACGGCCCCTGCAACGCCTGCGAGCCGTTCTGCGTCGTCTGCAGCTTGTCGGCCACCGCTGCTAACTTTAGCACGGATGGACCGTGTCCATGGACATTTCTGCGGCGGTGGACTCCTTCTCCTTCGCGCTGTGGGAACCCACCCTCTGCATACAGCGCAAGGATGATGCCCGAGGCGCCTATAAAAAGAGCAGGAGCACCACCGTAGCAATGGATCAATCACATTATGAACCCTTGAAACCCTAGCCAAGCGTGTAGGATAGCCAACTACTCGAGGAGGAAGAAGACCATAGCTTCCCTCTTCAAGCACCAAACTGCCTCAAGAGAGTCATTGGTAAGCTCATTGTAATGTAGCCTCAACAATGCAATACAGACAAGAAGGAGTAGCGGTGATACCTCCTCTGAGTGTCGTGAACCTGGGTGCGGGCTGGTGTTCATCTCTGTCGTGATGTCCCTCTCCAAGCTCGGCGAGCACCATCGTCGAGCCTCTCGAGGGTTGTTTGACCTCCGTGTTCAATCCCCCCTTCGAACTACTCTTGAGGGTGTGGCTATCCCTGTTCCGTGGGAGTCACTCTCCGACATTTGGCGCGCCAGGTAGGGGATTGAGGCGCGTCAACGACCTTCGAGCCGCTACCGCGACATGACGGACACTCGCGCCGCCCGCACCAGCAGGCGCGCAGCCGAAGGAACAAACACCACGCCTGGCGCCACCGCCACTCGTGGACGGCGGGGTCGCCCCCGCCGGGAGGAGCACGCCAACACCGGGCCGCACGTGGAGGAGCCCGAGAGCGAGCCCGAGCACGACGGGGAGGAGCACCCCGAGCACCGCGCTGACGCGGAGTCCTCGCACAGGACGCAACACCCAAGCGCCTCCTCTCAAGGACGCGCGAATCCCGGTCCGCACACCGCTCTGCTCATGGCGCAAGAACTCCTCCGTTACCGGCCTACTGCAGAGGCTCATGAGCAGTGGCTGGAACGCCTCAACCACCTCGTCGGCATCGCCACCACTCGCCCCGCTCCGTCGCGGTCGATTGTGCACCACTCCCTCGTGGGCACGGCTGCGCCTGACGCGCCTCCGCCACCTCCGGGACCCGCTCCGGCTGCGATGCAGAGAGCCGCCTCGCACGCATCCTCGCCGCGCAAATGCCAAATCGTGCAGCGCACCGCGCCAGACGCACGCGTGGGGATGGAGCGCCAGCGGGACCGCCAGAACCGCCTCGTGGAGGAGATTGGCCAGGTGGGCTAGCAAAACCGCGCGAGTCTACAGAACAGGGTCTCCACGTACGCCTCGGGATGCATGGCATTCACCCGCTCCTTGGTCTGGCCTCAGAAGTTCAGGCCAGTCCTCCCCAAGGGCTACGACGGCTCCAACAACCTTGTCGAGTTTCTGTAGCTCTACACCACCTCCATCCAAGCTGCAGGAGGAGATGAAAAATTCATGGCCAACTGGTTCTCCCACGCGCTTCGCGACTCCGCGCTGTCGTGGCTCCTGAACCTCCCGGAGGACTCCGTGGGCTCGTGGGAAGAGCTCTGCAAGCAGTTCGTCGCCAACTTCAAGGGCACGCACGAGTGCACGCTCACCCGCAGCGACCTGCGCGCCATGGTGCAGAAGAAGGATGAGACCCTCCGCAAGTACATCCAGCGCTTCATCCAGGTGCAGAACAAGATTCCAAACATCCGTGACACCCAGTTCATCGCTGCCTTCCACGAAGGCGTCACGAACCGCAGGATGCTCGAGAAGCTTGGCATCCACGACAAGCTCACCTCTGTGGTGAAGCTGTTTGATCTGGCGGACAAGTGCGCCAAGGCTGAAGAGGGACTCCTCTTCGTCAAGATGAGCTCGCGGGGAGATGACCCTGGCGAGGGGTCCAAGAGCCATAAGAATAAGGAGGAGCCCAAGCGCAAGGCCACCACGGTCCTCGCGGCAGAGCCTGACGCCAAGGGCTCCCGCAGGGACTCCCCCGAGCCTGGCGAGAAGAAAGAGGACAACTGTCCGTTCTGCGTCTACCACAACAGGCGCGACCACTCTACTGAGACCTGCTTCGGCCTCAAGAGGCTAAGCAAGGAGCGCGAACAAGCCGAGGGCAGCGACGTCCGCGGCCGAGGGCAGCGACGGCCGCGGCCGAGGCCGCGGCTACCGTGGAGGCGGACGCAAGGGCGGCTACCAGAAGTCACCTGGCACTCAAGCCAACGCCGCCGAGAAGAACAGCAACCTCCCTGACGAGGAAGATGGAGGCTACCAGGCCCCGAGAGGGGCTATGGCCTGCATTCTCGGCGGGGCTCATGCGCCCAAGTCGAACAATCAGTTCAAGCAGTTCGCCCGCAAGCTCAATGCCGCGCTCCCCAGCGTCGAGACCTCCAGGCCCCTCAAGTGGTCGCAGTACACCATCACTTTCGATGCGCAAGACCATCCCAAGTCCACCAAGACTGTTGGAACCCTCCCGCTGGTCTGCTCCCCACCATCAACAACATCGCGGTCTCCAAGACGCTCATCGATGGAGGTGCAGGCCTGAACGTCATCTCCATCGAGACATTTGAGACACTTCAAGTGCCCTACGAGTGGCTCATGCCCTCCAGGCCCTTCACGGGAGTCACCAGCGGATCCATCGAGCCTCTGGGGCAGGTCCGACTCGCTGTCACCTTTGGCACGCAGAAGAACTACCGCACCGAGCTCATCGACTTCGATGCGCGCACATCGGCCTGCCGTACAGCGCCATCCCTGGCTACCCCGCCCTCGCGAAGTTCATGGCCGTCATGCACCATGCCTACAACATGGTCAAGATCCCCGGCAGCGCTGACACCATCTCCATCCACGGCCACGTCATGGACGCCACCCGCGCTGTCGAGACAGCCTACAAGGCAGCCGCCATGGCATTTCCGGCTGCAGAGGACATGGAACCTCTCGAGAGGCCCAAGAAAAAGAAGCAGTTGTTCTCTCAAGAGCCAGCTTCCACGAAGAAGGTCTCCCTGAGCACCAGCAGCTCAGGGCTGAGGGCTCGGAGGCTAGCGTCACCATTGGCGCTGCTCTGGCTCCCAAATAGGAAGGTGCACTCGTCGCCTTCCTCCGGGCAAACTCTGACATGTTCGCGTGGACTCCGTCAGACATGTACGGTGTACCGAGGGAGGTGATCAAGCAGCACTTAGCTGTGTGTCCAAACACACGCCCCGTCAAGAAAAAGGCAAGAAAGCAAGCCCCCGAGAAGCAAGCATTCATCGTCAAAGAGGTCGAGAAGCTCAATGTGGCAAATGTTGTTCGCGAAGTTGCGCACCCCACTTGGCTCTCCAACGGCGTGGTTGTCCCAAAGCCCGCCGGAGGAGGCCGCCTCTGCATCGACTACACTGATGTCAACAAGGCCTGCCCCAAGGACCCATACCGCATGCCAAGGATTGACCAGATCGTGGACTCCATGGCAGGTTGTGACCTCCTCTGCTTCCTCGATGCCTTCTCTGGTTACCACCAGATCAAGATGCCTAAGAAGGACGAGGAGAAGGCGGTATTCCTCACCCCTTGTGGTGTGTATTGCTATGTCTGCATGCCCTTTGGCCTGAAGAACGCTGGCGCCACCTTCCAGAGGCTCATGAGGATAACCCTTGGCGAGCAAATGGGCAGAAATGCAGAGCCTTACGTCGACGACATCGTCGTCAAGTCTCGAGAGGGAGATACTCTCCTCAGGGACAGCCTGGGCAAGGTGAACATCAAGCTCAACCCCGCCAAGTGCGTCTTCGGAGTGCCCTCAGGTAAATTGCTTGGTTTCCTCGTGTCCCACCGTGGTATAGAGGCAAATCCTGACAAGATCAAGGCCATAGAGGAAATGCAGTCACCTCGCCGGCTCAAGGACATGCAACGCCTAGCAGGTTGCCAGCTTAGGCCGCTTCATCTCCAAGTTCAGCGAGAGAGTCGTGCCCTTCTTCAAGATCATGAAGAGATCTGGCACCTTCAAGCGGACGCCTGAAGCGGAAAAAATCTTTGAAGACTTGAAGAGGTAATTGGCCAGCCCACCAGTCATGGTTGCCCCAAGGACAGGCGAACATCTGAAACTGTACTTATCAGCCACTCCACAGACCGCCAACGCCGTCCTGGTGGTAGAAAGGGAAGAGCCAGTCCACCACAAGAAGAGTGCAACCACTCCAAAGCAAAAGCCGCCTGATGGAGAGCTCGACAAAGGGACAAACTCCACAAACCCACCGCCAGGCCTAGAGCCACAAGCTGAGTCTGCCCAAAGCACTGATCTCGCCAAGCGGCCTGAAGAGCCTCCACAGGTTGATCTCGCCAAGGGGCCTGAAGAGTCTCCACAGGCTGATCTCGCCAAGAGGCCTGAAGATCCTCCACAGGCCAATCCCCTCAAAGGTCCTGAAGAGCCTCCTCAGGCAGACAACGTTGCGCTTAAACTAACAACCCTTGTCGAGCACCCCGTCTAGTTTGTCAGCACAGTACTACGGGATGCTCAGGAACGGTATACAATGCAACAGAAGCTCCTCATTGCGCTCCTCATCGCCTCAAGGAAGCTGCGACACTTCTTCCAGGGACACTCCATCACAGTGGTCACCTCATTTCCCCTGGAGCAGATCTTGCGCAACCCTAATGCCACAGATCCGGTCGCGGGATGGAACATAGAGCTACAACCATTCAACTTGCGCTTCGATACCACAAGGGTCATCAAAGGAAGAGCGCTGGCAGACTTTGTCGCCGAATGGACTGACCCAACCCCTGAAGAGCCTCTAGGAGAAGAGCCATAGCTCTCTGGAGAGAAGATGCCCAGTCACTAAACCATGAAGTTCGACGAAGCCTTTGCCTGCCATAATGGTGGGGCTGGTGTCGTCCTGATCTCGCCCAAGGGTGACAAGCTCAACTATACGATCCAGTTGTGCTTCGTGATCGACAAGATCTCTAACAACAGTGCTGAGTACAAAGGCTTGCTCGCCGGCCTACGGGCCGCCATCGCTTTAGGTGTCAAGCACCTGCTCATCAAGGGCGACTCCCAGCTACTCGTCAACTTCTTCAACAAAAGCTACAAGCCTAAGGATGACCACATGGCCGCATACCTCGAAGAGGTCCGCAAGCTTGAGAAGACTTCAGGGGCATGGAGCTCATGCACATCCCGAGGAAGGAAAATCAAGAGGCAGATGACATCGCCAAGCGCGCATCAAGAAGGCAAGCTCAGCAGCCAGGCGACTTTGAAGGGAGACTCGTCAAGGCATCCATAAAGGAGCCTCAAGAGGCCATAGCCGTAAGCACAGACGAAGCGCTCCCACCACCGCCTACAACTGGAGCTCCCGACTACGGCGCCCAGACAGGGGAGCGCCTGTTGCTCACAGCGGTGCATCAAGAAATAGTATGGAATGACGAGCTCAAGGATTACCCCGCCAAGGGAATCCTCCCCGAGGAAGATGTTGAGGCAGAGCGAATCACTCGCCAGGCAAAATCCTACTACATCCTCGAGGGAGATCTTTACCGCAAGCGCCTAAATGGCATCGCGCTCAAATGCATCCCTCCTGAATAAGGAAAAATGTTGATCAAGGACATCCACAACGGGGAATGCGGCCACCATTCGTGCGCCCGCACCCTCGCTGGCAAGGTCTTCAGGAGTGGTTTCTACTGGCCGCAAGCACTTCAGGATGCAGTTGACATCGTTCAAGCATGCGAAGCCTGCCAGTTCCACGCCAAGCAAATCCATCAGCCCGCGCTGGGACTTCAAACCATCCCGCTCTCATGGCCGTTCGCGGTCTGGGGGCTGGACATCTTGGGACCATTCCCAACAGCGCAAGGGGGCTACCGCTACCTCTTCGTGGCCATCAACAAGTTCACCAAGTGGCCCGAGGTCGAGGCGACACGCACAATTCCAGCAGGCGCGGCAGTGAAATTCATCAGAGGCCTGGTCCGCCGCTTGGGAGTGCCTAATCGCATAATCACCGACAACGGCTCGCAATTCACGAGCGGTATATTTGGGGCTTAGTGCGAGAAACTAGGCATCAAGCTCTGCTTCGCCTCGGTAGCTCGCCCGCATAGCAATGGCCAAGACGAGCGAGCAAACACAGAAGTCCTCAAGGGCTTAAAGACCAGGACCTTCAACATCCTCAAGGGCCACGTCAAGGGCTGGATCGGTGAGCTCCCTTCGGTGCTCTGATCCATCCGCACCATGCCGCCCAAGCCTACGGGGGAAACACCGTTTGCCCTCATATATGGAGCCGAAGCAGTCCTCCCAACAGAGATCAAGCATGGATCCCCACGGGTCCTTGCCTTCAACGAGGACGAGCAAGAGGACCTGCACAACAACGACCTGCTGCTTCTCGAGGGACTACGCCGCTGCGCCGCCCCCCGGGCGGCAAAGTACCAGCAGGACCTGCGATGCTACCACAGCCGCCATGTGCGCTCGCGCACCCTGGAGGCAGGCGATCTCGTCCTCAGGGGAATCCTTTTCAGGGAAGGCCTCCACAAGCTGTCTCCAATGTGGGAAGGACCCTACAGGGTCACCCACATCGCCAGGCCTGACGCGGCTCGCCTTGAGACTCAAGACGGCATCCCCGTCAAAAACCCGTGGAACAGCATGCACCTACGCAAGTTCTACCCGTGATTATTGTCACACCCGTGATCATTGTCAAGTCAAGACATCTTGCTGAAGAGGCAGCTTATGGCTCCACCTCCAAGCATTTTTTGTCTCTAGAGGAAAAGCTCACGGCTTCACCTCCAAGCTCCAAAGGCTTCTCTCGAGGGTCATCCCTCTGAGCTCTCCTTGTAACGAGCCACCGCATGCCGTAGAGAGTCTCTGCCACTAATGGGTGGTCCCCATGCCTCGACGTGGATAATACATTAACTTGGCAACTCCAAGAATAATGAGACATTTCGTTCCTAAGTGAACTATGCGCTACGGCGCCACTTTGTAATATTTTGGTGGTGAGTTTTATTCCCGCATCATTGTTTTTCAATGTGCGCTTATATCTTTCCCCATGCGCACCTCGCGAGAGGGGGCTAAGTACGGTGCCAGTGCCTCAAATGACACACCAGCAGCACTGCAAAACCCAAGGATCCGAGGTCTGGCTAAAGGGCAAGCTCCCACAAACACACCATCTCTCCAAAGGACCTTGGTACTTACTCTCCTCGCAAGGAACGCCTGAGGAGACCTATAAGCGCGCATGAGTTCCCACTACCATGTACAAGCGTTTCGGTTTTCCTCTCTAACATCCAAAGGGAACAAGCGTCCTTTTAAGGCTGAGGAGGCAATAGGCCAAAACCCTTGGAGCCAACCTCCTCGCCAGGAAAAAACCTCTAAAGGGCAAAGAGCCTCGAAAAGTTAAGTCCCGCACTCATGCCTCAAGAGTTCTTCCCTCACCTCAAGCACTCCTTTGTCCCTCGAGCGATTCATTTTCCCTTACATTTCATGGACTACTCGTACGTCAAAGGGGTGCACTTGAGCATCGCGACTCAGGGCTCTTACCTCTCCAAGCCTAAAACTCCCCCCGGCCTTGCTGAGTCATTGCTCTAGCATACCGCAGTGGCGGAGTCATAGCGCGAAGAGACGGGTCCTAACGACGCAGAGCAAACATAGACATGAAAATAAGGTAAAGGGCCTCTCGAGGGGCAAACAAGCTGAAATAAAATACTTAAGGAGTATATTACATGCCAAACTGCGAATTGTCTAAACAAAAGATTGTTTCAAATACAAATGCTTAAGGGCGAGACAAATAGGGCTCAAGCAGAGTCCGCGCCATCGTCTTTCTCCTCTGCGGTGTCCTCCTCAGCTGCGGCAGGGTCAGCTTCCTCCCTGTCATCTGCAGCAGCCTCCGCACGCTTGAAGCGGGCCCAGAAGGACTACACCTGCTCGCAGAGGGAGTTGGAGACCTGACACACCTCCTCGCCCTTGCGAGCCTCGATCACCGTCGAGAGGACGAAGACAAGCGTGAAGAGCCTGACGTTGGTGAAGATGCGGTCAACAACCACCGCCCGCTCAACCACTGGACCCACCTGCTCCTCCACGTCCTTGACGAGGGAGTTCAGGTCCAGGACGGCCGTCCTGCGAGCATCCTCCGCCTGGCAATGGACCTCCTTGGTGCGCTGGAGGTGGGCCCTCAGCTTGGTGTTGGCCTTCTCAAGCTCCGCAATCTGCTTGACATCGTCGGCGTGCTTGGCCTTGAAGCGATCCTCCTGCTTCTTGGCCTTGTCGCGGTACTCCTGGGCGATGGACTGCCTGAAGCTTTTCTCCCGCTCCGTGAGATCCTTCTCCGCCTCCTCCTTCTTCTCGGCAAACCGGACCTTGAAGCGCTCCAGGGCTTGCTGCTGGGCGTCAACGGCCTCTTTGTGCTTCTGGAGCGCCCCAACTAGGTTCCCCTCGCGCGCCTCGAGCTCATCGCGCTTGGACGCAAGCTCGTTCTCCGCCTGGAGCCGCTACTCGTCGCGCAGCAGCACATCCTTCTCCTTGGAGATCAGCTGCCGCTCGCGGGCGGCCAGGCTTTTGCGGTCCTCCAGAGTTCCTTGCGCAGCCTGGTGAGCGGAGAGAGTTGGGACTCAAGCTAGGCAAGCTCGCGGCGCTTCTGCGCCAGCGAGCCTTCCATGCCCTCGCGCTCGGCCCTCGCCTCGGCCAAGAGATCCGCGGTCGCATTACGCTCGTCCTGGAGGGGAGCAAGAAGCTCGTCTGCATCGCGGATGGACCCTTCACGGATCTCCTTGGCGAAGTGGACAGCCTCCTCGCGCTTGGCCTGCAGCGCCGCGTCCTCCTGGCGTCTGGCCTCCACGGCAGCGTGGAAGGACGCCCACGCCTCCGTGAGCTCCCCGCGCTGCTGGGCAAGCTGGACATCCTCAAGGGCGAGGTGCGCCTCCAAGCCCTCCAGCGACTCCCACACGAGGCGAATGGCGACCTCGCGGTGCCCTTTGCTTCAGTCCCAGCCGCCAAGGACTAGGTCGCGGCAAGAAGAGGGCCCTGCTCCCGCGCCAACCCTGGAGAACAGGGCCTCAGGGCGTGCCTGGGGGCTTAGCGGCGCGCCGTCCTCCTTGGCGCCCAGGTCTGCCTCGCCGCACTCGCCCTCCTGGCGCACCGTCTCCTGCTGCTCGTTGTCTGCACCGGGGCACGACAGAGACGAGGGAGGGGCTCCACCCTCAGGCCCACTAGGGACTGGCCTAGGACCGCCTCAGCCTCCGTCTGCGCAGGAGGAGTAGTCGCACATGGCAGAGTTGCCTCGCGAGGGGGAGTTAGCTCGTGTGGTGTCAGACCCTGAATTCAAGCTACACAAACGAAACGTATCGGTTGGGCCACACAACCAAGAACATACTGGGGTTACCAATCCCAGGAAACAAGCAGGCCCGGCTCGGAATGGATCATTGGCCGACAGCTCTTGGCAACCCCAACGTCACATACGTTTCCAGATTGTGCACGCAAGAACCCAAAAAGTCTTCCAACTCGTATACTTCAAACATACACACATGGTATACGAGTCGGATTTTTAACAAGTTGAAACCACAGAATAAACCTAAGACACAAAGAAAGGAAATAATATCCAAAAGCTCTCACTGAGCAAAATATAGCGAATGGCACCAATCTAGCGAATGGCACCAATCAGAGGACATATGTCCCAACATTACATCATGCAGCGGAAACAAACCGGTATGAGTACAGACAAGAAGCAAAGGCTAAAAGCCGAAACGGAAAAGAAGGCCCATCCACGCAGTCCACCAGGAAGTAGCCCAAGGGAACTCTAACTACTCGTCGTAGATCTCATCGTCGAACTCCACGTAGTATCCACCAACCTGGTCGTGCGGAGAATCCTCAACTGCAGAAAAACCACAGCCCGCGAACGGGTCAATACACCGAAGCGTATCGAACAAGCTTAAGCTAACAGGTTACAAAACTGTAAGACTCCCAAAATATGGGGATAAGTGGACTTAGCGGCAGCAGCACTAGCAAACTAATAGAGACACGCTACAACTTGCGTCTAAGTTAGAGAGGGATAAGAGAGCGCATAAGTTAACCATCTACAACTAACACCAATCATAACCCATTCTCGGATTAACCCCCTCAACCAAGTATGAGGAAGCAATTCGGGAATACTCACACATTGAACAATTTTAGTTACCAGTTATTGTGAAAGTAGTTCTGTATTACTAGTCAGGTTAATTAACAATGATTAGGTGTAAGTTGTCTATGATCTTGTTAGCCAGCATCATCACCAAGTCGTCCATAACCGTGGACACGGCTCATCGATAAGATTATACCCTGCAGGGGTGCACTACTGGACCCGTACTCGTTCGATCAACCCCAAAAATACAAACCAGAAGGTAGGGCATCTCAACACGGCAAATCTCTTCTCTACAACCCATCCAGGGAACCGCATGATTGTATGCACGGCTAATCAGGTCCAGTGCCCGCGGGATCGACCTTCATAGCACTCTAAGAACGTGCCACCCTATATGAGAATCGACTACTCCATCATCATGAGATCGTTAGGTAACATATGCATGCATCAAATGGAAAGCCCGAACTATTTGCGGCGCCCTGGATAAGAAGCGGATTAGATCGAAGCCGCGGGGGGCTCCATAGGGCCTCCCACAAGCGGTTAGTGCGCTCAAAATTGGATCCGAGGACAAGAACTGAGTTCCTAGGTCGACACTTAGCAGAACAAAGCACCTTGCAAGGCCTTCCGCCGGTGCCTTATCTTTTAATTATAATACCCCAACAGAAGATAGCATTTTATTAAAGTAGACAATCTATCAAGCTAAGTATAAATGACATAGGACAAACAGACTCGCAGAACCAACCTTAAGCATGCACTACGACTCGCAAGGCTAACAGATAAACATACAAAAGGTGATAGGATGTGGGGATAAAGCTGTATGGGCTGCAGGATAAACATATGATGGGATCGCAATTCAAGAATCGTAACTAGGATAGCATAGATAAAAAGGCAAGGATGAAAATCAAACAATCGTGTAAACTGTTAGCAGAAGCTTGCCTGGCAGCTCGTGGCCCGGCACAAAAGCTGAAATCTCAAGGATGAAAGTATCGACAGCAGACACGTCGTCGTCTACCCAGAGAAGAGCCAAACATAGACAATAGGAAACAATGTCAATAAAGTGAAATGCGCAAACAATTGATGTTGCAATATGGTATGAGATGATTAAGTCATATTAATACGGGGATGAAATCCCGGCAATTACTTAGGGTGCAAGTTATTTGTGTAACCAATAAATTAAATGTTGTTTAACATATATAGCATGGCATGGTGATCTAATTAATTTAAATGGAATAGGCAATAAATAAATATTTGCCCAACACATTTCATATTTATTATTTAAGTGCAAATTATTTATCTACCCATCAAATTAAATGTTTATTAGCATGGCAAGACATGGTATAAAAAGATATGAGCAAATTAAATGGAATTAGGGCATTATATATTTATTACCCCACATATTCCATATTTAATTATTTAAGTGCATTTGTTAAATTAAACTAAGAATGTAAAATAAATGATGCAAAATGACATAAGAATGTGATATTAATGTTTATTGCATTTTTCTGATATGAAAACATATAAAGTTTATTTTATTTGGAGTTATAGAAATAAAGTTATTGCAATTATAAAACCAGGGTTGTTTCTGAAAAAGTGCAGGGACCTATTCGTGATGGCAGAGTTTCTGTCAAGGCTAAGTATGGAAAACAGAGAGCAGGGGCTCTGTGTAATTTTTCCAGTGCCTCTGTCCCTGACGTGCGCGACCCACTGTCAGTGAGCTAAAAGAACTAAAAAGGTTGGCTTTTAATCGCCAAGGCCGGGGTTCGAACCCACGTCCACGATCGAGTGCGGGAGAGCACGATTAGCTTTGCGTTGAGTTCGTTTTATTAGTAAAAAAACGATGTCGTCTTAACCTGACGAAACTGAAGGAAAACAAGGACAGGGCACGGCGGCCGAGTCAAATTGGTCGTCGGCGTCCTCGTTGGAGCGGCGCTGCGCGTGCATGCGAGTGCGTGGGGTAGCAGGGTGCATGGCGGTTCCATTTTGGGTCTCGGATCGACGAAAAACTCCGGCTTTCCTCCCATCCGTGCTCGACCGGGAAGCTCTGTGCGCGTGTCTGTGGCAGTATGCTCCGGCGCCGGCTAATCGAGCCGAACGACGTTGAATGACAGGAGGGGGATTGCGGGGGACGACGGCGCTCACCGAGGGGGGCTCGATGGCGAGGCGAGGCAGCCCGGGGGCGACGGTGGGGAGCCGTTGGTGGCGGGGAAGGAGCGGCCGGCGTCGGGGACGACGGACTCGTGCGATGCGCGTGCGTCTCCCGGTTCTGGCTTCTAGGGCGACGGAGGAGGGTGATGTATCAGCGCAGCTACTGGCGCGAGCAGGAGGGAGGGCTCGGCCGGAGGAATGGCACGGCGACGATGCGGTTTTTTGGTGGTCTCGATGGTGGAATCACAGAGAGGAAAGAGAGGAAGAGAGGGGCGGCGCTGCGAGATGGGAAAGGGGAAGCAAGAGGCTAGGTTTAGGGTTGCTGCGGCGCGGGGGATAAGAGGGAGAAGGAGGAGCAGTGGGACGCAGCGGGCAGTGGCTCTGTTGCTCCACGCTGTAAAGGAGTCGTACGGAGGAAGGGGATGAGGGGGTGCGGCCTGAGTTGGGTCGGGCTGGGCTGATTCGGCCCAGCTCGGCCAGAGTTCTAAATTTTTTTTGTACTGGTTTTCTTTTTGTTTAATCTTTTTCTGTTTTGTAAATTTAAAACAAAATAGAAAATGAAAAGAGAGATAAAACCTTCTTGACAATTTTTATAGTTTCAAAACAAACTGATTAAAGTATTGAAAAGTTTATTTGTACAAATTTGAAACTTCAATTTTTAATTGATTTGAAAAAAGCATTTGAATATAAATATGGGATTTGAAATTTGAAAATAATTTATTTAATTGAAATGCAAAACAAAATGAAATATGCATGATGTCACACTATATTACAACACAAGCATACCGTTTAGGAAAGTACAACTCTGGGATGTTACACGCGGTGGCGTCGCCGCGCGAGGCGGAGTCGGGGCGTGAGAAGGAGAAGGCGCCCGCTCCTCATGCCTCTCAGGCACCACCTGCTCGGGAGGCGGCGCCGTGGCCTCCGCCTGAGGCACTTTTTCAGTTGGGCCTGTGGAGGCCGTCTCCACTTGCCTCGCGGCCTCCTCAGCCACGGCCTCTGTCGTGACTCCCTTCACATATGCTGCCTTGCGAAGGTTGCGTTGCTTCACAAGCACCAGGGAAAGATCTTCAGGGATGGTTATAGAAAGAAAGACCAAGAAAAAAATCAAGCAACTAAAAGTTAAAAACGCTTACCCAGACTGCTTGGCGCCGGTGTCAACCCACGCCAAGCCTGGCGAGCACCAGGAGGGCTTGGCCTTGGCGCCAGACCCCTCTAGAGGCGCCTCAGCCTTCCTCTTTGAGGGGACGTCCGATGGCCTCGCGCTGGGCCAGTCAATGGCCGCCTTGGACTGGGGCTCTCGCCGCCCCACCGCAGCTGCCTCGTCGTCGACGTGCTACTTCTCCATGAGGCGCGAAGGCGCCACCACGAAGGCGTCATCATCGCCTGACGAGATCTCGCATACCTTGTCAGTAAAGGCCCCGACCCTTGAAGAGGACACCTCCACTGCGGAGGGATTCGCTGCGGCCTCCTCCTCGCCTCGCCCAGCTCCCGAAGCGGAGGGCGACTCTGCAGCCTCCGCCTCCTGCACCACCGGCACTGGCGTCTCTTTCTCGCCTGCCGGGGTGAACGCGGGCATCCTGTCCAGGATGGCCAGGCGCTCGGTCATGTTGAGCTGGTGCAGGGGCCGTAACATGAGCGGGAGGTCCTCCACGGCTGGCATCACCGGGTTGATGAAGAGCGCATACAAGACGCAGTCGACAGCCTCCTTGTCGTTGTCTTCACGGTGGAGCCGCATCGTGTCCTTAGAGCCTGAGTACATCCACATCGGCTTCGTGTGAGCCTGGAGTGGAGCGATGCGGCACATCTGTTGGGGATATACCAACTAGGGGTATCTCTAACATGGATCAATCCGGCTAGTCCAGGGTGGCCCAAGGGTGGTAAGGCTGAAGCCTGCCGGGCGGCCCAGATAGCTAACGTACAAGGAAGTAGGCGGACAGTCCAAGGAAGACGGAAGGCCGAAGCCCATCAAGCCACCGAGCCCAAGACGGAAGGCGGTAACTAAGTCGGGGTCTAGGACTCTGTTTACTTGCCGGACAAGTACTTGCCTTGTATCCTTGGGTCTGGCCGCCTATATAAGCCGGCCACCAGGAAGCCTTTAGGGCACGCTTGAATACACATCATATACATTGTAACCTGTTCACGGCTATTGCCTCATAGTGAATTATAGCAGCACGTCGGATCTCGCCACCGCTGCGGGATCCGAAGCTGGGTAAACTCGCCGTGTTCAAATCCCGTCCTCGATGACTCCAACCTTCTTCCCCACAATCCATACGTAGGCTAGAGGACCCCCGTCTCCTATCAATTATGCCAATACTACGACAGTAAGCGCCCACCGTGGGGCATAAGGTTCCTGGTGTCACGTTCCAGGCGGGAACACTTGGCGGCGTGGGCAAGAAGATCGCCGTCGGCCGCGTCACAAGGTATTACGGCCACAACTACGTCAACTCAGATGAGTCCTGGCTCCCGGCAGACGACTACCTTATCGGGTGCGCAATCGTACCGATCGGAGGGATTGACGTCTTCATCGGGTACACGCCAGAGGCGTACGGCCCACCGCGCTTCTACGACCCCACCCACCAACCCTTCGACCAAGCAGTCGACCGACAAGATGGATCTGAATCCGCCTTCTCCCAGGAGTCGGCCGAATCTGACTTCCACTTCGTCGGATTTGTCGGACTAGGATCCGACTCCCAGCTGAAAACAACGATCCTGAGTCAATCCTTCCTGCTCTTCAGGAGGACGCGATGTCAGATGCCGGATCTAGATCTACTGTTCAAGTCAACATAGATTCTGATTCTGATGATGATGCTAGCATCTTCGAAGAGAGAATCAAAAACCGCTTTTCCAGTGATAATCCGGTTCCTTCAGAGAACACAGCGAATACAGATATGCCTGATAAGCTGGCTATGATGGTTGTCATCGGTCACGAGTCAACCCAGTCGCTTCTACGCCGCAAGACGAACCAGCAGAAGATGCCGGCAACACCGTTACCGGCCAAATCATTGACGGTTCCAACAAATTGCGTGCAAAGAAAAAAGCTGGTCTCGAAAAAGGCGGCGGCAGCAAACCCACAGATTTGCTCTCCGTCATTAAAGAAGTAGACGAAATCATGAACACTCCGGTGAACAAAGATACCCCACTTGATGAGGTGGAAGAACTTAGGCTTAATATGCTTAAACACTCTGACTTCCTGCGCAAAAGAGAGGAGCATGTCGAGAGCCTTGCAAAGAAGATCGAGAAGGACCAAGAAAAGTTTTCGGCAAAACCGAACAGGCAGCTTTTCAAAGAAAAAAGGTCATAAAAAACCGCCTTGATAAGGAGCCGCCAATTCGTGCGACAACAGCAGCTCAAGACCTAGGGTTTGACTGGCGCACAGCACCACAGTGTGTGGACAGAAGGGGGGATGTTGTCTTCTGCACCCCCACCCTTAACGCTGCCGTTGCGCTAGACGACAAGACTTACACAGCGGAGGAGAAGATGGCCAACACAAGACACTTCATGAGCAAGGCCCTAGAACAGCAAGCTCGCGCTGACTCCTATGGCCACATGGCGGATGCCCGCGGGGGAGATCTAGAATCCATGTCAGGAAAATGCAAAGCCGCACCTGGCGCTAACCCCGAAGGCCCGTCCGGCTCCAGTAGCCATGGCAACAAAAGGAAAGCAACGCCACCTCCAAAGAAGACGCCACCGCCAAAACCAAGGCGGGACAAGAACTCACGGACAGGAAGCAGAGGAAACCTGCCACCTCTAGCCCATCCAAGGCGCGGTAATGGCGGTAGCCAGGACAACGGCCAGCCGCCTAAAAAGGATGCCGGCAACGATCCTCCCAGGAGAGGTCGAAGCTAGTCTTCGCAGCGCAGCATCGGCAGCAAAAGGAAGGAGGCGGCAGATGGGCCCAGGCACAGCGTAAGCCGGGAAGCGCAGGACGAGCCAAACGCCAACAGAGGCGGACAACAACTCGATCCAAAAGACGCACGACATCGCCTACAAGACATAGCAAGAGGAAGGGAGCCGCTATACTCTGACCCAAAGTGCTTTGGCGACGCCATCCACAGAGAGTCGTTCCCCAAGGACATGACATCAGTGTCTAAAAATTGTCCTAGGTACAACGGCCTCGTTAAGCCGGATTCGTGGCTAGCCGATTATGCCATGGCCATAGAAATTGCCGGTGGAAGCAATCACATTGTCGTCCGCTACCTACCTCTCATGTTAGAAGGCACGGCAAGGGCTTGGATCGACAACCTTCCCGAAAAGTCTATCCATAGCTGGTATGACATGGAAAAGGTTTTCTCCCAGCACTTCCAAGGACCATACAAGCGCCAAATACCTACACGGATTTGCAACGCTGTATTCAGAAGCCGGACGAAACCATGACAGATTTTGTCAGCCGTTGGATCTCCGAAAAGGCTAACTGTCATGGTGTTTCGAATGTACAGGCTATCCATGCCTTCTACACGGGCCTACAGAAAAAGTCCCTGCTCCGTCACCAGCTCGTCCGCGAGCATGTCACGGACCTTGGCGAGATGCTCAACCTAGCCGCACAATACGCAGCAGCAGATGATGACGTACGTGACGATGATCCAGACATCAGCACCGCGCCAAGGCGGAACAACAAACGCAAGCAAGCAATGGAAGACAAAGCCGGACCTTCTAACGAGGTAGTTGTTGCGTTCCAAGGGAATGCCGACAAAAAGAAGCGGAAGAACAAGAAAGATAACCGTGACGCTGGCTCAGGCCCTAAGGCGGCACGTATCACTTACGAGCAAGCAAAACTTTTGCCATGCCCAATCCTCGCCTAACTCGGCAAGGTCAACCATATGCTCAGCGAATGCCGCTTCATGGACGACTTCAAAAAGGACCCCATAGTTGGCTGGAAGTCAAAAAAGTCAAAGAAGTACGACAAGAAAGACAACAAGGACGACGAGGATGACGACGACATGTCAATGTCAAGCGATGACGATGTTGCCGCCAAGAAAAAGAAGCCATTCCCGAAGATCAAAGAATCACTCGTGTGCTTTGTCAGCACGCCTTCGGCTAAGGTGGACGAGGCGGAGATGCGCAAACTCAACGCGACAATGCCGGACGTCCCTTGGTATTTGAACTGGTCCGAGGCGACAATCACTTGGTACCGGTCCGACCACCCTGATCATGTCCCTCACCCAGGCAAATACGCCCTTGTCATCGACCCCATTGTCGACAACTTCAGGCTCACAAAAGTACTCATGGATGGCGGCAGTAGCCTCCACATCCTGTACTATGATACACTAAGCCGCATGAACTTGTCTGAGGATCAGATTGATCACAACAACCTCACTTTTCATGGCATAGTGCCCGTCAGACAAGCAAGGTCAATGGGGAGCATTAGGCTAAAGGAAACTTTTGGACCAAAGGAGAACTATCGCTCAGAGTTTCTCCGGTTCGAAGTTGTCCCCTTCAAAAGTGCCTACCATGCAATCTTCGGACGACCGGCTTTTGCCAAATTCATGGCAAGGCCCTGCTACATATACAGCAAGCTTAAGATGCCAGGGGAAAATGGAACCATCACGGTTTCCGGCAACTTCAAGAAAGCTAAGGAGTGCGAGCGTGGCATGGCCACCTTTGCAGAAGCCGTCATTCGCAAGGAAGAACTCGCGCTACTTAAGGCGAACCGAGACAACTCCATGCCCAAGCCAAAGATTGATGTCAAGAAGACCTTTGAAGCTTCAGAAGACACCAAAAAAGTGGACCTCATCCCAGGCGACAAATCTAAGCAAGTTGTCATCGGCTCCAACCTTGACAGCAAATAGGAAGGCACGCTCGTCAAGTTCCTCCGTGAGAATCGCGACATCTTTGCATGGTCGCCATCCGACATGGCTGGTGTACCGAGGGAACTTGCCGAGCACTCACTCAATGTCATAAAGGGATCCAAGCTGGTGAAGCAAGCAACAAGACGCTTTGGTGATGAGAGACGCAAGGCTATAGGAAAGGAGATAAATAGGTTGAAGGCCGCCAATTTCATAAAAGAAGTTGTACACACCGATTGGGTGAAAAATCATGTACTTGTCCCAATGAAGAATAAAGAGCTGAGGATGTGTATCGACTATACCGGTGTTAACAAATGCTTCCCAAAGGATCCCTTTGCGCTGCCTACAATTGACCAGGTCGTAGACTCCACAGTAGGCTCTGAGCTACTTTGTTTTTTGGACGCCTACTCGGGATACCACCAAATCAAGATGAGGGAGTCGGATCAGCTGAAAACATCTTTCACCACTCCATACGGGACTTTGTGCTACATCATGATGCCTTTTGGCCTGAAGAATGCAGGGGCAACATACCAGCACTGTATGCAAAATTGCCTGCACGAACATATCGGCCGCAATGTTCACGTCTACGTAGATGACATTGCGGTGATGTCGAAAAACAAGGCGGATCTCCTAGAGGATTTGGAAGAAACTTTTCAGAATCTCCGAAAATACCAGATGAAACTCAATCCCACCAAGTGTGTCTTCGGCGTTCCAGCCGGCAAACTACTTGGATTTATCGTCTCAAAACGAGGGATCGAAGTTAATCCAGAGAAGATCAAGGCTGTCCAAAACATATCCATACCTACTTGTCTGAAGGACGTGCAGCGCTTAGCCGGATCGGCGGCAGTCGTCAGTCGTTTCATAAGCCGCCTCGGAGAAAAGGCAATGCCCCTCTACCGGCTATTGAAGAAATCCGACAACTCTAAGTGGACAGCAGAAGCAGATGCCGCCTTGCAGCAACTTAAGGAGGCTCTCGTATCCGCTCCAATATTGGCAGCACCTCGATCGCAGGAACCAATGCTGCTCTACATCACGGCAACTGGAGCAGTTGTCAGTGTTGTCATGGCTGTGGAAAGAAAGGAAAGCGAAGTCGCGACGTCTGAGCAACGTCCGGTTTACTTCATCAGTGAAGTCTTCTCCGCCTCCAAGCAGAGGTATCCACATTACCAAACGCTGGCTTATGGTGTATTCTTTGCTGCCAGAAAGCATAGGCATTACTTCCAGGAGCACACAGTGACAGTAGTCAGCAGGGCACCGTTGGGAGACATAATCAACAACGCAGAGGCAACAGGCCGAGTTGCCAAATGGGACATCGAGCTTGCCGCCTTCGATATAGTCTACAAACCACAGACCGCCATTAAGACTCAAGCACTTGCAGACTTTGTTGCCGATTGGACAGAAGCCATGGAGGAAACAGTACTCCCCGAGTCAGAATATTGGGTCATGCACTTTGATGGATAAAAAATGCTCAAAGGCTCGGGGGCTGGAGTGGTTTTGCGCACACCCAAGGGGGATAAGCTCAGCTACGTGTTGCAGATTCATTTTACAGCAACCAATAACGTCGCAGAATACGAAGCTTTACTTCACGGGCTACATGTGGCAAATGACCTTGGCGTCAAGAGAATACTCTGTTACGGCGACTCCGATTTAGTCGCGCAGCAAGTAAGCGGCACATGAGACGTGAAGAGTACAACAATGGCGGCTTACAGGGCCAAAGTTGACGAATTCGCCAAAAATTTCATGGGTTACGAAGTCCGGCATGTTCCAAGAGCTGAGAACGAGGCGGCAGACACCCTCGCCAGACTCGGGTCAGAACGCAAAAAAGTGCCAAAGGACATTTTCCTGGAACATTTGCATAAGCCGTCCATTAAGGGCGCCGACTTGTTGGACCCCGATGCAGAAGAACCAGTAGATGTGGCAAGTCTTGCCATCTACTTGGTACAACCGGATTGGACTGTACCATACCTCGATTTCTTAATCGACCAGAAGTTGCCTGAGGACGATGAGGTGTTGAAAAGGCAGATCATAAGGCGAGCCAAAGCATTCACAATAATCAAAGGCGAGTTGTACAAGCGAAGCACGTGCGGTATCTATCAGCGGTGCATAGTGTCAGAAGAAGGCCGGGAAATTCTGAAGAACATACATATCGGCACTTGCGGGCATCATGCCTCCTCCAGGTCCATTGTGTCCAAAGCTTTCCGCCAAGGTTTCTACTGCCTAACCGCCAAAGAAGACGCCGAGCATGTCGTGAAAACATGCAAAGGCTGCCAGTTGTACGCCCGCCAACCTCACATGCCGGCACAAGAGCTCAGGACAACTCCAATCACTTGGTCGTTCGCGGTCTGGGGCTTAGACATGGTTGGTCCCTTCAAGAAGGCAAGTGGTGGGTATACTCACCTGTTGGTCGCTGTCGACAAGTTCACTAAATGGGTCGAGGTCAAGCCGATCTGCAAACTTGACGCACGAACAGTCACCAACTTCCTCTGGGGAATTATCTCTCGGTTCGGAGTTCCACACAGCATTATCACTGATAATGGCAGCAACCTATCTTAAGGGCGACATAGAACAATATTGTAGTGATCTAGGCATCCAACTTGATTTGGCATCTGTGTCACACCCTCAATCAAATGGACAAGTAGAGCGTACAAACGGCTTAGTCCTCTCAGGACTCAAGCCCCGTCTCGAAGCACCGTTACATAGGGCAGCCGGCGCTTGGGCAGAAGAGCTACAATATGTACTCTGGAGTTTGTGCACAACGTCAAACAGATCTACCGGCTACACTCCTTTCTTCTTAGTATATGGCGCAGAGGCGGTGCTACCCACCGACATGAAATACGACTCCCCAAGAGTTCAAGCCTACATCGAGCAAGACGTAGAAGGTGCAAGACATGATAGCCTAGACTTGTTAGATGAAGAAAGAGACATCGCTCTACATCGCTCCGCCTTGTATCAGCAACAACTCCGCCGCTATCATAGCCGGAGAGTGCAGAAGCGAGGCTTCAGAACATGTGACATGGTTCTCCGCCTAATTCAAAACAGAAAAGGCTTGCACAAGCTATCCCTGCCATGGGAAGGACCGTTTATAGTCACAAAGGCGTTGCTCAATAGTTCCTACTACCTAGCCGACATCCGCGACGAAGAAGAAAAGAAAAGGCGTAAGAAGGCAGCATGAAGGAGAGGAACCAACCGCAAAAGAGGCATTGACGACCTGTTTGAACAAACAAGACGGCCTTGGAACATTGAGCAGCTACGTCCTTTCTACACTTAGCAATTTATAATTGTAAATAAGTTATATATGATTATGAAATAAAAGTCTGTGGTTCGTCATCTGTGTTGAGAAGCATGCCATCTTTTGTCTTTTCTTACAATCATATATCCCCTATGTATCTAAGTTACCTATTTTCTAGCTCCGTGCAAAGGTTCAAACTGGTAGATACTTGTAGCTTTCGAGCCAAATCAAAGCAAAAAACAAAGTTTTGCACCGCCTAATTCCTTTACTTTGATTACTTATATGTGGTTCGCCTAGTAGTATGTCTTTGGCGCCAACATGTTGGCTTTGGTTCCTGATTCTAAACTCATGGTGCTAACCCTGGTTGTTTCAGCTAAAGTTCCCGGCTGAGGTTTTGCCAACATACAAATGGTCAAGCATATAAGTCAAAATAAAATTAAGGCGGGCCAAATAAAGCAAGGCAAAAGCCTGCTTAAGTAGCAAAATAAAACAAGTTCGCTGGCTTCCCGCCTAGCAGTACATCTCCCAAAAGTATTTACAAATATTACAAGTTGACATATAATTGTCTCAGGGCAGGAAGAGGCTGGCCGTCAAGATAAAACAAAAAGAGCCGACAACAACGACTTTGGCTCGATGGTCGCCTATATTAGGCTTGGGGGCTGACAACCTCGGCCCCAGAGCTATATGGCCAGCTCCAGCTTCTCCAGCAGCCGGAACAGGATGGCGCCGATAGAAGACCGTCGTGTCCACCATGTCGGCAACCCGCATGGCGTAGCCGGCAACACTGTTCAGCACAGCAGCCGGCTGGACCTCGCTGCCGTCTTCATAGGTAGACGGCATGCCCTCGGTGACGACCTCTATCTCCGCCTCGGGGTAGTGCGCCATGAATAATCCAAGCGCAGTCTTGGCATCACCCCGCGGCGCCGACTTCAGCGAGCTCTTGTGTAGCTTCGTGGCTTGCTCCAGCATGTTGGGCACATCCCTGAACTCGGCGGGCTCCTGGCTGCCAGAGGAGATGAAGAACTTGGCGGCAAACCGTTTGGACGCTGCAAAAGTCTCGGTGATCAGTACACCCAGACGCGCAAGGCGATCTAGGCGGGGGCTGACAACCTTGTCATCGCCTAAGCCGGCAGCAACTGTACCAAAAAAGTAAAAGCGTCAGTTTGGCTCAGGCTAACAAACTGACGGCAGAGATGAAGAGTGAGGAACAGCTTACCAAGGACCGAGTTATGGAAGGCGGACAGCTCAATCATATGAGCTGCCACGGCGTCCTCCGCAGTCTGGGCGCGAGAAGTCTGCTTAGATATCTCCTCAGCAGCCGCCTTCTCCGCCTCCGCTAATTTTTGCGTAGGCTATCCAGCTCTCCGGTAAGCTGGCCAGACTCCTGCGCAAACTTCACCTGCTGAGCCTCCATCTCCTTCCGATGCTCCTCCTTCATCACCAAGTTGGCGGCCGCCAAATCAGAGGCTTCATTCATAATAGCTTGCATATCAGTAGACGCCTTTAGTATATCCTGGGCGTGATCTAGCAATTCTACAATATGGATATGCTAGCTAAATGATTGGCGGCAAGAAACACAAAACATGGCGGAAGGCAAAAAATAGTGATTTTACCTTCATCCTTCTTGCGGGCCGCCTCCAAGTCGGCAATCCGCGCATCCTTGGCGTGGCAATCTTTTTTCAGATCGCGATACCGCTTGTTTATATCCGACCTGGAGGAGATAAGCTCCATGTTGGCGGACAGGACGCCTTGCGGACAAAGATAAAGGCATATAACATATTGTAAAAAACCACTAAGCCGGCAACCAATAACATCGATTTGCCATCTAAGTTCTCGGGGGGGGGGGGGGGGGGGGGGGGGAAGACTATGTATATGCTACCAAGTTCCAAAAAGATGGCTTACAACACTGTCGCCCTCCAAGTCGGCGAAGGTCCGGGCGGCGAAGTCGGCAAAAGCCAGGGTGGACTCCTTGGCCTCCTTAAAGGATTCCCAAGGGTCCCTAACCTTGCCGCCTCCACCAACTGGGGCTGCCCTTCACGGGCCACCGGCAACCTCCACTAGCAGCTCTTCATTGGCGGCGCGAGATCGGACGGCTTCATTGGCCGTAGCCTCAGCCGATGGAAGAGAAGCGCTGGTTACGCGGCGGACAGAGGAGGTCCTCGGCGGCGGGCTAGAAGCCGGAACCTGGGGCTGGCGGCGGGCGTCGCTCATGAAGCCGACGACCCGGGGCTGAGGAGTTGGCGGCATGGTCGCCGGTGAGTTGCCCTGGGGCCGCTTTCCCCTGGACAAAAGGGATTTGGCCGACAACTTTGAAGTTGCCACCCGCTCCCTGGCAACAAAGTAAAGTTAGCTAGATGAATACCAATAATAGAGAAGGCCGACAAATGTCTAAGGCGGAAAACGAGTACCTTCGGGGATGCTAATCCCCGCGTTCTCATCAAGATCGACGAGAACCGGCTTAGTAGCCGTCGCGGTCTGTTTCTTCCTCTCAGCATTAGCCGTAGAGGAAGCAGCGCCGGATGCCTTGCGCTTTTTGGTTTTCCCGGCTTCCGGCTCGTAAAAGTCGGCAGCCAAGTCGTTCTCCCCCCAGAGCAGAGAGTTGTTAACCAAAAAATAGCAAGTGTAGAAGACTCAAGCAAGCCGGCAGAGCCGCCAAAGAAGGGCAAAAAAGAGAAATGTCTACCTCGAGGGGAGGGTTGTCGTGGGTGTGCATGGGCACACCCTCCACCGCCTTCACCAGCCCTGATTTGACAAGGCTGCGAAGTCGGGTCGCCAATTCGGCAGCTGGTAACCCCTCTTCGCTTACGCGAAGAGAGGCCGTGGCAGTAGGAGAATACTGACACATCTTATGCGGGCTATACCGCAGAGGCAGTATTTGCCGGCTAAGCCAGCAGATGACGGTGTCCACCCCATCCAGCAAGGGGGGAGCCATCGTGCGAGTGAGGAACTCGATCCGCCTTTGAATAAGGCGGAGCTCCTCCGTCAACTTGGGGACCACCTCGTCCCAACATGGCCCAGGCATAGGCGGCACGTTGACAAAGTCCGGGACGCCAAATTGACGCCCCGGTGCTGCCATGTCTTGGCAGTAGAAGAAGGTGGACGTCCAGCCCTTGACGGACTCGATGTATGGTATCTTGGGATACCATTGGCGTCCTTGGCGGCAGTTGAAGGTGATGCTGCCGCAGGTTGCCAGCCCGCCGTCCGGCACAGTCTGGCGACGGTAACGGAAGCAGTATCTGAAGAAATCTAAGCTAGGCCTAATACCTAGATAGCCCTCAAAGAGAGCTGTGAAGCCGGCTAAGACTACTATGCTATTGGGCACTATGTTGTGGGGCTGGAGCCCGTAATGATCCAGCACCTCGCTATAAATGGCGCAAGGCGGCAGGGCCATTCCCCTAACTAGGTGGGAGGTAAGGATTACCCGCTCGCAGGCTTTCGGAGCCGAGACGACATCCCCAAAGGCGGGCCGCCAGCTGCAGTCCTCCCGAGTCGGAAGATAGTCGGCTGCCTCCAGGTCCTTGAGTACGTCTTCGTCCACAATGGAGGGGAGCCAGTAGCGCGACCCGAGGTCGGCTGGCTCCTCCTCCTCGTCGACGGGCGCACCGCCAGGCGCAGCCGGCGTGGTGGAAGACGAGGGCGTCGAGGCCGCCGCCGCGCGAGCATGCGCGGCCGAAGATGAAGATGGGTCGGCGGCGGAAACACTCGCATGCGCCACCGCGGAGCGCCACACCGTGCCGCCCATCGTCGCGGCTGCGGTGGTCTCGGTCGCGAGTTCATCGGACGCCGCCGACGTGGTGTTTTGTCCGGCGGACATCGCTGAAGGGGATCCTGTGCAGAAAACAAAAAACTTCCTAGCAACGATATCCTAAAAGCATGCCAAGATCTATTCTATGCAGATATAGTAGTACGAACGGAGATCGGAATACATACCCTTGTAGACCGAAAGCGGGATTACGTTCCCGCACAAACGTTGTCGATGAAGACCGACGAAGCCGACCTCGAGGTCGTGTAGAGGAAGCAGACCTCCGAGTACCGCTAGCGCAGCACCTCGCAGGGCGTCACACACGTACGGTGGAGACGACGGCCTCCGAAGCTCCAGTCCAGGACGAGTAGCGGAAGACTTGGACCGGAACACCAGCTGCGCGGCAGCGGGCTATGGTGGAAGAGATCCCCCTCTCAGCTCGGTGCAACTCCAACAAAGGGAATCACGAAATCGAGAGAGAATTCGGGAATTAATTGGTGAATTAAAAGGCCAGGGGTGCCCCTTCTTATATAGGCTCCCAGGGGGGAGCCAACCTCCTCACCAGGCAATGTGGGACTATCCCCACATTGCCTAGTGCGGCATGGCTGGGTCGCCGGCCCTGGTGGGCCCCATTTGGCCCACCTAGGCCGGCCTCCATGCCCCCCACCGAATCCCCTTGGGGATTTTCCCCCTCTTGGGCCTTCTTTCGACCAGAAGGCCCATTTAGGGAAATCAGCCTAAATAAATTCGAAAATAAATATATAAAATCATATTTGCATATTAATTACACTAATTAATATCAAACATAATATATATAATTTATCCTAGCTCCGAAAACTCTTTCGTCGCTGCCCGATCTCCATCGGACCCCTCCCGGGACGTTCCCGGTGATCTCTTTCCTTTCCGGTTGTCTTGTCGAAACCCCTTAAGTGTGTTACCCTAGCGGTTCGATATAATAACAGGTATGGTCAATACTCCTCTATGATCAACGACTAACTCGTAGGCCTGGACCCCATGAATTAATCCCTGTGATATAACGAATGACTTTCATCTATCAAACCTGAACGCAAAGTCTTTAACCTTTTGCCAAGGCGATACTTAGCGTGTCCGAGCGTCGTTCCATAGATATCTCCATACCTAATCTCAACCTCGTTACCGACAACGCTATCTTCTACTCGTCCATGATCTCATGTCTCTGTGACCTAGTCACATGCTTGCAAGCCCATTAGACATGATCTCACCGAGTGGGCCCGAGAGTATCTATCCTGCTATGCGGACTGACAAATCCCGCTCTTGACCCCTCGTCTCAACTACTTCTTTCCGATACCCAAAAGTATCACCGTTATTGTCATACTATATAAGATACGACGTTTGGTGCGATCAAAGTATCTTCCAGGAATAACAATAAGAGTTGATCTCACGGTCAAAGGCGTAACGACTACGTCCTCCAAATCTGGGTATGTCCATCACATCGTTCTCCAACGATATGACTCCCATTGCCGACCGGCGCCATGCCCCATGACCGGGAAACCTCGATCATCAATCGCGCAACGAAACTAGTCTTAGTAGAGGCTACTAGGGACCTGGTTGTTTACGCATCACACCCGTATTAATGTTTCGGCTTAATACGGTTATAGCATGACACAAAAACCTATTATGAACAAACGAGATATGATAAATAATACACTTTATTAATTGCCTCTAGGGCATATCTCCTTCAATCGCCACGTGTGGAGGTCGTCGGATGAGAGGTGCTCGCCGGAATCTGCTCGGTGGAGGCAAGAAAGCTTGGCGGAGCAATTGCGCGGGAGAGCAAAGGACGAAGGAGAGCAAGAGTGAAGGAGAAGAATGAACCGCTCGGCTCCCTATTTATAAGCCCGGGTGTTTCTCTCTGTGCAACGGCTCAATTAGCCGGACACGTGTCGGCCATCCACGGCCGCGGAGCAATGCGCGCTCACACGATCTTCACAACTCCTCTTTTTTCACGATTTATAATCATGGCGTGATTTTCGCTCCAGTTGGTTTCAAACTATCGTGAACCAACTGGCGTCATCCTTCAAAGATATGTTTGACTTGCCGCCAAGGATCAGGCTTTCTTGTAAAGCTATCCGGCAAATTTCATTAAGTCGTCTTTCCCATGTTGGATAAAGGCGGCCGTGTGCCAGCATTGAGGTACACGTTCCCCATTATTTTCAGAATGGTTCAAGCCCTGCAGCCGCCAACGTTGAAGAATGAAGAATCAAGAAGAAGCCGGCGCCTGGAGAACTTCAACCTTTCTGGGGGCTAATGTTGGGGATATACCAACCAGGGGTATCTCTAACATGGATCAATCCGGCTAGTCCAGGGTGGCCCAAGGGTGGTAAGGCTGAAGCCTGCCGGGCGGCCCAGATAGCTGATGTACAAGGAAGTAGGCGGACAGTCCAAGGAAGACGGAAGGCCGAAGCCCATCAAGCCACCGAGCCCAAGACGGAAGGCATCAACTAAGCCGGCTAGGTTTAGGACTCTGTTTACTTGCCGGACAAGTACTTGCGTTGTGTCCTGGAGTCTGACCGCCTATATAAGCCGGCCACCAGGAAGCCTTTAGGGAACGCTTGAATACACATCATATACATTGTAACCTGTTCACGGCTATTGCCTCATAGTGAATTATAGAAGCACGTAGGATCTCGCCACCGCTGCGGGATCCGAAGCTGGGTAAACTCGCCGTGTTCAAATTCTGTCCTCGACGACTCCAACCTTCTTCCCCACAATCCATACGTAGGCTAGAGGACCCCCGTCTCCTATCAATTATGTCGATACTACGACAGCGTCACGAAGTCTGCAACAATGATCTGCTCCGTGAGGCCCTCCTCCCGGAGATAGCTCATGCGGCCCGCCAGGATCGCATTGTCCGCGCCGCTGAAGGAGGCCTTGCCCCAGTTCGAGTTTTCTCGGGCGGCGCTTCAGGGATGCCGAGAAACAGACAAGCTTTTTCTACGCCAACGTAGAACCATCTCTGGCGGAAGTCATCCGCCTTCTTCCTCACCGCCGTGACGGGATTGTCCTCGTTCCACGACATGGGGATGTAGACGCTCCCCATGCCATCCACGACGCGGAAGGAAACGCATCCCGAGCGCTCGTTGCCCGCCGTGCTCCGGAGCGCGTAGAAGCTCCTGAAGAGGGCCACTGTGGGCTCCACGCCGAGATACGACTCGGAAAGGTAGGCGAAGATGGAGAGGATGAGGACGGAGTTCGGATGGAGGTGAAGGAGTTGGATCTGGTAAATGCCAGGACCCCCTCCAGGAATGGAGAGAACGGTGGCACCAGCCCTGCGGTGACGTAGTGTAGGAAGATGGGGTAAAACCCTCGCGGGCGCTTCCCGAGCTCCGCGCCCCGGAGCACGGTGGCGCCGTGCTCGTTGGTCCGCGCCGCCACCAAGAAGCGGATCATATCCAGCTGTCGTGGTATCGGTGTCAGACCCTGAATTCAAGCTACACAAACAAAACGTATCGGTTGAGCCACACAACCAAGAACATGCTGGGGTTACCAATCCCAGGAAGAATCAGGCCATGCTCGGAATGGATCATCGGCCGACAGTTCTTGGCGACCCCAACGTCACATACGTTTCCAGATTGTGCACGCAAGAACCCAAAGAGTCTTCCAACTCGTATACTTCAAACATACACACATGGTATACGAGTCGGATTTTTAACAGGTTGAAACCACAGAATAAACCTAAGACACAAAAGAAAGGAAAAAAAATATCCGAAAGCTCTCACTGAGCAAAATATATCAAATGGCACCAATCAGAGGACACATGTCCCAACATTACATCAAGCAGCGGAAACAAACCGGTCTGAGTATAGACAAGAAGCAAAGGGCTCAAGGCCGAAACGGAAAAGAAAGCCCATCCACGCAGTCCACCAGGAAGTAGCCCAGGGGAACTCTAACTACTCGTCGTAGCTCTCGTCGTCGAACTCCACGTAGTAGCCACCCAACTGGTCGAGTGAAGGATCCTCAACTGCAGAAAAACCACAGCCCGCGAACGGGTCAATACACCGAAGCGTATCGAACAAGCTTAAGCTAACAGGTTACAAAACTGTAAGGTTCCCAAAATATGGGGGTAAGTGTACTTAGCGGCAGCAGCACTAGCGGACTAAAGAGACACGCTAAAACTTCCGTCTAAGTAGAGAGGGATAAGAGAGCGCTTAACTATCCACCTACAACTGACACCAGTCATAACCCATTCTCGAATTAACCCCCTCAACCAAGTATGAGGAAGCAATCCGGGAAAAACTCACACTTAACAATTTTAATTACCATTTAGGGTGTAAGTAATGCTATATTACTAGTCATATTAATTAACAATGATTAGGTGTAAGTTGTCTAGATCTTGTTAGCCAGCATCATCACCAAAGTCGTCCATAACCGTGGACACGGCTCATCGATAAGATTATACCCTGCAGGGGTGCACTACAGTACCCATACTCGCATGATCAACCCGCTAAGGCATCTCAACACGACTCATTCCTTCACTACAGCAAGTCCAAGTGCCACCCATATGAGGTTTTACCCGCGTCAGGAGTCCGGCCGAATCTCAATTGCGGACTCATTAGTTTGTGCCTACGCACCATGCGGCTCAAACCACAGTAGGAACTGTCCGCTTCGTACGCACCACCCCTATATGACCCCCCGTATCACATACCCTCTCATCATCATCATCATCAACATGCACAGGCATATGAGCGAATGGAAAACCTGAACTACTTGCGGCACATGGACGAGCTGCGGATCCGTTCAAAGTCGAGGGGGGCTCCATTGGGCCACCCACAAGTGGTTAGTGCGCTCAAAATTGGATCCGAGGACAAAATCTCAGTTCCTAGGTCGACACTGAGCAGAACAAAGCACCTCGCAAGGCCTTCCGCCTGGTGCCTTATCTTTTAATTATAGAACCCCAGAAATAATACAGCAGTTTATTATAGTAGAACAAAAATATCATACTAAGCATAAGAGATAAAGACAAAGGAACGACTCGCTCAACCAATCCTAAGCATGCACTACGACTCGCAAAGGCCAACAGATAAACATTCAAGGGGTTATGGGTTGTGGGGATATAGCTTTATAGGCTGCAGGATAAACATGTGATGGGATCGCAATTCAAGAAGCGATAACTAGGATAGCATAGATCAAAAGGCAGGAATGAAAACCCGACAATCGTGTAACCGGTTAGCAAAAGCTTGCCTGGCAGCTCGTAGCCTGGCACGATAGCTGGAACCTCAGTGTCGTAGGTACTCGCAGCAGTCACGTCGTCGTCTACCCAAAGAGAGCCAAACATAGACAATAGGAACAATAATCAATACAGAGATATGCGCAAACAAATGAGGATGCGAGATGGTATGAGATGATTAGGTCATATTAAAGCGGGGATGAAATCCCGGCAAAAGATTAGGTTGCAAGTTATTTGGGTAGCCATTAATTTAAATGTTACTAAAAATAGGAGAAGTGGTGATCCACTTAATTTAAAATAGAAAAGACATTAATTACTTAACTGCCCAACACATTCCACATTTAGGAATTGAATGCAATTGATTTATTTATTTTTAACTCAAATTAAATATTTATTAGCATGGCAAGATAAGGTATAAAAGGTAAGAGCATATTAAATGGAATTAGGGTATTATATAATTATTACCCTCATACCCCCTATTTAATTAATTAATTGCATTTGTTAATTTAAAATAAGCATTTAAAATAAATGATGCAAAATGACAAAAGAATGTGATATTAATGTTTATTGCATTTTTCTGATATAAAAACATATAAAGTTTATTTAATTTGGAGTTAGGAATTAAAAGTTATGCATTTTATAAGTGTAGGGTGTTCTCTGAAATTTCCAGGGGCTTGTCTGTGATGAAACAATTTCTGAAAGGTTAAAGCACTAAAATCCTAGAGTGTAGGGGTTTCTGTGCAAATATGCATCGCAGAAAACCCCCTGTGACTTTTGTCACCGAGGCAACCCCAGCCACAGTGGATGACAAGCGGGCCCTTCGCGCCACGCGGGCGGTGGGGCCGCGCTGTCTCCCACGGTCACTGACCGGTGGGGCCGCGCTGTCAGGGTGCGCGAAGCAAAAAGGTGCCCTTTTTGCGCCGGGCGGGGTTCGAACACACGACCTCGGGCGAGCGACCACGCGAGGCTGCGCGAGCCACTAGTCCAGCCCGTGTTTGGTGTTAGGATAGGATGCGTACTGCTTCTGTAGTGTTAGATCGGAAAGAAAAATCTGACGAAACTGAAACTTTACAAGTTTCTGACGAAACTGAAGAACACGGGGCAGAGAGTTGCGGCGGGGCAAACTCGCCGGCGGCGACCGCGATTCGGAGGCGCTGGGTGCTCTCTTGCGGGCGTGGGGGTGCGTGCGGAACTCTAACTACTCGTTCCCGTACTCAAAACGAAAGGACAACGGCGCTCCAGCTCGGGTTCGTGATCGACAGGTACGGGCAGGGGCGCGTCCGCGGCGTGCTCGCCGACGCAGCGGAAAGCTCCTGCGATCCGAGACGAAAAGGAGGGGGAAGGAGGGGCTTCCGACGGCGGCTCACCGAGGGGGGCTCGTTGGCGAGGAGAGGCGGCTCGAGGAGGACCGGTTCGCCGGAATTCAAGCGGCGGACGGTCGCCGGCCGCGGGGAAGAAGAGGAAGAAGAGGCGTCTCCGGGCGTCGGGGTGGAGACGATCTTCAGCAGAACTGTAGAGGGAGGCACGGCGGTTCCATCCCTGGCCTCCTCCTAGCCAGGCGACGACCACGGTGGCGGGGCGCCGTCGAAGTTCAGAGAGAAAAAGGCTTCGGCCGGTGTGGGTTCAGAGAGGAAAAGAGAGGGCGGCGGCTGCGAGATGGGAGGAAAAAGGTCTAGGGTTAGGGTTTCTCTCCGGGCTGCGCGGCTTAAAGAGAAGGGGAGAGAGAGGAGGTGGCCGTGGGGGCTCGGCGTGGGGCGAGCTTGGCAGAGACTCACGCCATGGCTTCTCTGCTCCTCCACGCTGGAAAGGCGTACGGAGGGAAGAGGAAGAAGAAAACGGGCCGGGCTGAGTTTGCTGGGCCGAGCTGGCCCAGCTCGGCCAGGAGAGCCTCTCCCCAGATTTTTTTGTTCTGGTTTTGTTTTTGTTTTTTTTTTTTTTTTTAAATTTTCCTGTTTTTGTATTTTTAACACAAAATAGAAAGGAGCCTCATAAAAACTTTTGAGCAGTTTTTGCTAGTTTCAAATTAGGCATATTAATATCTAGTTTGGTTAATTATAAATAATTTGAAACTTCAAAAGAATTTATTTGAAAGCATTTGAATTCAAAAATAAGAATTTTAAATTTAGAACACCTTTGGGAGGCATGTTTAATTAAATGCAACCAATTATGGAAATGATGACATGCTTCAACAATTTTATTGCACACCAAAAGGAAAGATACAGTAGGGCTGTTACAACACTCCCCCCCTCAAAGGAATCACGCCCCGAGATTCTTCATGGAGCAACAAAGAGGTTGGGGTATTCGGCACGGAGATGGTCTTCACGTTCCCATGTAGCTTCCTTGTCAGAATGATGAGACCATTGGACCTTGTAGAACTTGACAGTGTTGTTACGGGTGCGACGTTCAGCTTCGTCAAGAATGCGAATCGGTTGTTCCACATAAGAGAGATCTTCTCGAAGTTCAATTGATCCATGATCAACTGCACGACCTGGATCTTTGAAGCACTTCTTGAGTTGTGACACGTGGAAGACATCGTGCACTTTGGAGAGGTTTGGAGGAAGTTCCAGACGGTAAGCCAATTCACCACGCCTTGAAAGAACGTTGAAAGGCCCAACATAACGTGGAGCGAGTTTGCCTTTGATGCCAAAGCGTTGCGTGCCTCTCAGAGGAGTGACACGAAGGTAAGCTTGATCACCATGTGCATAGACCATGTCCCTGTGCTTGCTATCATAATTGCTTTTCTGCCGAGACTGAGCAATCTTCAGATTGTCACGAATGATGCGAACCTTTTCTTCAGCCTCCTGGATAATATCCGGCCCAAAGAATGGACGTTCACCAGCTTGAGACCAATTGAGAGGAGTTCTACATTTGCGGCCATAGAGAGCTTCAAATGGAGCCATGCCTAGACTTGCTTGGAAGCTGTTGTTGTAGGAGAACTCAGCATACGGAAGGCAATCCTCCCATTTCATGCCAAAGGAGATAACACAAGCTCTGAGCATATCCTCCAGGATTTGGTTCACTCTTTCAACCTGTCCACTTGTCTGCGGATGGTAAGCTGTGCTGAACAGAAGTTTGGTACCCAAGGCTTTCTGAAAGCTATCCCAAAATCGAGAAGTGAAGATACTTCCACGATCTGAGCTTATTGCCAAAGGAACACCATGTAAAGGAACCAGTCTTGTCATATAGAGTTCTGCCAACTGACTAGCTGATACTGTCTCTTTGACTGGAAAGAAGTGAGCCACTTTGGAGAGACGATCAATGACAACAAAGATTGCATCGTTGCCTTTCTTGGACTTTGGAAACCCAGTAACGAAGTCCATCTCGATCTTGTCCCATTTCCATTCAGGAATTTGCAGTGGTTGAAGAAGTCCAGGTGGTCTCTGATGAACTGCCTTGACACGACAGCAAACATCACAATGAGACACATAGCGAGCAATTTCACGCTTCATCCTGGTCCACCAATAGGTTGACTTGAGATCCTGGTACATCTTTGTGCTGCCAGGGTGAATAGAAAGCGGAGTATCATGAGCCTCCTTGAGAATGAGTTCTCTTAAGCTGTCAAGTTTGGGCACTACAATGCGTTCGTCAAACAGCAAGGTACCCTTGTCATCGAGAGAGAAACTCTTGTACTTGTCCTTGCCAATGTTGTCTTTGACATTCTTGACACCAGAATCACGCAACTGTGCGGCACGGATCTTATCCTCAAGTGTAGGAGTGGCAATCAAGTTTGCAAGATAACCAGAGGGAACCACTTGAAGATTGAGTTTCTTGAATTCTTCATGAATAGGAGGTTGGCTGTCCTCCACCATGAGGTTGTTGCAATATGACTTGCGACTTAGAGCATCAGCCATTACATTAGCTTTGCCTGGAGTGTAAGAGATGGTAAGATCGTAATCTGAGAGTTTCTCAAGCCACCTTGTTTGTCTGAGGTTCAAGTCTGGTTGAGTGAAGAGGTATTTGAGACTCTTGTGATCAGTGAAGATCTCACAGCTGTGCCCCAACAAATAAGGTCTCCAAGCCTTGAGGGCATACATGATTGCTGCAAGTTCAAGATCATGTGTAGGATAGTTGAGCTCATGAGGCTGCAACTGGCGAGATGCATAAGCCACAACTTTACGTTCTTGCATGAGGACTGCGCCTAGTCCTTGCAGAGATGCATCGCAGAATATTTGGAAAGGTTTGGAAGTGTCTGGACCAACCAGAACAGGAGTAGAAGTGAGTTTAGCTTTCAAGAGATTGAAACTCTCATCACACTTTGGAGTCCAAAGAAACTTACTATCCTTCCTTGTAAGATCGGTGAGAGGCTTAGCGATTTTGGAGAAGTTCTCAACAAATCGACGGCAATAGCTAGCCATGCCAAGGAAACTCCTGACTTGTTTCACCGATGTAGGAGGCAACCATTCGACAATGGCTTTTACTTTTTCTGGATCCACAGAAATGCCTTCAGAAGAGATGACATGACCCAGGTAGGATACTTTAGGAAGCCAGAATTCACACTTGGAGAACTTGGCGTAGAGACGGTGTTCTCGGAGTTTCAACAAGATAAGACGTAGATGTTCTCCGTGTTCTTCCTCGGTTTTGGAATAGATAAGAATGTCATCGAGATAGACTACCACGAACTTATCGAGGTATTCCATGAAAACGAAGTTCATGAGACGTGAGAAAGTCGCCGGAGCATTTGTGAGACCGAAAGACATGACAGTGTATTCGTAGAGACCATAACGAGTGGTGAAGGCTGTCTTTGGAATGTCTTCTTTGCGGATCTTGATCTGGTGATAACCTGACCTCAAGTCCAACTTGGAGAAAACCTTAGCACCAGCCAGTTGATCGAACAGATCGTTGATGCGAGGGAGAGGATACTTGTTCTTGATGGTTTTCTTGTTCAGAGGACGGTAGTCAACAACCAGTCGCTCCGTCGTGTCCCTCTTTTTGACAAACAGAGTAGGACAACCCCAAGGAGAAGTACTAGGTTGAATATGACCTTTCCTTTCTAACTCCTCTAGCTGTTTCTTAAGCTCAGCCAGTTCTTTGGGGCCCATCTTGTAAGGACGTTTGGAGATAGGAGCGGTGCCCGGTTCTAGTTCAATAACGAACTCGACGGCTCTGTCAGGTGGCATACCTGGTAATTCTTCAGGAAAGACGTCAGGAAAGTCTCGGACCACCGGAATAGCTTCTATGGAAGGAAGAGGATCAACATTGAGAGCGAAAAGCTGAGCTGAAGAGGTTTGGTTTGGAGAATAGACTATCTGTCCAGAAGGATAAGAAAGAGTTACAGTCTTTGTGGAACAGTCTATCTTAGCTTGATTGGCCTTCAACCAATCCATGCCCAGAATGACATCAATATCTGAATTGCCGAGAATTAATAGAGATGCCAAGAAGATATGGCCTCCAATTTGGATTTCATTGTCGAGGCTTATCTTGGACGAAGTCATTTGCATACCGGGAGAAGTAACCGCGATGTTTTTGGGTAGAGGATCGAGAATTAGCCCATGTAAATCCGCAAAACCAACTGATACGAAAGAATGAGATGCTCCTGTATCAAATAACACTCTAGCAGAGATAGAGTTGACAGGAAGTGTACCAAGAACAACTTCTGGAGCTTCTTCTGCTTCCTCAGCCGTGATGTGGTTCACCCGCGCAGCACGTGCCGGAGGCCTGGTGTTGGGGACGAAAGGCCTAGCCGGGGCAGGTGCGCGGACCATCGCCTGAGTTGGAGAAGGGCGAGGTGGTGGAGGAAGTGTACGGGTCTCCGGGCAGTTGTTGGAGTAGTGGCCCGGTTTCCCGCACTGGTAGCAGGTCACGTTGGGACGAGCGCCCGTTGGCCTTGACGGTCCTCCGAAACCCCTCATAGCAAGAGCCGGGTTCGGTGGGCGAGGCGCGAGTCCTGGAGGTCCTGGCACGTAGGTAGCTCGTGCGAAGGCACTGTTAGGCACCCAGAGCCGACGCTTCTGAGCAGGAGTGGCGGCGATTGACGATGAAGAAGAGTTGGTCTCACGAGAGTGCTTGCGCGACTCCTCGAAGACCTTGCGCCCATGCTCCTCATTGAGCGCGATGTTGACGAGGTCCTCGAAGTTGTCGGCCTTGACGAGGTTCAGCTTGTACTTGAGCGCGGGGTTGAAACCCTTGCGGAACTTGGCCATTTTCTTGGCCTCAGTGTTCACCTCATCTCCAGCGTAACGAGCAAGGCGATTGAACTCGCCATTGTACTCCATCACGTCCATCTTGCCTTGCGTCAGCGAGTTAAACTGCTCGCGCATCCTGTTCATGAGACCTTCTGGGATGTGGTGGCGCAGGAAGGCTGCCCTGAAATCCCCCCAAGTGGTAACCACCCCGGGAGCTCTCATAGCCTGGAAGTTTTCCCACCATGAGGCAGATTTGCCCCTAAGCAGGTAGGACACGTAAGGCACCTTGTCATGCTCAGCCACGTGGGCGATAGCAAGGGTCCTTTCCATCTCGCGAAGCCAATCATCAGCTTCCAGCGGCTCAGTGGGGGAAGCGAAGTTCCTTGGGCCCAGACCGAGGAAGTCCTTGATGGTCACACGTGCATTGCCTTCATTGCGATGCCCGTTGTTGTTCTGGTAGACTTGGTTCTCGGCCATTTGAGCCAGAACTTGGGTCATCTGACCAAGCAACTCAGTGATTGGAGGCGGTGGTGGTGCGTCTTCCGCATTGCGGTTGTTCCTGGTGTTCGTCATCCTGGAGACACTGGATATTAGAACAGCGACAAGATACACAAAGCCAGGGAAAAACTTGGAAGTCGAATTCTTGCTCAGAAAAACAGTTGCAACTGTAGGATAACAAGGATAAGCTTCTCATAACAAAGGTTCATAACCATACACTTAGTTAGCCATCAGTACAACCACCAAGGTTTCAGTACTACAAGGACAGCTACTAGTACAAAGTTAACCATCCGTACCAACACGGTTTCGGTACAAAGGATAGCTACTACCACAAAGGAAAAGATACAACTCAAAGACTAGCTCTCGCTTCCCTCAGGAGACGAAACTAGTTGGCTGCGATGGGTGTAGCGACGATCGCAGTATAAGCGGTGGTCTCGCACAATGCGTCGCAACTGAACGGAGTAGGCATCTGGCGTCTGTGTCCCGTAGAGTAGGGGTCCAACGTGGTCTGGATCAGTAGTGATCAGAGGACCCCGCTCTGGAGTGTATCCACCCACAGCAGACAGACGACTCGGAAAAGCGAGCTGGAACCTCGGGAAAGCGTCTGGTGTGACGTTCCCCCTGTCATACTGCCCCAGGTGAGAGAGTGCCCGGTGCAGCTGCTGACGGAGTGCTGCTACCTCCAAGCGTAGAGTCCCAGCAACTGAGTCTGAAGACTGGCCAAACTGAGCGGTCATGTCCAGAGCCACGAGCTCGTACTGAGAGTCCGTGTAGGGGTAGTATGGAACATAGCAGAATGGATGGTTGTTGAAGCAGTAGTATTCCCTGCGCAGAGCCAGAGCTGCATCGTAAGCTGCCAAGTGTACTGCCATGTCCACAGTGGAAGCCTCAGCAACGTGCTTGTGCACAGTATCACCATCATCTCCACTGATCCAAACAGTAGCTCTGTAGAAGGTCTGTCCGTAATCCCTAGGGATCTCGGACACCTGGTACTCCGGGAGGTAGCTGAAACCGACAAAGTCAACCATGCTTGTGAGAAGCTTCGGGTAACCGGTAGTATGCTCACAGTGGGTCTTACGCACCACCTGATAGTGCGCCATCTACATAGCAGTTTGAAGTAGAAGTTAGCCTCCGGAAACAAAAGGATTGATTGCACAGAACGAATTGTACAATGACAATGAGATGAAAACCAGAGAAAGGTAGAACAACAACTGATTGATTCGAGATTGAAACTGAACATAGCCGAAGAAGTTGATAACCACCAAAACGACCAAAACCACCTGCAACTATGGTACTACGGAAAACCCAGAACACGTGATGTCCTAAATTTTTAAAATTAAGGTGAGAAAGGAATTATCGTAACACTTCCTTACCAGAAGAACAGGGAGGGTGGGTGGGGAAAGAAGTAAAAGAACAGAAATCCTACTCTCACGTTTAAGATTTCCTGATAACTACAAAAATATTTTTCTAGACTCAAACAACGACCAGTAGAAGGGAACCTGAGGGCGTTTAAGCTCTGATACCAACTGTCAGACCCTGAATTCAAGCTACACAAACAAAACGTATCGGTTGGGCCACACAACCAAGAACATGCTGGGGTTACCAATCCCAGGAAGAATCAGGCCATGCTCGGAATGGATCATCGGCCGACAGTTCTTGGCGACCCCAACGTCACATACGTTTCCAGATTGTGCACGCAAGAACCCAAAGAGTCTTCCAACTCGTATACTTCAAACATACACACATGGTATACGAGTCGGATTTTTAACAGGTTGAAACCACAGAATAAACCTAAGACACAAAAGAAAGGAAAAAAAATATCCGAAAGCTCTCACTGAGCAAAATATATCAAATGGCACCAATCAGAGGACACATGTCCCAACATTACATCAAGCAGCGGAAACAAACCGGTCTGAGTACAGACAAGAAGCAAAGGGCTCAAGGCCGAAACGGAAAAGAAAGCCCATCCACGCAGTCCACCAGGAAGTAGCCCAGGGGAACTCTAACTACTCGTCGTAGCTCTCGTCGTCGAACTCCACGTAGTAGCCACCCAACTGGTCGAGTGAAGGATCCTCAACTGCAGAAAAACCACAGCCCGCGAACGGGTCAATACACCGAAGCGTATCGAACAAGCTTAAGCTAACAGGTTACAAAACTGTAAGGTTCCCAAAATATGGGGGTAAGTGTACTTAGCGGCAGCAGCACTAGCGGACTAAAGAGACACGCTAAAACTTCCGTCTAAGTAGAGAGGGATAAGAGAGCGCTTAACTATCCACCTACAACTGACACCAGTCATAACCCATTCTCGAATTAACCCCCTCAACCAAGTATGAGGAAGCAATCCGGGAAAAACTCACACTTAACAATTTTAATTACCATTTAGGGTGTAAGTAATGCTATATTACTAGTCACATTAATTAACAATGATTAGGTGTAAGTTGTCTAGATCTTGTTAGCCAGCATCATCACCAAAGTCGTCCATAACCGTGGACACGGCTCATCGATAAGATTATACCCTGCAGGGGTGCACTACAGTACCCATACTCGCATGATCAACCCGCTAAGGCATCTCAACACGACTCATTCCTTCACTACAGCAAGTCCAAGTGCCACCCATATGAGTTGTTACCCGCGTCAGGAGTCCGGCCGAATCTCAATTGCGGACTCATTAGTTTGTGCCTACGCACCATGCGGCTCAAACCACAGTAGGAACTGTCCGCTTCGTACGCACCACCCCTATATGACCCCCCGTATCACATACCCTCTCATCATCATCATCATCATCAACATGCACAGGCATATGAGCGAATGGAAAACCCGAACTACTTGCGGCACATGGACGAGCTGCGGATCCGTTCAAAGTCGAGGGGGGCTCCATTGGGCCACCCACAAGTGGTTAGTGCGCTCAAAATTGGATCCGAGGACAAAATCTCAGTTCCTAGGTCGACACTGAGCAGAACAAAGCACCTCGCAAGGCCTTTCGCCTGGTGCCTTATCTTTTAATTATAGAACCCCAGAAATAATACAGCAGTTTATTATAGTAGAACAAAAATATCATACTAAGCATAAGAGATAAAGACAAAGGAACGACTCGCTCAACCAATCCTAAGCATGCACTACGACTCGCAAAGGCCAACAGATAAACATGCAAGGGGTTATGGGTTGTGGGGATATAGCTTTATAGGCTGCAGGATAAACATGTGATGGGATCGCAATTCAAGAAGCGATAACTAGGATAGCATAGATCAAAAGGCAGGAATGAAAACCCGACAATCGTGTAACCGGTTAGCAAAAGCTTGCCTGGCAGCTCGTAGCCTGGCACGATAGCTGGAACCTCAGTGTCGTAGGTACTCGCAGCAGTCACGTCGTCGTCTACCCAAAGAGAGCCAAACATAGACAATAGGAACAATAATCAATACAGAGATATGCGCAAACAAATGAGGATGCGAGATGGTATGAGATGATTAGGTCATATTAAAGCGGGGATGAAATCCCGGCAAAAGATTAGGTTGCAAGTTATTTGGGTAGCCATTAATTTAAATGTTACTAAAAATAGGAGAAGTGGTGATCCACTTAATTTAAAATAGAAAAGACATTAATTACTTAACTGCCCAACACATTCCACATTTAGGAATTGAATGCAATTGATTTATTTATTTTTAACTCAAATTAAATATTTATTAGCATGGCAAGATAAGGTATAAAAGGTAAGAGCATATTAAATGGAATTAGGGTATTATATAATTATTACCCTCATACCCCCTATTTAATTAATTAATTGCATTTGTTAATTTAAAATAAGCATTTAAAATAAATGATGCAAAATGACAAAAGAATGTGATATTAATGTTTATTGCATTTTTCTGATATAAAAACATATAAAGTTTATTTAATTTGGAGTTAGGAATTAAAAGTTATGCATTTTATAAGTGTAGGGTGTTCTCTGAAATTTCCAGGGGCTTGTCTGTGATGAAACAATTTCTGAAAGGTTAAAGCACTAAAATCCTAGAGTGTAGGGGTTTCTGTGCAAATATGCATCGCAGAAAACCCCCTGTGACTTTTGTCACCGAGGCAACCCCAGCCACAGTGGATGACAAGCGGGCCCTTCGCGCCACGCGGGCGGTGGGGCCGCGCTGTCTCCCACGGTCACTGACCGGTGGGGCCGCGCTGTCAGGGTGCGCGAAGCAAAAAGGTGCCCTTTTTGCGCCGGGCGGGGTTCGAACACACGACCTCGGGCGAGCGACCACGCGAGGCTGCGCGAGCCACTAGTCCAGCCCGTGTTTGGTGTTAGGATAGGATGCGTACTGCTTCTGTAGTGTTAGATCGGAAAGAAAAATCTGACGAAACTGAAACTTTACAAGTTTCTGACGAAACTGAAGAACACGGGGCAGAGAGTTGCGGCGGGGCAAACTCGCCGGCGGCGACCGCGATTCGGAGGCGCTGGGTGCTCTCTTGCGGGCGTGGGGGTGCGTGCGGAACTCTAACTACTCGTTCCCGTACTCAAAACGAAAGGACAACGGCGCTCCAGCTCGGGTTCGTGATCGACAGGTACGGGCAGGGGCGCGTCCGCGGCGTGCTCGCCGACGCAGCGGAAAGCTCCTGCGATCCGAGACGAAAAGGAGGGGGAAGGAGGGGCTTCCGACGGCGGCTCACCGAGGGGGGCTCGTTGGCGAGGAGAGGCGGCTCGAGGAGGACCGGTTCGCCGGAATTCAAGCGGCGGACGATCGCCGCCGCGGGGAAGAAGAGGAAGAAGAGGCGTCTCCGGGCGTCGGGGTGGAGACGATCTTCAGCAGAACTGTAGAGGGAGGCACGGCGGTTCCATCCCTGGCCTCCTCCTAGCCAGGCGACGACCACGGTGGCGGGGCGCCGTCGAAGTTCAGAGAGAAAAAGGCTTCGGCCGGTGTGGGTTCAGAGAGGAAAAGAGAGGGCGGCGGCTGCGAGATGGGAGGAAAAAGGTCTAGGGTTAGGGTTTCTCTCCGGGCTGCGCGGCTTAAAGAGAAGGGGAGAGAGAGGAGGTGGCCGTGGGGGCTCGGCGTGGGGCGAGCTTGGCAGAGACTCACGCCATGGCTTCTCTGCTCCTCCACGCTGGAAAGGCGTACGGAGGGAGGAGGAAGAAGAAAACGGGCCGGGCTGAGTTTGCTGGGCCGAGCTGGCCCAGCTCGGCCAGGAGAGCCTCTCCCCAGATTTTTTTGTTCTGGTTTTGTTTTTTTTTTTTTTTTTTTTTTTTAATTTTCCTGTTTTTGTATTTTTAACACAAAATAGAAAGGAGCCTCATAAAAACTTTTGAGCAGTTTTTGCTAGTTTCAAATTAGGCATATTAATATCTAGTTTGGTTAATTATAAATAATTTGAAACTTCAAAAGAATTTATTTGAAAGCATTTGAATTCAAAAATAAGAATTTTAAATTTAGAACACCTTTGGGAGGCATGTTTAATTAAATGCAACCAATTATGGAAATGATGACATGCTTCAACAATTTTATTGCACACCAAAAGGAAAGATACAGTAGGGCTGTTACAATCGGCCTAATTGATAGGAGACGGGGGTCCTCTAGCCTATGTATGGATTGTGGGGAAGAAGGTTGGTGTCGTCGAGGACGGGATTGAACACGGCGAGTTTACCCAGCTTCAGATCCCGCAGCGGTGGCGAGATTCTACGTGCTGTTATAATTCACTATGAGGCAATAGCCGTGAACAGGTTACAATGTGTATGATGCGTATTGAGCTTGGCCCTAAAGGCCTCCTGGTGGCGGGCTTATATAGGCGGCCAGCCCCCAGGATACAAGGCAAGTACTTGTCCGGCAAGTAATCAGAGTCCTAGACCTAACCGGCTTAGTTGCCGCCTTCCGTCTTGGGCTTGGTGGCTTGATGGGCTTCGGCCTTCCGCCTTCCTTGGACCATCCGCCTACTTCCTTGTACGTAAGCTATCTGGGCCACCCGGCAGGCTTCAGCCTTACCACCCTTGGGCCACCCTGGACTAGCCGGGTTGATCCATGTTGGAGATACCCCTAGTTGATATATCCCCAACATTAGCCCCCAGAAAGGTTGAAGTTCTCTAGGCGCCAGCTTCTTCTTGATACTTCATTCGTCAATGTTGGCGGCTGCATGACTTGAACCATTCTGAAAATCAATGGGGGCATGTGTGTCCCGATATTGACACACGGTCGCCTTTATCCAACATGGGAAAAGACGGCTAATTCGCAATTTCGCCGAGCATATTTCTTGTCGGACATCGCTAGGCGGCTCCCGACAGTTTGAAACCGGCCTAGGCGAAAATCTCGTCATGATCAAAAATCGCGGGAAAAGAGGAGGCGTGGAGATCGTGCGATCATGCGTCGCAGCGGATGCTGGACACGTGTCCGACTAAAAACGCCGTTTGCACAGGAAGCAACGCCTGGACCTATAAATAGGGAGCCGAGCGGTTCATTTTTGCACCCCTGCTCTTGCTCTCCTCCGCCCCTTGCTCTCCCACTTTCCTGCTTCTTTCTCCGAGCGAACTCCGGCGAGCATTCCTCTCCGTCGACCTCAACCTACGGCGATGTCCACCGGTCAGAACACCCCTGCCGCAGCGTCCGGCGGCCCGACGACCGAAACCTCCCCCGTGGCGGCGATGGGCAGTGCAGCGTCGCGCCTCGTGACGGTGGCGATGGGAAATGTTGCCACCTTCACCTCTCAAACTCCCACCGCGCTCGCGCCGGCGGCGGTCTCCTCGGCTCCTTCATCTTCCGCCGCGGCGACGGCGGCGAGAGGCGCTCCCGTCGACGAGGAGGAAGAAGCAGCTGACCTCTGGTCATGCTATTGGCTTCCCTCCATAGTCGACGAAGAAGCACTCCAAGACCTGGAGACCGTTGGCTACCTCCCAACTCGGGAGGACTGCCAATGGAGATCCGCCTTTGGAGACGTCATCCCGGCTCCGAAAGCTGGGGAACGGGTAATCCTCACCTCCCATCTAGTTAGGGGAATGGCGCTACCGCCTTCCGCCTTCTTTAGCGAGGTGTTAGATCACTATGGGCTCCAGCCCCATAACATAGCGCCCAACAGCATTCTAGTCTTAGCCGGCTTCACCGCTCTGTTCGAGGGCTATCTAGGTATTAGGCCTAGTTTAGACTTCTTCAGATATTGCTTTCGTTGTCGGCGTCAGACCGTGCCGGACGGTGGACTGGCGACCTGCGGCAGAGTCACCTTCAAATGCCGCCAAGGTCACCAATGGTATCCGAAGATACCATACATCGAGTCCGTCAAGGGCTGGACATCCACCTTCTTCTACTGCCAAGACATGGCAGCACCGGGGCGCCAATTTGGCATCCCGGACTTTGTCAACGCGCCGTCTTTGCCCAGACCCTGCTGGGACGAGGCGGTGCCCAAGTTGACGGAGGAGCTCCACCTTATTCAAAGGCGGATTGAGTTCCTCACCCGGGCGATGGCTCCCCCCTTGCTGGACGGGGTGGACACCGTCATCTGCTGGCTTAGCTGGCAGATACTGCCCCTGCGGTACAGCCCGCACAAAATGTGCCAGTATTCGCCTACCGCCACAGCCTCTCTTCGCGTAAGTGAAGAGGGGTTATCGGCCGCCGACCTGGCGTTCCGACTTCGTAGCCTTGTCAAAGCAGGGCTGGTGAAGGCGGCGGAAGGCGTGCCCATGCACACCCATGACAACCCTCCCCTCGAGGTAAAATATCCTGCTCATTACCCTTCTTTGACGGCTTTTGCCGGCTAACTAGAGCCCTATTAAAACTTGCTTTCTTTCTCAGATCTCTTCCCTGGGGGAGGATAACCTGGCTCCCGACTTCTACGAGTCGGAAGCCGGGAAGACCAAGAAGCGCAAGGCGTCCGGCGCCGCTTCCTCTACGGCAAACGCCGAGAGGAAGAAACGGACCGCAACGGCTGCCGAGCCGGTGCTCGTCGATCTTGACGAGAACGAGGGGATTAACATCCCCTGAAGGTACTCATATCCGCCTTAAATAGTTGTCGAACTCCTTTAATACTGGCACTCATCTGGCTGTGCTTGCTTTATTGACAGGAAACGGGCGGCAACTTCCAGGTTGCCGAGCAGGCTCCTTTCCAGGGGAAGGAGGCCTCAAGGTAGCTCACCTGCAACCATGCCGCCAACTCCCCAGCCCCGGGCCGGCGGTTTTATGAGCGATGCTCGCCGCCTGCCCCAGGCTTCGGCTTCCGGTCCACCGCCAAGGACCTCCTCCGCTGGCCGCGCACCCGACATTCCTCTTCCTTCGGCTGAGGCTACGGCCAATGAAGCCGTTCAATCGCGCGCCGCCAAGGAGGAGCTGCTGGAGGTGGTCGCTGGCGGGACGCAGAGGGCAGCCCCAGCTGCAGGAGGCGGCAAGGTTAGGGACCCTTGGTCCACCTTTAAGGAGGCCAAGGATTCCACCTCGGCTTTTGCCAACTTCGCCTCACGGGCCTTTGCCGACTTGGAGGACGACCTTTCTGTAAGTTTTTCTAACTTTGTGGCATATACATAGTCTTCCCCCCGAGCACTTAGATGGCAGGTCGAAAACATTGACTGCCGGCTTAGTGGTTTTTTGACAATATGCTATATGCCTTTGTCCTTGCCTGCAGGGCCTCCTGTCCTCCAACTTTGAGCTTATCTCCTCCCAATTCGAGATAAACCAGCGATGCCGCGATCTGGAGAAGGATTGCGAGGCCAAGGATTTGCGGATCGCCGAGTTGGAAGCGGCCCGCAAAAAAGACGAAGGTAGAATTGATCTTTTTTTCCTTCGGCCATCTTTCAATTTGAGCTGCCGCCAATCTCTTAGCTAGTGAATCCATATTTGTAGAACTGCTAGATCACGCCCAGGATATACTGAAGGCGTCCACTGATGTGCAAGCTGTTATGAATGAAGCGTCCGATTTGGCGGCCGCCAACTTGGCGATGAAGGAGGAGCACCAGAAGGAGATGGAGGCCCAGCAGCTGAAGTTTGCGTAGGAATCTAGCCAGCTTACTGGTGAGCTGGATAGCCTGCGCAAGAAATTGACGGAGGCGGAGAAGGCGGCTGCCGAGGAGATATCCATGCAGACTTCTCGCGCCCAAACTGCTGAGGACGCAGTGGCAGCTCATATGATTGAGCTGTCCGCCTTCCATAACTCGGTCCTTGGTAATTTCTCACTCATTTGCTTTTGTCATTTTGCTTAGCCTGAGCTAAACTGACGATTTTATTTTTTGATACAGTTCATGCCGGCTTCGGCGACGACAAGGTTGTCAGCCCCCGCATAGATCGCCTTGCGCGTCTGGGCGAGCTGATCACCGAGACATTGGCGGCGTCCAAGCGGTTTGCCGCCAAGTTCTTCATCTCTTCCGGCAGCCAGGAGCCGTCCGAGTTCAGCGATGTGCCCAATATGTTGGAGCAAGCTACAAAGCTTCACAAGAGCTCGCTGAAATCGGCGGCGCGGGGTGGTGCCAAGACTGCGTTGTGACTCTTCATGGCGCACTACCCCGAGGCGGGGATAGAAGCCGTCATCGAAGGCATGCCGTCTACTTATGAAGACGGCAGCAAGGTCGAGCCGGCCGATATGCTGGACAGTGTTGCCGGCTACGCCATGCGTGTTGCCGACATGGTTGACACTTCGATCTTCTACCGGCGCCATCCTGTGCCTGTCGCTGGAGAAGCTGGAGCTGGTGGCACGGCCGAGGCGGAGGGGAGTGACAGCTCTGGGGCTGAAGTTGTCAGCCCCCAAGCCTGACATAGGCGCCCCCCCGAGTTGTAGTTTCCTTTTCTTTGTCTCTTTTTCCGACATGATTGTCAGCCCTTTCCTGCCCCTGAAACAGTACAAACTCAACTTGTAATATTTGTGTATATTATTGGAGATGTTCTGCTAGGCGGGAAGCTAGCCGACAAGTTTTATTTTGCCTTATTTTATATGGCCCGCCTTAATTTTACCCTGACTTATATGCTTAACTGTTTGTATGTTGGCGAACCACAGCCGGAAACTTTAGCTGAAACAACCAGGGCTAAACCATGTGTTAAGGATTAGAAACCAAAGCCAACATGTTTGTGCCAAAGACATACTACTAGGCGAACCACATATAAGTAATCAGTGGTAAACGAATTAGGCGGCGCAAAAAGTTGATTTTTGCTGTGGGTTGGCTCGAAAGCTGCAAGTATCTACCAGTTTGAAACTTTGCACGGAGCTAGAAAAAAAAGGTAACTTAGATACATAGGTGGTATATGACTGTAAGAAAAGACAAAAGATGGCATGCTTCTCAACACAGATGAGGAACCATAGACTTTTATTTCATAATCATATATAACTTATTACAATTATAAATTGCTAAGTGTAGAAAGGGCGTAGCTGCTCAATGTTCCAAGGCCGTCTTGTTTGTTCGAACGGATCGTCAATGCCTCTTTTGCGCTTGGTTCCTCTTCTTCCTGCCGCCTTCTTGCGCCTTTTCTTTTCCTCTTCGTCGCGGATGTCGGCTAGGTAGTAGGAACCATTGAGCAACGCCTTTGTGACTATAAACGTTCCTTCCCATGGCGGGGATAACTTGTGCAAGCCTTTTCTGTCTTGAATTAGGCGGAGAACCAGGTCACCTGTTCTGAAGCTTCGCTTCCGAACTCTCCGGCTATGATAGCGACGGAGTTGTTGCTGGTACAAGGCGGAGCGATGTAGAGCAACGTCTCTTTCTTCGTCTAGCAGGTCTAGGCTATCCTGTCTTGCACCTTCTACGTCTTGCTCGATGTAGGCTTGAACTCTTGGGGAATCGTATTTCATGTCGGTAGGTAGCACCGCCTCCGCGCCATATACTAAGAAGAAAGGAGTGTAGCCGGCAGATCTGTTTGGCGTTGTGCGCAAACTCCAGAGTACGGAATGTAGCTCTTCTGCCCAAGCGCCGGCTGCCCTATGTAACGGAGCTTCGAGACGAGGCCTAAGTCCTGAGAGGACTAGGACGTTTGTACGCTCTACTAGTCCATTAGATTGTGGGTGTGACACGGATGCCAAATCAAGCCGGATACCTAGATCGCTGCAGTATTCTTCTATGTCGCCTTGAGATAGGTTGCTGTCATTATCAGTGATAATGGTGTGTGGAACTCCAAACCGAGAGATAATTCACAGAGAAAATTGGTGGTTGTTCGCGCGTCAAGTTTGCTGATCGGCTTGGCTTCGACCCATTTGGTGAACTTGTCGACAGCGACCAATAGGTGGGTACACCCACCACGTGCCTTCTTGAAGTGACCAACCATGTCTAAGCCCCAGACCGTGAACGGCCAGGTGATTGGAATTGTCCTAAGCTCTTGTGCCGGCATGTGAGGTTGGCGGGCGTACAATTGGCAGCCTTTGCATGTTTTTACGATGTGCTCGGCGTCTTCTTTGGCGGTAAGCCAGTAGAAGCCTTGGCGGAAAGCTTTGGACACGATGGACCTGGTAGAAGCGTGATGCCCGCAGGTACCAACATGTATGTCTTTCAGAATTTCCTGGCCTTATTCTGGCTGTATGCACCGTTGATAGATACCACACGTGCTTCGCTTATATAGCTCGCCTTTTATTATTGTGAATGCCTTGGCTCGCCTTATGATCTGCCTTTTTAGCACCTCATCGTCCTCCGGTAACTTGTTGTCGATTAGAAAATCGAGGTATGGGACAGTCCAATCCGGCTGTATCGATTAGACAGCGAGACTTGCCGCTTCTATCGGTTCTTCTGCATCGGGGTCCAGCAAGTCGGCGCCCTTAATGGACGGCTTGTGCAAGTGTTCCAGGAAAATATCCTTTGGTACCTTTTTGCGTTCTGACCCTAGTCTGGCAAGTGTGTCTGCCGCCTCGTTCTCGGCTCTTGGAACATGCCGGACTTCGTAGCCCGCGGAGTTATTGGCGAATTCATCAACTTTGGCCCTGTATGCCGCCATTGTTGCGCTTTTCGCATCCCATGTTCCGCATACTTGTTGTGCGACCAAATCTGAGTCACCATATCATAGGATTCTCTTGATACCGAGGTCGTTTGCCACGTGCAACCCGTGAAGCAAAGCATCATACTCTGCGACGTTATTGGTTGTTGTAAAATGAATTTGCAACACGTAGCTGAGCTTGTCGCCTTTGGGTGTGCGTAGAACGACTCCAGCCCCCGAGCCTTTGAGCATCTTTGATCCATCAAAGTGCATGACCCAATATTCTAACTCGGGGAGTACCGTTTCCTCCATGGCTTCTGTCCAGTCGGCAACAAAGTCTGCCAATGCTTGAGACTTAATGGCGGTCCGTGGTTTGTAGACTATATCAAAGGCGGCAAGTTCGATGCCCCACTTGGCGACTCAACCTGTTGCCTCTGCATTGTTGATTATGTCTCCCAACGGCGCCTTGCTGACTAATGTCACTGTGTGTTCCTGGAAATAATGCCTAAGCTTTCTGGCGGCGAATAATACACCATAAGCCAACTTTTGGTAATGTGGATACCTCTGTTTGGAGGCGGAGAAGACTTCACTGATTAAGTAAACCGGTCGTTGCTCGGACGTCGTGGCTTCGTTCTCCTTTCTTTCCACAGCCAAGACAACGCTGCAACTGCTCCAGTTGCCGCGATGTATAGCAGCATTGGTTCCTGCGATCGAGGTGCTGCCAATATCGGAGCGGATATGAGGGCCTCCTTAAGTTGCTGTAAGGCGGCATCTGCCTCTGTTGTCCACTCAAAGTTGTCAGATTTCTTCAATAGTCGGTAGAGAGGCATTGCCTTTTCCCCTAGGCGGCTTATGAAGCGACTGACGGCTGCCGCCGATCCGGCTAGGTGCTGCACGTCCTTCAGACAAGTAGGTCTGGATAGGTTTTGGATGGCCTTGATCTTCTCCGGATTAACCTCGATCCCTCGTTCTGAGACGATAAATCCGAGTAGCTTGCCGGCTGGAACGCCGAAAACACACTTGGCGGGATTGAGTTTCATCTGGTACCTCCGGAGATTTTGAAAAGTTTCTTCCAGATCCTCTAGGAGATCTGCCTTCTTCTTCGACATTACCGCAATGTCATCTACGTAGACGTGAACATTGCGGCCGATCTGTTCGTGCAGGCAATTTTGCATACAGCGCTGGTATGTTGCCCCTGCATTCTTCAGGCCAAAAGGCATCGTGATGCAGCAGAAAGTCCCGTATGGAGTGGTGAAAGATGTTTTCATCTGATCTGACACCCTCATCTTGATTTGATGGTATCCTAAGTAGGCGTCCAAAAAACAAAGTAGCTCGGAGCCTGCTGTGGAGTCTATGACTTGGTCAATTCTAGGTAGCGCAAAGGGATCCTTTGGGCAACACTTGTTAACACCAGTATAGTCGATACACATCCTCAGATCTTTATTCTTCTTTGGAACAAGTACAGGATTTGCCACCCAATCGGTGTGTACAACTTCTTTTATGAAATTGGCGGCCTTCAGCCTATTTATCTCCTTTCCGATAGCCTTGCGTCTCTCATCTCCAAAGCGTCTTGTTGCTTGCTTCACCGGCTTGGATCCCTTTATGACGTTGAGTGAGTGCTCGGCAAGTTCACTCGGTACACCAGGCATGTCGGATGGCGACCATGCAAAGATGTCCCGATTCTCACGGAGGAACTCGACGAGCGCGCCTTCCTATTTACTGTCAAGGTTGGAGCCGATGACCACTTGCTTAGACTTGTCACCTGGGATGAGGTCCGTCTTCTTGGTGTTTTCTGAAGCTTCAAAGTCTTCTTGACATCAATCTTTGGCTTGGGCATGGAGTTGTCTGAATCCGCCTCAAGTAGTGCGAGTTCTTTCTTGTGGATGACGGCTTCTGCGAAGGCGGCCATGCCACGCTCACACTCCTTGGCTTTCTTGAAGTTGCTGGAAATCGTGATGGTTCCGTTTTCTCCCGGCATCTTGAGCTTACTGTATATGTAGCACGGCCTTGCCATAAATTTGGCGAAAGCCGGTCGTCCGAAGATTGCATGATAGGCGCTCTTGAAGGGGACAACTTCGAACCGGAGGAACTCTGAGCGGTTGTTCTCCTTTGGTCCAAAAGTTACCTTCAGCCTAATGCTCCCCATTGACTTTGCTTGCCTGCCGGGTACTATGCGTGAAAAGTGAGGTTGCTGTGGTCAAGCTGATCCTCTGACAGGTTCATACGGCTTAGTGTGTCATAGTAAAGGATGTTGAGGCTGTAGCCGCCATCCATGAGTACCTTTGTGAGTCTGAAGTTGTCGACTATGGGATCGACGGCTAGGGCGTACTTGCCTGGGTGAGGAACGTGATCAGGGTGGTCGGACCGGTCCCAGGTGATCGCCTCCTCGGACCAATTCAAGTATTGAGGAACGTCCGACATTGTTGCGTTGAGTTCGCGCATCTCCGCCTTATCCGCCTTAGCCGAAGGTGTGCCGACAAAGCACACGAGAGATTCTTTGACCTTCGGATATGGTTTCTTTTTCTTGGCGGCCGCGTCATCCTCGCTCGAGATAGATAGGTCGTCGTCATCCTCATCGTCCTTGTTGTCTTTCTTGTCGTTCTTCTTTGACTTCTTTCACTTCCAGCCGACCGTGGGGTCCTTTTTGAAGTCGTCCATGAAACGAAACTCGCTAAGCATATGGTTGACCTTGCCAAGTGAGGCGTGGATAGGGCACGGCAAAAGTTTTGCCTGCTCGTAAGTGATACGTGCCGCCTTAGGCCCTGAGCCGGCGTCGCGATTATCCTTCTTATTATTCCACTTCTTTTTGCCGGCATTCCCTTGGAATGCGACAGCTACCTCGTTGGAAGGTCCGGCTTTGTCATCCGCCGCCTGCTTGCGTTTGTTGCTTCGTTTTGGCACGATGCTGACGTCTGGATCATCGTTGCGGGCGTCGTCATCCGCCGCCGCATATTGGGCGGGTAGATTGAGCATCTCGCCAAGGTCCGTGATTTGCTCGCGAACGAGCCGATGCGGAGCAAGGACTTCTTCTGCAGGCCCGTGTAGAAGGCATGGATAGCCTGTGCGTTCGAGACACCATGACAGTTGGCCTTTTCGGAGATCCAACGGCTGACAAAGTCTTTCATGGTTTCGTCCGGCTTTTGAATACAACGTTGTAGATCCGTGTAGGTATTTGGACGCTTGTATGTTCCTTGGAAGTGCTAGGAGAAAACCTTTTCCATGTCGTACCAACTGTGGATACACTTTTCTGGAAGGTTGTCGATCCAAGCCCTTGCCGTGCCTTCCAACATGAGAGGTAGGTAGCGGACGGCAATATGACTGCTTCCGCCGGCAATTTCTATGGCCATGGCATAGTCGGCTAGCCATGAATCCGGCTTAACGAGGTCGTTGTACCTAGAACAATTTTTAGACACTGATGTCATGTCCTTAGGGAACGGTTCTCTGCGGATGGCGTCGCCAAAGCACTTTGGTCCAGAATATAGCGGCTCCTTTCCTCTTGCTATGTCTTGTAGGCGATGTCGCGCGTCTTTTGGATCGAGCTGCTGTACGCTTCTGTTTGCATTTGGCTCGTCCTGCGCTGCCCGGCTTACGTTGCGCCTGGGCCCTTCTGCTGCCTCCCTCCTCTTGTTGCTGGTGCTACGCTGCGGAGACCGGCTTCGACCTCTCCTGTGAGGGTCGTTACCGGCATCTTTTCTAGGCGGCTGTCCATTGTCTCGGCTGCCGCCATTGCCGCGTCTTGGCTGGGCTGGAGGTGGCCGGTCTCCTCTACTTCCTGTCCTTGAATTTTCGTCCCGCCTTGGTTTTGGCGGTGGCGTCTTCTTTGGAGGTGGCGTTGCTTTCCTTTTGTCGCCATGGCTACTGGAGCCGGACGGGGCTTCGGGGTCAGCGCCAGGTGCGGCTTTGCACTTTCCTGACTTGGACTCTAGGTCTCCCCCGCGAGCATCCGCCATGTGGCCGTAGGAGTCAGCGCGAGCTTGTTGTTCGAGGGCCTTGCTCACGAAGTGTCTTGCATTGGCCAGATTTTCCTCCGCCGTGTAAGTTTTGTCGTCTAGGGTGTCTAGCGAGGCGGCGGCGTTAAGGATGGGGGTGCAGAAGACGACATCTCCCCTTCTGTCCACGCGATGTGATGTCGTGCGCCAGTCGAACCCGAGACCTTGAGCCGCTGTTGTTGCACGTGTTGGCGGCTCCTTGTCACGGCGGTTTTTTGATGACCTTTTTTCCTCGAAGAGCTGCTGGCTTGTTTTAGCCGACATCTTCTCCTGTTCTTTCTCGATCTTCTTTGCAAGGCTCTCAACATGCTCCTCCCTTTTGCGCAGGAATTCAGAGTGCTTAAGCATGTTAATCCTAAGCTCTTCCACTTCGTCAAGTGGGGTGTCCTTGTTCACCGGAGTGTGCATAATCTCTTCTACTTCCTTGATGACGGAGAGAAAATCCGTGGGTTTGCTGCTGCCGCCTTTCTCGAAGCCAGTTTTCTTCTTTGCGCACACCTTGTCAGAACCTTCAATGAGTTGACCGGCAGTGGTGTCGTCAGCATCTTCCACCGGCTTGTTTTGCGTTTCAGAAGCAACTGGGGTTGACTCGTGACCAACGACAACCATCATAGCCAGCTTGTCAGGCATATCAGTATCCGTTGTGCCCTCTGAAGGAGCCGGATTATCACTGGAAAAGCGGCTTTGATCTTCTCTTCGAATAGACTAGCGTCATCATCAGAGTCAGAGTCTACGTTGACTTGAACGGTAGATCTGGATCCAGCATCTGACATCGCATCCTCCTGGAGAGCAGGAAGGATTGATTCAGGATCGTTGTTTTCCGGCTGGGAGTCGGATCCCAGTCCGACAACTCCGACGAAGTGGAAATCAGATTCGGCCGACTCCTGGGAGAAGGCGGATTCAGATCCATCTTGTCGGTCGACTGCTTGGTCGAAGGGTTGGTGGGTGGGGTTGTAGAAACACGGTAGGCCGTACGCCTCTGGCGTGTACCCGATGAAGACGTCGATCCCTCCGATCGGTACGATTGCGCATCCGATAAGGTAGTCGTCCGCCGGGAGCCAGGAATCATCCGAGTTGACGTAGCTGTGGTCGCCATACCTTGTGACGCGACCGACGGCGATCTGCTTGCCCACGCCGCCAAGTGTTCCCGCCTAGAACGTGACGCCGGGAACCTTATGCCCCACGGTGGGCGCCAACTGTCGTGGTATCGGCATAATTGATAGGAGACGGGGGTCCTCTAGCCTATGTATGGATTGTGGGGAAGAAGGTTGGTGTGTTCGAGGAAGGGATTGAACACGGCGAGTTTACCCAGCTTCAGATCCCGCAGCGGTGGCGAGATCCTACGTGCTGCTATAATTCACTATGAGGCAATAGCCGTGAACAGGTTACAATGTGTATGATGCGCATTGAGCTTGGCCCTAAAGGCCTCCTGGTGGCCGGCTTATATAGGCAGCCAGCCCCCAGGATATAAGGCAAGTACTTGTCTGGCAAGTAATCAGAGTCCTAGACCTAACCGGCTTAGTTGCCGCCTTCCGTCTTGGGCTTGGTGGCTTGATGGGCTTCGGCCTTCCGCCGGACCGTCCGCCTACTTCCTTGTACGTCAGCTATCTGGGCCGCCCGGCAGGCTTCAGCCTTACCACCCTTGTGAAGGGGATCGTGTGCAGAAAATAAAAAAATTCCTACCGACGATATCCTATAAGCATGCCAAGATCTATTCTATGCAGATATAGTAGTACGAACGGAGATTGGAATACGTACCCTTGTAGACCGAAAGCGGGGATTATGTTCCTGCACAAACGTTGTCGATGCAGACCGACGAAGCCGACCTCAAGGTCGTGTAGAGGAAGCAGGCCTCCAAGTACCGCTAGCGCAGCACCTCGCAGGGAGTCGCACACGTATGGTGGAGATGACGCCTCCAAAGCTCCAGTCCAGGACGAGCAGCGGAAGACTTGGACCGGAACACCAGCAGCGCGGCCGCGGGCTATGGTGGAGGAGATCCCTTCTTCCTCAGCTCGGCGCGGCTCCAACTTGGGAACCACGAGATCGAGAGAGAAATCGGGAATTAATTGGTGAATTAAAAGGCTGGGGGTGCCCCTTCTTATATAGGCTCCCAGGGGGAGCCTACCTTGCCAGCCAGGCAATGTGGGACTATCCCCACATAGCCTGGTGGGGCTAGGGAGGTGCGCCGGCCCCCCTAGTGGGCCCTTGGCCCACTTGGGGCAGCCCCTCCTGGCCCCCACCGAATTCCCCTTGGGAATTTTCCCCTCTTGGGCCTTCTTTCGTCCGGAAGGCCCATTTAGGGAAATCTGCCTTAATAAATTCGAAAATAAATATATAAAATCATATTTGCATATTAATAACACTAATTAATATCAAACATAATATATATAATTTTTCCTAGCTCCGAAAACTCTTTCGGCGCTGCCCGATCTCCATCGGACCCCTCCCGGGACGCTCCCGGTGATCTCCTTCCTTTCCGGTTGTCTTGTCGAAACCCCTTAAGTGTGTTACCCTAGCGGTTCGATATAATATCAGGTATGATCAAGACTCCTCAATGATCAACGACTAACTCGGAGGCCTGGACTCCATGAATTAATCCCTGAGATATAATGAATGACTTTCATCTATCAAACCTGAACGTAAAGTCTTAGACCTTTTGCCATAGCGATACTTAGCACGTCCGGGCGTCGTTCCATAGATATCTCCATACCTAATCCCGACCTCGTTACTGACGACGCTATCTTCTACTCGTTCATGATCGCATGTCTCCGTGACCTAGTCACATGCTTGCAACCTCATTAGACATGATCTCACCGAGTGGGCCCAAAGGGTATCTATCCTGCTATGCGGACTGGCAAATCCCGCTCTTGACCCCTCGTCTCAACTACTCCTTTCCGATACCCAAAAGTATCACCGTTATTGTCATACTAAATAAGATACGACGTTTGGTGCAATCAAAGTATCTTCCGAGAATATCAATAAGAGTTGATCTCACGGTCAAAGGCGTAACGACTACGTTCTCCAAATCTGGGTATGTCCATCACATCGCTCTCCCGCGATATGACTCTCATTGCCGACCGGCGCCATGCCCCATGACCGGGAAACCTCGATCATCAATCGCGCAACGAAACTAGTCTAAGTAGAGGCTACTAGGGACCTGGTTGTTTACGTATCACACCCGCATTAATGTTTCCGCTTAATACGGTTCTAGCATGACACAAAAACCTATTATGAACAAACGAGATATGACAAAGAATACACTTTATTAATTGCCTCTAGGGCATATCTCCTTCAGTCTCCCACTTGCACTAGAGTACAACTTAATCTAGATTACAACTTGGTAAAAGCTTAACACCCATAGCTAACTAGTGTTGTTCATGCTTATCAAGCGGGAGAGGCTTCGTCAGCGGATCTGCCACATTCAGATCCGTATGCACTTTGCAAATCTTCACATCGCCTCCTTGTACGTACTGACGTATCACATGGAAGCGTCGGAGAATGTGTTTGGCGGTGGAGTGAGACCTTGGCTCCTTGGCGTTCGCAATGGCACCCGTATTGTCGCAGAAGAGGATCACGGGGTCTTGCACGCTCGGGAACACTCCAAGTTCGATGACGAACTTTCTCAGCCACACAGCTTCATTCGCGGCCTCGCAGGCAGCAATGTACTCTGACTCCATTGTAGATTGTGCGACTATGGGTTGCTTCCCACTTCTCCAGCACACGGCGCCTCCATTCACCTTGAACACGTAACCTGTCTGTGACTTACAGTCATCGGGGTCTGAGCAGAAACTTGCATCTACGTAACCCGTTACGCCAAGTTCTTCATCGCAGCCACCATACACAAGGAACATTTCCTTTGTCTTATTGAGATACTTAAGAATGCTCTTAACAGCTACCCAATGCGGCATTCCAGGATTACTCTGGAAACGGCTTGTCAAACTTAGAGCTAATGCCACATCCGGTCTAGTACTCAACATTGCATACATGATCGATCCTATGGCTGAAGCATAAGGATGTTTCGTCATTTCGGCCTTACCCAGTTCCGTCACCGGACACTGCGCCTTACGCAATATCTTATTCTTGATAACCGGCAGAGAACCCTTCTTTGCCTTCTCCATATGAAAACGCTTCAGTATTTTATCAAGATAAGTACTCTGACTTAGTGCTAATAGGCGCCTTGATCTATCACGATAGATTTTTATGCCTAAAACATACGCAACTTCTCCTAAGTCCTTCATGGAAAACTTACTGTTTAAATATTCCTTCACGCTATTCAGAAGTTCCACATCATTCCCTATTAGCAATATGTCGTCAACATACAGTGCTAAGAACACAACCGAGCTCCCACTCATTTTCTTGTAAATACAGGTCTCTTCCACATTCTGGATAAATCCAAAACCTTTGATTACCTCATCAAAGCGAAGATTCCAGCTCCGAGGTGCCTGCTTCAATCCATAGATGGATCGCTAAAGCTTGCACACCTTGTTAGCATTTCCTGGATCGACAAAACCTTCCGGCTGTATGTACAACTCTTCCTCAATGTTTCCATTCAGGAAGGCCGTTTTGACGTCCATCTGCCAGATTTCATAATCATCGTAGGAAGCTACCGCTAACAAAATCCGAATAGACTTAAGCATCGCTACCGGTGAAAAAGTTTCATCGTAGTCAATTCCATGAACTTGTCGGAAACCCTTTGCGACAAGCCGAGCTTTATAGACGGTCACATACCATCAGCATCAGTCTTCTTCTTAAAGATCCACTTATTCTCGACGGCCTTGCGCCCTTCGGGAATATCCACCAAAGTCCACACTTTGTTATCGTACATGGATCCTATTTCGGATTTCATGGCTTCAAGCCATTTCTCGGACTCTAGACTCTCCATCGCCTCCTTGTAGTTCGTAGGTTCGTCTTGCTCCACTAGCATGACGGTGCAAACCATGTTGCCATACCATTCTGGTGGGATCCGAGATCTACCAGACCTACGAGGTAGAACATCTTCCTCGACAGTTTCTCCCACTCCTTCCACGGAGGACGTTTCCGGAATTGCTTCCGTTGCGCCACTCGGAATCTCGAGTTCAGGATCAACGATTTCATCAAGGTCTACCTTCCTCCCACTTACTCCTTTCGCGAGAAACTCCTTCTCTAGAAAGGTACCGGTCTTCGCGACAAAAGTTTTGCCCTCAGCTTGGTTGTAGAAGGTGTACCCAACGGTTTCCCGCGGATATCCTACAAAGACGACTTTCTCCGACTTCGGTTCGAGTTTGTCGGGCTGTAGTTTCTTAACGTACGCCTCACAACCCCAAACCTTCAGAAACGATAACTTAGGCTTTTGGCCATACCATAATTCATACGGCGTCGTTTCAACGGACTTGGACGGAGCCCTATTTAAAATGAATGCGGCTGTTTCTAACGCATAACCCCAGAAGGACACTGGCAGATCGGTAAGAGACATCATAGATCGGACACTATCCAGTAGAGTACGATTACGTCGCTCGGACACACCGTTACGCTGCGGCGTTCCGGCGGGCGTAAGTTGGGGCACTATGCCACAACTCTTCAGATGTGTGCCAAACTCAAAACTCAAGTACTCTCCACCGCGATCGGACCGGAGATGCTTGATTTTCCTATTAAGCTGATTCTCAACTTCACTCTGGAATTCTTTGAACTTTTCAAACGTTTCAGTGTGTTTCATCAAATAGATATAACCGTATTTACTCAAGTCATCAGTGAAGGTGACGAAGTAACGATAACCATTGTGTGTCGAAACGCTCATCGGTCCACACACATCTGTATGTATGATCCCCAACAAATCCGACGCCCGTTCAACGAAACCTTTGAACGGTGTCCTGGTCATTTTTCCCATGAGGCATGGTTCGCATGTATCGAGGGATCCGAAATCCAACGAGTCCAAGAGTCCATCGGAGTGGAGTCGCTTCATGCGCTTTATACCAATATGACCAAGACGGCAATGCCACAAAAACATGGCGGTATCGTCACTACACTTAATTCATTTGGCTTCTATGTTATGGATGTGAGTACTACGATCGAGATTCAACAAGAATAAACCGTTATTCTCGGGAGCATCAACATAAAAGATATCATTCATATAAATAGCACAATTGCTTGACACTGATTTTAATTAATAATCGTCTTGTAACAGGCAAGACCCACTTATAATGTTTACACTCAAGGATGGCACAAAATAACATTTATTTAAAACCAAAACTAATCCCGATGGTAGATGTAGAGGGAGCGTGCCGACAGCCACCACGTCGACTCTCGATCCGTTGCCGACGCGCATCGTCACCTCATCCTTCGCCAGCCGCCTTCTATTCCGTAACTCCTCCTGAGAGTTACATATATGAGCAACAGAACCAGTATCAAATACCCACGTATTGCTCCGGGCGGATGTAAGGTACACATCTATAACATGTATATCAAATATACCTTGCTCTTTGTCGACCGTCTTGCCAGACTTCTTATCCTCCAGATACTTGGGGCAGTTGCGCTCAGGTGATCCGATGGTCACCACCATCTTCTTCAGCTTGATTTCTAATTCGGCCACTTCGAGCATCTTCAGGATTTCCGACAGGGGTTTTGACGTCCCTTTCATGCCGTAGTCCACGATGGCGTTCTTATAGCTAGGGGGCAGAGAAATCAGCGCCCTATCAATAACCACCTCCTCTGGGATCATACTTCCCAGATCACTCAGAAGTCGAGCGCAGCCAAACAACTTGGCCAAGTGCTCACTGATATTGCCGTGCTCTTCCATCTGGGCTGAGAAGAAAAGCACAGATGCCTCGTACGTCTCAGCATTGACTTGTCGTGCAAAAACAACCATGAGTTCAGTGATTATATCATAAGCACCCTTGTTCATGAAGCGGTTTTGCAGGTCAGCCTCCATGGCAAAGAGCATGCCACTCTGGACATAAGAAGAAATCTCCGCCTTTACCCCATGGACAATCCTTTCGATTTCCGGGGCGGTGCTTGGAAGATCACCTAAGGGGGCATCAAGGATGTAGGCCACCTTGGAAGATCGTGGAACCAGGACACGAAGTTAGACCCATCGGTCTTAAGCTTCTCTTTCTCAATGAACATGTTTAGGTTAAAGGAGGGGTGAGACATCTACAATGGAATTTGCAACAACATAAGACTTTGTTCATAATAATTTTGAGTTATAGTATTTTAGAAAATAACTAACATAACTCCCACTCAAACGAACATCCCTCCTGGTCGTTTAAGCGATTACACGACCCCCATCCATTGCACCACCCCTCATCATCAAAGCCGGCGGCACAACTTCAAGAGTAGACAAAATCGTCCGCCACACCAATTTTGTGACTCGTGCTCGACCTTTCGGTCTTCCTGTTCCGAGGCCATACCTCTGAGTATGCTAGGCTCGCCACCAAAGACCTCCACGCTGACGCTTGTGCAACATGGCTTACACCCACTGTATGCGAACGACGAGATGTGTGACACCCGATCATCACGGCCTGCCTCATAACGTAGAACTTTCTTGGTGGTGCGCGTTGGAGGGAGAACACTAGTGGTATTTTGAAGGGATCATCTTATTCAGCTACCGCCGTGTAACACACAATCACACAAAAATAAGATGCACACAAAACATCAAATGTAATGCAATGTGATATAGTCCATCGCGCCATGGTCTTCTTGGCGCCCGCAGTTTATAAACAATTTAATAAACCTACCTTGACCATATCACATAGCCCCTGCAAAAGAAAGTTAGACGTTTCTACTTTATCTTTTGCATATTTTACGTGGCTTGGGGTTTTCGTAAATAGAACCGCTTCATACCTACGAATCTTATGACCACAACAACGATCCAATAATTGCATGTTTAAGAATCCCTTTCGGGCCCTCCATTGAAAATGCGAAGACCAACTAAAGAGAGAGAAACTGTCACCCGCCAGCCACATATACGGTACAAGCCGTATGTCAGTAGTGGAACCAGTCTCGCGTAAGCGTACGCGTAAAGTCGGTCCGGGCCGCTTCATCAACTCAATGCCGCTGGAATACACAAGTGCACGCTAGAGGGTAGCAAATAACAGGAACGGTGCCCCCGTGCAGAGCACGGGTTCTAACAGCGTATAGCTATATCTAAGATAGATCGGCTCTGATACCACTGAAGGGGATCGTGTGCAGAAAACAAAAAATTTCCTACCGACGATATCCTATAAGCATGCCAAGATCTATTCTATGCAGATATAGTAGTACGAACGGAGATCGGAATACGTACCCTTGTAGACCGAAAGCGGGGATTACGTTCCCGCACAAACGTTGTCGATGCAGACCGACGAAGCCGACCTCAAGGTCGTGTAGAGGAAGCAGGCCTCCAAGTACCGCTAGCGCAGCACCTCGCAGGGAGTCGCACACGTACGGTGGAGACGACGCCTCCGAAACTCCAGTCCAGGACGAGCAGCGGAAGACTTGGACCGGAACACCAGCAGCGCGGCAGCGGGCTATGGTGGAGGAGATCCCCTCTTCCTCAGCTCGGCGCGGCTCCAACTTGGGAACCACGAGATCGAGAGAGAAATCGGGAATTAATTGGTGAATTAAAAGGCTGGGGGTGCCCCTTCTTATATAGGCTCCCAGGGGGAGCCTACCTTGCCAGTCAGGCAATGTGGGACTATCCCCACATAGCCTGGTGCGGCTAGGGAGGTGCGTCGGCCCCCCTAGTGGGCCCTTGGCCCACTTGGGGCATCCCCTCCTGGCCCCCACCGAATTCCCCTTGGGAATTTTACCCTCTTGGGCCTTCTTTCGTCCGGAAGGCCCATTTAGGGAAATCTGCCTTAATAAATTCGAAAATAAATATATAAAATCATATTTGCATATTAATAACACTAATTAATATCAAACATAATACATACAATTTTTCCTAGCTCCGAAAACTCTTTCGGCGCTGCCCGATCTCCATCGGACCCCTCCCGGGACGCTCCCGGTGATCTCCTTCCTTTTCGGTTGTCTTGTCGAAACCCCTTAAGTGTGTTACCCTAGCGGTTCGATATAATATCAGGTATGATCAAGACTCCTCAATGATCAACGACTAACTCGTAGGCCTGGACTCCATGAATTAATCCCTGAGATATAACGAATGACTTTCATCTATCAAACCTGAACGTAAAGTCTTAGACCTTTTGCCATAGCGATACTTAGCACGTCCGAGCGTCGTTCCATAGATATCTCCATACCTAATCCCAACCTCGTTACCGACGACGCTATCTTATACTCGTTCATGATCTCATGTCTCCGTGACCTAGTCACATGCTTGCAAGCTCATTAGACATGATCTCACCGAGTGGGCCCGAGAGTATCTATCCTGCTATGCGGACTGGCAAATCCCGCTCTTGACCCCTCGTCTCAACTACTCCTTTCCGATACCCAAAAGTATCACCGTTATTGTCATATTAAATAAGATACGACGTTTGGTGCAATCAAAGTATCTTCCGGGAATATCAATAAGAGTTGATCTCACGGTCAAAGGCGTAACGACTACGTTCTCCAAATCTGGGTATGTCCAGCACATCGCTCTCCAGCGATATGACTCTCATTGCCGACCGGCGCCATGCCCCATGACCAGGAAACCTCGATCATCAATCGCGCAACGAAACTAGTCTAAGTAGAGGCTACTAGGGACCTGGTTGTTTACGTATCACACCCGCATTAATGTTTCCGCTTAATACGGTTCTAGCATGACACAAAAACCTATTATGAACAAACGAGATATGATAAAGAATACACTTTATTAATTGCCTCTAGGGCATATCTCCTTCACCTTGGGCCACCCTGGACTAGCCGGGTTGATCCATGTTGGAGATACCCCTAGTTGATATATCCCCAACACCAGTGCCGCGTCCTGGGTTCGCGCCCCAATCAACGCTGGACCGTACGTGGGCGCAGCAGGCGCCGCCTGCGAAGATGAAGCCATGGCGGCCTTGCCCTTGCCTTTGGCGGGACTCATCGCCGGAGGAAGTAGAGCGCGACGGCGAAGAAAGCTGGAGGAAGAAGGAGACAAGCGCACCGGAGAGCGGAGGCGCAGAGCTCGAGACGAAGGAGGCTTGTGCGCAAAGAATGGGGAGCAGTAACGGCTCCCTGCCGCGACGCGCAAACTTTATGTCCTGTCCGGAGCATTTACCGGGGCGTGGTGGGACCCCCCACAACGCACGCCCCAGATCGTGCGCGGCCATTGCTCAGCGGAGTGACGTGTGGCTCGGGCCGGCCGGACACTTTGGGCCCACGACGCTCCGGTTGCGTCCATGGGCTCAGCCACGCCCATCACGGGCTCAGGGGGTACTGTCGGCCCAGTGAGGACCAGGGTGTGCAGAGCCCACTCTCCACAGGCCTCGCATGCGACAGATTCAAGGAAACGACTAAGGACCAAACAACCGCTTGGAGAGACCCTCGAGAGGCAACTCCTCTTGAGAGCCTGAAGGGGAAGCGAGGGGCTGAAGAGGACCCTACGCTTCAAGAGAATCCCCAAGGCTCTACTCCTGGAGAGAAGTCAACAGGAAACTCTCCACAGCGCACCGCTGCCTTGCCGAGACACTTCGCGGCTAAGCAACCGCTGCAGGGCGCACATGGCCTCTGCAGTAGCCGCAGAGTGACGCGAGCATCGCAGTTGCCATTCTGGTGATAAAGGAGTCAACAATGCCGCGCCGCCCGCGCTAGGAAAACAAGGACTTTCCTCTTTAGTGATAAAGCGGTTGGACGGCGCAACGCTCCAAGAAGATCGTCATCGTGGGCTCCGCCACAGCCCCTACAACGCCTACGAGCCGTTCTGCGCCGTCTGCAGCTTGTCGGCCACCGCTGCTAAGTTTAGCACGGATGGACCGTGTCCATGGACATTTCTGCGGCGGTGGACTCCTTCTCCTTCGCGCCACTGCCCTGTGGGAACCCACCCTCTGCATACAGCGCAAGGATGAGGCCCGAGGCGCATATAAAAGAAGTAGGAGCACCACCATAGCAATGGATCAATCACATTCTGAACCCTTGGAACCCAAGCCAAGCGTGTAGGATAGCCAACTGCTCGAGGAGGAAGAAGACCATAGCTTCCCTCTTCAAGCACCAAACTGCCTCAAGAGAGCCCTCGGCAAGCTCATTGTACTGTAGTCTCAGCAGTGCAATACAGACAAGCAGGAGTAGCGGTGTTACCTCCTCCTGAGGGCCGTGAACCTGGGTACGGGCTGATGTTCATCATGTCGTGTTGTCCCTCTCCAAGCTCGGCGAGCACTGTCATCGAGCCTCTTGAGGGTTGTTTGACCTCCGTGTTCAATCCCCCCTTCGAACTACTATTCAGGGTGTGGCTATCCCTGTTCTGTGGGAGTCACTCTCCGACACTTTTTGCTTACTTGTAATATCAATCTCAGGCACTTTTCCCCAAAAACTTCACAAATTGTAACCAGAAATATCTTGCAAGCTCTAGATTAGTAGCTTATGTGGACCGGACTACTCATCGACACGATCAGCTGCTATTCCATATGTTAGCATCCACATTGTCGCGGTCATCTTTTGTAGATGATGCAACACAAGAGTCCAGAAGCACTTCTTCTTTGTGTAAAATAACCATCATAGTTCTGCTAAATTATACCTTGAGTTATGCGGTTGAATAAAGTACAAAACATGCTAAATATGTGCATAAAAAGTAAATGGGACATCCTAAATCTGCGCATAAAAAGTAAATGAGACAGGGAGATCAAAAATAGAGTTAGGAACCTTCGCCAAAATAAGTGCTCGGGATAGCGAGGATGTTCCTAGAAATAGTCATCCCATAGAAGAACAAATTCAGCATCTCTTTCTCGATCAATTGTCTGACGTCCATGCTTAGAACCACTATGGCGTCGAGTGTTCATCTTCTCTTCCTCCTCGCACTCAGCAAATGCATATCATCATATCCCAAGAGGATGTGTTCATTGTGTTATATGAGAGAGAATAGAGAAATCTAGGAGAGATCAAGCAAGGCACAACCAGGAATGTTGGGAGAGATGTGGGAGGGGGTGGTATATACAAAATATAACCGTTGAATATACAAAATATAACGGTTGAAAAGATAGTTGTTCGAAATATGGCCGCTAGAAAGATAGCCGTTGGAAATATGGCAAGCGCTCCCGCGTATGTCCAGGTATGTCCAGATCCAGATTCAAATCCAGATCTAGATCTGGATCTATTATTAGAATTGTACAAAACACAAATTAAGATAGTTCAGCAACGCAGAACGGGATGTACAACAACGCAGATTGGAGTGTACAGCAACATAGACTGGGCTGTATAGCAACACAGATCAGTTTGTACGTACAACAACACAGACCGGGTTGTACAGCAACACAGACCGTGTTGTACAACAACGCAGACCGGATTGTACAGCAACGTAGACCGGGTTGTACAGCAACAACGACCGGGGTGTACAACAACACAGACCGGGTTGTACGCACAACTACATTCGGGTTGTATGAACAACTACACCTAACAGGTTATACGTACAACTACAAAATTCAGATTGTACGTACAATTACACTTAGGTTGTACAAAACATATACAATCTGAAGTACACAAAATAAGTTTGTCGAAACCTATGAATATGGGATCTGGTTTTGAAGATCACGACGCGAGGAGTTCAAAAATGAAAACAGTTCGTAAATCGGATAAACGGTTCTCAAGATATTTTATTTTTTAAAAAACGAATCACAAAATAAATGCATGTACAACCCTCTGGCACCATCAGGGAGTTGTCATTTGTCACCGCGTGGAGAAAAGATGGGAGCAGAAACGAACGAAATTGCGACACTCGTCAGCACCGGAGCGCACGCGTGTGGACCTTTGCAAAGGGAATCCTTTTTCTAATGATTTCCTCCAACAAATACTGCTGACATAAAAATTCAAAGCATCAAATAAAATCTACAGAGCTAGAATCTAATTGTAATATGTGTAGATCACTCTCTGATCAACAACCAGCAGCAATAGGATGACTCCATTTAGATAAGACTGCGTTTTGGAGCCCGAGCTCATTTGAACCTGCAAGGACCATGTGGACCTGCGCCTTCAAAGGTTTTCTAGACAGATACGATGGGCCAATAAATATTGTATGGGCTGGTTGTGCACTGTGTACCGGGACGGCACTAGACGAACCTGTTCAGAGAAGGGCGCTGTATGACCATGAACTTTCTATGTCTGCTGCTGATACTTGCTACCACTTCAGCTGGTATAGTTACATCTGTCTAACGGGGATCTGCTAGCTTTAGATGTGTTGTTGCTGCAAAAATCATCCAGGAATTGCAAAACTGAAGTCCTAGATTTTGTTTGTGAGGAGGTTCAAGTTTCCATGGTCTACTGGAACAATTGTGTTCTTGTAACATCTTTTGAAAGTTGTCGCAAACTACTAGTAAAAATATATTTGATGGGCAGATGACCTAACAACACTTATCTTTCGAATGTTGACGCAAACTACATGTAAGAATATATTTGATCGATAGATGACCAAGTAGCTGGTCTGCTTTTAAACTGGCAAGTGGCCACATTACCTCGTTTTTGTTGTGGCTTGCCTGAAGCAAACGGTTAGTAGTAGAAAAAACAATTTTCTCTACATGGAAGACTAATTTGTCATGGTTCCAAGGATTTGTGGGGCGCTGACAAGATGAGATTTGTGTGTACAGCACAATTTGCATGGTCAACGATTCATGTGCTAATTTAGTTTTGTTTGCACTTTATAAGTCCCTGTACAACAACTTCATGAGAAATGTGTCATGTGTCCAAGACGGCACATATAGGTTGAACAGTCCATCAACAATTTCCTGGAGCGGAAGGGGATAACAACACCTATCGCATTAAATATAAGGCCAAACATGGGCCATGCTTCCGATGGGAAAAGGAATACATATAGATATACATCCAGAAATACGACAACTGTGGAAGTGAATGGACTTTGTCGATAGTGGGAGCATCTGTGCTCAGGCTCAAGCGAATTTTCTCCATTAGTAAAACCGACTGGAGCAAACTTTGAAGCAAGCATGTACCTCTATGTTGATGCGTTGGCAATCATCTCTCTGGCGTTGAAAGAGATCGATGCACTTGTAGTCGATGCTGTCTCTAGCAATCACACTGCCATAGACATCAACTGGGAAGCCTTCATCTGAGGATACTATGCTGACCGAGAGGATGTTTACAGAGTCTTCTAATCGAAACTCATCTTTGTACTCAATATCTGCATATCGCATTGGAGGGATAGGCGCTGCAGTGGTAAAGCAAAAGCATCATCTATCAAATATGGAAAAGGAAAAAACAACAGCTATCAGATTATTTCACCTCAATAAACTCTCCCAATTTGTACATTCCATTGCTATACCACCGACTAATATTTTATTTCACTTATAAGTGAATATGAAGAGGAAACTCACTATCCAGTATCCACACCAAGTTAATTAAAAAAATTAGCAAAGAAACACTAATTATGTTGTGAAGTGATATATGAACCCAATCACAATAAATGAATTTAGATTTGCACTTTACCGCCAATAATCTCTACAAACATTAAAAAATGGGAGGGGCTAATCCAATGCATCCGTACTGTCAAACCATCACAATCTAACGGTGCACATACTAAGCGCAACATGCCTCACACCCGTTGCCTATTATCTCTGCCGCGAATCGCCCCCGCCACTGCCCATGTTGCTGTTCATGCATCCCCTGCTTTGCCACCGTATGTCGTTATGCACATGCGGAAGATCTCTTCTAATTCATGACGAGGTTGCCCTCCTTTCTATATAATTTTCCTGTACTGTATTAAAGGAAATCAATTGCTATTTAACTTGTTTCATGACACTTCTCATTATGATTTTTTTATGATAGTTCTCATTACTGTATTAAAGGAAACCAACTGTTATTTCCTGAAAGAATTTACGAATTCTTTAACAAGAAGATAGAATTCGGATAAAAATATTTGTTATGTATGATGAATTCATATTCATTAGTTAATACATGCAATGATGGAAGGGGCCAATAGCCCAATGGCTAGGTGCGCAGGGTTTAACCCAGCAAACCAGAGTTCGAATCCGGGTGGATCGAACCTCTCAGCTGTTCTCGCAACAAAGAATCAGAATACATGCAATGATTACTACTGTCACAATCATGAACGATTTGATGGTAATTAAAATTGCATTACAAACATCAGCCACAAAATTGAAGGATGGAGATAGATGGTACTTACACTTCTCATTGATGTCGAAGACAGAGAAATCTCTGAGGAAAAAACGAGTGTAGAGTGTAGACCTTGCAACCCACCTTGGGGTCATACTCAATGATGGAGTTCTTCACTTCTTGGTGTGCTTTGGCTCTCCGCTCGCTCTCCTTTTCCCTTTGCTCCTTCTCCTCTTTTATTCGCCGAACCCTCTCCCTCTCCTCCAATACCAAGCGCACCGATCTTTCCTCATCGGGGAAAAAGGGCTCGAGCCCAGACAGCTCAAACTCGTCCTCCAACTTCTCGAAAGATGCAATGATGGGTCGTCTGAATCCTATCATAGCACATTAGCACTAGCAGCAAGCAGCATTGTAAGCATGGAATGCATAGCAAAAATATGACAGTATCACAGCACAATACTACTCCTCCGTACATCATAGCAGTTGCAGAACACCGACGCTCACCTGAAGGACTGATCCGAAGGCGGTCGGTCGGCAACGATCTGGGACGAGGCGACAGGCGGCGGTCGGGAACTAGCTCGTGTAGGGTCCACACGATCTGCCATTCGCGGACGGAGAAGAGGGGCTGTGGACTTGCGGACCGGCGGGGGAGGAGCTCCTCGCCGATGAGGTGGAGACGGTGGCGGCGGAGGAAACCGTAGCAGCCTATTCGGTTATCTCTGATTCGTGCACGTGGGCCTCTATTCGCCTAAGTAGTATAGACGTATGTGGGCCGCTTTTGGTCCGGCCTGTTATCAAATAATCTTTTGTTGACCCTTCAGGCTTTCACGGGGCACGCCTATACGGGCCGACCCAACAAACCGTTCCACTCTTGCAGATGAAGACACAGTTCAACTCATTTGTTCAGTTTAGGAGCCGAGTGCCAAACATTGGCTAGCAGCAGTTCGAGCAGCTCTACCTGACAAGGAGTGGACGGCTGTGGTAGTTACTCTTTGGGCGATCTGGTATGCCCGGAGGAAGATCATTCATGGGGAATATCAGAGCCCATTAAGTACTCATATGTTTGTTCAGAGATTTCTACTTGATCTGAACTTGGTCGAGCAGGCAAATCCAGCGGCGCGGCGACAGGCAAAAAGGGTGTCGACGCCACTTTGGATCCCTCCACCGGAGGGTCTTGTTAAACTGAACGTTGATGCTGCTGTGAGAAGAGATGGCACAGCAGGGTCAGTTGGAGTGGTGTGCAGGTCACACGCGGGCATTTTCCTGGGAGCGTCTTCGGTCACCTTTCGTGGACACTCGAACCCAGCGATTCTTGAGGCTCTTGCTTGTAGGGAAGCACTAGCTTTGGCCACCGATCTGGGCGAGCAACGAATCTGCATTGCTAGTGACTGTTTGGAAGTTATTAAAAGTCTACAGCAACCATGCCTTGGGGCATTCAGTACTGTCCTGAAAGAAATTCAGGGGAGGGCTTCTTCTTTGCAGGATGCAAAGTTTGTTCATGAATACAGGAGCTCCAATAGGGAAGCTCACAATCTTGCCAGGTTTTCGTCGTCTCTAGATCCTGGTCGTCGGATCTGGTTAACTGAGCCACCTGATGGCCTTTGTATCCCGTATTCTATTGTTGATTAATAAAGTGTGGTGTTCTCAAAAAAAAAAAAAAAACCGTTCCTCCCCCTGTCTTTATTTCTTCTGTTTTTCTTTTCAATTTCTACAGAAAAAAACATGATGAAAAAAGAAGAAAAAAATTGCTGACGATTTTTTAAACGTGAACCAATTTTCCAATCTGAACAAAATTCAAATTTGATTTTTTTTTCAAAACTGAATATTTTTAGTTTGAATTTATTTTGAATGTGAACAATTTTCGAATTTGATTTTTTTTTGTGAACATTTTCAAATTTTAACAATTTTTTGAATGTGAACAATTATTTATTGTGAATATTTTTTCATGTGGACAACTTTTGAATTTGAACAAATTTTGATTGTGAACAATTTTTGAATTGAACTTTTTAAAATTTGAACAATTTTAAAATATGAATATATTTTGGATTTCAAAACATTTTGTAGTTTCTAAAATCAGAACATCAATAAAAAAATAAATATGAAAAAAGAAAAACAAAAAAACAGAAAAGAAAATGAATATAAGAAGAAGAGAAGAAACAAACAGTCTACCTACGCCGAACTAGGTCGGCCCATGAACGAGTGGGGGTGCGGGAGCGAATACCGCATGACTTGGTCGTGAAATAGGATTTTGCTTCCTTGTAGGTGTAGCTAGTCCCATAGTGTCCATGAGGAAACCCCCTTCTCATATTGCCTAAGTGTAATTTCTAAATAAAATTCCGTTTGGAAATGCACGTGTTATGTTGTGTTTACAAGTGTTGATTTCTACTTCGCGCTGTGGGTGGTTATATGTGCGCCAAGTGACACAAACAAAATAAAAGTGATGATGAGATGAGAGAGAAAGGGATAGAGGAGGTGGAAGGGTAGTTTTCCATTTTATTTTTCTATAAACCAAATATTCAAAACTCTAGAGAACTGTTTATTCAATTTGTGAACCGTTTTTCAGTTTTGAGCAACTCATTAAATCTCGTTAAGAGGTGTATGAGGGTATTTAGCTGGGTTTTTTAGAGAAGGTATTTAGCTAGTTATTTAAGCATCAAGCTAGTTAATTAAGCATTAGGAGTAACATGTTTTGATATAGATATATTTAAAAAAAGTTAGCATCGAACATCGTGGCTTCCATATTTTTTGTCCAGAAGATTTTTTGTCACTTCCTATTAATCGTCACTCATGTAGATTTGCAGCTGTCACAATGTTGTTAACAAGCTAAATTTGTTGTTCAGCTTGATTTGTTAAGAAAACATGTCGAGCTCAAACAAATCGAGCTACCAAGCGCTCATTAAGTTTGCCAAGTTTCGAGCTTTATGTCCAACCCTAGTGTAGCTATATGTTCATTCTAGTCTACGTTAGGATTTAGTCATTATTTGTCTTAAAAAACGTTAGGATTTAGTCATAATTTGTCTTATTTGATTCTATGCTATCATATCCATCCTAGTAGATCTCATAACCAGGCCATGTTAGAGTCTCATTCAGAATGCCATGACTTTCAACTCATGGCTTATCCTCCCTAACAAGTTAAGATGTGTTCACGTCGACACATGTGTCTTGTTTGCTAGGCTAACAATCGCAGAAATTGAGTGGCTATAAAAATCCGACAGTTCGCGGCGAGCGGCAAAGAGACGAGTGCAAGATCACAGAAACGCACATGGAGGCCAATTCACGCAAGCACATAATTCTGGTGCACGGCACAGGCCACGGCGCCTGGTGGGCCGGTCCTGACATTTTAATGGTCCGGGGCGAAACTAGAATTTAGTACTCTTTACTATAAATAATTTAAAAATAGATATATAAAATATAGATCAAATAAGAGAAGCGAGATATAAATTTTAACGTCAACTCATTCAGATTTTTTTAAGTGCTAATCTTACTATTCAATGATCCGTAAAGAGCTGCTCTATGTGATTTTATAAGTTTTGATTCATCTTTTCTACTTCTCTTTTTCCAACATCGGACATATAACAACATTAGAAATAAATTGGAATTAGTGATTAAAATTATGTGCTAATCATTCTAAACGGCTAAACCATAAATTAGAGAAGATAAAAAGTAATTAATGAATATACCTAGTACGCCCAGTTGGCCGTCCAACTGCGCACACCTTGCGCAATCACATATAAACTAGATGGATACCCCGCGCGTTGCAGCGGGTATCACTAAGAACAAAATAAACGATTAAACTCTGGAGCAAACTATAGAAATATGCATGCATGAATAACACGTGATTTAATTTAGTAATTACATTGAGGAATTGTGTGGTCTTATCATTGAACCACAAAATAAAAAGATGGTGTGGCTAATTTAATGGCTAAAGAAAAAATGATGTGGATATTTCCATGTAGAGATGGATAATAAGTAATTAATTTTTGTGAGATGATGTGGATAATTGGTTGGCTAAAAGAAGAAGTGATATGGATGGCTTGCATGTTGAGATAGAATCATTTATTGTGAGTTAGTGTGGTTTTGCTTTATAAGAAGTATAGTTAGGGCACTGGGTATGTAGAAAAATATCACTGGCATGACGCCTTGGGTGATTGGACGCAACAAGCTCTGAGATGTACGGTAAACTCCTGAGACGGAGCTGTGCTGTGGCGGGCGAGAGACGAGATTAGAGTGAGGTTTTAATCAAACGAGCGAACAATTAAATTTATTATTTATGAAACAAACTGCTCGGACAATGTATGGCAAGTTTTTTTCTTGCTAATGATCGACTCAATTACATTCTCCCAGACCCGTGTCTCCGAAGTAAAAGGGACCAATTCACCAATCATTAAACGCTTACACCACAAAGTTGTTTGCAATTGTTTTTACATGTGATGTATACGTGTTACGCCTATTATACATGTATGTATATCTGGAGGGACCTAAAAATTCCTAGACCCAGGGCGGCCGCCCTTCTCGACCCCCCCTAGGACCGGCCTTGTGGTGCTGGTTCAAGGTGGCCACGCGGCTCTGGTCGGCCGGGCACCGCGTCACCACGCCGGACCTCACCGCGTTAGGCGTCGACCCCTAACTACACCAAGCCGCTGCTGGACATCCTGGAGTCGCTCCCGGCCGGGGAGAAGGTGGTGCTCGTCGGCCACAGCCTCGGTGGCATGAACATCGCCCTCGTCGCCGAGTTGTTCCCGGAGAAGGTCGCCGCCGCGGTGTTCCTCACCGCCTTCATGCCGGACAACACGTTCCGGCCGTCACACGTGATCGAAAAGGTACAGTATATATACACGTGCTGTACATCGTGAGCAACAACTGCCCTACAAAATTTACTTGAATTGGACTAATTTGTGTTCGATCTGCTGCTGTTTACGGTTTACCCCTCTAAATTAGATGTCGGGGGACATGATGGACACGGAGATAAAGCCACAAGACCCAGAGGGCAAGCTGCCAACGTCCTTCCTGTTCGGCCCGGAGTTCACACGACAGAAGCTCTACCAGTTGTGTTCCTCGGAGGTACGTACCTTGTTACTGCCACACTTAGCTACATGCGCCTTCTCTACAGTTGGTACCTAAATTAATATATGGCTACTTACTGTCAGAAATTAGTGTGTTTCAGAACCTACATAAATCAAACTGGAAACTGATCAGATAGATAAATAGTTCTACTAGTAGCATCTAGTCGATAGTGAGGGGGGAGAGAACAGTTTGTGTGGATTCTCTAATCCAAAATTATGTCGCAGGACCTCACGCTTGGTGCTTCACTGATAAGGGTCGGTGCGTTGTTTCTAGAGGATCTGCAGCTGCAGCAGCCATATTCCAAGGAGCGCTACGGCTCAGTACGCAAGGTGTATAAGAAAGCCGGGTCTTGGCTGGAGCTTTGCTGGTGGGGAAGGGTGCGGCAGGGAGGTGGCGATTTGGGCAGCCGCGGTAGGAGTGTCCTGAGATCTTGTAGTGGACTCAGAACACCAAGTGCGTGGCTGCATCAACCAAACCAAGTGCCTCCACTGCAAGATCTCAGGACACTCCTACCACGGCTGCCCAAATCGCCAACTCCTCGCCGCACCCTTCCCCACCAGCAAAGCTCTAGCCAAGACCCGGTTTTCTTACCCACCGAACCACCCCGACGCCAATCACCGACCTGCACACGCCAGGATCTGGCCGGCCGGAGGAAACCCTTCTCCGGCGGCTGCTACCGCTGCTGCGCCAACACCACATCCACCTGCTCCTGCCGAGGTAACCGCGATTTGCTCGTCCACCGGAGGCGGCATGGAGGCAATGTACATGCGCCGCCCGCTCAGGACCAGGGTGGTGATCCCCCACACGCCGGAGATGGTGGAAGAAGAACTGAGGTTGAGGGCTACTGCACTCGTCATCTCCGTCGCAGGCACCTGCCCTCGCCTCACGCCGGGCTGCATCGCCGAAGGACTGCTGCAAGACTACCCCGAGCTGCCGGAGGACTCCTTTCAGGTTTCGCTGATGAACGTGGGCGCTTTCTTCGTGCGCTTCTCCGACGCGCGCTGGATGCAGCTCGTGGCGACGCAAGCCGTCTTCCACTACAGAGGCACGCCGCTGCTCGTCAGGAGATGGACTAGACTTGCCTTCGCCAACATGCATAGGTACACGCACAGCGTCAGGCTCTTCATCGAGAGGGTGGCGCCACATCACTGGTCGCTAAACACGACCAACGCGCGCTGCCGTCCTGCCTGATCCACACGGTGGCCGCCGAGACGGTGGCCAAGACCGACCTCTCGTACTATGTCGTCGATGCGTGGGTGGAGAGTCTTGATGATGTGCCCACGGAAGCCGACCTTGACGTCCACGAGCCAAGAATCAACGCGGACCCGCTAGCACAGGTGGTGCTTCTAGCAGGGTTTGAGCTCACCGACGGCTCCACCAACGGGGGAGGTCAGAGACGGAGGGATGAGCCGCCAAGGGTGCTGCACACCACGGCCCTTGTACACCTCGACAACTCCTCTCTCATTAGGCCAGCGCCGCCAGGCAGAGCCAGAGGTGGGGGGAGCGGCGGCGGCGGCGGCGAGCACCAAGGAGACGACGACTACATGGAGTCTGAGGAGCAGGCCCACCCCTGGGCTCACGGCGTCCCAGCTGGCACCTTCGGCTGGAGGCTGCTGCTGTGGGATCGGCGGCTGGCCAGCACCAGCCACGGAGGCGTGGAGCCGGCCATGATCTCCAGGTTAGGCTGGCGCCGGTGACGGGGCTAGCCGCAATCTGCAATGGCGCGGCGGCGGCGAGAAACCCTAACGTCGTCACTGAATTAACGGTGCAGGGGAGCACAAACGGCGTGCGGGGTGGGAAACCGACAATGGTCGACTGCAAGACGCAATAACCCAGCTTTCTCCAGCACCAGACCTGTTGTCGCCGCAGACACCTCTCGTGCCGCTGCTGCCTCAGCTCGTGACCTCCCCGGTTAGGCAACAACAGGTAGACAGATCGGAAACTGCAAGCATACTGGAACAGGTGCAGGTACCCGTGTCGGGATCGGATGGACAGACGACCCCGGGAAACCTGGTCCACAAGGTTGACCTGCTGGGAGCCGAGACCGTCCTCGTTTGGCATCTCCACCATGACAAAGAAGACAACGCTGCAAGCCTCATCGAGGAGAGCGAGGGCCATCCAAGAGCTGAAGAAGACAAGGCCCAGGTCGAGCATGTTGCTGCCGAGCTTGAGGTTGCTGCTGGCGAGCTAGACCGAGAAGCCCAAGTCAGCGAGACCCAAGATCTGCATGCGTCGGGGGGGACCAACAGCCCTCCAGCCCAGCTGGGAGATTGGATGCTCACGCCCATCCCCTCCCCGCTTCTTCATGGAACGCCAGCACACCGTCGGCACAGCAGAGTCAGGCGCACACCGGGATCCGCGACGAGAAGAAGCCACAGGATTGCCAACATGAAGCTTGCCTACACGGGGGGTGGTAACAACACCCTCAAGCAGGCGAGGAGACTGATCATCTCCAAGCGAGGTCTCGCGCTGGAAGAGAAGGAAGACGAAGCGGACGATGAACTGCTACAGCGCTACAACAATGTCTTTGATGAACCACTGTCAACGGTTCGCATGGAGGTCCTATCGGTCCTGGCCAAGAAGGCTAAGGGGAAAGCTAGGAAGAAGGGAGGCCTCGCCATGTAGGGGCCTTCTTAGTTTCAGTCGTAATATGTCTTTATGAATTGCAACTTCCTAGTGTGGAATGTTAGAGGGCTTAATAGCGTAGTAAGGAGAGCAGTAGTCTTGAATGTGATCAGGAAGCTAGGCGTCGCATTTGTTTGCTTGCAAGAATCAAAGCTGCAGTTTGTTGATGGGGCTATCGTGCGGGAGTGTTGCGGAGCTGATTTCGATGATTTTGTGTACCCGCCTGGTGATGGTACGAGAGGTGGGATCATTGTAGCCTGGAAATCTGACGAGTTCATCCGAGCAAACCAGCATATCACAGCAAACTTTGTCTCAGTTCAGGGAAAGCTGCGGAGGGCTCTGAGCCACATCACAATCATAGTGGTTTACGGACCTCAGGTAGATACAGAAAAGCTTTCTTTCCTTAATGAGATGCGGGATCACATCCGCGATGATATGGTACCTTGCGTGCCGGCTGTGATCACGGGAGATTTCAACTTAATTGCCGCAGCCAGCGGCAAGAACAACAATAACATAAACATAAGAACTATGGGGGCCTTTCGGAGGTTCATCAATGAACTGCAGTTGAAGGACTTATACTTGCACGGTCGCCGTTACACGTGGAGCAATGAGCAAGCTGCATCAACGGTGGTTAGTATGACCGTGTTCTGTTCAATGATGCTTGGGATCGGACCTTTCCTGGATCGATGCTGCAGGCGCAATCCTCCGATCTGTCTGACCATTGCCCTCTCCTTCTGTCGTCCGATGTTAGCTTCAAATGTGCAAGGCACTTCAGGTTTGAAAACTACTGGACGCGGCAAGAGGGTTTTCTGGAAGTGATTCAGGAGGCCTGGGCAGACAGCATGCAGAGCGCGAACGCTTTTGTCAATCTGCATACCAAGATGAGACATACTAGCAGAAAACTGCAGAGCTGGAGTGCTTCGTTCACTAATGATTTGACGCTGCGCGCCGCAATCACTTCGGAGCTTATCATGCAGTTAGACAGAGCTATGGACCAAAGACGGCTAACTGAACCTGAGCGTCAGTTCAGAGCAATGTTGAAGGTAAATTGCCTCGGGATCGCCGCCATGCAGAGATCAATGTGGCGGAAGGGAGCTAGAATAACTTGGCTAAAGGATGGAGACGCAAGCACGCGTTTTTTTCACTCTAAGGCCAATGCCCGCCGCAGAAAGAAGTTCATACCAGGTTTGGAGATGGACGGGGTGTTGCATACAAATCAACAGAAAAAGAAGAGATCGTCTGGGAGTACTTCAACGGGCTGTTGGGAACAAAGAAGGAAAGACAGAACACGATCAACTTCAATGCGATGGGGATCCAACTGATTGATCTTGCTCACCTTGAAGGGGGGTTCACGGCTGGCGAGGTCAAAGCAGCTCTGGACGACATGCACTCTGATAAGGCACCTGGCCCTGACGGCTTCACTGCGCTGTTCTTCAAAACGGCGTGGCATGTGGTGCAGGAAGACGTCATAGCGGCGGTGCAAGCGTTTGAGAACTGCAACGCCGGACAGTTGCATCTGCTGAACTCCACAACTATCATCCTCCTGCCCAAGCATGCTGAAGCGACGCACCCGAGAGAGTTCAGACCTATAAGCCTCGTGAGCTTCTTCGCCAAGCTGATCACAAAGGTTATGGCAAAAAGGCTCGCTGAGGTTATGGACCGGTTAATATGCCCGTGCCAGAGCGCATTCATTAGAACCAGATCAATACACGACAATTTCGCCTACGTGCAGGGCCAAGCCAAGTGGTGCAGACAGCATAAGATTCCAACGCTGTTTCTTAAACTTGATATTCAGAAAGCTTTTGACACAGTTTCCTGGGAATTCTTATTGGAGGTCCTGGAGGCGAGGGGTTTTGGCCCAAGATGGAGGGATTGGATTGCAATCTTGCTGCGAACAACAACATCAAAAGTGCTAGTAAATGGGTGCCTCACGGAGGAAATTATGCACGCTAGGGGGTTGCGCCAGGGAGACCCCCTATCACCTATGTTGTTCGTCATTGTCATGGACGTTCTCGCAAGAATTGTAAAGACCACAGACAACTTGGGATTACTATCGCAGATGGGGAACAAGCCAATACCACATCGTCTGTCCCTATATGCTGACGACGTGGCTCTGTTCATCAGCCCTACCGCAGCGGATCTCGAAAATATAAAAGCAATTCTGAGAGGGTTTGGCGAAGCTGCAGGATTGCATGTCAACCTAAGCAAAAGTTCAATAACGCCGATACATTGCGTGGGTGTCGACACGGAGGCGATAGCGGCACAATTTGGCTGCAAAATCTCACAATTCCCATTCACTTACCTGGGGATGCCTCTGTCTGACAGGAAGCTTAGAAAAGGAGATTTCCAGCCTGCCTTGGACAAGCTAGCAGGCAAAGCTAAAGGATGGAAGCAAGGCCATTTCTCGATCGATGCGAGACTATCTTGGTGAAGCATGTATAGTCAGCCATGGTTGTCTTCCAGATGATCGCGATCACTGCACCGAAGTGGCTAACAAAAGCAGTCGACAAAATTAGGAGAGGCTTCTTGTGGGCTCAAGAGGAAGAGGCCGCGGGTGGTAAATGTTTGGTTGCCTGGAAAGCGGTCTTCAGGCCTACGAAGTTGGGAGGTTTGGGGTTGCCAGACCTCCAGGCGAGAGGGATCGCACTCCGTACTAGATGGCTGTAGCAAAGTTGGGCTGACAAGCATAAGCCTTGGAGGGGACTGCCATTGCCGATCGACAAAAACGTCCGTGATCTGTTCAATGCAGCGGTGATTTGCAGGCTTGGGAATGGAGAACAAATAGAATTTTGGACTGACCCATGGCTGAACGCGGAAAGCTTCAAGGACTGTTACCCGCTGTTGTATCATGCTTGCAATCGCCGGAGAAGCTCCGTCGCGGTTGCAATGAAAGACAATCGATGGACTGGGCACCTGGGCGGTGAGCTAGATCCGGACACGCTGCGACAGGTGGTTAGCCTTTGGGAGAAACTCCAGACTCTCACGCTTGACCAGGAAGCGGATGATTCCGTAGCATGGCGGCTAACCACACATGGAAAGTACACCGCCAAGTCAGCTTATATGGCACAATTCCATGGAGCAATGGCAACAAATTTCAAACATGTGATTTGGGCATCCGATGCGCCGCTACGTTGTCGTATTTTTGCTTGGCTTGCGATCAAGGGGAAGTGCAACACGGCAGACATACTCGCTAAGAAGAACTTCCCGCATCAAGCAACCTTCGTTTTTTGCCTGCATACTGAAACTGCAGTCCATCTGTTGACGCACTGCCCTTTCATCAATCAGCTATGGGCACAAATTCTGCCGAGGGCGACAAGAGACCCTTGTTACATGCCTCAGCCGGGTCAGAATTTGCTTGACTGGGCGACCAACACTACCAAGATGACGACCAAACAGGAAAGAAAAGGCTGGATCGCCACCATGCATTTGGTCTGGTGAACAACTTGGAAGGAAAGAAATGCGAGGGTTTTCAATCACACGGCAAGGACGTTGGAAGAGACAAACATGGTAATCCTGCAGGAGGCAACCCTGTGGCGAATGGCAGGGAGATCTAGCGCTACAAACCTACTGCAAAGACCAAGAGAGCTGTACTAAAACACCATTACATTTGTACAGGGTTTATGTCCGGTTGCTGTGAGCTAAGGTCTTACCTTAGAGTTGTTTACGTTTTATGTATTTTCCTTTAGCTGTTGTACTTCTCTGTACTGTTTCTCCCCCTACGATTAATAGAATAAGTAGGCAAGGCTGCTCTTTCGTCAAGTACGCAAGGTGTACATAGTCTGCAAGGAGGACCTTTCCCTTGTCGAGGAGTACCAACTATGGATGATAGAGAACAACCCGGTGCAGGAGGTGAAGGAACTGGATGGCGCAGACCACATGCCAATGCTCTCGAGGCCAGCTGAGCTGGCACAGTGCCTCGTAGACATTGCTGAGAAGTATGTTTGATGATTGTATATAACATGGAATGATGCTAGCTTATCTATCAATTTCTGTGAGAGGAGGAGTTAAAATGGTATCAATGTTATCAAGCCCAATTCATACTTGAAGGGAATTCGAATACACGCTATTTCCATAGTATTGCCAATGGCAAACACAAGAAAAAGCGCATTCATTCTCTAGTCCAGGATGAGGGTTTGGTCGAAGGCCATGAACAGCTAAAGTTGTATATTACAAATTATTACAAAGACCTATTCGGGGCTACAGGGGAAGGAACTTTCACTCTGGATGAGTCTCGAACAGAGGATATTCCCCAGGTTTCAGATGAGGAAAATAACCTACTCACTAAACTATACTCGGAGGAGGAAGTGAGGACGGCTGTTTTCCAAATGACATAATACATCACCTGGACCTGATGGCTTCCCTGGTGAGTTCTACCAGAACTTGTGGGATGTCATCAAGTTTGATTTACTTCAATTGTTCGCTTGTCTCCACTTTGGACAGGTTGAGTTGTTTCTTCTAAATTTTGGTGAGATCATTTTATTACCTAAGGTTAAAGAGGCACAAAGGATCCAACAATATAGACCTATATGCCTTCTTAACGTTAGTTTTAAAATATTCACCAAAGTGGCGACACTACGACTGAACAGTGTGGCGGATCATGTAGTTCGCCCGTCTCAGACGACTTTTATGCAAGGACGCAACATCCTTGATGGAGTTGCAATCATACATGAAACAGTCCACGAACTACATAGGAAAAAGCTGAATGGGGTAATTCTTAAAATAGATTTTGAGAAGGCTTATGATAAAGTCAAATGGTCTTTCCTTCAACAGACACTCAGAATGAAAGGCTTTTCTTCTGAGTGGTGCACGCTTATTAATAGCTTCGTCTCGGGCGGAAGTGTAGCCATTAAGGTCGATGATTACATTGGCAAATACTTTCAAACAAAGAAAGGGCTCCGCCAAGGAGGCCCTCTATCGCCAATACTACTTAATATAGTGGTTGATATGTTAGCTATTTTAATTGAACTGCTAAATCAGATGGTAAAATTGAAGGAGTGGTTCCTCATCTTGTTGATGACGGTATATTGATCCTCCAACATGCCGACGAGACAATCCTTTTTATGGAACTGGACATCGATGCAGCTCGTAACCTTAAGCTGATTTTGTCAGCATTTGAGCAACTTTCGGGTCTTAAGATTAATTTCCATAAAAGTGAATTGTTTTGTTTCGGTGAGGCTCAAGATAATGCCGCCTTGTATGCTGAATTATTTGGCTGTGAGCAAGGTCAATTTCCTATCAACTATTTGGGTATTCCGATTCATTATCAGAAACTTACAAATGTTGAATGGAAAAAGGTAGAGGAAAGACTGCAACTGCGATTAAATAGTTGGAAAGGCAAACTCTTATCCTTGGGTGGAAGATTGGTTCTCATAAACTCGGTACTAACAAACATGGTAATGTATATGATTTCATTCTTCCATTTGCCAAAAGGAGTCTTAAAAAGGTTGGATTATTTCCGGTCTAGATTCTTATAGCAAGGGGATAGCGAGAAGAAAAAATATCGATTGACCAAATGGAGTGTGGTTTATTGTCCTAAAAACCAAGGTGGGCTCGGAATTCATGACCTCGAGGTCAAGAATAGAGCACTGCTAGGTAAATGGCTCTTCAGACTTCTGCCGGAAGATGGAGTCTGGCCAACCCTCCTTAGGAAAAAGTATGTGGGAGATCAAGCTGTCTCTTAGATTCTTTGGAAACCTGGTGATTCACACTTCTGGGCTGGCCTCATGGGTACAAAGAAGTTTTTTTCCAACATGGCTCTTACTCAATTAGGGATGGATTGGAAAAATTCATTTCTGGGAGGATAAATGGCTAGGCCAGTTTACCCTCAGGGAGCAATATCCGGCTCTATACGCTATTGTACGAAACAAAAGTGACACGATCGCGAGGGTGCTGGGTTCCTCCCCACCAGATGTTTTGTTCCAAAGAAGTTTACTTGGATTGAGACTGGCATCTTGGAATGTCTTGCTTCTCCGACTGGATTCAATCCTATTGTGAGAAGGTCCAGATAGATTTCATTGGAATCTTACGAAGAATGGTAAATTCTCGGTTGATTCCATTTATCAAGCACTTATTCTATCCGAAGTTCAAATCGATATAAAAGATAATAAGAAAATTTGGAAGATGAAGATGCCGCTTAAAACCAAAGTGTTTACGTGGTACCTTCGTCGGGGTGTAATTCTTACAAAAGACAACCTTGCAAAACGAAATTGGCACGGAAGTAAAAAATGTATTTTCTGTCATCATGATGAGACCATCACACACTTATTTTTTAGTGCGAATTCGCCAGGTCTATATGGTCAGCCATCCAGATAGATTCTTCCTTACATCCACCATGTATTGTTGCTAATATTTTTGGCAACTAGTTAAATGGTGTGGATCTTAGGTTTAAACTATTCAGTAGAATGCGAGCGATTACCGTTATTTGGTCGTTCTGTCTATGTAGAAATGACAAGGTTTTTAATGATAAAAATGGTTATGTTATGCAGGTTATCTATCGGTGCACGGCTACGCTACGAGCATGGTCGACCTTGCAGCGTGTGGAGTATCGAGACTTATGTTTGGAGGTGGCGTCGAGACTGAAGGTTGCAGCTAGGGAGTTACTGTCATGGCATGGTTGGCAACATAGTCTCCGAATAGACCTACCAGTTTCTTAGAAAGATCTACAATTTCTCATTTTGATATGTAATTTGCCTTTTTTCCGTTTCCGACTTGGTGTTCTAAACTGGTGAATTGGTGACTGTGTGCATCTTTGTTATGCAGAGTCCGGGTGTAATGCTTAAAACTCTTAAGTAATAAAATCCCTTTATCTAAAAAAAATAATCAGTTTCTTGTGAGCAATATAACATATTTATACAAGAATTCTGATGTAAGCCGTATGTATAGCCAAACTGCCAAAGTATACTTCTGAATAACTACCAAGCACCACTTAGCCGTCGAGAGGAACAGAAATGGAACAAAATATGGTCTTACCACAGGACCAGTACAAAGTACAAAGAACAAACCACAAGCTCCCTAAAAACATCATCACGAAGGCAGAACTGAAATCTTCTGCACTGAGAGTTCAGTTGCTGCTAGAATTATTTCTGATAATTCTAAGTTGCTTTGAACTTGCTGTACCTCTTTGCATGAAGGTTCAAAAGCATCGCCCACCTGAGGTTGGTACGACATATAGCTGAAGGGAGGGAAAAGTTGGAGGTAAAAGATGTTCTCACCCTGCACCTCACTAAGCTCGTCCGCGCGCCGTGCCGGTACAGGGTATCCACGCCCCCGGCAAGACCTTGTTATAAGTGATAGACAATAAACGATGAACAAAGAAAGATAAACTTTTTTTTTTGCGAATTACAAGCATTGAGATTAGGCTACGTTACAATCTGCCTGACAACAAGTCATGGCTTCCTCCGGCCCAGAGAGTGGCCACACTCTCGTGAGATGTTGGGTACGCCCCACATTCGCCAGTACATGGCTAGCAGAATTCTGTTCACGCCTAATTGTCTCAATGTTTACGGCCCCATCTTCCTGGATCAGCATCTTGATATCTTGGACTAAACCGAAGTATTTGGAACGGTCAATACCTGGCGTCTTGATCAGCTTAACTGCCTCTGCGCAATCCATCTCGACCAAGCAGGGTAGCTCGCACCACTCCCGCACCATGGCAATGCCCTCACGGCAGGCAACTAATTCAGCAAAAATAGGTGAACTGCATGAACTTAGAAACCTGCAAGCGGACATTAAAACTGAGCCGTTCTCATCACGGAGAATCCACCCCGCACCACCAGCACCACTGTTCTCTTGGAAAGAACCATCCACATTCAACTTGATAGTACCACAGCTTGGTTTAGTCCAACGGATGGGAGTAGCTGTTTCAGACCTCACTGTCTTCTTCCCACGCTTGCTCCTGCTCCCATAAGAAATCACTGTTTTTCCTTTGATTGGATCCATGTTGGGCGATTGTTTCAGCATCAGTAAGGAGTCCACATAGCTACACAGGAAACGCTTGGAGGCTTCAACAGGGGCATGGGTTTATCATGAACCACCTCATTCCGGCAATGCCAGATCCGCCACAACGTCATAAGGATCATTGTGTTCACCTCCTCAGTCTTGTCCGAAAGCAAGTGAAGCAACCATTCCTTGCCGTAATTCATGATCGTATGTAGAGCAGGGATCGGCCACGCCTCCTCCATCGCCATCCAAAGGGTTTTTGCAGCAGGGCATCGACACATAGCATGGAAAGTGTCCTCGCATTCCAGACCACAAAGAGGGCAAAAATTAGTACCTTCCATGTTACGGCGATGCTTATTCTCCCAAGTAGGCAGAGAGTTAGTCACAATTCTCCAAGCAAAAACGCGTACCTTGTTGGGGGCAGGGCACCCCCAAAGAGATTTCCAAATGGCTCGATGGCCATCCGGTGCCCTGCTAGTGGCGCCATTAGAAGGGCGACTCAGTGCCTCCATGCCGAGCCAGTACGCGCTGCGGACCGAAAACAGTCCATTCATCGCCGGAGCCCAAGCCAAAACATCACCATCCACACGGCCACATGGTTGAATTGTGAGGATAGCATCCACATCAACCTGCAAAAAATAACGATGCAACTTCGTGACATCCCACTGCCCGTCCGCTGTCAGTAATTGGGAAACACGGCGCAGGCGGCAATTAGCTTGGCGCGAAACCGGCCTATAAGAATGAGGGATGGGGACCCAGGGGTCTCTCCAGATGCGTGTATCAGCCCCCGTCCCAACTCTCTTGATGAGGCCCTTTTTTAGAAGCTCTAGGCCATGCATGATACCCTGCCAAGAAGCCGAAGCATTGCTAGTAAAGACTGTATCTTGTAACTCACCATTGGAGAAGTATTTAGCCTTAAGAACTGTGGTACATAAACTGTGAGGATTTGTAAGCAAACGCCACGCTTGGCGGGCCAGGAGCGCTTGATTGAACAAGCGGTAGTCGCGGAAACCCAGACCACCCTGAGCTTTTGGACACTGAATTTTTTCCCATGCTTTCCAGTGGGTTTTCCGTTTCCCTCTGGTCACTCCCCACCAATAGTTCCTAACCATCCGCGTAAGATCATCACAGACTGAAGCGGGTAGACGGAAAATCATCATAATATAGGTGGGGATGGACTGCGCAATGGCTTTGATCAGAATCTCCTTACCGCCTTGAGACGACATGCCATCTCCACTCTCCATAAGCCTCTTCGTAAGCCTTTCCTGCAGATTTTGGAAACACCCCTTATGCATTCTACCATCAGGTGTAGGAAGGCCAAGATATTTGTCCTCAAACTTGTCCTCCTGAAGATGCAGAATATCCCTGACCTCATTTTTAAGCTCAGCCGGACAAGCATCTCCAAAGTATGCAGAACATTTCTCCCGATTAATCAATTGTCCTGTTGCTCTTCCATAAACGTCAATGATCCCATTCACCCTCTGCGCTTGTAGCCGATTTGCTTTAAAAAAACAGAAGTGTATCATCCGCAAATAGTAAATGCGACACACCAGGAGCTCTCTGACAGACCTTCACCGGCTGAATAGATAGTTTGTCAACGCCCTGCTGCAATAATTTTGAAAGCCCAGCAATAAACAGGAATAGAAACGGGGAGAGGGGATCTCCTTGCCGTAGCCCACGCGACGGTGCAAACGATTCCTGCTGAATTCCATTTAATTTAACAGAATAACGAACCGAGGTAACGCATGACATGATCCATTGTACCCATTGGTTCGAGAAACCCAGCTTGAGCATCGCCTTCTCCAAGAAAATCCAGTCTACCCGATCATAAGCCTTAGATAAGTCCAGCTTGTACGCACAAAAGCTCTTTCCTGGATGCTAATATAATGGAGACACTCAAAGGCCAACAGAGCATTGTCAGTGATAAGGCGACCAGGAATAAAGGCGCTCTGAGCATCCGAAATGATATCATCTAATAGCGGGCGGAGACGATTAACAAGACATTTTGAGAGTACCTTGTAAATAACATTACAAAGACTGATCGGACGGAATTGGGCTACCGTTTCCGGGACTTCCACCTTCGAAATCAGAGCTATAATTGTGTCATTGATCCTAGGAGGCATGACCCCCGTACGGAAAAAATCTCTTACCGCCTGGGTCACTTCTTCCTTAATGATCCCCCAACTACGCTGGAAGAAACGCGCTGGGAATCCATTCGGACCAGGGGCCTTGAGCGGACCAATTTGGAACAGGGCATCCGAGATCTCTCTATTAGTAAACTCCTCGCAAAGCTTTGCATTCATTTCTGGGGTAACTTTTTGAAAGGACAATGATGTCGCCTAGAGGGGGGGTGAATAGGCGGTTTAAAACTTTTCCGGTTTAGTCTTGATAATTGCGGAATAAAACTAGGTGTTTAAATTAACAAGCCGACAACCTAAATAAACTTGGCTCACCTATGTGCACCAACAACTTATGCTAAGCAAGATAAACAACAAGGTGATAGTAATAGAATACTTCAAGCACGAAGGCTATCACAATGTAAAGTGCATAAGTAAAAGCTCGGGTATAAAAATAACCGAGGCACGCAGAGACGAGGATGTATTCCCGAGTTCCTCCTTGTTAAGGGAGTACGTCTCGTTGGAGAGGTGTGAACCGACACAACGGTTCAACAACCACAAAGGTTTCACCATCTTCTCCGGTGAACCGCACCACAAAGGCTTGGTTCACCTTCCACTATCGGAATTCCTTCGAGGCGGAATCCGGAGCCTTTCAACAACAATCCGGGGCACAACCCACAATGGGATTGGGGGCTCCCGAACGGCCTCCAACAACAATCCGGGGCACAACCCACAATGGGATTGGGGGCTCCCGAACGGCTTCAAGTGACCACACAAGGGTCCAACCACCACAAAGGCGTCTAGGGTCCAAGGACCCAAGAGTAACAAGCTCACAAACTTTCAACTTCCACGAATCCTCGTGGAGAGCACACCGATGCACCAAATGCAAAAAGCAAGAGCACAAGTGCTCAAAATCCTTCACTCTCAAATTCCAACAAAGCAACAAATGCTTATGGGGGAATAAGAGAGGAAGAACAAAGAAGAGATGCACCAAGAACTCAAAGATCAAGATCTACAAGGTTTCCCTCACTTAGAGGAGAAATCGACCGGTGAAAACGTAGATCAAGATCACCTCTCACTTTCCCTCAAATATTAGCAAGAACCATGGGAGGGATGGAGAGGAAGAGCAAGCTTTCCAAAGGTCAACAATGGAGGAGAGAGAGGAGAAAGACTTGCTAGAAGCTTAGAAAACCATTGGGGAAGAAGGCCCCTTAAATAGCTCAACCCAAAATCCAGTCGTTGGGTGCAGATTCGCGCCGTAGCGGTACTACCGATGGCCCTAGCGGTACTACCGCCCCCTAGGGAGTTAGGGCATCAAAACGGGCTGAAAACAGTCTTCCGTAGCGGTACTACCGCCCCGGGCAGCGGCACTACCGCCCCGGCGGAACTACCGCTCCCGGTACCGCCGAAAACAGCTCTCTGTTAGCTCTGGCGGTACCTCGGGCGGTACCGCGGCGGTACTACCGCTACAGCAAAAAACAGCAGAAACTGATAAACGAAAACGTCAATATCTTTTCCATCCGGACTCCGTTTTCGATGATTTTTGGCTCGTTGGAATCGTAACAACGAGCTCTACTTGAATGTGCATAGAAACATCACAATCCATCATGTGAGGATAAAACCAAATGGGGAAAGGTTGAACTTTACTAAACAATGCAAACCAGTAAAAACTCCTTCATAAAAAACGCAACAAGATATTCATACGAAATCTGTTTTTGATGAACTAGAGCTTAGTATGGAGATAAACCAAGCTCTAAATCCTCACATGGATAAAAGGCAACAAGTTTTCCAAAGTAAAACCATTTTCGAAGGACTTGGTCTTGTCATGAAGATCACGACAAGCACCAAAACTCAACACAGAGAAAAACCAAATAAGAACCAAGAAAGATGATATGCCAAGCATGCAAAGGTTTGATCTCTCCATAAAGAAGTGATCAAGTTACTCACTCGAGAGCCCCTCTTGATAGTACGCCTATCTAAGCTATAGCCCTATCAAGATCATACCTTTGCCATGAGCATTCCACTTGAGCTAGATGATGACGATCTTGACTCTCTCAGGTTGAAACACCTTTCTTGTTTGTGCTTGCTAGCACATGTTTGATGAAGACTTCTCCAAATGCTCCCCCATACTCCATTATGGGAGGGCCTCGCTAAGCTTCGTCTTCATGTCTCCTTTGCAAGCTTCAATCAAAAGATATCTTCCAAGATACATCTTATTGAGCTTGCACTTCATCTTCTTCTCTTGATATGTATGATGGCTTGGGGTTAAACATGATTGTTCACTCAATCTTCTATTCCAAGCCATACTTGCAATGAGCTCAACTCTACACATGACCATTCTTCATTTAAACCCTTTGAATAGAGCATTGGTCATTAAGTCATCTTGAAGAGTCCAACACATGAACTCCTATAATTTACCATGGACAAGATCTATAAGAATATCTCAATGTAAACATTAGTCCATTAGGATTGTCATTAATTACCAAAACCACGCATGGGGGCAACCATGCACTTTCAATCTCCCCCATTTTTGTAATTGATGACAATCCCTTTTACGAGGGTTTATATAATGAATTTAAGAAACCATGCAACACAAAGAGGAAGGATGCAAGAGAACAAACCCATATTCCCTTAAACCCTCTAAATTTCTCCCCATTGGCATCGATTGCCGAAATGGGAAGAAAAACTTAGAAGGCAAATATAGTGAGAGCTCCCCCATATCCAAATGCACATATCCAATGACGAATAGATAGAGGGAGATCAAACTATATAGAGGATCCAAAGATTGCAAAAAAATATCAAGTGGAAAGATAGTTCAACGAAATAAGCAAGCAATCAGAAGGATCCGAAAAGTGTTCTAAATATCACGAGGGAACTCCCCAAGGTACGTGCACAAATAGGATTTGTATTTCAATATAGTGTGCACAACATGGAATCCTCACTCCCTCCTAGATAAATTCGAACACAATCTCATGCAAGAGAATGTAAATGATAAAGGAGGCAAAACAACTTTCACCTAATAAAATGTTTTGCAACAAGAGCAAGGAGCGGTAAATCAAATAATGGGTGTGAGATAGAAAGACATTATAGGAGACTAATACAAGGATGATAGCATCAACATAGTCTTTCAAGAAGAGTTGCACATAGTGCATATCGTGTCTTTTCCATACCCACACACCAAAAGAGGTATAGCAAATAACTCCACAAGCTTAGTAAAATGCAAAAAGCATAACACATGAAAAATAAAGCTTGTTCCTTTTAGAAACCACCAAAGAACTAAAAGCAAAAAGAGGTGGTCACTAAAGAATTGGAACATCAATAAAAGATGTAACTAATCTCATGTGTATAAGTTTCTAAGTACACACAAATCACTAAGATATGGGTCTAAAAACAAACATGTACACACAAGATAGGTACAAGGGAAAAGATCATGATATCCAAGAGGAAGTCATAAATACACCAATAAGATCTTTGCTTAAAAGCATAACACAAGGCTCAATTTTAACTTAACGGGATATAGAGGAACTTCAAACACATACTCATAATAGCATCAAACATATCCACAAGGGATAAGGTGATAAAAGGATGATCCGAGAAAGATAACAAGTATCACGAAAGGCAAATGATTTAAAGAAACATCAATATTGCACATGAGAGTCTTTAAGTAGAAAATGCTAGATTGACATACTTGGGATCAATGAATCATAGAAATGAATATATAGTCCCCTTATATGCAATCATCTCGGCTTACTCATATTTGCAATAAAGACGTTTTGCAAGAACCAAATTGATTGCAACAAAAAGATTCATGCCAAGATACAACCTACACAAGGTTGAAAGCTAGAAATGTATGCATGAGGTAGATACTTGTTACCGAGATAGTATTGGTGATGTAGAAGATAAGAGTGAACCATCATCCAATGGACACATGGTGACACCATCTTGTAGATGAGACAAGCTTCCAATGCATCTCAAGTGTACCTAAAACAAATTTAAGTACAACATGGTACCCAAACTAATTGGGTCCAAAGTAGTTAGAGCAACTACAACACATAGGACAAACTCCACATAAATATGTGCATATTGATATGAAATTGAATTTCATGCACATCTTAGCCATTTAGGATTTGATGGAGTTTATCCTTTATATTTGAACAACGAAAGTAAGCATGCCATAAGATATACATATAATAAATATGCATGCACAAGACTTTCAAGAACCAAGCGAGATATAATTTAGACAGAACACCAAGTAAACCAACAAAGCACACACAAGTGTGACAAGAAAACAAATTGTCCAAATTATATCAAATACCCAAATCAACACATGATTGAAGATACCACTTTGAAAAGATACCAATGAAAATAAGAGACCAATTGATGAAAAATATCATCAAGGAATAAACCAAACCCTCTACACTTTTCATGATGGCACAAGGTACCAAGACGAAGAATGTTTGTCTTCCAAGGAGACACGTCATCGGGATCAAATATCAAACGAAGACAACTAATGTTCAAAAAGCATATATGATTGCTCCCCCACGATGTGTGCATTATTTATGATTTTGCATTTGAATACACAATGCACAAAAAAGAGATCATCACTCTCCATATATATTATTCAAACACTAGTCATGTTCAAGAAAGGCAAGAAATTGCAATACCAAATTAAAGAACGGTGTTTTACTCAAAGTAGGATAGCTTCCCAAAGAATAGTGCATTATCAAGAAGTATGACTTTTGAATGTCAATGCACAAGAATTGGTTCATTGCTTTTCCCAACTCAAGAAAGCACTAAATAAATTTTAAGTAGAGCAATAAAGGATCCAAAAGATACAATGAAGACAAATGAGAGTTAGATCAAAACAAATCCTTGGCAATCAAATAAAGCAATTCAAAGAAAGAGCCAAAGCGAATATGATCAATATATTTACCACAAAAAGATTATCACTTGTCAAGACAAGTAATGTATGGAGATATTTCTCGGGGGTGGATTGCAAAGATATATTCAAGATCATATTCACAAAACATAAGCATATGGCAAATGATAGGAATTAAAAGCCATGCTTAGATAGATAGATATTCTTGATAGCTTCACAAATCATGCGAAGGTGCAAAGCAACTCCAAGGAGTAGCTTGAAACAATTGGCTTCCCAAAATATACATGAGAACAAATTTGGGAAAGCCATACCAAGAACATCCTCCACAAACAAGATCCAAAAGAGTGAGAGACAAAAAGCATTTAAGTAAATGGAAACTTGTTTGAGCAACATGCCACATAGGAACAAGATAACTAGCAATATCAATTCTAGGTGGCAAAACCTCATATATTCACATTTTCTAGGCTTGTAATATGCACATAGCTTATTACTTCCCCATAATGTGATAATCCATTTATTTAAAGCAAGAGGCAAACAAAACCAACTCGAAAAATTAATGGACATTATAGAAATTAAATTTCTCATGAGAATGACATACCACATAGATAGTAGATAATATAAATATTTCGACACTAAGTTGGATTTCTCATGAATACACAATTTTAGGATTGTGAAGTGCACGAAGCATATCACTCCCCCAAAATATGATAGTCCATTAATCTCTCAAAGAGAGCCAACAAGATAAGATATCAAATAAAAACAATAAGGCTCAAAACTAGAAAATGGTGTGCAAACCAACATACACATACTTGATTTCTCAAGATAAGTAAGTAGAGAGCACAACACATACAAACACTAGCAAGATACAAAACCAAACACATGCAAGGGTGCAAGCAACTTTCAATGTATATATGATTTAAATGTAAGTTACCGCAAGGAGGAACATTGGATATGAGATAGAACAATATGATCCATATGACTTGACTTGAGAGAATATAATTGATGAAGATCCCTTAATTCTTCATAATGTAGCCAAGTCTCCAATGCCTCCAACAACACCTATTGATCAAGTTTTAACTTGTTGGTCCCCAACCAAGTTGGGTCCTAAGAGGTTAGTCACAATAGGTTTGGCAACCCAAATGGTTCTTTTCTTGACACCACTTTGAGTACCAACATATTTGGCAAACACATTGCCAACCTTATCCTTCCGAAGAGAATAAACATCATTAATTATAATGGGGTTGGATAAGGTACCATTTGTGCATGAAGAAGCAAGGTGACCCTTCTCACGACATAGGTAGCAACATCTACTTCCTCCTCTCTTCTTAGTTGGAGTCTTGACTTGAGGAGGGGTAGCTTGATTCTTCTTGGGAAGAGACCGTTCTTCAACTTGAGGAGCTTGAGTTTGAACTTGAGGTTTCTTCCCTTGTTGCTTCTCACTAAGAGCCTTCTTGTTCAAAGGGCAAGATCTAACATGGTGCCCTTAAACTTTGCACTTTAAGCAAACAATTTTGGCCGAATCTTTGACTTGTTCTTGGCCCTTTTTCTTCTTGATGATCTTGGACTTGTTCTTGTTATTGGAGTTGAATCCAAGTCCACTCTTGTCATTGGGGCGTCTTTGAACACTCAACATATTGTCAAGTGTGGACTTCCCAATATGACGCTTTTCCAAGTCTTTATTCAAAGAAGCGACTTGGGCCTTGAGCTCTTTTAATTCCTCTACATGGTTAGTATCAACACAAATGCTAGAGGAAGTAGAAACTTCATTGTTAGAGCAACAAGGTATGGAAAGTGATTCATCACAAGATGTAGCAACATTATGAGTGGATGAATCACAAGGACTAGCACAAGATGATATAGCATTAAGAGAAGATGTTGTGCCATTGTCCACATGAGGCTTACAAGATGTTACCTTTGACATAATCGCCTCATTAGCTAACTTTAGCTTAGCATGGGATGCTCGAAGATCGTCATTAGAGCTAGAGAGCCTTTCATGAGTTTCTTCCAATTCCCCATACTTGCTAGATAGCAACTCAAGTTGAGCCCTTAGCTCAACATTTTCCTTCAAAATAGATGCTTCACGAGAAATGGAGTTAGTAGCACAAGCATCATTAACATAAGAAATGGAAGGCGACAATTTGGAAAGCTTATCATTGTTAGATAGTTGAGTTTGGAGTTGATCATGAGACATGATAAGGAGAGAGTGTTCACTTTCTAAAGTTTTGTGAGCTTTGTCAAGTCTCTCTATGTCCTCACTTAGTCTAGCATTGCCAACATCAAATTCAACTTTTTCCTTTTTAAGCACTTTATATTTAGCAATAGCATGATCTCTTTCCTTAATGATTATAGCAATAATAAGATCATTAGACTCATCAAGGGATTCAAGTTTCTCTTCAAGAGAAACCCTAAGCTCTTCTTCCTCTTCAAGAGAAGCTTTTAAAGAAGCTATGGTGATAGAGTCATCTCTCTCAATTTGACATTTCTCATCAAATTGACTTTCCAAATCCTCAATGAATTCCCTACTCTTAGTAACATAATCAATGATTTCACAAAGAGGAGGGATAACTTTACTACCTTTGGGGAGAGCACCAAGTACCATCTCACCCATCTTGGTTAAGGATTCAAAGTCAAAACCTTCTTCATGAGAATCCTCATCCACATCATCACAATTTGAATTCGAGGTGGGAGATACCTCGAAATCCTTAGCCATAAGGCAAACATGATTACTGGGTGAGGAGGATGAAGAAATACTTGAAGATCCATTGAGGTCCATGTCTTGTTCCAACAAGTGTTGGGATTCCTCTACATTGTTAGTCATGCAAATACTAGAGGATATGGAAGAGTAATTTTCATCACAACAAGACATAGAGAGCATATCATCATTATATTTAATTAAGCAACTATTACTTGATATGCAAGGAAAATCAACTCTAGCATGTATGACATTTTGAGTGCTAGAAGATTTTAAGTCCAAAGATAGAAGATTGCAATGTGATAGAGAAGAGGTATAATCAATAGTAAGTTCACCATCACCAATGCAATTTCTATCGCCACTCACCATATCGTTACCGTGTGACAAATCACATGATGGTGAAGTGGAAGAAGTTGTGAACTCATCACGGCCGGAGGTGGAGGAAGAACAATCATCCTCAATAATTTTGGACACTTCATATATATCTTGAAGCTTGGTCCAAAGCTCATGTGCATTTTGAAAAGGCATGATTGAAGCAAGAACTACATCGGTCAAAGCACACATAAGACCATTAGTAACTTGAGTCTCGAGTTGAGAGTTTATCTCATCCTCTAAAGATAATTCATGAGAATCCTTTGGAGGAGATAAACACACATCTACAATCCTCTTAACATAATTTGGACCCATGGCCCTAAATAGATTAAGCATGCGAATTTTCTGTAATGCCCCAATCCATAAATTATACAGTGATGCTATGTGTCGTGGTCATGCTACATAATTGAAGGTTACTGGGGTTACCACTCCCAGACCGAGTAAACATCGGCAGGCGTGCTCGGCATGGATCATCGGCCACACAACCCTTCGATCATGCCATATCCAAAGCATAGCCCTCAAAGTATAATAAAGAGACTAAGACACCGGAACACCTGGCACATGACAGACCCTACGACTCAAGATAATATAGTTCAACTCTTAGTAGAGAAAGATAGCAAATATTACAATCAGAGGTCACAGACCCATCATTACATCAAGCGGAAGCAAATTAAGTTGTTCTAAACAACAAGATCCAAATATGGCCTAAGAGGCCTACAGATAAACAGTTCCGTGCCAGCTGGTTCCTAGTTGCCCCAGGATGCCACCCGGGAACCCCAGACTACTCGTCGATGTCAATAAAGAACCCACCTTCGGGGTAGGTAAAGTCCTCCTCTGAAACAAAAATAAACAAGGGTGAGTTCGACGAACTCAGCAAGATTTTGAGCTATTAATGCTCCATGATTGGCTCTCAAGGTTTTATGGCTGTTTTGCGTAAAGCTGATTTTGTTCATAAAATTTGACTCCAAGGCATCGACTATCAGAATATTTTCGAAGAGGGGTAAGAAGTAACTCTTTTCCTTTTTGAATCACTTTCTCAACCTCAACCACTGTTCCCGTTCTTCAAAGGCACCTCCCCGGATCACCCTCGAGGAAGTCAACCTTACAATCGTGAGTGGTACCTTTAGTACCCAGTTTTTAATCATTCTGTTAAAGTTATTCTATGATCCCTGAATTCGTCACCAAGTCGTCCTTAACCGTGGACACGGCTTTTCGAAAAGATTTATCCCTGCAGGGGGTGTACAATGTGAAAGTCGCCAGGTTCCCGAGGGACCTCCCAGCTTCTTATCCATGCGTACCGTCCGACCCATTGCCTGATCATTTAGCTCTCTTCCGGGGAAAGCCGGCTGGGTGGGAGCGGCTACGACCTTTACCTTGCTTAGAACTAACCCAGGATCATCAGTGGCCGTAGGACAGGCTCAGTGCCTCCAACACCCTGCCCCGCGGCCACTCATTCTCCTAAGCACCACCATCCTCATCTCAGTCTTGACCACCATCTCAACACACGCGCAAATGGAAAGCCAAACTAGAGGACCCTCGGCTAGTCCGCCACAAGTTAGTCGGTCGACGAGGTTCCATATGCCCACGCATGGTAGCACGCTCAACTTGGCTCGAAGGCGAGAACTCGCACTGAGGCGGCGAGAACGAGACAACCCACCACATACCATGTGGACTCTCATCCCCACCTCTTAGCATTTTATTATATGTTACCACCATTTCTCCACCAACATCCGCGGAATTTCCACATCCGATCCCGACATGATTATCCATCTAACCACATACACCTTTAACTAAGCATGGCTAAGCAACAACATAGCATAGTGCATTATTTCAGGCTCTCAATACAAACCTATGGATAATAGGAGGGAAACAGGTAATGGCATCGGGAACTTAATGCAACTATAGGATACTCTAATCCAACAAAATTGACATTTGGAACCGCATGCAATATTATAGTGGAGAAAATAATTTGCGGAAAATAGGATAAGATATGCTAGAGGGTGGGGATCACGCTTGCCTTGCTCAGCAGGCGGGTAATACTGTTCGTCGGGGTAATGTGGCGGGACCCCGATTCCTTGATCTATCGATGTATCAAAACACCGAAAAGAACACAATCAATATAAGCAAGTCATATGCAATGCGCAAGCACATGATGGCATGACATTTTAATGCACTGAATTACTATAACAAGTGTATCACTTTTAGTTGGGGTGCTACGAATAATTATACAACGAGAGAGGGAATATGTCTTCATATTTATGGTTATGTTTTCTGATGCTTTTAATTCAGGTAACATGCTTGAAATGATTTTGAATGTGTAGCACCTGCGCTTATGAGCATCTTTACTTAAGGGGCACAATTTTAGCAATTGGAGAAATTTCTAATGCATTTGAACTACCCATTTTTTATACACCTTTCTTAACTTAGCAAAACAGCAAAATACATTAACAGCAATGGAAGTGTGAATCATCCTATTAGATAGCATTTATTTTTCTGAGCATTTTGGTATATTATTTGCTAAGTTTGGATAAATATTTTGGAAGATATGAATTTTTGAAGTTTTATTCATTTTCTGTCTTTTTCTTAATTCGCAGGAAAATGGTCCGGGCGTTTTTCACCGAGGGCACGGCTAACCCGAGCCACTGACGAGCGGGGCCAGGGCCACGCTGGCGTCCACGTCAGCGCCACGTCCGCTGCGCGTTTGACCGGAGCGGGATGCGCAGACCGGCGCCGGCGAGCACGTCTCCGGCGGCTGGGGGCACGCGGGGACGAACGGGAGCGCGCAAACGAGCCTACGGGCGATTCCCTACCTAACGGAGGCGGCGACGCTGGCTTTTGGTCGCCGGAGCGAGCTCCACGGCGACCCGCGGCGGCGCCCGACGGCGAGCTACTCCGTCCGGTCTATCTAGGGGGAGAGGAGAAGAGCGGGGATGCCCAGGAGGACGGGTGGCTCACCCTCGACGCGTGGAGGTGCTCGTAGAGGACGGAGGAGGTCGAGGACGGCGGCAATCGTGCTCGAGGCGCGGCGGCCGGAGTTGGGGAGGAAGAGGACGGCGGCGTCGATTTCGCGTTCCCCGGCGCGACCACGTGGGTGGAGAGGAAGACTGCGTCGAGGCGGAGCTCGTGGGGGTCGTGGTTGTGCTCGTGGTGGCTTCAAACGGCGGCGATGCGGCGGCGGAGCTCGGCTAGGTTACGGCCATGGCGGCTCGGGGATGAAAACAGGGGAGAGGGGAGATATTTCGAGGGGAGGGAGAGAGCACGGGCTCGTGGTGGTCTTATCCACCTCCCAGGGCAGCAGAGGGGGGCCCGGCGCGGCGAAGGAGAGCGCAGGACGGCGAGCGGGTGCGACGGGGACGAGCTCCCCGGTCGCTACAGAGGGAGAAGAAGAAGATTTTTGAAAACCCCCCTTCCACTTTTCTTTTTCCTCACAAACAGGTCCTTTTCCATTACAGAGAGGTCCTTTTCTAATTTTTTTTCAAAACCAGAGCACTTCTTTGATTTATTTGGGGCATTTAAACACTTTATAAAAATTTGAGAAAATTCATGTCGCCTCCCCATACAGTGTAGAATCACCTCAAAAATTGGCATCTCAAAATAAAATGTTTTGAAGCACTTTTGTTCAGAGGGGATAATTAGGGCAATTTTCTGAAATTTCCAGAGGTTGTCACTTTAATAATTTGGAGCCATGGAAATTATAATATTTTGAACTATTGGAACTTCCTTGACAAATATGCCAGATTCAAAGGATTTTGTTTTTAACAAGTGCTAACATCTCATGTTGAACTCTTGGAACTTCCTTGACAAATATGCAAGATTCAAAGTGTCTTGGTTGAAATGTTTATAAAAGTAGCAAAATGATATGGATGCCATGATGCAATTACACAAAAGTGGAAAAATTACACAGGTTTTTCAGGTTTCCAAACTTGGGCTGTTACAAATCTACCCCCCTTACAGGAATCTCGTCCCGAGATTCTAAGGTTGCGGAAGAAAGTCGGGATATTCCTCACGAAGACTAGACTCTCTTTCCCAGGTAGCTTCTTCTTCGGAATGGTGAGACCACTGAACTTTGAAGAACTTGGTAGTCTTATTTCGAGTCTTCCTTTCCGCTTCATCCAGGATACGTATGGGATGCTCGCGATAGGTGAGATCCGCCTGGATATCCAGCTCCTCATGATTGACTCCACGGATAGGATCCTTGAAGCAACGGCGGAGTTGGGATACATGGAACACATCATGCACATCCGGGAAGTTGGTTGGGAGTTCGAGCTGGTAGGATAGATCTCCTCGTTTGGCCAGAATGGTGAAAGGGCCAACATAACGAGGGGCCAATTTTTCCTTGATTCCAAAGCGACGAACACCACGAAGAGGAGAGACGCGTAGATAGGCCTTGTCACCAATTTCATAATGGACCTCCTGATGGTGCTTGTCATAGTAGCTCTTCTGCCTAGACTGGGCAATCTTCAGATTCTCTCGTATGATTTTCACCTTTTCCTCCGCTTCATTGATCACCTCTAGACCCGAGAGTTGCCTCTCTCCGGTCTCGGACCAATTTAGCGGAGTTCGGCATTTTCTTCCGTACAGAACCTTGAATGAGGCCATACCCAGACTCGCTTGATAGCTATTGCTGTAGGAGAACTCAGCGAAGGGAAGGTATTTTTCCCACCCCTTTCCAAAAGAGATTACACAAGCTCGAAGCATGTCCTCTAGAACTTGGTTCACCCTTTCGGTCTGACCATCAGTTTGTGGATGGAAAGCTGTGCTGAAGTTGAGGCGGGTTCCCATGGCTTGTTGGAAACTCGTCCAGAATTTCGAGGTAAACAAGCTGCCACGATCAGAGATTATCCTCTTGGGAACACCGTGAAGTACGATGATCCGGGAAGCATACAGGTCAGCCAGCTTAGCAGCTGTGATGTCGACTCGCACTGGGAGGAAGTGAGCCACTTTGGATAGTCGATCGATGATTACCCAGATGGCATCGTTGCCCTTGGGAGACTTCGGCAGACCCGTAATAAAGTCCATACCAATCTCGTCCCATTTCCATTCTGGAATCGCAATAGGGCGAAGAGTGCCAGCAGGCCTTTGATGTTCAGCCTTTACACGTCGACAGGTGTCGCATTCAGCAACATACTTGGCGATTTCTCTTTTCATCCGGGTCCACCAGAATAGTGGTCGGAGGTCTTGGTACATCTTGGTACTACCGGGATGAATAGAGAGAGGGGAATCATGCGCTTCTTTGAGGATCAACTCCTTCAGATTCTGCTCCTTTGGCACCACCAGACGGTCACCAAAGTACACGATTCCCGCTTCATTCTCCGAGAAGCATTTGGCCTTTCCACTAGCAATGTTCTTCTTGATATTAAGAATGCCATTATCCAGTTTCTGCGCCTCCTTTATCTGGTCTGCCAGAGTAGATTTGATTTCCAGATTTGCGAGGTAGCCAGAAGGGACAATTTCTAGGTTCAAACGGGCGAACTCTTCATGGAGAGCAGGTTGAGCCTTCTCAATCATCAGGTTGTTGCTATAAGCTTTTCGACTTAGCGCGTCAGCCACGACGTTCGCCTTGCCGGGTTGGTAGTTCAAACTCACATCATAGTCTTTGATTAACTCCAACCAACGTCTTTGCCTGAGATTTAGATCCGGCTGGGTGAAAAGGTATTTCAAACTCTTGTGATCCGAGTAAATCTCGCAACGGTTACCAAACAAGTATGGTCTCCATTGCTTCAGAGCATAAACCACTGCGGCAAGCTCCAATCATGAGTTGGGTAGTTTTGCTCATGTGGCTTCAATTGGCGAGAGGCATATGCCACTGCATGGCCATCTTGCATTAACACACAGCCCAAGCCTTGCAGAGAGGCGTCACAGAAGACCACGAAATCCTTGCTTGCGTCCGGCAGGGCAAGCACAGGAGCAGAAGTGAGTTTGGCCTTCAGGGTTTTGAAGCTCTCTTCAGCCTTGTCCGTCCATACGAACCTTGTATCCTTCTTGAGAAGGTTGGTCAGAGGCTTGGCTATTTTGGAGAACCCTTCGATGAATCGGCGGTAGTAACCTGCCAATCCCAGAAAGCTTCGGATGTCCTTGACAGACATGGGGGTTACCCAATCCATAATAGATTGAATCTTGTCGGGAACGACAGCCACTCCACTTGCGGAAATCACATGGCCGAGGAAGACGAGATTATCCAACCAAAACTCACACTTGGAGAACTTGGCATAAAGGCGGTGTTCTCGAAGGCGTGTCAGGACCAAACGAAGATGTTCGGCATGCTCTTCATCGGTTTTGGAGTCGACGAGAATTTCATCGATGTATGACAACAAACTTGTCGAGATAATCCATGAAGACGGAGTTCATGAGCCTCATGAACGTCGCAGGAGCATTGGTGAGACCAAAGGACATAACGGTATACTCATATGAGCCATAGCGAGTAACAAAGGCCGTCTTTGGAATATCCTGCTTCCGGATCTTGATCTGATGGTACCCTGACCTCAGGTCCATCTTGGAAAATACCGTTGCACCAGCTAGTTGATCCAATAGATCATTGATGCTAGGAATAGGGTACTTGTTTTTGATTGTCACCGCATTTAACGGCCTGTAGTCAGAGACTAGACGAGGCACGGTAGAATCCCTCTTCTTGACAAAGAGTACGGGACAACCCCAAGGTGAACTGCTCGGCTGAATGAACTCCTTCGCTAACAGTTCATCAATTTGCTCCTTTAACAGAGCCAACTCCTCCACCGGCATACGGTAGGGCTTCTTGGCAATCGGCGCAGTACCGGGAAGCAACTCTATGACAAACTCCACACTTCGATCACGTGGCATGCCAGGCAATTCCTCCGGGAACACATCCGGGAAGTCACACACAACGTGGATGTCTTGGATTTTAGGAGGGGATAAGCCTTCCATGAAGCAAAGGAGGAGCTCTGGTGAGTTGGGCATGGATGGAGATGGAGGTATGGACTGTGCAGACCAATACTCCACAATGTCGCCGGAAGATGTGGTCACGGTGATGGTTCTGGCAGCACAGTCGAGGTTAGCCTTGTATTTCCCTAGCCAGTTCATGCCCAGTATGGCATCAAAGCCGGTTGAATTGAAGGCTATCAGCGGAAACGGGAAGGGGAATGAGCCTATATTAATTGAAACTTCGGGGGTCACCCTTCTGGTTTGCCAACGAGTACCAGGGCTGGTGACATATAACGGTGCTTCCAACTCTTCAAACTGTATATTGTTTTGTTGTGCAAATGCTACCGAAATGAATGAATGTGATGCTCCAGAATCAAACAGTACTGTAGCAAGAATAATTCAAATGTCAGGTACGGAGACTCTAGAGTCAGGAATGAAAGTAGAATTCGGGTAGAGACTAGGCACAGCAAGGAGAATGATCCTGAAAGCAAACATAGGGACGGGAGCCCCAAAAGCTGGTCGCCCCACGCCCTAAAACCCAAAGCGAGTAAGCGTACTCCACTTGTATGACAAGTCATGCGCGGCGGAAGCGACACGTGATAAGGCTCAAAACAAATAGAGGTAAGATTGCTTGGAGATTAGAGGGTAACCAGATAAGGAGTAAAAAGAATCCTAAGATGGTTTTCATAACTCATTTTTAGGTTAAAAATATTTTTCCAAACACTAGACTCAACGTCGACCAGTAGTAGGGTTTCCTACAGGCGGTACTGTTCTGATACCAAGTTGTAATGCCCCAATCCATAAATTATACAATGATGCTATGTGTCGGTGGTCATGCTACATAATCGAAGGTTACTGGGGTTACCACTCCCAGACCGAGTAAACATCGGCAGGCGTGCTCGGCATGGATCATCGGCCACACAACCCTTCGATCATGCCATATCCAAAGCATAGCCCTCAAAGTATAATAAAGAGACTAAGACACCGGAACACCTGGCACATGACAGACCCTACGACTCAAGATAATATAGTTCAACTCTTAGTAGAGAAAGATAGCAAATATTACAATCAGAGGTCACAGACCCATCATTACATCAAGCGGAAGCAAATTAAGTTGTTCTAAACAACAAGATCCAAATATGGCCTAAGAGGCCTACAGATAAACAGTTCCGTGCCAGCTGGTTCCTAGTTGCCCCAGGCTGCCACCCGGGAACCCCAGACTACTCGTCGATGTCAATAAAGAACCCACCTTCGGGGTAGGTCAAGTCCTCCTCTAAAACAAAAATAAACAAGGGTGAGTTCGACGAACTCAGCAAGATTTTGAGCTATTAATGCTCCATGATTGGCTCTCAAGGTTTTATGGCTGTTTTGCGTAAAGCTGATTTTGTTCATAAAATTTGACTCCAAGGCATCGACTATCAGAATATTTTCGAAGAGGGGTAAGAAGTAACTCTTTTCCTTTTTGAATCACTTTCTCAACCTCAACCACTGTTCCCGTTCTTCAAAGGCACCTCCCCGGATCACCCTCGAGGAAGTCAACCTTACAATCGTGAGTGGTACCTTTAGTACCCAGTTTTTAATCATTCTGTTAAAGTTATTCTATGATCCCTGAATTCGTCACCAAGTCGTCCTTAACCGTGGACACGGCTTTTCGAAAAGATTTATCCCTGCAGGGGGTGTACAATGTGAAAGTCGCCAGGTTCCCGAGGGACCTCCCAGCTTCTTATCCATGCGTACCGTCCGACCCATTGCCTGATCATTTAGCTCTCTTCCGGGGAAAGCCGGCTGGGTGGGAGCGGCTACGACCTTTACCTTGCTTAGAACTAACCCAGGATCATCAGTGGCCGTAGGACAGGTTCAGTGCGTCCAACACCCTGCCCCGCGGCCACTCATTCTCCTAAGCACCACCATCCTCATCTCAGTCTTGACCACCATCTCAACACACGCGCAAATGGAAAGCCAAACTAGAGGACCCTCGGCTAGTCCGCCACAAGTTAGTCGGTCGACAAGGTTCCATATGCCCACGCATGGTAGCACGCTCAACTTGGCTCGAAGGCGAGAACTCGCACTGAGGCGGCGAGAACGAGACAACCCACCACATACCATGTGGCCTCTCATCCCCACCTCTTAGCATTTTATTATATGTTACCACCATTTCTCCACCAACATCCGCGGAATTTCCACATCCGATCCCAACATGATTATCCATCTAACCACATACACCTTTAACTAAGCATGGCTAAGCAACAACATAGCATAGTGCATTATTTCAGGCTCTCAATACAAACCTATGGATAATAGGAGGGAAACAGGTAATGGCATCGGGAACTTAATGCAACTATAGGATACTCTAATCCAACAAAATTGACATTTGGAACCGCATGCAATATTATAGTGGAGAAAATAATTTGCGGAAAATAGGATAAGATATGCTAGAGGGTGGGGATCACGCTTGCCTTGCTCAGCAGGCGGGTAATACTGTTCGTCGGGGTAATGTGGCGGGACCCCGATTCCTTGATCTATCGATGTATCAAAACACCGAAAAGAACACAATCAATATAAGCAAGTCATATGCAATGCGCAAGCACATGATGGCATGACATTTTAATGCACTGAATTACTATAACAAGTGTATCACTTTTAGTTGGGGTGCTACGAATAATTATCCAACGAGAGAGGGAATATGTCTTCATATTTATGGTTATGTTTTCTGATGCTTTTAATTCAGGTAACATGCTTGAAATGATTTTGAATGTGTAGCACCTGTGCTTATGAGCATCTTTACTTAAGGGGCACAATTTTAGCAATTGAAGAAATTTCTAATGCATTTGAACTACCCTTTTTTTATACACCTTTCTTAACTTAGCAAAACAGCAAAATACATTAACAGCAATGGAAGTGTGAATCATCCTATTAGATAGCATTTATTTTTCTGAGCATTTTGGTATATTATTTGCTAAGTTTGGATAAATATTTTGGAAGATATGAATTTTTGAAGTTTTATTCATTTTCTGTCTTTTTCTTAATTCGCAGGAAAATGGTCCGGGCGTTTTTCACCGAGGGCACGGCTAACCCGAGCCACTGACGAGCGGGGCCAGGGCCACGCTGGCGTCCACGTCACCGCCACGTCCGCTGCGCGTTTGACCGGAGCGGGATGCGCAGACCGGCGCCGGCGAGCACGTCTCCGACGGCTGGGGGCACGCGGGGACGAACGGGAGCGCGCAAACGAGCCTACAGGCGATTCCCTACCTAACGGAGGCGGCGACGCTGGCTTTTGGTCGCCGGAGCGAGCTCCACGGCGACCCGCGGCGGCGCCCGACGGCGAGCTACTCCGTCCGGTCTATCTAGGAGGAGAGGAGAAGAGCGGGGATGCCCAGGAGGACGGGTGGCTCACCCTCGACGCGTGGAGGTGCTCGTAGAGGACGGAGGAGGTCGAGGACGGCGGCAATCGTGCTCGAGGCGCGGCGGCCGGAGTTGGGGAGGAAGAGGACGGCGGCGTCGATTTCGCGTCCCCGGCGCGACCACGTGGGTGGAGAGGAAGACTGCGTCGAGGCGGAGCTCGTGGGGGTCGTGGTTGTGCTCGTGGTGGCTTCAAACGGCGGCGATGCGGCGGCGGAGCTCGGCTAGGTTACGGCCATGGCGGCTCGGGGAAGAAAACAGGGGAGAGGGGAGATATTTCGAGGGGAGGGAGAGAGCACGGGCTCGTGGTGGTCTTATCCACCTCCCAGGGCAGCAGAGGGGGGCCCGGCGCGGCGAAGGAGAGCGCAGGACGGCGAGCGGGTGCGACGGGGACGAGCTCCCCGGTCGCTACAGAGGGAGAAGAAGAAGATTTTTGAAAACCCCCCTGCCACTTTTCTTTTTCCTCACAAACAGGTCCTTTTCCATTACAGAGAGGTCCTTTTCTAATTTTTTTTTCAAAACCAGAGCACTTCTTTGATTTATTTGGGGCATTTAAACACTTTAGAAAAATTTGAGAAAATTCATGTCGCCTCCCCATACAGTGTAGAATCACCTCAAAAATTGGCATCTCAAAATAAAATGTTTTGAAGCACTTTTGTTCAGAGGGGATAATTAGGGCAATTTTCTGAAATTTCCAGAGGTTGTCACTTTAATAATTTGGAGCCATGGAAATTATAATATTTTGAACTATTGGAACTTCCTTGACAAATATGCCAGATTCAAAGGATTTTGTTTTTAACAAGTGCTAACATCTCATGTTGAACTCTTAGAACTTCCTTGACAAATATGCAAGATTCAAAGTGTCTTGGTTGAAATGTTCATAAAAGTAGCAAAATGATATGGATGCCATGATGCAATTACACAAAAGTGGAAAAATTACACAGGTTTTTCAGGTTTCCAAACTTGGGCTGTTACATTTTCCAAACATCATAATTTGTGCCATCGAATATGAAAGTGGGATCATGCACTAATTCTCTAAACGACATCTTTTACTCTCTAGGCGGTAAAGCCCAACAAGAGAGCCCAGGCTCTGATACCAATTGAAAGGACAATGATGTCGCCTAGAGGGGGGGGGGTGAATAGGCGGTTTAAAACTTTTCCGGTTTAGGCTTGATAATTGCGGAATAAAACTAGGTGTTTAAATTAACAAGCCGACAACCTAAATAAACTTGGCTCACCTATGTGCACCAACAACTTATGCTAAGCAAGATAAACAACAAGGTGATAGTAATAGAATACTTCAAGCACGAAGGCTATCACAATGTAAAGTGCATAAGTAAAAGCTCGGGTATAGAAATAACCGAGGCACGCGGAGACGAGGATGTATTCCCGAGTTCCTCCTTGTTAAGGGAGTACGTCTCGTTGGAGAGGTGTGAACCGACACAACGGTTCAACAACCACAAAGGTTTCACCATCTTCTCCGGTGAACCGCACCACAAAGGCTTGGTTCACCTTCCACTATCGGAATTCCTTCGAGGCGGAATCCGGAGCCTTTCAACAACAATCCGGGGCACAACCCACAATGGGATTGGGGGCTCCCGAACGGCCTCCAACAACAATCCGGGGCACAACCCACAATGGGATTGGGGGCTCCCGAACGGCTTCAAGTGACCACACAAGGGTCCAACCACCACAAAGGCGTCTAGGGTCCAAGGACCCAAGAGTAACAAGCTCACAAACTTTCAACTTCCACGAATCCTCGTGGAGAGCACACCGATGCACCAAATGCAAAAGGCAAGAGCACAAGTGCTCAAAATCCTTCACTCTCAAATTCCAACAAAGCAACAAATGCTTATGGGGGAATAAGAGAGGAAGAACAAAGAAGAGATGCACCAAGAACTCAAAGATCAAGATCTACAAGGTTTCCCTCACTTAGAGGAGAAATCGACCGGTGAAAACGTAGATCAAGATCACCTCTCACTTTCCCTCAAATATTAGCAAGAACCATGGGAGGGATGGAGAGGAAGAGCAAGCTTTCCAAAGGTCAACAATGGAGGAGAGAGAGGAGAAAGACTTGCTAGAAGCTTAGAAAACCATTGGGGAAGAAGGCCCCTTAAATAGCTCAACCCAAAATCCAGTCGTTGGGTGCAGATTCGCGCCGTAGCGGTACTACCGATGGCCCTAGCGGTACTACCGCCCCCCTAGGGAGTTAGGGCATCAAAACGGGCTGAAAACAGTCTTCCGTAGCGGTACTACCGCCCCGGGCAGCGGCACTACCGCCCCGGCGGAACTACCGCTCCCGGTACCGCCGAAAACAGCTCTCTGTTAGCTCTGGCGGTACCTCGGGCGGTACCGCGGCGGTACTACGCTACAGCAAAAAACAGCAGAAACTGATAAACGAAAACGTCAATATCTTTTCCATCCGGACTCCGTTTTCGATGATTTTTGGCTCGTTGGAATCGTAACAACGAGCTCTACTTGAATGTGCATAGAAACATCACAATCCATCATGTGAGGATAAAACCAAATGGGGAAAGGTTGAACTTTACTAAACAATGCAAACCAGTAAAAACTCCTTCATCAAAAACGCAACAAGATATTCATACGAAATCTGTTTTTGATGAACTAGAGATTAGTATGGAGATAAACCAAGCTCTAAATCCTCACATGGATAAAAGGCAACAAGTTTTCCAAAGTAAAACCATTTTCGAAGGACTTGGTCTTGTCATGAAGATCACGACAAGCACCAAAACTCAACACAGAGAAAAACCAAATAAGAACCAAGAAAGATGATATGCCAAGCATGCAAAGGTTTGAGCTCTCCACAAAGATGTGATCAAGTTACTCACTCGAGAGCCCCTCTTGATAGTACGCCTATCTAAGCTATAGCCCTATCAAGATCATACCTTTGCCATGAGCATTCCACTTGAGCTAGATGATGACGATCTTGACTCTCTCAGGTTGAAACACCTTTCTTGTTTGTGCTTGCTAGCACATGTTTGATGAAAACTTCTCCAAATGCTCCCCCATACTCCATTATGGGAGGGCCTCGCTAGGCTTCGTCTTCATGTCTCCTTTGCAAGCTTCAATCAAAAGATATCCTCCAAGATACATCTTATTGAGCTTGCACTTCATCTTCTTCTCTTGATATGTATGATGGCTTGGGGTTAAACATGATTGTTCACTCAATCTTCTATTCCAAGCCATACTTGCAATGAGCTCAACTCTACACATGACCATTCTTCATTTAAACCCTTTGAATAGAGCATTGGTCATTAAGTCATCTTGAAGAGTCCAACACATGAACTCTTATAATTTACCATGGACAAGATCTATAAGAATATCTCAATGTAAACATTAGTCCATTAGGATTGTCATTAATTACCAAAACCACGCATGGGGGCAACCATGCACTTTCACTTTTTCAACAAGAAGATCTAGCACCGGGTTTGGATTTAAGGTACCGTCCATAGTGAAAATGTTCTTGAAATACTCAGTGGCCAGGCTCCCCATCTTAGCTGCATTTGAATGGAACACTCCTGCAGAATCTTTTAGGCGCTGAATCTTATTCTTCCGAGCTCTCCAAACAACTTTGTTATGAAAAAACCTGGTATTACGATCTCCCTCCCGGAGCCAGTCAATGCGGGACCGCTGCATCCACATCATCTCCTCTCGGTAGAGCAGCTCATTCATGAAATCAGTAACTCGTCTTATTTCTGCCCGATCCGCATTCATCCTCATGAGCTGATCCAGCTGGTTCCTTGCCTGCTCAAGTTGTCGAGTCACCGCGCCAAATTTTTGTTTACTCCAAACCTGTAGCTGGCCCATGACACGGTCAAGTCCCATGCAAATATCACCCAGAGTTAGCTTTGGTCCAGCATCAGCCCAGGACGTAGCAACACGCTCCTGTAGACTAGGATCTCTTTCCCACATCACCTCATAATGTCTCCTAGACGGACGGGGCCCTTGAAATTCCTCCTTAATACATTCGAGCACAAGAGCCAGGTGATCCGAACATGGTGAGACCTTGTGCACAACACGCGAATCGGCAAAAATATCCCTCCATGCATTGTCAGCAACCGCATGATCCAGCCGCACCTGAACATTAGCGTTGCCACGTCGTTTGTTATCATATGTGTATGCATGCCCAGAGAACCCAAGATCCACTAACTCACAGACCTCCAAAGCATCACGGAAAGCAAGCATTTGAGGTTCAGGTCTAGGAGTCGTCGAGAAGTGCTCAAAACTCCACATAGCCTCGTTAAAATCACCAAACACACACCAAGGAAGATCGGATTGTGACTTTAGATCCCTAAGTGCCGACCACATGAGATGTCTATTTTCTACCCTTGGTTCACCATAAACACACGTAAGTCTCCACTTCGGATCATGGGGATTTAGACTAATATGAATATCAATATAACGAGCAGTAACCTCTTTAACATCAACAGACAAATGTTCTGACCAAAACATCGCTAAGCCACCACTTCTTCCAACACTATCAAAACCAGCAAAACCTCTCAGCCCTAATCTAGAACGAAGCCGTCGCATCTTATCAGCAGGCTGCCTAGTTTCTGTGAGGAAAACTAGCTTCGCTCTTGTTGACCTAACTAGGTCAACAACCTCTCGAACTGTCGGTTTATTCCCCGCTCCCCGACAGTTCCAACCAACACAATTCATTGCTGCTGGCGGGGCGCACCGTGCGTCCCCGTCCGTTGACCAGCGGCCCCTGGGATGGTTGCCTCCAAAACCTCCATCCCTTCCATTGGCTGAATCTCTTCCGCCACAGTCCTCTTCTTCAACTTCTTACCACAACGCTTGATTCTTCCCCTTTTCGGTGCACTCTCAGTCATTGCACCAATAACTACAAGCTCCTTGCCTTCCCCATGATCAGAGTCGTATTTAAACCTTTTTCCAAGCAGCGAGGATGCTTCAGACATAGCTGCATCCGAACTCTCCTCAGATGGAACCCAAGAGTTGATTCCTCTCATTACCGGGATCATATCGGAACTTTGACCATGAGCCATTGTAGGAAGCTCAACACCCGGAGCTACCACAAAATGGGCCTGGTATATGTCCTCCAACGGTGGCATATCCTCATCAACAAGATTCTGATTATTACTCTCATCTAGGGACGTCTGTTGCTGCCCCAACACCACCCTGTTTTGCTGAACACACATCGCCTTAACCCTGTTAGAGAGGTCACTGTCCACCGCACTATCACCAACTCGTTCATTAAGATCAAAGCCATCCTTCTCATCCACAACCCGAGGAGGTTCCCCAAAGAACATAGGTACCCTCTGTCTCAATTTCCTCACAGGTGGTTTCCCCAGATTCCCTGAATTTTCATCAGCAGCATCAAAATTCAGACCCTTCTTCACGGTATTCTGGTGAGCAGGAGGGACATAGGCTTGACGGTGCTCATATTTCCTCATCGGCGAACACCTCTTGAATCATAGGCTAGGGATGGGGCCCCTCTACGCTTCTTCTCACATGAAGAATCATCATGACCCATGAAGCCACACCAAAAGCAAAAATATGGAACCCTTTCATACCGAAGAACATATGTGTTAACTGCCCCTCCTTTCACTCCAGTCGAGATTTTGGTTTGCAGCCTTTTCCCTATGGGTATCTCTATCCGAACCCGAAGGTAATCCTTGTATTTAATATGTTCCTTGTCCACCTGAACATCAACATGAAGAACTCTTCCCAGCCTACTTCCCCACTTCCGACCATTTGCATCTGTCTGCTTGTCCCACGGAACATCATACATCCGCACCCAGATCGGCACATCATTTATCGAGGTCTCAGACGGCTTGATCTTCCCATCCAGTTTCTTCAAAATCAATGCATTCCCCAAGTGGATCCACGGGCCCCCCTCCGTAACAAAGTCATAATCTCCTGCAGAAAACAGTGTGATTACATACCACTTTGGTTTGATCTCTGAGAAGGTCACACCCGTGCGCAGCCTCCAAACTGATGCAAAGTGTTCAGACAAATCTTCTGCCGTCGGTGATCGCTGCCCCAGGTAGCGCCCCACCAGCCTCCATGGAATATGTGGTACATCCTCCTCCTCATCCGGATCCTCCTCCACAAAGATGTCATCCTCCATATCCACCTCTCCTCCGATCATCTCTTCCTCATCAGCACCCATCCCTACGATCGGCGGAGCCTGCCAATTACTGGAACTGACCTCCTCCACCTCATACTGCTCCAGAGCCGCCGATCTCCTTACCGTCACAAGGGCACGATCCACAGAAGGCTTCGGGCGGGTAGGACCTTCAGCAGGTCCCCCTTGTTCGCCCCCACCAACTCCAGACGACATCACTTGGGATAGAAAATTGAGATCGGGGGCGGGTTCGAACAGCGGGTTGACGAAACTTGTAGATTGGATCGCTCGAAAACCTGGCGGCACTTTCTCCGTCGAAACAACACCACGAACTCGAGAAAACTGAGTTTTCCCCTCGCGAGAGGGAGGTTTATACCCTGCTTGCACCATCGTATGCTTCCCGGACTCCGTTTCCATTACCAAATCCTCAGATACACAAAGACAAGAGATGCTCCCGGTCACGGAAGGGGTGGCGGCGCAGTCGCCTACGCGGTCGCCAGACCTAACCCTAAAAACCGTAGCTAAAACCACACATGCACTTATTCAACCCCACGACTCTTTTCAAGAAAGATAAACTTGGTAGAGATACTTCTCTCAAGGAATATTGCGAACACTTGTGTGTCATCAAATAGCAACAACACACATGGATTATGTGTCAAGTAATTTTAATAAAAAAAAACACGAAATTGTATGTTGTTTTTTGTAGTATGTTTTTGCAGTGAGATGAAATTTGTGACTCAATATAGCTTTCCGTATAAACTTGACAAAGAAGAGAGCGAGAATGGAGATACTTTACTTACTTTTTGCAAGCAGCATGTACCATCTTTAGAATCTGGCAACCAAACACGTAGGCGGGGAAATTAGCAATTTGTCATTGTACCTATATTTATCTGTCAGATTTGGCTATGACAACGGTGTGGTTGCCCTAACAGACACACACTTGTGCTAGTGGACCCAGCTGCCGAGTGACCGCGAGAAACTGCGAAAAACCTGTGAAGAATTACCAACAACTCCGGCGTCTTCCAGGTTACATGGTTACTGGGATCTCACGGTCTAAGACCCGACGAACAAGTGAGCTCATGCAGAGACTGTTTTCTAATAATAGCCAGCCTATTTTAGAAACCGGCCGGAGACTAGGAGGAAGTGGCTAGTACAGCAAGACGATCCGACCACGGCGCGCATGCTCCTGGCGTGTACCGTGGAGAGGACCGCCAACTTCTCGTAGGCCGGCAGGCCGCAGTCCTGCGAGCTTCTCATTCGATCGATGGCGGAAACCCCTTGTACGTCTGCCCGCAACCTTCGTCCTTGGTTATTCTGTTGATGCATTTCGACGTTGCTACATACGAATGATAACCGATCTGCAGACGACGATGCAGAAGAAGAGGTGAACGATCACCCGATCGAGGAGGTCCGGAACACGGTTCCGATCACCGACGACCCGTCGGAGCCATGCCTGACGTTCCGGACATGGGTGCTGGGGCTGTCGTCCTGCGTGCTTCTGGCCTTCGTCAACGAGTTCTTCATGTACCGGTCCAACCAGCTGGCCATCGGCACAGTGGTGGTGCAGATCGCGACACTGCCCATCGGCCGGTTCATGGCGTCGGCGTTGCCGGAGAAGCTCTTTCACGTCCCGGTCATCGGCTGGTCATTCTCCCTCAATCCGGGCCCTTTCAGCCTCAAGGAGCACTGCCTCATCACCATCTTCGCCGGCGCTGGCGCTAGCGGCGTCTATGCCATGAATATCATCGCCATCGTCAAGGTCTTTTACAAGCGGCAGATCAACCCCTACGCAGCCATGCTGCTCGCACAAACAACCCAGGTGATTCACTAATTGACTCAATATTTTTGTTTTTGCATTCATGAAACCTGAATAATGATATATATGTTCAATTTTGACACAATTTGTCTACCATTTTGTTGCATTCTTAAATTTCAGCTACTTGGGTACGGATGGGCTGGACTGTTTAGAACGTACCTTGTTGATTCAGCCTACATGTGGTGGCCACTAAACCTTGTCCAGGTCACTCTTTTCAGGTAAGCATTGATCCATATAAACATGCATTAATCGAACATAGAGTACTGTAATAATTAATATACAGAAGTTGAATGTGTCACTCTGCAGGGCGATGCACGAGGAGGAGAAGAGGCGCAAGGGGCAGCTGACTCGGCTGCAATTCTTCATCATCGTGATGGTCTGCAGCTTCGCCTACTACCTGATCCCCAGCTACCTGTTCCCGGCGGCGAGCACTATGTCGGCGCTGTGCTGGTTTTACAAGGACTCCGTCACGGCGCAGCAGATCGGCTCCGGGCTCAAGGGCCTCGGCATCGGCTCCTTTGGCCTCGACTGGAACACCGTCGCGGGGTTCATCGGCAACCCGCTCGCCTCGCCGGCGTTCGCCATCTTCAACATCATGGTCGGGTTCGCCTTCAACAACTACGTCGCCGTGCCGTTCCTCTACTGGACCAACGCCTACAACGCCAAGCGTTTCCCCATCATCTCGTCTCACGTCTTCGACGCCGCCGGCGAGCGCTACGACACCAACCGCATCCTCGACCCCAAATCATTCACGCTCAACCTCCCAGAGTACAACTCCTACAGCCGCATCAACCTCAGCGTGCTCTTCGTCATCAACTACGGGTTCGGCTTCGCGGGACTCATGGCCACGCTCTCCCACGTCGCGCTCTACCACGGCAAGTAAGGGTATACCACACATATGAGTCACCGGCAAGTAATTATGTACACCTAGCTTATATATACCTTATGCTTGGCATTTTATTTGATGCAGGGAGATCTTCGACCTCTGGCGGAAGGCATCGACAGAGAAGGGCAAGGAGCGGGACGTGCACACCAGGATCATGAAGAGAAACTACAAGGCTGTGCCGCAGTGGTGGTTCCACCTCATGCTCGTCCTCGTGCTGGCGCTGTCCCTCTTCACCTGCGAGGGTTTCGGAGGTCAGCTGCAGCTGCCATATTGGGGACTCCTCCTCGCTTGCGCCATCGCCTTAATCTTCACGCTACCCATCGGCATCATCACTGCGACCACAAACATGGTAAGTTGTGCAAATCCATTCCCGCGCTAACCTCTATGAAAATTTAATCTCTAATGGCGGGAAAATCGTTTCCTTTGGTGCAGCAACCTGGACTAAACATCATCACGGAGCTCATCATCGGGTACCTCTACCCTGGGAAGCCATTGGCAAACGTCGTGTTCAAGACGTACGGCTACATAAGCATGGGGCAGGCGCTCACGTTCGTGTCGGACTTCAAGCTCGGCCACTACATGAAGATACCCCCGAGGTCCATGTTCTTCGCGCAGCTGGCGGGGACGGTCACCGCGTCGACGGTGCACTTCGCGACGGCGTGGTGGCTGCTGACGACGGTGAAGAACGTGTGCGACGTGGATATCCTGCCGGAGGGGAGCCCATGGACGTGTCCAGGGGACGACGTCTTCTACAACGCCTCCATCATCTGGGGCGTCGTGGGCCCGCTGCGCATGTTCGGCCGCCTCGGCAACTACTGGCAGATGAACTACTTCTTCCTCGTCGGCCTCCTCGCGCCCGTGCCCGTCTGGCTGCTCTCTCGCCGGTACCCGCGCAACGCTTTTATCAAGAACATCAGTGTACCGCTCATCTTCGCCGGCGCCGGCGGCCTTCTCCCCGCGAGGTCCGTCAACTTCATCACGTGGGGCTTTGTCGGCATCCTCTTCAACTACTTCATATACCGGCGGCACAAGGCGTGGTGGATGAGGCACAACTACGTGCTCGCCGCCGGGCTTGATTCCGGTGTCGCATTCATGGGGGTGCTCACGTTCATCTCGCTAGGCTACTTCGACATCTACGGGGTGCGCTGGTGGGGCGGTGTCGCTGACGACCACTGCCCCTTAGCGTCATGCCCAACGGCGCCAGGAGTGGTGGCCAAGGGATGCCCACTTGTCAGTTAAGCAACTTGTACAGTACTATAGCTAGCGATAGAAAAGAGAATAGGATTTTATTTCATTCACATCTACTAACACTAAGAGGTGATAATAAGATGGTAGATATAGTCTCTTGTAGTTGTTTAATGTGAAAAAAATTGCTGTTCTTTTATCACCTCGCGGCACTCGCTATTATGAACCGTAATGTATGGTTATCGGCAATTCGCTGGTGCTCCTGGGAAGGGTACGAAATAACAACCACGCTTGTATCGAAGTTGATTTTGATGGCCCACAGGGTCTCAAACTTAAGGTTCATAATAGTGAGTGACGTACTATCATGGTATAGATGTGCTCGAAGAAGATCAAGATGAAACTTTTTTTACTATGGTTGGAAGAAGATCAAAAAACAAACCCTCGAACCACTTGTGCACCCTTTCCAACCTAGTTTATGCTACATCAGCTGGTCACGACATGCTCAGGGTTCTATACTTACTATCTTTAATCAACTCTCATACCCATGTTGACATACGGTTGCACACACGTAAAATATCAAGTAAGTAACCGGATTACATGAATCCCAATGCCGTATATAATAAGCATAACTAAGCACATATATACCTATGATGATGACAAGAGGACAATTACTAGAATCATATGGCTATCCTATATGAGTTTTATAGCATAATATGATAGATATTCCAACACATGCAATTATAAAAAAAATCTAATAATGCATAGGAAAATACAGAGAATTTTTATGGACAAAACACTTGTCTTGGTGTTTGAAGTCTTTTACGCAGTCCTCACAATTACAAGTGTTATAACAATCCGCACAATCTACACGTTTCGATAACACCACAATCAGAACACATACATGCATGCCAAGTAGAGTAAATATTACAAAAATTGTTGTTAATTAGTTTTCTAGCCATTACACTAGAAGATGATGCGTATGCAACCTATACAAATGCTAGATGAGATTAAATTTAATTAACAGAGTTTTAGAGGGTAATTAAGGTTTTGTATATTTCTGTAGAAAAAACATTTTTTGTAAAATATGATTCGACTTCTCTGGATAGGCATTTTAATTATCTTCCATGAGCAAAAATATTGAATTCATACGTATATATAAATTGAAGTTATGCCAAAAAATTATACTCTTATGTTTAATTTCTTTAGCTAGTTAGGTTGGTAAACATGTGAATAAGATGTAGCAACGGATTCTACACAAAATTCTGAATCCAACGATATATTCAGTGCAATTTTCGGATGAGTGGATTATTTACTTAGATTTTTGAAAAAAAATCACATGTTATCCGTTTATTATACAAGTTTACATAAGAAAAAGATGTGACACATGGCCAACACTGATTATCCTATCGGCCGGGCTGTGGGATGGATCCAATCTAACCACAGGAGCACGATCTGATGGTTGGGTTTTTTCTTCTCCGGTGAGAGCTTCTGCTTACCACGATCCAACGACGGTGGTTGTACTACTGCTCCTCATTGCGAACCCAACAACCCCCAAATGGTTCAATGGCGATGACGACTGTCAAAACGCGGAGACTGGGGAAACGGGATCATCCCGAAACGGGATCACCCCGTTTCTCCTATAGATTTGTTGAGTGAGAGAAGCGCAAGACTTCGAGTTCGCATTAACAATAGAGAACTTGTCGGGGGGCTGCCCCCCGGGTAGGGGCAGATCCCGGCATATTTTAATAAATATCAACAGTGCTTGACCTTTGGCGACAGCAAAGAGCACCTCCCGGTAGGCCGAAAGGGCAACTTGGCCCTTGGGCACTGGAAGAAGGCAAAGTGCCTTCTGGCAGCCGCAAAGGTCAGGTCTTGCAGCTATAAATAGACATCCCCGGCCCTCACATTTGCAGCACGGGCATGAGCGGATGGTTCCTCTAAGAACTAGCTTCTCGAAGATGTCTTTGCTGGTAGGCTAAGACATCTTCGGGAGGCTAGGCCTAGAGTTGCTCATCCTGAGATGAGGTCGGGCATATCCGGAAAGGATCCCGGGCCTGGGACACCGAGAAGGTTCCCGGGTGATGGCGTACTCGGCTTTACCGAATAGGTAGTCCGGGTACGTGCTAACCGGGATGTATGTGTCGATCTTGGTCTTAGGCAGAAGAGGTTCTCGATGGTAACCGAGGAGGTATCCGGCGAGAGGGATCCCGGTAGGCCGTCAACGGTCTAGAGCAGGCTTTCCCGTCTGTCGCGGGGGGAAGTACCATTCCGCCTGACACGGAAGCATGGTCACCTCCCGCCTGACACGGAAGCATGGTCACCTCCCGCCTGACACGGGAGCGCGTCAGCCGGTACGACAACGGTACGACAAGACCTGACATGCCTAGCCCGGCAATCCGGAAAAGGCTATCCGGGATGGGCAAAGGCATGTCTTGTCTCTGACAAGGGGACAATGATGATGCAGGACAGCGCCTGTCGTCCTTAACGAGATGATGACGCAGGGGCTACGCCGGACAGCCCGGCGACTAGGTCGCACTAGCCGGTGACGACATCCCGGCTAGGCCTGTCCGGTGGGGCCGAGGCAGTTTAGGGTTTCCGGCCCTCCCGGCCGAAACTCTATAAAAGGCGCCATAACTGCTCCTGAGAGGGAGAGACCAACATGAGAGCCAAAGCTATAGTTGCATTTACTCTTAGAGCATTCACTCTTCTTCACCTTGAGTTCATCTAGTTCTTTGTACTTCTACCTTTGACAGATCTTGTAGCAAGTTGCGGTCCTTATAACACCAATATATAGAGAAGAAAGGCAGGAGTAGGGGTGTAACCTCCTCACGAGGGCCTTGAACCTGGGTATATCGTGTGTGTGCTTGGTGCCTTCGTGCATTTGTTTGTATTTGTTAGATCTTCCCCGTTGCACTTCGTTCTTGTTTCGTGTTCTTGGGAGATCTCGGTTTTACCGGGATCCTCCCTGTGTGAGTTCTTCAACTCGCTATCCCTCCCCGGATCCACCAACGTCCATCGGCCCCACAAATTAGCCATCCTATGTCATCTACCGTGACACCACCACGACAGTTGGCGCCCACCGTGGGGCAGACAGAGGCGTTGGCTGGTGTACACATCCGGACGGGCTCCCCGGTACGTTTCGACGTTCGGGTTCTCTCTGGCCTGGTCGTAAGACTTGGGGAGATGGACTTCGTCGCCGACAACGCAGGTTGCTTCCGGAACAGACCGTTCCCGGGGAATGGATGTCTTATCGACTTCGGTGGTTTCACCACCTATGTGGCCACCGAGGTTGTCTGTAGCTACCCAGACCTAGTCCTGGAGGCTGAGGATCCTCCCATGCTCTGCGCAGCTCGGGGGCTGCGTGCTAACCGCTCCCCGAGTTCCGTCGCAGTCATGATGGTCGGAACCACCGAGGAGGAATACCAGGATGCTGATGGCGATACCGACGGCGTCCCTCGTTTGGCCAAACCCCCGCAGGAAAGACCTGCGGCCCGAGATGGTGATCCGCAGCCGTCCCAGCCGCGACGCCGTCCGGATCCCCTCTCGGGTTTGGTGGCCAAGTTAGCTGTACCCGTGGTTACCGGAGCGGATACCCAGGCCACTTCGGCTGAGTTGGATGAGCAGCGGAAGTTGCTTCTCGCTGAGGCAAAGGAGATCGCCGAGCTCCGTCGCGAGCTCAGCGTTAGCCTCCGGGAGTACAACGCTGCTCACGGATTCACTAAGATAGACTCCCGGGAGAAGCGCATTGCAGATCTGCGCAAGAAGGGAAGAATGGTGAATGAGGAGCTGGCTGGTGGAGCCACCACTAGCAACACCGGAAGCCGGATTTCTGCGGGGAAGCCAGTGTACAGTTCACCGGCAAAAACTCTTAGGGCCGCCGAAGCCGCCATGGCCGAGTTGGTGGGATTATCCGGTGAAGCCCTGCGCAAGCAACAGGAGAGGGTCAACGAGCTGGTGGTTGAGGCCAACCGGCAGAACCAGGCCTTCAAGAAGAAGAACCCCGGAGCAGGGTCACAGGTGCATTCAGCCAGACCCAATAGCCGGATGTCGGATGGGGAAGCCTCTTCCCCACATCCGAGCAGAAGCAAGAGCAAGAGCAAAAGCCGGAGTAGAGGTTCCGGGAGGAACAAGCAACTACAGACCTATGACCCGGCGTTCGCCGGTATCCAGCAGGCAGGGCAAGCCGGACAGAACAACCCGGGACGGGCGGGAAGTACCCGTGGGGATGGTAACCTGGGTGTGGGAAACAATAACCCGGTTGGCCGTGGTAATCCACCCCGGAATCCTCCCCATGTACAGGGAAACCCGCAAAGGGACATCGTCTCCGCCCCCCGTCAAGCCGCGATCCCCGTGCAGGGTAGGCTCAACGATGGCAACTCGGGGATGCACCAGCTCGAGTATCAGCCAGACGAGAACCCCTTGGGATCTCGGATAGGAACAAGACAGCTGAACCCGGCAGATGCAAGGTTCCGGCTGGACCGGATTCACCAGTCCGAGATGGTGGAAGAGCAAGGACCTCCGGGACCTGCTTGCTTTGGGCCTCGGATCATGCGGGAACCTCCTGTGCGGAACTTCCAGCTCAACAGGGGTGCCAAGACCTATGACGGCAGCAAGAAGCCGGAGGACTGGCTGACCGACTATGTAACTGCAGTAAGCATAGCCGGTGGAAACAGACGATGGGCGGTACGTTATATACCACAGATGTTGGAAGGACCTGCCCGGATCTGGTTGAACAATCTGAGAACTGGCAGTATAGACTGCTTGTTGGACTTTGAAGAAGCATTCATCAGCAACTTCACCAGCACGTACAAGAGGCCCAACAGACCTCAGCAGCTCGCCATCTGTAGGCAAAGGAGCAATGAGACTGACCGGGGGTACCTTACCCGGTGGAGCAATATTCGCAACTCTTGCGAAGGAGTAGTGGAGGCGCAGGCTATATCCTGGTTTGCGCAAGGATGCCGGCATGGCTCTATGCTGTGGCAGAAGCTGCAAAGAAAGATGCCGACAACTTTGGCGGAAACCATGCGCATCGCCGATACCTATACGCTTGGAGATCCCATGCAACTCCTGGTGGATGTCGGAGACTCCAACAGGAGGAATGCGGGACCTCAGCGTTCAGGACCGAGCAGGAGCCATGATCGCCAAGAGTTCGGCCACAAGAGGAATCAGCCCGAGTACCACCATGCAGCGCAGCATGTCGCAGCAGTAACCCGGGAACAGGAGGTAGCCCCCCGGGAGCAGGAGGATGCCGGCAACAGCCAGCGTCAGAAGACAAATGGCCCAACTTGGGGTCAAAGTCAGGAGGTGCAGAAGACCTGGGTGGAGCAGAAGAAGCCCCTAACGTATGAGGAGATGCTGAATAAGCCATGCTGCTATCACACTCTGGAGGCCAACAAGCCCGCAAACCACTCTACTCGTCAGTGCAGCTGGTATCAGCGCACGTTGCAGGAGGGCAGCTCCGGAGGTATTCGGCCGAATGCTCCGGCATCTCGGCCCAATATTCCGAGACCCCCTCCTCCGACATCGGGGGCCAACAATGTCCGACTTCCCCCTCCTCCGAGAGGACCTCCGCCTCGCCCAGTGAATATGGTGCACACCCGGAACGACAACGGCAACCAAGGCGGACAGCAGCAGGGTAACTACCGGGAGGCGCATCAAAGCTATGTGGTCTTCGTGACCGAGCCTACGGACCGGAAGAGCGTGCGGCAGCGTGCTCTAGAGGTGAACGCTGTGATCCCGGCAGTACCCAAATTCTTGCACTGGTCCGAGATGGAGGTCACCTGGAGCCGGAAGGATCACCCCCGGGTTATGCCCAAGCCGGGAGCATATGCCTTGGTGGTGGACCCAACTTTCGTCGGACCCAACCTCAACGTCCGTTTCAGCCGGGTCCTGATTGACAATGGCAGTGCCATTAACATCATGTACAAGGACACTATGCTGAAGCTGGGAGTGTCCATGAACACCCTGCTACCCACTGAGACAACCTTCCATGGCATTGTGCCCGGGGTCTCTTGCTCGCCCATGGGAAAAATCTGGGTTGAGGTGCTATTCGGAACTCGGGAGAACTGTCGAACCGAGAGCTTGGAGTTCGAGGTCGTGGACCTCGAGAGCCCGTATCATGCACTGATCGGTAGACCGGCCCTCGCCAAGTTCATGATCTCAACACACATGGGCTACCTCAAGATGAAGATGCCGGGACCTAACGGCATAATCACCATCTCGGGAGACCACAAGCGCTCCATGGAGTGTGCCTCGGCGGGGTCGTGCTTGGCTGAGTCCCTGGTGATCGCAGAAGAGAAGAAGAGGATCCAGCAGGTGGTGGCGATGGCTAAGACCTCACAACTCGGAATGCCCGGGATGGTGAACCCGGAACAGGGTGCATCATTCCAGCCCCCCAAGGAGACCAAGAAGGTGTCAGTGGACCCCAGCAACCCGGAGCGCCAAGTGATCACTGGCAGCAACTTGGACAGCAAATAGGAAGGCGAGCTCGTCGACTTCCTCCGTGAGAATCGGGATGCCTTTGCGTGGTCGAATGACGATCTGCAAGGCGTCCCGAGGGAGTTGGCTGAGCACTCTCTGTTTGTTCGACCGGATGCGAAGCCGGTGAAGCAACCCACTAGGCGCCTCTCGGATGAGAGAAGAGCTGCCGTCATGGAGCACCTAGCTATACTGCTGGCCGCCGGATTCATCATGGAGGTGCTGCACCCGGATTGGATTTCGAATCCGGTCCTGGTGGAAAAGAAGAAAGATGATCCCCTCCTGCTTAAGGTGTGGCGCATGTGCATCGACTTCACCAACCTCAACAAGGCATGCCCGAAAGACCCCTTTCCGCTGCCCCGGATAGATCAAGTGATAGACTCCACGGCCGGGAGTGAGCTTTTAACTTTCCTAGATGCTTATTCTGGTTTTCACCAGATACCTTTGAATCCGGCTGATCAATTAAAAACCGCTTTTATTACCCCTTATGGGGCTTATTGCTATCGTGTTATGACTTTCGGATTGAGGAATGCTGGTGCTACGTACCAAAGATGCATGCAGAAATGCTTGCATGACCAGATAGGCCGGAATGCCGAGGTCTATGTCGATGACATAGTCATAAAAACAAAGGAAAAAGCCTCACTAATAGATGATCTGAGGGAAACATTTAAAAACTTAAGAAGGTTCCGGATGAAGTTGAATCTGGATAAATGCACATTTGGTGTTCCGGCCGGGAAGTTACTCGGTTTCCTCATCTCAAGCCGGGGAATCGAGGTCAACCCGGGGAAAATCCGTGCCATCGAAAGCATGAAGTTGCCGGTACGCCTCAAGGATGTACAGAAGTTCACCGGGTGTCTTGCATCCCTAAGTCGGTTTGTGAGTCGACTTGGGGAGAAGGCCTTGCCACTGTACCAACTGATGAAGAAGAGCAAGACATTTGTTTGGACCCCGCAAGCTGATGCGGCGTTCAACGATTTGAAGAGGATGCTCTCAACAGCACCGGTGTTGGCATCCCCGTTGCCCAAGGAACCTATGCTGTTGTATATTGCCGCAACCAACCGAGTAGTCAGTGTGGCAATGGTGGTAGAAAGGGAAGAAGGGGGCAAGCTCATACAGAGGCCGGTATATTACCTCAGTGAGGTGATCTCGGAATCCAAGCAAAATTACCCGCACTACCAGAAGATGGCATATGGGGTGTACATGGCAGTGACCAAGCTCAAGCACTACTTTCAGGAATACCCGATCACAGTGGTATGCGAAGCTCCTCTCGCCGAGATCATCGGTTGCAAGGATGCTAGCGGCCGAGTAGCTAAATGGGCCATCCAGTTGTCGCCATACGCTCCGGCGTATGAGAGACGAGATGCCATCAAGTCGCAGGCGCTGCCGGACTTTTTGGTAGACTGGGCCGAGATGCAGTATGAACCTCCCATGCCGGATTACAATTTCTGGAGGATGCATTTCGATGGCTCAAAAGCTAAGATCGGATTGGGTGCCGGAGTGGTTCTCACCTCCCCGAAACAAGATGTACTGAAGTATGTGCTGCAGATCCATTTTCGGGCATCCAATAATGTCGCGGAGTATGAGGCTTTGGTTCACGGATTGAACGTCGCCAAGGAAATCGGCATCCGCCGGATAGAGTGTTTCGGTGACTCCGACCTCGTGGTGCAACAGGTGTCGGGGAATTGGGATGCCCTTGATGCAAACATGGCCTTATACAGGTTTCATGTGCAGAAAATTTCCGGATTTTTTGAAGGATGCGAGTTCAAGCACATACCCAGAGGAGAAAATGAAGCAGCAGATGTCTTGTCCAAACTAGGGTCATCCCGGGATGCCATCCCACCCGGGATCGCCCTGGAACATTTGAGGAAGCCATCTATACAGCCATCACCCGAATCAGATTCTATCTTCATCCCCAAAGAGCCCGGTCCAGAGGCAGTACCCATGGAAGTAGATGTCGGGAGCATAACATCGAACCCGGGGACTGCCTCCCAGTGCTCAGAGAGGCAAAGACAGATGATGATAGAGGTGATGTCGGCAGAACCAATGGACATAGACGCTCCCGCGTTCCCGGTGCGACCTGTCCCGGGATGGGCACAGCCCATTATGGCTTACATTTTGGAAGGAACCCTCCCGGAGAATGAAGTGGAAGCTCGTCAGATAATGCGAAGATCAAAGGCATACACTGTCATTAACCGAGAGCTATACAAGAGAAGTGTCACCGAGGTGCTCCAAAGATGTGTGGAGCCGGCAGAAGGACAAGAGATGCTCCTGGAAGTACACCAGGGAGAATGTGGACATCATGCATCATCCCGGGCCCTGGTGGCAAAGGTGCTCCGGCATGGGTTCTACTGGCCCACTGCATTGCAGCAGGCAGAAGATATTGTCCGGAAGTGTGGGGGATGCCAGAGATTTGCTCACCGGATACACATGCCGGCGTCAGCCCTAAAAACAATCCCCATCACTTGGCCATTTGCAGTATGGTGTTTGGACATGGTCGGGCAATTCAAACCGGCAAGGGGCAACATGACACATATACTGGTGATGGTGGACAAGTTTACCAAGTGGATAGAGGTCAAGCCAATCCGGAAGTGCGATGGACACACCGCTGTGCAATTCCTGAAAGACATCATCTTGAGATACGGATACCCACATAGCATTATCACAGATAATGGAACAAACTTTGCTGTGGGGGAATTCGCTCGATTTTGTGCTGAGAAGGGAATCCGGCTAGATGTAGCATCAGTCGCACACCCGGAAGCAAATGGGCAAGTCGAAAGGGCAAACGCCTTAGTCTTGGCTGGTATCAAAGCTCGCTTGATCGAACCATTGTTGAGAACTCCGGGATGCTGGATAGAGGAGTTACCGGCAGTGCTATGGGGTCTCCGGACCACTCCGAATAGATCTACCGGGTACACGTCGTTCTTCATGGTATACGGTGCTGAGGCAGTACTCCCGACCGACATACAGTATGACTCCCCGAGAGTGACAATGTTCACCGAGACCGAGGCAAAGGAGGCCCGAGAAGATGATGTGGACTTACTAGAAGAGGCAAGAGAACTGGCACTATCTCGGTCTGCAATTTATCAGCAAAATCTTCGACGATATCATAGCCGGAAAGTACACCCGAGGGTGTTCCGGGAGGGAGATCTGGTGCTGAGGCTCATCCAACGCACGGCCGGAATGCATAAGCTGTCACCTCCATGGGAGGGACCTTTTGTGATAAGCAGGGCATTGCACAATGATTCTTATTACCTTGTAGATGCACAGGAGGCTAGGAAAGGTGTAATGGACAAATCCGGTGAGGAAACCAAGCGTCCATGGAATGTAGCTCTACTTCGCCCCTTTTACACGTAAAGGGGTCAGTGTATGTTGTATTTCAATTCTCAGTATTAATGAAAGTAAGGCACCCCGGGAGGAACCCGGGGACTGCCTGGTTATGTGCATATTTTGTTGTTATTTTTTGTCAAGTTCATTTACTATCTTGTACCGGCATCCCGGGAAGGAACCCGGGGACTGCCGGATAGTTCTCTTTATTGTGTGCATGCCGGGAAAGTTCCGAGTCCGATTCTCAAAGTCAAAGTAATGTATGTCATGTGAAATCATCTTGTGACTCGACTGACGAACACCGAAATGGTAGTCAAGAGCAAAGAGAGGGAAGGTGGGGAACACGAAAATGGTCTCGGGGACTTGGAGAAGGAACTTATCCGGCATGCTTGTTTTTTACTTAGTTGTTTTTTATGTCGGGAATTCGGTTAGTAGGAACTCGGATTGTTTTAAGTAATGTATGCCGTATGTGGAGTTTTGTGACTCGACTGTCGAACGCCGAAATGGTAGACAAGAGCAGAAATTACCCAAGTACGGTAAACATGAAAGGCAATTCGGGAACTAAAAGCTGGGTACATTGACATAAGTTCTTCAGGTAAATAGTTCATGGTGAAACAGAAATAATATAAATGTACGATACATATTGCACCCGGCATCCCGGGGATTTAACGAATTTGCTACTAAGTGTTTTAAGCAGTAGGGGAAGTAGGCTTCTCGGCGGCAACTTCCGGAGCAACGACCTCGGGAGCAACGACCTCGGGAGCGACGACCTCGGGAGCAGCGGCACCAGCAGCAGGAGTGACTTCACCTTCCGGATCGGCAGCACCACTCGGGGCGTCGGGATGCACCTCGCTCTCGGTGGCCTCGGGTATCGGAGAAGACGTTGCATCCCGGGGAGTCACCTTCTCGGGCGCAGCACCAGAAACACCCCCATCTTCCTCCGGGACCTCGTCTTCCGCCTCGTCGGAAGCGGCATCATCTTCTTCGGAATCCGCATAGTCTGATTCAGACTCTGAGGAAACCAGGCTGGCGGTGAAGGCACGGATGTTGGACCACTTGGCGATGCGGTGCGCCACCTCTTGCCGCTGCTGGACCTTCTCCGGATCGGTGACCCATGGCGACACCGTCCGCAGGCGCTGAATCGCCACCAGATCAAGACCTTCGTACCAGCTAAGTACTTGGGTCAAGACCTGGTCGGCACCAGCCCGCGCGCCGGAACGCTTCCACGCGTGGAGGCGACTCCCGGCACCCCGAAGTGCTCCCGCGAGCTGCGGAATCGAGAGCGTCCCGCGAATGCTTGGCCACAATACGCCGTGGACGTGGATCGCGGCGCTGAGGAGCTCCGTCCCGATAGACCGGAGAGGTACTATCCGGGCCTTCAGGGCGGTGAGGTGATCCTCAATGTCCCAGGCATCCGAGATGGGACCTTTCCCGGCACGCTTTTCTCGGGCGGCAGCTTCACGGGAATGCTCGAACTCTCCTTTAAAAAGAAGAGCTGTCAAAACGACTAAGTCACAAGAAGAACAACAGCAAATAACGGAAGTAGCAGGAGAAGAGGGTTGTCGGGTTACTCACTGTTGAGATCCCGGTTCAGCACGGTGAGCTCGGCGAGCCAAGTATCAGAACGCGACCGGAGAAGACCCATCGCGGTCTCGGCGTTATCCGCGCGTGCCACCGACTGGTCCAGGGTCTCCTTCTGCTTCTTGGTCGCCTCGATGAAGCCCTTCTTCATCTCGGACATGGTAGCCTGGGTCTTAGCGAGCTCGCCGTTGAGGCGCGCAATTTCGGCTTGCGCGGTGCCAAGGGCAGCCTTTTGATCCACCGAGACCTGGCGCACGGCATCCCGTTCTTCCCGGAGGCGCTCTTCGCACTTCTTCGACTGACCAAGTTCAGCAAGAACCCGGTTGAAGATGTTGCGGCGTTGTTGGCTGCACTCCTAATAGCAAGAGAGAAGGCAAAGTCAGTATGGAAAAAATGTAAAGAACCCGGTTGGGAGGATCTCGGGGACTCGGTGTCCGAGTCCAGGATTTTTCTCTAAGATTGGAACCTAGTGATCTGCTATTCGGTGGAATCTAGAGCACTAGGCACCAATCTCGGGGACTAGTGGTGATGGAGCAATTTTTTAAGCAACCTACCCGGTTGGGAGGATCTCGGGGACTCAGTGTCCGAGTCCAGGATTTTTCTCCAAGATTGGAACCCAGTGATCTGCTATTCGGTGGAATCTAGAGCACTAGGCACCAATCTCGGGGACTAGTGGTGATGGAGCAATTTTTTAAGCAACCTACCCGGTTGGGAGGATCTCGGGGACTTGGTGTCCGAGTCCTGGATTTTTCTCTAAGATTGGAACCTAGTGATCTGCTATTCGGTGGAATCTAGAGCACTAGGCACCAATCTCGGGGACTAGTGGTGGTGGAAAGAACAAATATATTTTGGATAAAAGAAGAAAAGTTTACCTCGCTTACTCGGGTGACGTCCAGCGCGGCCACCTGCAGAGCATGCAGAGCTTGAGCGCTGCGGCTCGGGCCTGCAGCGTGCAAGTCTCCTGCAGTCTCGGAGGCATCGGCGGCAAGCCAGGCCTTGTTGAAGTCATCAACAACCCGGATGCCGGAGCCGCCGGTTGCGCGGGTGGCAGCGATGTCCCGGGATCCTGAAGATACAAAGGAGCTGACCGTTGCTCGCAACATCTGCAAAGCTGCAGTAGGGATCTCGGCAGGAGGCGGTGGCAACGGTGAAAACTTACCCGGGCGTAGCACCAAGTCCTGGGAAGAAGATGTCGGGGCAGTGGCGGCCGGCGCAGATGTTTTTTGCCCAGGCGTCTTGCCGCGAGACTTGGGAATTTGATCTGCTGGCCGGGAGGAGGCCGTAGGTTGTTTCTCCGGGATGGCCTTAGGCGCGGCTGGCCGAGAGGCTCCGCTTGCCGCAGGTTGCCGGCGAGAACTAACGATCTCCGCCTCTAGCCCGGGAACCCGGCGCGGGCTGTCCGGAAGAAAAATCTCTCCCGAGGTGGTCGTGGCCTGCACCGCGATCTCGTCGATCACCGGGGGTGCATCCGAGGTCGCGACGATTGCCGGTGCGGCACCGGAGGCGGCGGCGTCACTTCCTCCAGCAGAAGGGCGAAGCGGTGAAGGAGAGGCCCGAGCCGGGCTGGCTGCTCGAGTTCTCGGAGGAGGAATAGCAGGTGTCGGGAGCTCGAGCGCGTCACTGAAAGAGAAGGTCTTAGTAAAAGTTGTGAAGAAGGCAAAGTCAAAATAACATGGGGCAAGGAAAACGTACCCGGAATCCACCAGGGGAGGACCCCTTTGCCGGCGACGAGGAGGCTTCTCGGTTGTCTGCTTGCTTGTTTTGCCCTTCTTGGGGGGGTTGCCGGAGTTGTCGTCCCCTCGGTGTCGGATGCCGCGCGCTTCCGGCTCTCGGCACGTTTGGTCCCGGTTGTCGGTTTTGGAACCACTGCTGGGGCCCAATTCAGAGGGAGAGCGTCAATAACGTCAAGGATCTGGCAGTCAGTCTCATCCTCATCATCTCACGAAATGAAAACTGCCTCTGGAGTCGAAGGATTACCCGGAGCCTTAACGAAAGGAATGGCGAGATGGTCCTCGCCGTCGGGATCCTCTCTCGGCATCACGTCCGGTTCCGGGAAGTCCGGCGCGTAAGTCTCGTTGACGTGCACGGCGTCTTCTTCGTGCTGACGCTCGAACAACTGTGCAAACAAATTAGGCCGTGTCGGTGTCCAGGTGAAAGCATGAACGAAGGCGAAGGCACGAAAGACTGATATAAGCACCTGGTCGCATGGTTTTTTCCGGGATCCCCCAGTGACCCCCCAGGTATAGTCCTCCGTCATCTCCGTCCGGGCAATGGCTCGGACACGATGGACGACCCCGGCGTAAGTTAGCCCGAAGAAACTGGTCCTAGTGGGATCGAAGTTCCCGGACATGTGGCACATCTTGTGCACTCGATGTTGGAGGGGGCAGACCCGGCGGACGATGAAGCAGCGCAAGAGATCATCCCCGGTCATTTTCTGAGTTAGCACACGCAGAACGTCGTGCATGCAACTAATCTCTTCGGTATCCGGAAGCTGCTTCCAGAGACGGAACTCGCGCGGGGGACCGATGACGAACTTGGGCAGATTGACGAAATCCGGGTTCGAGGATCCCGGACTATCTCCCGAGGGCTCCCGGTTCTTCACATAAAAGAAACTCCGCTGTCACTTCCGGCAGGACTCTAGTCCCTTAACTATGGGGAATCCGGAGTCCGTGCGGGGGATGATGGTAGCCGCTCCGCAATCCACTAAGTCCTTGATCTTCTTATCCGGATTGGGGATGGCTTGGCGGCGGAGAATGAAATATTTGGCCCAAAGATCCAAGAAGGGCCAGATGCCGAGGTACGCCTCCGCGTACGTGGTAAAGACTGAGAGCATCATTATGGCGTTCGCGGGGAGATGATGAGGTTGAAGCTCATAGAGGTCGAGGAAGTCGCGGAAGAATGTGCTGGTCGGAAGCCCGAATCCGCGCTCGAAGTGTGATAGGAATACCACGACTTCCCCGGGTTGAGGTTCCGGCGCAATCTCCTCTCCCGGGAGACGGCTCTCGACTTCCGGGGGAATCCGGTGAGTCCGATACAGCCAGTCCAGATCGGACTGTGTCGTCTCGGACCCATCCCAGCACCCCCGGGCACGTTCTTCACCCATCTCGGAGAAGTACGCGGGGGTATTCGGGCTACTCTGCAGATGCAGTGGCGGTTAGTCGGAGTTAGTCTACCGGAAACGAGGATGTCGGGGCATAAACTGCTAAAAACTACCGGATTCATGGGAACAAGATCTACCGTGGGTCATATAATCAAAACTAAACGGAGGAAAAAAGACTCGCGCTAGACTAAAACGAGGCACAAATGCGGGTGGCAAATATGCGTCTTACCGCCACGGTGGTTCATCGCCGTGTGCCGCGCGCGCACGCCGCTCAAATGTGGTCACCGGCGGCGGCGCGACCGTGCTCGTGCTAGGGCACGGCCGAACTCGAGCGGTTATACTACCGAAGAAATGCATCGGGGTGGAGAGGAAAAACTCACCGGTGAACGAGGAGATCGGCGACGTGCGAGGGCGACGGCGGGGTGTGAACTCCGGCGAGCGGCGAGCGGGATGGCGTACGGGCGACGAGAGCAGCGGCGACGACGAGCTCGAGACGGTGGAGAAGAGGAAGTATGGAGACGAAGAAGTGAAGGAGACCGTTCCGGTCCCCTATTTATGGGGGGGATTCCGGAGCGGTTTCCGTTTTTCCCGCCCACGATCTCCACGATCGTGGGTGGGATCTGTTTTGTGCAGCGAGCCACGTGGCGCTATCCGGAGCACTCGATCCGGCCACACCGAGGGCCACACGGCCTCAACGGTTCGATCCCGGATCGAATGCGGCTCCCCGGCGCGGGAACCCAAGCGACACCGCGCGTGCGCAGAAGCACTCGAGTGCGCCTCTGCGCAGACGGGACGTCGGGTGGGCCCAGGCTCGCTATCTCGAATTCATCGGGAGATCAACGGTAAAGATTTGCTGAGATGACATTACCCGGTCGCAGGCTTCGTCTCCCGGTTAAGACCATCTCGGTGAGAAGATCTCGGAAAGAATTGATCTCAGCATGGAATAAAGGGATGGTGTCATTTGTTCTCAGAAGAAGGTTGCTATTAAAGCTGATCCCGCACATCATCCGGGGTCGCTGTGCCGCACCAGCTTCGGGGACTAGTGTCGGGGGGCTGCCCCCCGGGTAGGGGCAGATCCCGGCATATTGTAATAAATATCAACAGTGCTTGACCTTTGGCGACAGCAAAGAGCACCTCCCGGTAGGCCGAAAGGGCAACTTGGCCCTTGGGCACTGGAAGAAGGCAAAGTGCCTTCTGGCAGCCGCAAAGGTCAGGTCTTGCAGCTATAAATAGACATCCCCGGCCCTCACATTTGCAGCACGGGCATGAGCGGATGGTTCCTCTAAGAACTAGCTTCTCGAAGATGTCTTTGCTGGTAGGCTAAGACATCTTCGGGAGGCTAGGCCTAGAGTTGCTCATCCTGAGATGAGGTCGGGCATATCCGGAAAGGATCCCGGGCCTGGGACACCGAGAAGGTTCCCGGGTGATGGCGTACTCGGCTTTACCGAATAGGTAGTCCGGGTACGTGCTAACCGGGATGTATGTGTCGATCTTGGTCTTAGGCAGAAGAGGTTCTCGATGGTAACCGAGGAGGTATCCGGCGAGAGGGATCCCGGTAGGCCGTCAACGGTCTAGAGCAGGCTTTCCCGTCTGTCGCGGGGGGAAGTACCATTCCGCCTGACACGGAAGCATGGTCACCTCCCGCCTGACACGGAAGCATGGTCACCTCCCGCCTGACACGGGAGCGCGTCAGCCGGTACGACAACGGTACGACAAGACCTGACATGCCTAGCCCGGCAATCCGGAAAAGGCTATCCGGGATGGGCAAAGGCATGTCTTGTCTCTGACAAGGGGACAATGATGATGCAGGACGGCGCCTGTCGTCCTTAACGAGATGATGACGCAGGGGCTACGCCGGACAGCCCGGCGACTAGGTCGCACTAGCCGGTGACGACATCCCGGCTAGGCCTGTCCGGTGGGGCCGAGGCAGTTTAGGGTTTCCGGCCCTCCCGGCCGAAACTCTATAAAAGGCGCCATAACTGCTCCTGAGAGGGAGAGACCAACATGAGAGCCAAAGCTATAGTTGCATTTACTCTTAGAGCATTCACTCTTCTTCACCTTGAGTTCATCTAGTTCTTTGTACTTCTACCTTTGACAGATCTTGTAGCAAGTTGCGGTCCTTATAACACCAATATATAGAGAAGAAACGCAGGAGTAGGGGTGTTACCTCCTCACGAGGGCCCTGAACCTGGGTATATCGTGTGTGTGCTTGGTGCCTTCGTGCATTTGTTTGTATTTGTTAGATCTTCCCCGTTGCACTTCGTTCTTGTTTCGTGTTCTTGGGAGATCTCGGTTTTACCGGGATCCTCCCCGTGTGAGTTCTTCAACTCGCTATCCCTCCCCGGATCCACCAACGTCCATCGGCCCCACAAATTAGCCTCCTATGGCATCTGCCGTGACACCACCACGACAGAACTGAAAGAGCATTTTCCCTCATGTGTGGTTTTGGTAATTGAATGACAATCTCTATGGACTAATGTTTGTATTGAGATATCATTATAGATCATGTCCATGGAGATGTGGAGTTCATGTGTTGGACTCTTGAAGCTTATGTGTTAAGTGGAGCATATTGCAAGTATGTCTTGAAGGATTCAAGACATCATATTAGTGAATAAATGTTGGAAGATACAAGGTTGATCAAGATGTTGATCAACACACAAAGCTAAAAGATGTACCAAGAGCGATCATGTATCTCTGGGGATGGTAAACAATTGTCCGCATAGCTTTGTGAACTAACCCATGATATATGTGTGTGTGTGGTATCGTTATATGAGGTTAGGTATCTTCCCATGGGCTTGCATCAAATGAAGATGTCATATAGCTCATGAAGGATGACGTCATGTGGTGATCGTCATCAAGGTGAGATGTGCAAGACCAAGACCAAGAGAAGCTTCTTGAAGAGATCCTATGCTTGGTGCTTGCAATGGATACATGAAGATGAAGCTAAGCGAGACTCTCCCATTGTGAGCATGGGGGAGTATTTGGAGAAGTCTTCATCAAGCATGTTCTTGGACGCGCAATCAAGGAAAGATGAACCACTTGAAGAGATCAAGATAGTCATCGTCCAACTCAAATGGAATGCTCAAGGCAAAGGTATGATCTTGATAGGGCTATAGGATAGATAGGCGTACTATCAAGAGGGGCTCTCAAGTTAGTAACTTGATCGCATCATTGTTGAGAGCTCAAACCTTTGCATACTTGTCATATCATATTTCTTGGTTCTTATTTGGCTTTTATGTTGGTGAGGAGTTATAGCTTGGTTCATCTCCATGTCAAGCTCGTGTTCATCAAAATCGGTTTTACTTTGGACAACTTGTTGCGTTTTCGGTGGCGGAAATATTGTCGGTTCTACCATGAGGAAAGTCCCACACCTTGCCATGTGTGGTGATTTTACTCTATTTATGGGATGCAATATTTCCACTTACTCTATTTTTGTTGGGTGCTCATCGTCGCTATCTTTCCAACAAAATTGGTCTCACCTCATTTGGAGTTCATTTGCAAAAGTTATAGCAGTTTGTGTTTCAGTGTTTTGCTGATTCGGATTATTGGGGCCGGATATTTCGCTCTACCGGAATTTCCGGTTCCTCAGCTGATCCAAGAAAACGGCTAAGGAAAGGAGAAAAAGGGTTCTGACTCCAGTCGGAAATTGTGCTCGGAAATTTCCGTATACCGGAATTTCCGAGTGCACCCAGAAAAGCCTTCCAGAAATGGCTAAGGAAAAGTTTGGTTTTGGTTCTGACTCCAGCCGGATTTTCATCTCGGAAATTTCATGGACTCCGAATTTCCGGTTGACCGGAATTTCCGAGTCTCACTTATACCGGAATTTCCAAGTGTCGAAACAGCCAACGGCTATATTTCCTGGAGGGGTATAAATACCCCTCCCCTTCTTCTTCCTCAGCTAATCCAAGGCAGCATGACTTTCCCCTCTCTCCTACTCCATTGTTGGTCTTGGAAAGCTCACTTCCCTCTCAATCCCTCCATTGAATCTTCCATATTCTTTAGGGAAAGTTGAGAGGAGATCTAGACCTACAATCCTACCAATCAATCTCTCCTCTAAGTGAGGGAACTTAGTGGATCTAGTTCTTGGAGTTCCTTTGTGGTTCTTCTTCTTTGTTCTTCCTCTCTTCTCCCCCCATAAGCATTAGTTGCTTTTGGTGGGACTTGGGAGTGAAGGATTTGACTCCTGGTGGTTTCCTTTGTTCTTCCTCTCTTATTCCCCCATAAACATTTGTTGTTGTGTTGGAATTTGAGAGCGAAGGACTTGAGCACTTCGTGTGCTCTTGCCATTGCATTTGCATCGGTTTGAGCCCTCCATGAGGATTCATGGTGGTGATACTTGTGAGCTTGTTACTCTTGGGTCTTTGGACCCTAGATGCCTTTTGTGGCCGGCTTTTTGTGGCCAAGACCTTTTGTGGTCACTTGAGAGCCCCCAATTAAGTTGTGGGTGTGTGCCTCAAGACTTGGGAGCCCCCAATTAAGTTGTGGGTGTGTGCCTCAAGAGTTGTACGGGATTCGATCTCCGCCCCAAAGGAGATCAATAGTGGAAGGTGAACTCGCAACCTTTTGTGGTTGAGTTCATCAGGAGAAGAAGGTGAGCCTTTGTGGCGTTGCGGCTAACCTGTTGTGGTTGCGCACACCTCACCAAACGAGACGTACACCCTTTGGGTGGAACTCGGGAATACATCCTCGTCTCCGTGTGCCTCGGTTATTTCTATACCCGAGCTCTTTACTTATGCACTTTACATTGTGATAGCCTTCGTGCTTAAAGTCATATATCTTGCTATCACCTTGTTACCTGTATTGCTTAGCATAAGTTGTTGGTGCACATAGGTGAGCCTAGTTTTTATATCTAGGTTGTATGCTTGTTAAAGTAAACCTCTAATTTTATTCCGCCTTTATCAAGCATACCGGAATTTCCGGGTCATTCTTGGACCGGATATTCCGGCTCCTCGAAAAAGTTTTAAATCGCCTATTCACCCCCCCTCTAGGCGACGTCTATCCGTTCAAGAACAAGTACAAAAAGATGCACCAGTTTTTCATCCAGATTCAATCCATCCGAGTTCGTTCTCGGCGTTCCCTCTCTATATTTTCTTTCTTCTTCTCACAAGACTTGTTCTTTTGGGATACGAAGTAGTTCAATGTCTCTTACAATACCATCGTTGTTGCGTCTCGCTTCAACTCTGCCTTCGAGTTGTTCCTACCCCTTGGCCTCTTCTCCTTCTCTCATGATCACCCCTTTTTGTTCGTGGAGATGGCTGGACTGGGGTTTAGGGAGAGAAAGGCTGGAGTCGAGTGACGATTTTGACTCTGATGGGCAGGCCAAGGACGGACTAGAGAAGAACACAAAGTTATCTGATTTAAATCCATGGTCGACATAAACTTGATTAAAAAAAATTAGATGCAAAGAGCCTCGCCCCAGCCCCATTTTCATAGAAAAAGAGACCAGCTTACACCATTTTTACCAAACGTTTCCACATCACTCGGGGGGGGGGGGGGGGATAACACGGCTACATTGCCGCCCTGGAACTTGGCCACACAGGACACAGGCCAGAAAGAGTAGCAAAAACAAGGATACATACAGCCTGTCGAACAAACTATTGGGGATATACCAATTAGGGGTATTTCCAACATGGATCAATCCGGCTAGTCCAGGGTGGCCCAAGGGTGGTAAGGCTGAATCCTGCCGGGCGGCCCAGATAGCTGACGTAGAAGAAAGTAGGCGGACGGTCCAAGAAAGGCGGAAGGCCGAAGCCCATCAAGCCATCAAGCCCAAGACGGAAGGCGGCAACCAAGCCGGCTAGGTCTAGGACTCTGATTACTGGCTGGACAAGTACTTGCCTTGTATCCTGGGGTCTGGCCGCCTATATAAGCCGGCCACCAGGAAGCCTTTAGGGCACGCTCAATACGCATCATACCCATTGTAACCTGTTCACGGCTATTTGCCTCATAGTGAATTATAGCAGCACGTAGGATCTCGCCGCCGCTACGGGATCTGAAGCTGGGTAAACTCGTCGTGTTCAATCCCGTCCTCGGCAACACCAACCTTCTTCCCCACAATCCATACGTAGTCTAGAGGACCCCCGTCTCCTATCAAATATGTCGATACCACGACAGTTGGCGCCCACCGTGGGGCATAAGGTTCCTGGCGTCACGTTCCAGGCGGGAACACTTGGCGGCATGGGCAAGCAGATCGTCGTCGGCAGTCCTGGCTCCCGGCGGTCGACTACCTTGTCGGGTGCGCAATCGTACCGATCGGAGGGATCGACGTCTTCATCGGGTACACGCCAGAGGCGTACGGCCTACCGCGCTTCTACGACCCCACCCACCAACCCTTCGACCAAGCAGTCGACCGACAAGATGGATCTGAATCCGCCTTCTCCCAGGAGTCGACCGGATCTGACTTCCACTTCGTCGGAGTTGTCGGACTAGGATCCGACTCCCAGCCAGAAAACAACGATCCAGAGTCAATCCTTCCTGCTCTCTAGGAGGATGCGATGTCAGATGCCGGATCCAGATCTACTGTTCAAGTCAACATAGATTCTGATTCTGATGATGATGCTAGTGACGTGGGGCTACCATGCGGGTAGCCCACGATGATGCTACCTGGGCCGCGCCAAGGATGGAAAGGCCCACTGGAGGCCCACGCGGGATACCATGTAACCTAGTCCAAGTCGGTTAGGAAGCATAACCTGCCATATCTGTAGATGCCATCGGCACCAACCACCCGGGACCTGGCTGCCTTTAAAGCCAGGAGGGTTGCCCGTCCCAGAGGACACGCTCAGAACCACAACAAACCCTAGCGAGATCGCAATCTCGCCATTGTAATCGCTACTCGCATCAATAATCAGACAAGCAGGAGTAGGGTGTTATCCTCCGGGAGCCTGAACCTGGGTAAAACCTTGCTTGTCAGCCGTCGTGATCACCTTGCACTCTTCTCTCTCCCCATCAATCAACCCGGGGTGCACAACCCTGGGACTTGTCGAGTTAACACCTCGTCAATTGGCGCCGTCTGTGGGAACGCAAACAAGTGCTAGGATCATGGTCGCACCGGCTCCATCCGCAATGAAGATCGGCGCATCCGCCATCAGGGAGTCGATCCGATTCGGCTCCTTCGAGTACGTCATCCACTCGCCAGCTCATCAATCTGTGTACGCCGATCTGGACAAAGGTATACACATCACCTTCGGCTCCATATTCTGCTGCATCGATAGTCGTGGTATACTCAGGTCTACGACTACTGCGCTACGCGCGACGGCGTGACCAAAATCGCCGACCATCGCGCCCGCTGGACCCGCTGAGATCGCATCTGCCGCACCCGCGGAGATCGCGACCGCCGGACCCGCCAAGATCGCATCTGCCGCACCCGCGGAGATCGCGACCGCCAGACCCGCCAAGATCGCATCTACCGCACCCGCGGAGATCGCGACCGCCGAACCCGCGAAGATCGCATCTGCCGCACCCGCAGGATTCGCGCCAGCTGCACCCGCGAAGAGGACATCTACATCGACAATCTCGGCAACGGCCGTGCGAATCGAGTCTACTACCCCAACCTCGGTCGTGCGGTCGATCAAGTCAAGATCCGCCTCCACCGTCGCACCCGCACGGGCGACCAGGGGCCCGCGTCCGACAGCCATGTCGCGCGCGCCCTCGTCTTCGTGGAAATCCCAGGTCTACCCCAAGCCAATCGCACTCGCCCCGGCGAGTGTGAGCACATGGACAATCGCGAAGAGACGCGACAGCGGGTGCGCCGCGCGCCACGTTGCAGCAATTTTCGACCCCGAGCAAGAAGCGGGTGACAGAAGCAGCAGCGGCAGCACCAACTCCCCAATTCAAGTCTACCCCAAGCAAGTCTTCATGGCCGGCACAGCACCGCATGACGACGAAGACGAACCCGCATATCCACTAGAGGTGGACATGCCGGACCAGACTAAACTTGTCATCACGCGGGACATGGCGATCCAAGCCATGAAACATGTGGACGAGGGCACGTTCCCCCCACCCAACGCACCTCGAGAAGACCACCTGGCGGTCCAGTACTTGCTACGCAAGGAAGGCGAACGGATTCGCGCCGAAAAAGCCGAACTCCTCAGGCGCAAAAGGGACGCGGATGCATCGAGTGCCAGGCGAGCCGCCCTCTCCTTCACATCCTCCACAGAGGTGAACCAGGGAGCACGGCGAACCAGAGCCCGTGTCCCCCACATGGCAGAAGCTGATCGAACAAGACTCACCCGTAACCTCGACTCGTCCTTCGTCACCGAAGATGAAAACGGGATACCCGTCCCAAAGACGGCGAACGCCGCCCTGATATCAGTCGAGACATACCTCCGGCTCACGCAGCCACCGGAGGGGGACGCGCGCTCCCTTCTCCACAAGCAACAAATTGCCTCCATAAGGGCAATCGAAGAAGCTCTGGCGGCCAAGGGGCCAAGTAACGGAGCGCACGAACCAACGACGTCGGGCATCCCGGCGGCGCAGCGACAGCCAGTCAAGGACCTCCGTGACGTCCTGACACAGAAGACGGTGGACCGCAACCGCAAGGAGCGTTCGGCTAGCGCGGCACACGCGGACGACCACGCCGACCGCGACTTCGAGCCGTGTGGCGCGGCATGCTTTAGCTTCAACATCCGCGACACCCGCATGCCTAAAGGCTTCAAGTTGACGGCTGGCACACCAAAGTACGACGGGAAGCAAGACCTAAAGCTATGGCTCGAAGACTACCTTATTGCTTGCACCTGCCAAGGCGGAACATCGACCACGGCAATGCAGTACATCCAGCTCATGCTGACAGATTCGGCACGCGGGTGGCTCACAAGCCAACCCAAAGACTCTTTCCGAACATGGGAAGAATTCCAGGATAATTTCATCAAGAGTTTCTCAGGAACATTCGCCAGGCCGACAACCTACATCGAGTTGCAGGCCTGCAAGCAAGGGAAGGATGAGTCGCTCCGCTCTTACATCCAGAGGTGGACACTCGTCCGCAATACCATGGAACCCGTATCAGAAGATCGAGTGATGGACGCCTTCATGCATGGCGTCGCTCGCCGCGACCTCCGGGAGGAATTCGGTAGGCTCCAGCCGAAGACCACAATAGAACTCATGAAGACAGCCAACCAATGGGCCGAAGGAGAGGACTACGTCCACGAAACTTCTCCCAACAAGGAAGGCGAAACAAGCAACTGGCGCGAGGCACGTCAAAAGAGGAAGGCACGTTACACCCACGATTCAATCGAATTAGTAGCGGCGGGCTATGAAACCCCCCGTGAGGACAAGCGTGAGGGCAGCCGACAGCACGAGCAAAGTCGGCAGCCCAGCTCGAGTCAGTACAACCGTGGCAGCAGCAGCATCGGCCACAATGATGGAAGTCAGAAGCGCGAGTGGAAGCGCCCGTTGACCCCAGCAGAGGAACTGATGCAACCCTGTAAGCATCACTCGTTCCGCCACCCGGAAACAGGAAAGTGGGGTTCAAACCACATGTTGAAGGATTGCCACAAAGCAAGAAAGATCTACCATGCCATGCAGCAAATCATCGCCCCGGTGCAGGCCATTCAAGCGGCACCACAGCTAGCCATCCAGGCAGCACCCGCAAACAATAACCAAGTGCAGGCGGCAGGAGCGTTCCCCCAGCCGCAGCAGCAGCAACAAGGTCCGTCGGCAGCAGCCGACACGTACCCAGCCGCACGGGGACAACTGAACATGATCCAGAAGGGACCCCCGTCGAACAGGCGGCAGAAAATCATCACACGCCAAGTACTTCAGGCCATCAACAGCCCGCGCGCGGTACCAGACTACCTGCGCGGGTCGGAGACACCAATCACATTCTCCAGGGCAGATCACCCAGCAGAGGTAGTCCGACCCGGACACGCCGCACTCGTGATTGAGGCCTTGTTCGGCGACTACAGCCTGAAGAAGGTATTCCTGGACGGAGGCAGCGGCATCAACATCATATTCGCCGACACCCTCAGACGAATGAACAGGTCGACAGAGAAATTGCCGGAATCGGAGACCACCTTCCACGGCATAGTACCAGGGCAAGCAATCACGCCCATGGGAACAATCACACTCGACGTCATCCTCGGTACACCCGAGCACTTCAGGAAGGAGTCGATAGACTTTGAGGTCGTCGACTGGAAGTCACAATACCACGCCATCCTCGGACGCCCAAGCTTTGCCAGGTTCATGGCAGTACCCCCACTACGCCTACCTGATGATAAAGTTGCCCGGGCCGAAAGGAGTGATCACCGTCCGCGGCGACTTCGGGCTCTCCAACAGCTGCGACCGCGAGTTCGCCAAGATCTCCGAGTTCTTCAGCGTCGAAGAGCACTTCAAGGCCATATCAGCCGACAACGAAAAGACCATCTTCCCGGCTCGCAAGAAGCCTGCCAAAGACGCGGCGTTCAACACAAATGACGACACTGTCACCCACCAAGTCCATCCGACTGACAGCGGAAAGACGGTCAAGGTCTCATCAAGCCTGACCCCCGCATAGGAAGGCGCGCTCGTCGAGTTCCTACGTGAGAACTGGAAAATCTTTGCATGGCAACCTTCTGACATGCCAGGGATACCCAGGGAACTCGCCGAGCACTCTCTGAAAGTCCACAAGGACGCAAGACCAGTCAAGCAATCCATGCGACGCTTCTCAGGGCCCAAACGAGACGCGATCACCATGGAAGTCGACAGATTACTGCACGCCAAGTTCATCCGAGAGATCAAGGACTCGGACTGGGTCGCCAACCCGGTTCTAGTTGAGAAAAAGAAGACGAAGAAACTACGCATGTGCGTTGACTTCACCGCAGTCAACAAATGCTGCCCCAAGGACCACTTCCCGCTCCCGCGGATAGACCAGATCATCGACTCGAGTGCAGGTTGCGAACGCCTATCTTTTCTGGATGCCTACTCAGGTTACCAGCAGATCAGGCTGAAAGTCGAGGACGAAGAAAAGACAGCCTTCATCACACCCGACGGCGTCTTTTGCTACCAGACGATGCCGTTCGGGTTAAAGAACGCAGGCGCCACGTACCAGCGGACAATGCAAGCATGCCTCAAGGGGCTAATCGGGCAGATCGTCCAAGTCTACGTCGACGACATCGTCGTCACTACCCGAAAGGAGGATACCCTAGTCGACGACCTCCGCAGGGTCTTCGCCGCACTGGACGTGTATCAGATCAAGCTCAATCCAGAGAAGTGCGTGTTCGGCGTACCAGCCGGAGAGCTACTAGAGTACCTTGTATCCGCAAGAGGAATCGAAGCAAACCCCGAGAAGGTGCAGAACATACTCACAATGCCAGCACCAACCAAGCTCAGGGAGGTGCAACGATTAGCTGGCCGAGTCGCAGCTCTCAGCCGGTTCATTAGTAAGTTGGGAGAGAAAGCCTTACCTTTCTACCAACTGATGAAGAAGTCAGACAAGTTCGAGTGGACACAAGAGGCGCAGGACGCGTTCGACCATCTCAAGAAGACACTGACAACCTCTCCAGTCCTCGTGGCACCACTGGAAAACGAGCCTCTCTACCTATACGTCTCAGCAACGAACAGGGTGGTGAGCATGGTGCTCGTAGTCGAACGCGAAGAAGAAGGGCACAGTCACCCGGTGCAGAGGCCCGTCTACTACCTTAGCGAAGTACTCACCTTGTCCAAGCAGAACTACCCTCATTACCAGAAGCTGGCATACGGAGTCTTCATGACCTCCAGAAAGGTCGTCCACTACTTCTCCGAGCACCCGATCACGGTGGTAAGCTCCTCTGGACTAGCAGACATTCTCACAAATCAGCGCGTGACAGGACGAGTCGCCAAGTGGGTTGTCGAACTAGGACCATGGGGTCTGAAGTATGCTCACACGAAGTCCATCAAGGCACAAGTTCTCCCAGAATTCACAACCGAGTGGATAGAAGCCCAGCTACCAAATGTCCCCGACTTGTCCAACGCATGGACAATGTACTTTGATGGCTCCAAGAAATTCAAGTCAGCCGGGGCAGGAGTCGTGCTCATCTCCCCCAAGGGCGACAAGCTCAAGTATGTCCTACAGATGGACTTTCCGACGCCGTCCAACAACGAAGCCGAGTACGAGGCCCTGACGGCATGCGGATGGCCAAGAACTGCGGCGCCACGCACCTCATGATCTACGACGACTCCTACCTGGTGGTACATCAAACCATGAAGTCCTGCGACGCCGTCGCTGACAACATGATCGCCTACAGAGACCTCTACAATCAGATGGAAGGCAACTTCGACGGCTGCGAGCTGCGCCACATTGGCCGTGAAAGCAACGAGGAAGCCGACGTCCTCGATAACATGGGCTCAGACAGGGTGCCAGTCCCACCCGGCGTCTTCCTCGAGTGCATCACGCAGAGATCCATCAAGACTCAGAGTACAGCAAGCACTGCAACAACAAAAGGCGATGCCAACCCGCCAAGCCAAGACAAGGTCCCATGGAGGTCATGCTAGTCGAAGCCACATGGACAGGACCATACCTGGCATGCATACTACATCAGAAGCTGCCAGCCGACCCAGTCGAAGCAAAGCGCATCATCAGACGCTCCAAAAGTTTCACCGTCATCAACGGAGAACTCTACAAAAGAAGCATCTCAGGAATCCTGCAAAGGTGCATAGATCCAGTCGACGGCCAAGCCATCTTACTCGACATCCACGCGGGTACCTGCGGGCATCACGCCAGCAGTCGGGCACTGGTGGCCAAGGCGCTACGAGCCGAGTTCTACTGGCTGACAGCCATGCAGGATGCCGAGGAGCTGGTCAAGAAATGCACAGGGTGCCAAGAATTTGCCAACAAGCCACACGCGCCAGCATCAGAACTCAAAACAATACCATTAGCCTGGCCCTTTGCCCAATGGGGTCTGGACATGGTGGGCCCGCTGAAGAAATCCTCACCCGGAGGTCACACTCACCTCCTGGTCGCAGTCGATAAGTTCACAAAGTAGATCGAAGCCGTGCCCATCACAAGTTCGACTGCATCCACAGGGTCAACTTCATCAGGTCAATCATCTTCAGGTTTGGAGTACCTAATGGGATCATCACCGACAATGGCTCGAACTTCACAGCCGAAGAATTCAAGGACTTCTGCTCAGAGCAGGGGATCAAGCTCAGCTACGCGTCGGTCTCGCACCCGCAATCCAACGGACAAGTGGAGAAAGCCAACGGCCTCGTCTGCAACGGCATCAAGAAACGACTGCGCGTGCCCCTAAAACGCGCAGCGGGCGCATGGGTGGAAGAACTGCCATCGGTCCTCTGGAGTCTGCGAACAATGCCAAATAGATCCACCCAGTACACTCCATTCTTCATGGTGTACGGCGCAGAAGCGGTCCTCCCCTGCGACATCAAGTTCGACGCACCGAGGGTAGTCGCCTACGACGAGTCAGATGCAGAGGAGGCACTCGAAGATAGCAGAGACACCTTGGATGAAGCGCGCGACATCCCCCTGGCACGATCAGCCGTGTATCAGCAGGACCTGCACAATTATCACACTCGGAGGCTGCGACCAAGAGCGTTCGTTGCAGGCGGCCTGGTTCTTCGACTCAAGCAAAAGAAGGTGCACAAGCTCGCTTCCCCATGGGAGGGCCCGTACATCGTAACAGAAGCAATAGGCAATGGAGCTTACCGCCTAAAGGACTCGAAGACAGGAGCGGACTGCAGCAACCCGTGGAACGTAGCACAACTCCGCCGGTTCTACGCCTAGTTCAAAACAACCATTGTACAAGAAAATCAGCGTGGCAGGTTTCAGACGCACTCTTTCCCTTACCAGGGTACCTGAGGGGACTGGAAGGGTTTTAATGAGGCGGCCTGTTCGCAAGAATCAATAAAGTGATTTGAAGAAAATCTGTCTCCTTTACCTGCCAATCAGAGGAAGTTCAAAAATCCTAGGACGCCACTCGAACCACTCGGGGGCTGCGCCACACAGGTTGAAATAAAAGCTTAGGCCGCTACCCGAACCACTCGGGGGCTGCGCCATACAAGCATGGCCAAAATCCTAGGTCGCCACCCGAACCACTCGGGGGCTGCGCCACACAGGTTGAAATAAAAGCTTAGGCCGCCACCCAACTTACTCGGGGGCTGCGCCATACAAGCATAAAGTCAAAAAAAATCCTAGGCCGCCACCCGACCGACTCGGGGGCTGCTCCATACAGGTCAAGTTCAAAATCCTAGGGCACCGCCCGCCACACACGGGGGCTGCGCCACACAGGTCACACTTGTAACCCTAGGCTACCACTCGACTTACTCGGGGGCTACGCCAAACAGGCATTCTCAGAAAAATCCTCAGCCGCCACTCGAACCCACTCGGGGGCTGCGCTGCACAGGTCAAGTTCCATATCCTAGGTCACCACCCGACATACTCGGGGGCTGCGCCAAACAGGTAACACTTGTAATCCTAGGCCGCCACTCGACCTACTCGGGGGCTGCGCCAGACAGGTCTTAGCCAAAATCCTAGGCCACCACTCGAGCGACTCGGGGGCTGCGCCATACAGGTCAAGTTACAAAAATCCTAAGTCGCCACCTGATACAATCAGAGACTGCGGCATATAGGTCACGCTTGAAAAACCTAGGCCGCTGCCTAGCATACTAGGCGGATGCGCCATACAGGTCGCAAATCAAATCAGGCACTCTCACTTTCGAGTAAACAGATCAACTCTCATAACTCGAAAAGTACTTTAATCAGTTACATCATACTTACACAGGCACATTTGCCCTCTATAGCTAACCATGTACATCAGACGACAGCTACTCTAAACTGCAGGTTCAGCCTTCGGCGCATCAAGGGGGCCTACAAGGCGCTCGCTCAGGTCCCGAACCTGCCGGATAATCCGGCGCGTAGCCGCCAAGGTCTCGTCGAAGTCGTCGTCACCCGGCAGGCCTTCAAGCACCCTCTCAAGCGGAAGATGTGGCCGGTGCATCCGGACGTATGCCAGCGCCGCGTTCGCACCGGCCACAAGTTGGGCGTCGACAACCTCCTTCAGCCCTTCACCATCGCGGAACCTCTCCAGCAAGGCAGACAACCCGTTTGGCTGTGCATTATGCGGGAAGTACACACGATTGATGTGCCAAAGTGTCTTCCGGCAGTTCTCCAGAAGAAAAGCAACGCGCCACGTACGATCAAGCATGGTGGCAAGGACGCGCCCCCTCGACTGGTTCACCCAGAACTGTCGAGCTTCGTAGGAGTCGCCGGATGCCTCTCGGGTGACTCGCTCCTCAACGCGAGCCCGCTCGGCCTCCCAGTCGGGATTAACATCTGCGCACATAAAATGCAAGTCAGAACGAGAAGGAAAGCCAACAAGGACGGCAGCCGCCAAAACGATACATACCCTGCAGCTGCCGACTGATCAGGTCGATCTCTCCAAGCAAAAAATCCTCACGACGCGAGAACTCCGCCGTGGGATGCGACTGAGAACGGTGCAGCAGCCGCTCCGTATTCTTCAGGGTCGCCTCAAGCTCCACCACCTTATTCTTCAGATATGTGATTATCCGCTGATCATTTACACTGCGTGGAGGAGCCGGCGCCGCCCGACGACGGCGAGCACCCGAAGAAGAAGCCGCGCCACTCGGCTCGGCCGCTGGAGAAGGTGGAGCATCATCGCGCGCAGCACTCTGCCAGGGATACGCAGAGTCAATACAATCATGCGACTGCGAAGCGCGGATCAACTCAGAAGAAAGAAAGTCAGCAAAATCAATATTGAAGACCAAAAGACCCGACAGGGCAATGTTCATTACAAGAATGAAGTTCAAAATACAGACCGCGGCGACTGCCGCATTCCTACAACTACGCATACTCTAAGGCCGCGGACTGCGACCGGGAACGGCCCTTCCGAGCGGCAGCCGCCTCGGTCGCCTTAGCAAGGGCCCTCTCGAAGAGTGCCACAAGCTGCGCAGCCAGCTGCGAGGCACGCTCCTTCACGCCACTCAGCGACGCGGTCCGGCCATCGGGTTTGCGAGGAAAACCGCTGACGACCTTCTCGAAGTCACCGGGAACTTGATGGCCTAATTGGAGCTGGAAGGTGAGCTCGGAGCCGCGTACCGTCTGCGACCGCGTGAAGTCGGCGATGGTGGTCGCGTCCTCAAACGGTGCAGCCAGGGCGTCCACGGTTGCAGGCGGCTGGTCACCCGGGAAGATGCTCTGATGCACCACGGTCAGGGCTCCAGTCGACTTCTGCAACGCGGCTACAGACTTCTTCAGCGCGTCCGAGGCATAGGCACAGACCCGGTCGAGGAAGCCAACAGCGGTCGCCAGGTCAACCGTGTCACTCGACGCGTCTTCTGGAGGAGCTCCGCCGCAAGTCTCTGCGCAAAAATTCAGTCAAGACAAGAAAAGGATCAAAGACCCAGTAGGCGTCAAGCCGAAACATACCCCCAAGAACACCGGCGAGTGAAAGGAGACGACCAACTTGAGTTTTCTCCTGGGCGACCCGCGCCATCTCCCGCTCTCGAGACTCGTGAAGAGCCTTCTCAAGCTCATCCACCCGCCCAGTAGCCTGGTCCAGCGAGGCACGCAGTTGGTCCCTCTCCTTCTCCAGGCGAACGTAAGCCGCGGCTGCGTCGAGCTGTTGGCGATAGTACGGCTGAAACAAAAAGCAAGATGTCAATAAAGTTGCGGGCGACTATACTAGTCACCCACACCTTCGGGGGCTACTCCCATCGGGAGCGCTGATCGCGCACCCGATGAAAAATCAAGAATGCAAGAAACAGCATGAAAAGACTTACGTGATCCAGGAGTTCAAGGTCCTCTGCAGTCGAAGGAGGCACGCGGCTAGACGATGCAAGGCCGGCAGGCTCAGCACGCACCTTCTCCACCACAACCGGCGTCCCCAACCCAGTCGAAGGGGCGGATGTGAGCTCCAAGTCCCGAAGGGGGGAGCTGACATTGTCAGAACGGTGGCTGCAGCAAAATCAAGAACACCAGTCAACTAAACGTCGAAACTGCAAAGTACAACTCGAAGGACACATAGCAAAGAAGCTCACCTGGGGGTGCCGGCGTCGTCGTAGCTCCCCAGGGAAGGCGAAGGCATCCGCGTGAACGAACGTGGCGCTGCGGAGCTGACTGGAGGAACGTTCAGAGGCTCCTCCCAGCCACCCGAGGACTGCGCACCCGGAGACGTCGCGACGACCTCCTCCTCAGCAACATCGACACCCCGGGCAGGTGACGACGCAGTGGCAGAATCGCCGCGACTCGGAAGCTTCCGCTTCTTCCGCGCGGGTTTCTCCACTTCATCCTCCTCCTCCACCTCATCGCGGGGAGAGTGTGCGGAGGGAATCTCTTCGTCTTCGTCCTCCTCTTCGACGAATTTCGACTCATCGTCGGGTCCGTTCTCAGGAAGGGGAGGAAAGGTGATGAACAGAGCTCGACCCTGAAGAAAAGTAGACACAAGTCGAATCAAAAAGAAAAGTAGACTCAAGTCGAACAAGGACAAAAAGAAAACAAGACAAGACTTACCTCAGGAACGGGGTTCGAGGCCCCGTAAGGAGAAATCGGGCACTTGACGTTGCACGTGTCCGTGGCTCGGAGGTTGGTGATGGACCTGACGTTGGCTTCCACCTCCTCATCCTCCAGCGGCACGGCGCTGACGCCTTCGGCGGCCCACATCGGGTGAGGCCGGGCGCTGAGCGGCTGCACCCGAAGACGGAAGAAGGTGGCCATCAGAAAGACGCCACCCGCCTCGCGCCCAAGGGTCTGGGTCAGATTGCGCAGCAGGCCCAGCAGGGGCCGCACGGCCTCCTTCTCCACAGCGGACAGCGGGTGCGCCCAGGCACCGGTCTTCCGCAGTCCACGCCCGCTGTCGAACGCGTCCAGGCCGTCTTGGTTCGATTGGACGTAGAACCACCTCCGGCGCCACCCTTGGACGGAGTCGGACTTCTTCATCTGAAAGTACGCGGTGTCACCGCGCACCTGGATTCCGAAGCCGCCCACGGGGAAGGTCAACCCGCTCTTCCCCACGTTCTTGCGAACGAGGAAGAGCGACTTCCACAACGCCCAGTGGGGCGCGACGCCCCAGAAGCACTCGCAGAGCACGATGAAGCCCGCGATGCTCAAGACGCCATTGGGGGTCAGATCGTGGATCTGAACCCCATAGGCAAACAAGAGACCGCGCACGAAATCGTGCATGGGGAACCCGAAGCCCCATGGAAGGAAATCCGCGAAGCAAACACGTTCCCCATCGCGGGGAGTGGGGAAGACTTCCTTGCCAGGGACGCGTACCTGGACTTGGTCGGCAGGTGGCAGCAGACCTTGCGCGCGGAACATCTCCACCTCGGCCTTCTTCACCGAGGACCTTTACCAGTCGCCTTCAGGTTTCTTCATCACCCCGGCGTCATCGGCGGCGGCGGAGGAGCCAGCGGCGCTCTTCGGCTTGCCCATGGTCAAGGTCGCAAGGTGTGTGGACGGATTGCTCGGAGCTCGGGATGGCGGCGGAAATGGTAGAGCGCAGAGGAAAGGAAGCACGGAGCGATTGGAGAAGATGAAATCCCAAGCGTCAAGACACAGTACTTATGCCTCGAAGATCAGCATCTCAACCGTCCATCGAACAAGGGCTCCGAGCGGGCACATCCAGCCGTCCACGTGTCGCACGGAGAAACCAACCGTCACCGCCCACTTCTTCCACTACGCACGAAAACCGAGGCGTCGTCATCGTGCCGCGCAAATTTCGCGCCCACTTCGGAGACGTGACAACTGTGGACCGTGGTCAGCTCTTACAGCGGGGCCCACCGTGTCATGTCCCATCGGGCGCAGAGGCGTGCAACAGATCGTCATCAATGACGTCATCAAGCCAACGGCTCCAAAATCAACTGAAGCAACTCGACAGAGTTGTTCGAGTGGTAAGCTTAAAAGCTGAAATCAACAAGGTAGGATCAGCCAATGATCCGAGCACCCGAAGAAACCATTCGGGTGGCAACGCAGTAAGCTCGAGCAGCCGAATCCATCCACAAGTAAGCCAAACAGGCTGAGTAGAAGCAAGCTTCGCAAGAAGATGAAGGCAAAGTAATTCGACTACAAAGGTTACTCCCATCGGGAGTGGCCGGTTCGACTGAAGAAATCGAGTTCAAGCTCAAGATCAAGCAATCCAATGGCGCGTCCAGGAGGAAGGAGTCCTTTGTCCGACTCTACGCTTCGACCAAGCACTCGGGGGCTACTGACGTGGGGCTACCTTGCAGGTAGCCCACGATGATGCTACCTGGGCCGCGCCAAGGATGGAAAGGCCCACAGGAGGCCCACGCGGGATACCATGTAACCTAGTCCAAGTCGGTTAGGAAGCATAACCTGCCATATCTGTAGATGCCATCGGCACCAATCACCCGGGACCTGGCTGCCTATAAAGCCAGCAGGGTTGCCCGTCCCAGAGGACACGCTCAGAACCACAACAAACCCTAGCGAGATCGCAATCTCGCCATTGTAATCGCTACTCGCATCAATAATCAGACAAGCAGGAGTAGGGTGTTATCCTCCGGGAGCCTGAACCTGGGTAAAACCTTGCTTGCCAGCCGTCGTGATCACCTTGCACTCTTCTCTCTCCCCATCAATCTACCCGGGGTTCACAACCCTGGGACTTGTCGAGTTAACACCTCGTCAGCTAGTCTCTTCAAAGAGAAAATCAAAAGCCGCTTTTCCAGTGATAATCCGGTTCCCTCAGAGAACACAGCGGATACAGACATGCCTGATAAGCTGGCTATGATGGTTGTCATCGGTCACGAGTCAACCCCAGTTGCTTCTGAAACACAAGATAAACCGGCAGAAAATGCCGGCGACACCGTTACCGGCCAACTTATTGACGGTTCCGACAAGGTGCACGCAAAGAAGAAAACTGGTCTCGAAAAAGGCGGCAGCAGCAAACCCACGGATTTGCTCTCTGTCATCAAAGAAGTAGAGGAGATCATGCACACTCCGGTGAACAAGGATACCCCACTTGACGAAGTGGAGGAACTTTGGCTTAACATGCTTAAGCACTCTGACTTCCTGCGCAAAAGAGAGGAGCATGTTGAGAGTCCTGCAAAGAAGATCGAGAAAGAACAAGAAAAGATGTCGGCCAAAACGAGCCGGCAGCTCTTCGAGAAAAAAGGCCATAAAAAACCGCCGTGATAAGGAGCCGCCAATCCGTGCAACAACAGCAGATCAAGATCTTGGGTTCGACTGGCGCACAGCACCACAGCGTGTGGACAGAAGGGGGGATGTTGTCTTTTGCACCCCCATCCTTAACGCTGCTGCTGCACTAGACACCCTAGACGACAAGACTTACACAGCGGAGGAAAAGCTGGCCAACGCAAGACACTTCGTGAGCAAGGCCCTCGAACAGCAAGCCCGCGCTGACTCCTACAGCCACATGGCGGATGCCCGTGGGGGAGATCTAGAATCCAAGTCAGGAAAGTGCAAAGCTGCACCTGGTGCTGACCCCGAAGGCCCGTCCGGCTCCAGTAGCCATGGCGAGAAAAGGAAAGCAACGCCACCTCCAAAGAAGACGCCACCGCCAAAACCAAGGCGGGACGAAAACTCGCGAACAGGAAGCAGAGGAGACCTGCTGTAACGCCCCGGGATTTATCCCCTTTTTATTTTGTGTGTTTTTCTTTTTGCATCGACATGGCATCGCATTGCATGTCATTAATTTAATTTGTTGCATTTAAATTTAATTCACACAATTAAATTCAAATGCATTTCAAATTAATTAAAAATGTGTTATTTTCAAATCTTTAAAAAATGTTAAAAACTAGTTTATTAAATTGTCTATTCAAAACTAAAAATATTTTATAAAGGTTTCGTATTCAAATTCCTCTTCGTTTTGGTTTTAAAAATATAAATCAGAAAATAATAAATGGGTGAGAAATAAAAAGCCTAAGCCCATCTAACCCCAAACCCTAGGTTTTGCCCTCTGAAAACTTTTCCCACCCCCTGGCATTTTTGCAGCCGCCCCCCTCCACTTCCTTCTTTTTCCTTTTTCTCCTTTTCCTCCTCTTTTCTTTCTTTTCCTTTTTATTTTTTTCCTCCTTTCCTATTTTTTCTCTTCTCCTTCTTCCTCTCCTTCCCGCACGAACCAACCCGCATCGCACCAACCGCCCCGACGCCCTCGCCTCCCAGCGACTCCCACGCGCCAGCCCCGCCACCAGCTGGCCTGCTCCTGCGCCGCCGCCACTAGAGCTCCGCCACGGCCGCGCCGCCGCTCCCCAGCGCCACGCCGCCCCCGGTCGACGTGCCCTGCGCGCCGCCGCCCCCCGACGTCGTGCGCTCCGGCCCGCCGACTTCCCGCCGCCCCAGCGCGCGCGCCTCCCCGGCTTGCTCCACGCCGCACCGGCCGGCCGCCAGCTCGCCGCGCCGCCTCTCGCCTCCGGCCGCACACGCCTGCTGCCGCGCCGCCGCCTGCCGCCGCCGCGCCTGCCTCGCCGCCCTCCGCACCTCCTCCGCCGCGCGCCCCCGAGCCTCCTCCTCCCGGCCGCCTCCGGCCGTGCGCCCGCCGCCGCGCCGTGCCCCGCCTCCCCTGCTCCGGCCACCCTTCACCGCCGCGCCGAGCCCGTGCGCCTCCCCTTGCTCCGGCCGGCCGAGCTCCGCTCCCTGCCGCGCGCCGCCGCCCGTGTGCGCCCTGCCGCCGCCACGCCCCCGCGCAACCCCGCAGCAGCGCGCCATGCGCAATCAGCGCGTCGTCCGCCGCCCTCGCCGCGCCGTCCGCTGCTCCGCCCGCGTGCGCGCCCGCCGCCGTGCGCATCCGCCCCGCGCCGCCGCCTTCCGCACGCACGTGTCGCGGCTGCCTCCTCTTCCGGCCGCGTGCACGTCGTCTCCGTCCGGTGGCGTCCCCGCGTCCGCCGCCCGCAAGGTGCTCATTGAAATGCCTGCAAGACCCCGGCGTCGCCAATTTGGTCCGAGTTGTCCACCCTTCGAGGTGTTGCTACATGCACGTGAGTGTGCCTCTTCCGGTGCCGCGTTGCCCGTGACCGCCCGTGTCCATGTCGCGGTGCCCGCCCGTGCGCTTTCCTTCCGGTGTCCGTTGCCATGCTCCTACGTGCCCGCGCCCGTCAACGAGGATGACCGAGTACGACTACTTCCCGCCCACTTCCACGACACCGACAAACGACGATGCCCCAGTTCCGCGACGGCTACTTCCCCGACGTGGACTACTTCCTCTACGGACCGAAGATGTCGGTTTCGAACCCTAGTTCACCCGATCCGACGTGCGGACCCAAACCCTAACACTATACCTATTTTATAAAATATCATCTATCGTGTGCATTTCGCATCATAATTACATGTGTTGCATCTCTTGGGTTTGCGGGTGTAGCTTTTCACCTAAATAATAAATATGGAATGTGTGGGGGTAATAAATATATAAAGCCCTATTCCATTTAATTTAATTAGATCACCCATGCCATGTGTTGCCATGCTAACCAACATTTAATATTGCTGGTAAATAAATAACTTGCACCTAAATATTAATTGTCGGAATCCCGGTTCGGCTTAATTTGGATTAAGTGCATCTCATATTGCATCTTGCCATGCCATGCATCATTCTCATATGGTCATGCTGGATCTTTTGCCGTAGTTGTAAAGTGCATCTTTTGCGCTTCTAGTGTTTGTTGCTTCTTCGCGGATAAGACGTTGAGATGTGTGAGCAACGACACGATCTGCTTCCATGCGGGATTCCAGGCAAGCAAAGTTTGCTTGTTTACCTATACATTGTCTTTCATTCCTGCCGTTGATCTCTGCTACCCTAGTATTCGATTCTTATCGCGATCCCATCACATGTTTATCCTGCAGCCCATACAGCTTTATCCCCACATCCCATCACCTGTTGTTTGTTTATCTGTTGGCCTTGCGAGTCGTAGCGCATGGTTAGAGTTGATTGTGCGAGTCGTCTATTGGTCTTAAGTTTCATCTGCTTAGTATGATAGATTGTTCTACTTTAATAAAATGCTATCTTATGTTGGGGTATTATAATTAAATGATAAGGCACCAGGCGGAAGGCCTTGCGAGGTGCTTTGTTCTGCTCAGTGTCGACCTAGGAACTGAGATTTTGTCCTCGGATCCAATTTTGAGCGCACTAACCACTTGTGGGAGGCCCTATGGAGCCCCCCTCGACTTTGAACGGATCTACAGCTTGTCCATGTGCCGCAAGTAGTTCGGGTTTTCCATTTGCTCATATGCATGTGCATGATGATGATGATGATGAGAGGTTATGTGATACGGGGGGTCATATAGGTGCGGTACGACACGAAGCGGACAGTTCCTACTGTGATTTGAGCCGCATGGTGGCGTAGTCGCAAACTAATGAGTCTGCAATTGAGATTCGGCCGGACTCCTGACGCGGGTAACAACTCATATGGGTGGCACTTGGACTTGCTGTAGTGAAGGAATAAGTCGTGTTGAGAAGCCTGATGCTTGCTTGGGTTGATCATGCGAGTATGGGTACAGTAGTGCACCCCTGCAGGGAATAATCTTATCGATGAGCCGTGTCCACGGTTATGGACGACTTTGGTGATGATGCTGGCTAACAAGATCTACACAACTTACACCTAATTAATGTTAATTAACTTGACTAGTAATATAGAATTACTTTCACAATAAATGGTAACTAAAATTGTTCAATGTGTGAGTTTCCCGAATTGCTTCCTCATACTTGGTTGAGGGGGTTAATTCGAGAATGGGTTATGATTGGTGTTAGTTGTAGATGGTTACTTATGCGCTCTCTTATCCCTCTCTGATTAGACGGAAATTGTAGCGTGTCTCTTTAGGTTGCTAGTGTTGCTGCCGCTAAGTCCAACTCCCCTATATTTTGGGAGATGGTGTAGAAAGTAGGCAAGTCGGCTTTGCTTGCCAGGGAGTGCCCTGACCCTCTTTTGGGATGTGCTTTATGTGCAGTCAACAGGTTTGAAGTCTGACGACGTTAGCTTGGGAATCCCTCCGGCTTGGCTGGGCACGGATATGGCGCCATTGCTTATCTTCAGGACTCTTAGTCCAATTTGCATCTTATCCGTAGTCGGATACTATTCTGCTGTCATTTGTATCTTTGTATTGTATATTTGTATCTTGACTCGTTCGAGTCGTTGTTGTATTATATCTCCTGTTGTATTTGTGGATGTATCGGAACTGTTGTAATATTATCACAATTCCACCCACATAATGCGCATGTCTCGGCATGCACATTATGTCTGGTGGGCGACCTAAAATCATTATTATGCGGATTTCGGCGGGAGCGCTTAAATCTACATAGTACCGATTTTAGGGCGTCACACCTGCCAGCTCCAACCCAGCAAAGGCGCGGTAATGGCAGTAGCCGGGACAACGGACAGCCGCCTAAAAAAGATGCTGGTAACAATCCTCCCAGGAGAGGTCGAAGCCGGTCTCCGCAGCGCAGCACTGGTAGCAAAAGGAGGGAGGCGGCAGAAGGGCCCAGGCACAACGTAAGTCGGGCAGCGCAGGACGAGCCAAACGCAAACAGAGGTGGACAGCAACTCGATCCAAAAGACACACGACATCGCCTACAAGACATAGCAAGAGGAAGGGAGCCGCTATATTCTGGACCAAAGTGCTTTGGCGACGCCATCCGCAGAGAGCCGTTCCCCAAGGACATGACATCAGTGTCTAATAATTATCCTAGGTACAACGGCCTCGTTAAGCTGGATTCGTGGCTAGCCGACTATGCCATGGCCATAGAAATTGCCGGCGGAAGCGATCATATTGTCGTCCGCTACCTACCTCTCATGTTGGAAGGCACGGCAAGGGCTTGGATCGACAACCTTCCTGAAAAGTCTATCCATGGCTGGTACGACATGGAAAAGGTTTTCTCCCAGCACTTCCAAGGAACATACAAGCGTCCAAATACCCACACAGATTTGCAACGCTGTATTCAGAAGCCGGACGAAACCATGACAGACTTTGTCAGCCGTTGGATCTCCGAAAAGGCCAACTGTCATGGCGTTTCGGACGCTCAGGCTATCCATGCCTTCTACACGGGCCTGCATAAGAAATCCCTGCTCCGACACCGGCTCGTCCGAGAGCAAGTCACGAACCTTGGCGAGATGCTCAATCTAGCCGCCCAATACGCGGCAGCAGATGATGACGCACGTGACGATGATCCAGACGTCAGCACCGCGCCAAGACGGAACAACAAACGCAAGCAAGCAATGGAAGATAAAGCCGGACCTTCTAACGAGGTAGCCGTCGCTTTCCAAGGGAATGCTGGCAAAAAGAAGTGGAAGAACAAGAAAGATAATCGTGACGCTGGCTCATGCCCAAAGGCGGCACGTATCACTTACGAGCAGACAAAACTTTTGCCATGCCCCATCCACGCCTCACTCGGCAAGGTCAACCATATGCTCAGCGAGTGCCGTTTCATGGACGACTTCAAAAAGGACCCCACAGTAGGCTGGAAGTCAAAAAAGTCAAAAACGTACGACAAGAAAGACAACAAGGATGACGACAACATGTCAATCTCAAGAGATGACGACGTTGCCGCCAAGAAAAAGAAGCCATACCCGAAGGTCAAAGAATCACTCGTGTGTTTTGTCGGCACGCCTTCGGCTAAGGTGGAAAAGGCGGAGATGCGCGAACTCAACGCGACAATGCCGGACGTCCCTCAGTATTTGAACTGGTCCGAGGCGGCAATCACTTGGGATCGGTCTGACCACCATGATCACGTCCCTCACCCAGGCAAGTACGCCCTTGTCGTCGACCCCATTGTCGACAACTTCAGGCTCACAAAAGTACTTATGGATGGCGGCAGCAGCCTCAACATCCTGTACTATGATACACTAAGCCGCATGAACTTGTCAGAGGATTAGCTTGATCACAGCAACCTCACTTTTCATGGCATAGTTCCCGGCAGACAAGCAAAGTCAATGGGGAGCATTAGGCTAAAGGTAACTTTTGGACCAAAGGAGAACTATCGCTCAGAGTTTCTCTGGTTCGAAGTTGTCCCTTTAAAAGCGCCTACCATGCAATCTTCGGACGACCGGCTTTCGCCAAGTTCATGGCAAGGACGTGCTACGTATACAGCAAGCTTAAAATGCCAGGGGAAAATGGAACCATCACGGTTTCCGGCAACTTCAAGAAAGCTAAGGAGTGCGAGCGTGGCATGGCCGCCTTCGCAGAAGACGTCATTCACAAAGAAGAGCTCGCACTACTCGAGGCGGACCCAGACAACTCCATGCCCAAGCCAAAGATTGATGTTAAGAAGACCTTTGAAACTTCAGAAGACACCGAAAAGGCGGACCTCATCCCAGGTGACAAGTCTAAGCAAGTTGTCATCGGCTCCATTCTTGACAGCAAATAGGAAGGCGCGCTCGTCGAGTTCCTCCGTGAGAATCGTGACATCTTTGCATGGTCGCCATCCGACATGCCTGGTGTACCGAGGGAACTTGCCGAGCACTCACTCAACGTCATAAAAGGATCCAAGCCAGTGAAGAAAGCAACAAGACGCTTTGGTGATGAGAAACGCAAGGCTATAGGAAAGGAGATAAATAGGCTGAAAGTCGCCAATTTCATAAAAAGAAGTTATACACACCGATTGGGTGGCAAATCATGTACTTGTCCCAAAGAAGAATAAAGAGCTGAGCATGTGTATCGACTATACCGGTGTTAACAAGTGTTGCCCAAAGGATCCCTTTGCGCTGCCTAGAATTGACCAAGTCGTAGAATCCACAGCAGGCTCCGAGCTACTTTGTTTTCTGGACGCCTACTCATGATACCACCAAATCAAGATGAGGGAGTCAGATCAACTAAAAACATTTTCACCACTCCATACGGGACTTTCTGCTACATCACGATGCCTTTTGGCCTGAAGAATGCAGGGGCAACATACCAGCGTTGTATGCAAAATTGCAAGGACAAACAGATCGGCCGCAATGTTCACGTCTACGTAGACGACATTGCGGTGATGTCAAAAAAGAAGGCGAATCTCCTAGAGGATTTGGAAGAAACTTTTCAGAATCTCCGAAAATATCAGATGAAGCTCAATCCCGCCAAGTGTGTTTTTGGCGTTCCAACCGGCAAACTACTCGGATTTATCGTCTCAGAACGAGGGATCGAAGTCAATCCGGAGAAGATCAAGGCTATCCAAAACATATCCAGACCCACATGTCTGAAGGACGTGCAATGCTTAGCCGGATCGGCGGCAGCCGTCAGTCGTTTCATAAGCCGCCTTGGGGAAAAAGCAATGCCCCTCTACCGGCTATTGAAGAAATCCGACAACTTTGAGTGGACAGCAGAAGCAGATGCCGCCTTGCAGCAACTTAAGGAGACTCTCGTATCCGCTCCAATATTGGCAGCACCTCGGTCGCACGAAACAATGCTGCTCTACATCGTGGCAACTGGAGCAGTTGTCAGCGTAGTCTTGGCTGTGGAAAGAAAGGAAAACGAAGCCGCAACGTCTCAGCAACGTCCGGTTTACTTCAACAGTGAAGTCTTCTTCGCCTCCAAGCAGAGGTATCCACATTACCAAAAGCTGGCTTATGGTGTATTCTTCGCCGCCAGAAAGCTTAGGCATTATTTCCAGGAGCACGCAGTGACAGTAGTCAGCAGGGTACCGTTGGGAGACATAATAACCAACGCAGAGGCAACAGGCCGAGTTACCAAATGGGGCATCGAGCTTGCCGCCTTCGATATAGTCTATAAACCACGTACCGCCATTAAGACTCAAGTTCGCTTACGCGAAGAGAGGCTGTGGCAGTAGGCGAATACTGACACATCTTGTGCGGGCTATACCGCAAAGACAGTATATATGCCGGCTAAGCCAGCAGATGACGGTGTCCACCCCATCCAGCAAGGGGGGAGCCATCGTGCGGGCGAGGAACTCGATCCGCCTTTGAATAAGGCGGAGCTCCTCCCGTCAACTTGGGGACCGCCTCGTCCCAGCATGGCGTGGGCATGGGCGGCGCGTTGACAAATTCCGGGACGCCAAATTGGCGCCCCGGTGCTGCCATGTCTTGGCAGTAGAAGAAGGTGGACGTCCAGCCCTTGACGGACTCGATGTATGGTATCTTGAAATACCATTGGCGTCCTTGGCGGCACTTGAAAGTGATACTGCCGCAGGTCGCTGAAGGGGTTACGGTGCAGAAAACAATAATTTTTCTAGCGTACGAAACCCTAATTAGCCAGGATATATCTATCTAGTACATATGATAACGGTGGCGGAACGGGTTACATTACCTCCATGTAGACCGATAGCAAGGATTACGCTCCCGCACAAGCGTTGACGATGAAGTCGTACGTAGCCGACCTCGAGGTCGCGGAGAACTTTCCGCGATGATGTAGACGATGACGCCGGGGTGTCGACGATGACCTGCGTCGACGGGCGTCGGGCGGAAGATGGAGAGGTGCCGACGGCAGGAGGGGGGTGCGCCGGCGGCAGAGAGGGAGGTGGCGCGGCGGCTGCAGGGGGCGAGACGACGTCGCCCAGGCTCCTCAAAAGAGTTACCTCCGAGCACTCGCAAACATACGGAGCTTAACGACAACCCCCGGTCATTCAGATCCAGCTGAAATCGCGGGGGTAGATCTTATCTGGAATCCCATAGGGCAACGGCGCCCGGCGGTATAGATTAGGTGGAGAGAGAGGGCAAAACGGGCGGAGAAGCAACTCGGCCGGCCTGCTATACAATTAATTGTATTTTTCTGTAATTAATCCAATTAATATGCCTTGCTATATAAAGGGGGGAGGGGGTGTGCAAACACCTTGCCTCCCCCATGTGGGACTAAAGGAATACGTGGGGGAGGGGGGTTCGGCCGAACCCCTTAGTCTGAGTTGGACTAGGGCCCAAGCCCCCTTCCCCTTGGGTGGTGCGGCTCCCCCTTCTTGGGCCCTCTTAGGGCCCATGTAGGTGGGAGCCCCCCTTTTTTCCTTTATTTAATTAATATTAAATTAATATAAAATATAATTAATTCATAATTAATATATTTAAATACTATTTAATATCCCGTGACTCCGAAACATGTTCCGAATCACGCGAACAACTTTCGGACATCCCTGGAACCATTCCAGACCTTCCCGGAACTCTTTCCGGATCATTTCTCTCTCTCCAACAAAATCCTATATTATTCCAGAACCTATCTCCTGGTGTCATTAAGACCTTAAGTTTGTTACGCTACGGTTCGAGAAAACTCCAGACATGGTCGAGACACTCCGCTCACCAATGATTGTCAGGGATACCTGGATGTATATGACGGCCCCTGTGCATTCTACGAATATCGTCGTTGAACCATACATATGATATTCATTCACTTAGTTTCTACGATACTACCTTGTCCGAGATATGATCGTAGACACACCAATGTCTTTGTTGTATCTCGTTACCGACAATGGTTATTAACTCGTCTGTGATATTACATCTCTATGACCTAGTCATAAGCTGCGCAGCTATATAGGTGTAATCTCACCGAGTGGGCCCAGAGTATCTTTCCATTACAAGAATGAACAAATCCCGCTCTTGATCCTTACGTCTCGATGCTCTTTCGGAATACCCAAAATGGACACCGTTATTGTCATGCTATATAAGACACAACGTTTGATGCTCTCAAAGCACCCCTACGAAGCATCAATAAGTACGGTCTAACGGTCTAAGGAATAAGCTATCATATTCTTATCTACTGCAAATGACAAACATCGTAATACGATCTTATTGCAATACTTTGCGTATGTCCATCATCTTATTCAACTAATAAGATGACCCCATTGTCAACCGACGTCATTGTCCTTGATCGGGAATCTCGATCAACTGTTGCCCAATGGACTAGTTCATATAGAGGCTCACTAGGGACCTGGTTGTCTATGTATCACACGTGTATTAATAATTCCGAATAATGCAGTTATAGCATAATACACAAACCTATTATAAACTTATGAGATAACGCAATAAATACTACTTATTTATTTGCCTCTAGGGCATTTCTCCTTCAGTATCCCACTTGCACTAGAGTACAAATAAACTAGCTGCATTTTACTTTATCAAAATCCCTTATCAAATAAGAATCATTTGATAATGCTTGCTTGTGGAAGAGTGTTACTCTGACAATCTGCACAATACATGATTGTGCATACATTTGCGATTCATTGATATCAACTTGCTTGATATCACCATGTTATCCAATAACATATATGCAAATACCGTAACTAAGTGAGACTTCTATTTCCCAGCGCTTACTATGATTATACCAACCAGATAACTGCCTAGAAAAACACACTCAGTCACAATGAGTCCCTTGTAACAATTACAAACTCGCGATATCTACATACTTTCACACCAATGTAGAAAACTTGACATTCTAATGTCAATCCATCAACTAACGCACTCCTACTTCCAATAAATTCTAAATTTACTTTTATAACTGCTCTTCTTCTAAGAACATCGGTTATATTTCATCGATCAGATAATATGGTTTCTGTATGATGTCTAATATTACATAATAGACCAACATGTCATACAACCATTACTACCTTGATCATTACTCTTAATGATCAATTGGATTTCAAAGGACCATCCTTTTGATTCTATTCTGACTCCTCAGATATAATCCAAAACAACTCAACTAACTATTTAAAATTCCCGTTCTATTCCAAAAAGACACTAACTTTCAAATAGTTTCACAACTTCATCCTTCTCATATATTCTTCTGGTACAATTTCACAATGTGTCATTTAAACAAGATGAATTCGGCTCCCACTCAAATTATGTCTCCACATATTTGAGAACACGAGCTCCCACTCAAAAACGTGTCATCCACATATTTGAGTTCCTAAGCTCCCACTCAAAAATATGTTCTTCACATATTTCACCTGAGTGAACTAACTTTGACTCTCACTTAAATCGACATTTTGGTCAAACCAAAATCATTGATCTATTATCAATTCGAATTCAATACAAACTACAGTATTACATTAATACAAATCCCTCAGACTTCAAGCATGTCTACATAAATGTAGTCAACAAATTTGATCTTGTCCAAGACACATTTCTTGACAAGACATGCTTCCACGTCTTTCTTGTATTCATATTTCTCATATAACACTTTATATGATGATTAAACAATCTTATTCCTCTAATAAGAATTGTAGCAACAATTACTATTTTAATCCTCTCAAATGTAACTTGGATTTTAGGGCTGAAAAGCCTTAGTTCGTATTCTGATATTTTCTCAACTCTCTTTGTATTCATAAAGTGCATCTTGATCTGTCAACAAGATCTGAAACACTTAATATTGTGTTGTGACCTGACAGCAATATTAAATATAACAACACTTTATTTATAAGCTTCTTTCATGAAAAAATTATGATCTTTATGAAGAGGATTGCAAGCAGAAAACAATTTTCTAGTCTCCCTCACTCTTAATCACCAAATTTTCATTTGTAGACATATACTCTTTGGAACACCTTCCAACATTCTACTTTTATGAATATAGGTCTGACACCTTATTTCAATCTTCTAATTCCAATCCATAAACCATAATTCGAAATATCATATTTTCCTCGGAATTACATAGACAACAAACCAAGTTTTGTTTCTATTTGGTTTTGGAATACACTCCCATCCAATGCGAGCAATCTACAAAGAACTATTCATGTATATTCCGAATTATCGTATAATCATATACATGTCGACACTACTGTCGATCCCACGAATTCTCGTTGAGAAAAATATCTATTTGCTAAAGTGGACATCGACAATAATGTTTCGAACATATTAGGAGATTCTAAGACAGATTCTGACAGACCACACTTTATTTGAAAATAGAGTACGATTACAATACCCCATATATCACCATATATGACATTATAATATTTTGAAACACATTTCCACAAGTCTTTTGTGTTGAAACCATAATTCAAAAATATTGTCCTTTGATCGAATCTTGTGAATACAATATTCACTAATCTTTCTTCTGAAAAACCCCATTTGATCTCTTATCAAATTAATTTCAGACTTATGATTTATCAGGCAAATACTCCTATTCACCAGTATTCATAGAAGAATTCGGATCAAGCAAAAACACCATTAATTAATCATTAAAAATGACTGTCAATTAATTTCCTCTTGTATTGCTACTTCAATACTTCATTTCAAACTTAATCAATTCGGCACTCGAAATACTTAAATGGACCAAAATTATCCATTACTTCTTTCATTGCCTTTATGACTAAATTCGATGGTGTTTGTTCTTTGGACACATAATTTTATCATTCCCGCTATTATAAATGTATATTATACGCATAATGTAATTGAGATGTGATGCAAATTACTCATAATATGAAACCACTGCTTTGTTTCATAACATAAAACAACTGATTTGTTCTATGAATAACTATGTCTTGTAACATTCAAGACACCAAACTAGATCACACTCTCACTATTACACAATGTCTTATAAAAAACTATTGATGATAACTAATATGATATCTCGAGGGCGTGAGCACTACTGCCCATGAACTTGCCATCACTTGTGCACTGTCACGTCACCCTTTGCCGCATACTTGTGATAATCAGGGACTGTTTCATAAACAGAACAAGTATCAAATACTTTTCATCAAGTATGAGAAGAATACATTTATATCTTCGTATATCAAATATACCCGTAGCGACGAAGAACTCTTCTTTGATGGAGTCAACTTTTAGAGATTAGAACTTGTTCACGGACGTGAAGAAGCTCATCGTGTCTCTATAGCATATTCATGCACATGCTATTCACAGCTAGGAGGCAAAGCGCAATCTCTATTACACTCGAGTTCGCTATCTAGAAATCGTAGATATTCGTAAGCCTGAAGTAGATGGCATACAACTTCTTCAATTGAGTCTCCAGACAGGTATGCTCCCCATGTGAATGGTCCGGAACTTTCTAAGCTGTCTGAACTGCTCAAGACTCAATTCGTCTTTGAAGTGACCTTTGATCGCATCAATCACGCCATATGGCTCCATGGGTTGAAATAACTTTCAACTCTGGTGCTAGGCATACGCTCATGATGACCTTCACTTCCATGAAAATATCGTGATGCTTACGGAACTCATCTTCTTCCTCCCTGCTAGCAGAATCATCTGGTCTAACTCCTAACTAATGGTCTAGGACATATAGGATGTTTGCTGTGTTTGGCGAATGTTTCTAAAACCAATGTACCAGCTGATGAAGTTGGACCCGTCGGCTTCTAAGGTAGAATCCGGGCTCTTGAGGAAGTAACCGAAGTATAGTTGCGTAGTCTACAGATGTGATTGCAAAAGAGGTAAGGTAAAGTTTATAATATATAGGTGAGTTTTAGTTTTATAATCACATTATCAAAACACACCACACCAAGATTATTATCCCTAAAAATAATAATGGCGATTACACGACCCTCATCCACCACACCACCACCGATCATCACGGCCGGCAGCACAGCTTCAAAGGTGGACATAAAATGTCGATCACAACAACTCTGTGACTCGTGCTCGATCTTTTGATCTTCCCGTGTTCCGAGGCCATATCTGCATATGCTAGGCTCGCCAATCAAATCTCGAAGACACTGCGCGTGCAACGTGACGGAGGTGTGGAAGAGATGGCTAGTGCGGCCACTTGCGTTGGAGTATCTTCCTTGTCACTATCTTCATCATCGGTGGGATATTGCTCTTGAGTCACCAAGACAATCTTTTGGTTCTTCTTGAAGAAAGGCTTCTTCATGGGCATGGGCCCCTTGCCCTTCGTCTTGGCCACGAGCCTCCCACCATGATCCTCTCTTCTCTCCCATGGGCAATCGGCAACAAAGTGGCTCTTGTCATCGCAGTTATAGCAAAGCCTCACTTTGTTGAATGGCTTTCCTCCGTTGGGGGGAAACTTCTTGTCAATCCTTGCTTTGGCCCTTTCGGGGTTCTTCCAAAAGGTTCTTGCCGCAAGACCCATGTGTTGAGTGAGAGTGCTTGAGAGAGCTTCACTAGATAGCTCGACTTGATCATCACACTCCTCTTCATCCTCTTCTTCAACGGTGGCCTTCAAAGCAATTGAGGCATGCTTGTGCATCCCTATGGCTCTAGCTCTTGCATCTTGTGCAATCCTGGAGGCCACCTTGTATGCGGTCATCTCTTGCATAACTTCATTGGATGTCATCTTTGCAAAGTCATGTCTCCCTTGGAGTGTCTTCAAATCCGTTTCCTCAAAGGGCAAGAGAGCGGTCACAAACTTCCTCTTGATCCAAGCATCATTAATGTACTCCGCCCCGAGGTTCTTGAAGGAGTTGGCAACCAAAACCAACCTCCGGTACATGTCCTCGTGGCTTTCTCCATCCAACTTGTAGAACCCTTCCACCTCATTGCATAAGGCATCATACTGGTTCTTCTTCATGCTCTCATTCCCGACGAAGATGTCGGAAAGAGCATTCCAAACTTCCTTGGCGGTGGAGAATTGTTGAATGAGCGCCATGTCCTTCTCTCCAACGGCCATTTGGAGTTGATGAAGAGCGGTGGCGTTGAGTTGGCTATCAACCACCTCTCTTCTTGTCAAGTTGGTTGGATCATGGGGCTTGTATCCTTCTTCAATGATGCGCCAAAACTCAATGGAGGCACTACATAGATGAGACTTCATTAGAAATACCCATTGAGAGAAATGAGTAGGTTTAAGCTTAGGAGGATCACTTCTAAAGTTTACATGAGGGTGAGGGATAGGAGGGTTAGGAGAGTAATTATGGTTGACATTATGAAATTCCTCTCCTTTGGGGGTGTTAGAGGAGCTAGGTGATTCATCCTTTTCCGCCTTCCCGGGAATACTTGAGGTAACATCTTTGGACCCATCCGAAGATGACTCCTTAGAGTTCCCCGCATGTTCCTTAGGAGGAGGAGAGCGAGAAGTAGCCTCGGGCTCCTTAGACTTCAAGAGTGCCATGAGCATCTCATTCATCTTGAGGAGTTGGGCCTCCAAGGACGATCTCATATCAATAAGATCGGCCATGGTTGCCCCTTTGGCTAACGCCTCCTTCTCCGCCTCTAATTTTTCACGGGCGGCCCTCTCGGCATCGGATTCCGTCATCGTTGCACTTAGGCGGTTAAGCCCTTAAAAGTGAACCTGGCTCTGATACCAATTGAACGGAAATCCGGCACCTAGAGGGGGGGGTGAATAGGTGCTATTACAAATTTTAGGTCTTTTCAAATTTAGGCTCAACACAAAGGTAAATTCTCTAGATATGCAACTACGGTGAATTTACCTAAATGATAATCTAAGCAACAACAAGATAAACAAGCTAACAAGACAAGCAAGTAAGGGAGCAAAGATAAAGGGAACCGAGTGAAGCACGAGGAGACGAAGATGTAATCCCGAGTTCCACCCAAGGGTGTACGTCTCGTTTGGAGAGGTGTGCGCTACCACAACAGGTTAGCCGCAACGCCACAAAGGCTCACCTTCTTCTCCGATGAACTCAACCACAAAGGTTTCGAGTCCACCTTCCACTATTGATCCCCTTTTAGGGCGGAGATCGAATCCCTTACAAACGCTTGAGGCACACACCCACAACTGAATTGGGGGCTCCCAAGAAGACCACAAAAGGTCAAGGTAACACCAAGAGTACAACAATGGTGAACTAGGTTTTCCCACCGGAAACCCTAGCCACGAAATCCCCAAGTGAATGGGGGAGAAATGCAAATCCCTTCGGTGAAGATGTAGATCCGGGCCTTCTCCTCCCATCCTCCAAAGATCAATGAATTTGGGTGGGGGGATTGGGAGATCTTGATGATTTGAGCTTTCAAGAATAGTAGGAGAGAGAAAATCTGAGAACTCACTGTTCTTAAGTGAGTGAGGGGGTATTTATACTCCCCCTCAAAATCTGGCCGTTGGCTGTCTCGGGCACCCGGAAATTTCGGTTTAAGTAACACCGGAAATTCCGGTCACCCGGAATATCCGGGTCTTTGAAAATATCCGAGCTGAATTTCCGGTTGAGATCAGAACCAATTCTGAACTTGACTTAGCTGATTTTCTGAGGGTGACTCAGAATATCCGAGTCCTTGAAATTTCCGAGCTGAATTTCCGGTTGAGATCAGAACCACTTTCTGAACTTGACTTAGCCAATTTTCTGGGGCTGACTCGGAATATCCGAGTCCTTGAAATTTCCGAGCTGAATTTCCGATTGGAGTCAGTACCACTTCTGAACTTGACTTAGCCAATTTTCTGGGGTTGACTCGGAATATCCGAGTTGGGGAACCGGAATATCCGAGTCTGGGAAGAATTCCACAAACTCTTTTTCTCTACAATTTGTCTTTAGGATTTGTGATATGAGTTTCACCCAAACTGAAATACTTAGCAATATGATTAGTATATCATTGGTATTGTTAACTAACACACAAAACACTAGGGATTAAGAAATGTTCTTTCAATCTCCCCCTTTTTGGTGTTAGATGACAATACCAAGATTTGCATAGAAACAAAAAGCAATATCATGTTTTTGGCAGAAAATGGCTCCCCCTAAATAAATGCAAGTAAGCAACACAATATGACAAAGGATAGGAGCAATTTTATAACAACAACCACAAGATATCACAAAGGAGAAACGAGACAAAATGTAAGATTATGATAGCAATTGAGACTAGATAGATTTTCATACCTTGTGTATATAGAATATGAAGAGAATACCAACACAAACAATTCAAAGTCTCAACCATAAGATAATGATAGCATCAAACCATTGTCTCAATACATAGTTATCACATAATGAAATAAAAGGAGTTCACAAATAACTTAAAACACGATAAATGGACACAAGCGCAAATAAATGGTAAAACGCATAAGCTTGTGCCCGACCCTTTGCAAATCCCCGAAGAAGTCCTAGTAGAGCAACTTCTCCTTCTTTGGCATCGAAACGCCAAAAAGGAAGAAGAGCGATGCTACGTCCCATGGAAGTCTTCAGTCCGAGGGATTCACTCATCATCATCATAATCACCATCCTCATCATCATCTTCATCTTCATACTCCTCAGACTCTGCCTCCTCATCATCATCTTCCTCCTCATCATCATAGTCATAGCCAGTGGTGTAAGAGCTACCGCTAAGGTCCTTGTCAAGCAGTGTCCACGGAGCCAAGGAACCCTGGTTCCACTGAGCAAAGGTCAGAGGATCAGACAGAGCAGCAGGAGCAGGAGAGCCAGAAGCATGGTGAAGGATCAAGTCTTGCTTGTATTCCAGCTGACGGCGATCCTTGTAGGCATTGTATTGCTCTTTGCGGATGTCCACATTCATGCAACGGATGTTGCGCTGGAACCAGTTCAGCTTCTTGACATGCGCATGAGTGGCAGGAACATGAGTAGGGGCAGCAGCAGCCCTCCTAGCATCACCCATGAAAGATCCACCTGGAGCTGAGGAAGTAGAAGGCCTAGGAGGGGGCTTGACCACAGTCTTCTTCACATAAAGCTTCTTGAAGTCATGTGGCTCCAAATCACCATGGCTGAAGTTGTAGTCAGGGAACTTAAACTTGAGGAGCTTCATTATGTAAGGAGCATAAGGAATAGAGACCCTGGTGGTCATAGCTTCATACATCTCATTGTAGATGTAATCCATCACATCTACACTCCAGTCAGCATCAGAACTAGAGTCCTCCACAATGCGGTTGGCGTGAAGGAGCAGGTTGCAGAGAGGGGTAACCACGTTGTCGTTGTTGCCACCACTCGGTGCAATGTTCTCACGCAGGATGCGCACAAGGACATCATATAGTGGAAGAAAGTCACGAGAGTTCCCAGGGGTGGCTCCCACACCATATAAGTGTGCAGTTTCCTTCTTGTTAAGCTTGTAGGGGGTGTGCATGCGAAAGCCTGGGGATTGTCACCATCAAAGCTGTAGCCCAGTACCTTGCAAACTCCTCGAAGTTGGACTCACAGTATGATTCCCCAGTCATCCACTTCATAGTCTTCTTCGAGTCACCCTTGATCACTAGGGTGGCGAAGAACTGCATCACTAGTTGGGCGTTGTAGGGACAACGGGTGAGCATCAACCTCTCCAAACCCATGGTCTTGACAATGTGGATAGCCTCAGCAAATGCAGCTTTCTTCTGCAGAGATGCAAAATCAAACGGGTGCATGGGTCGAATGGGCTTCGACGGAGAAAGATAGAGGTCCACGAATATGTGCTCAGGCGCTTGGCACCAATAGCTGCGATCAGCGAGAGAGTTGTCTCTTGAGCTGAGGTACCAGTCCCCCTGTCTCAGCTGAGAGTAATCCACTGAATTCATCTTGGAGTAGTCCTGACGTTGGGGACTATGGGCATTATTCCTCTTCTTGGATGAAGGCTTGCTGACCACAGCTTTCTTCTGCCTTTGAATTGCAGGTACCTTTCCCTTGTTGACTGGGTGCTTGTGGACAGGTGCTCTACCTGTGTTCCTTGATGCCCCTGCGGACGGACTCTCACCTGAACCTGTGAATTTGAGCATAGAGGGTAGCATAAGGTAAGTGCACACAAGTCAAGAGATAATACATACATTAGATAGGCATTTCATGAATCATATGTAGTTAAACATGAGTTAATCTTAAAACTGCAGTGTTTGACTCGGAAATTCCGGTTCAGACATGACCGAAAATTCCGGGGTACCGGAAATTCCGAGTCAGTCTGAGTCGGAAATTCCGAGTCAGACAGAAACTGCAGATCTGAGATTGACTCGGTCTAAAACTAGATCGATCCAACATAATGCAAAACTAATGTATGTAGATGGCAGGGAATAGTGCTAGGAACAATCTCTACCAAGCAATGTTGAAACAAATAACTTCACATCAAGATCCAAGTGCAAGTACATGAGGAAGAAGAAAAGTGAAGTTACCCTCATCCATTGAGGACGTTGCTTGGAGGAGTGAGTTCCCGGGGCGGAGGAGAAGCAGATCCGGCCGAGAAAGAGGTTCCCCGGCGGTCGGAGTGCTCCGGAGGGACCTTGGAGCAGCAGGGGCGGCGGCTGGAGGAGAGGGAGGTCGGGGGTGGAAGGAGGGCACTAATGAGCCCTTCACCCCGAGCCTGCCCTTATATTTCTGGACAAACCGCCAGACCGGATATTCCGAGTGTAACTTACACCGGATATTCCGAGTCACCGGATATTCCGGTTCAAAATGAACCGGATATTCCGACCTGCTGAACCAAAATCCCAGTTTTCAAATGGATGACTTGTGTGCAATAGAGAGAAATGTTTTCAGGGGTAAGAAGGCTTGGGATAGATTTCCAAACTGATATTGGTACACCATACTCAACTCACAACAACCAAATCAAAACAAAAAGCGCCAAGTTGAGTAGGTTTCCCACAAGCATGAAGGAGGGCAAATAGCAACAATAAGCTCCAAATAAAATCAACTCTTCAAGGAGAAGATGTCGGTGGCCGAGGCCACCATGTAGGAGTGTATGGCATGTTACCACGAAGATGTATATTGGGTACATAACCAATACTCGTCGTTTTAGCTCATTAGTCCTAAGAATGAATATAGAGATAAAAGAACACTTGCTATCGGCATAATGGGGGGAGGGATGGTCCAATGTATTAGGACCGCACTCCCCCTATTTCCATGCCTACAACTAAACTAGACAAGATGCAATTACGCCCTAGGTGAGTGTGCAAGTGATCAAGCTAAGGACCTCGAATCAATGATATTTAGCTCATTCCTCAAAAAGCAAAACCTTCCTTCCTCAAGGGGCTTCGTGAAGATATCCGCCAATTGATCCCTTGTGCCCACATATGATAAGTCAATGTCTCCTCGGGCCACATGATCTCTTATGAAATGATGGCGGATCTCAATATGCTTGGTTCTTGAATGTTGCACCGGGTTGTAGGCAATCTTGATGGCACTTTCATTATCACATAGAAGAGGCACTTTGTCGCAATCGACTCCGTACTCCTTTAAAGTTTGCCTCATCCATAGCAACTGAGTGCAACAACTTGCGGCGGCAACATACTCGGCTTCGGCGGTGGAGAGAGATATGCAATTTTGCTTCTTAGAAGACCAACTCACCAAGGACCTCCCAATAAATTGACAAGCGCCGGAGGTTGACTTCCTATCATCATGATCTCCCGCCCAATCGGAATCCGTGTACCCACATAATGAGAAATTTGCATCCTTGGGGTACCACAATCCATAAGTTGGGGTATAAGCCAAATATCTAAAGATTCTCTTGACCGCCACATCATGGCTTTCTTTAGGAGCCGCTTGATATCTTGCACACACTCCTACGGCTAGCACTATATCCGGTCTAGATGCACAAAGGTAGAGGAGAGATCCAATCATGGAGCGGTATACCTTTTGATCCACATCCTTACCCTTCGGGTTGAGCTCAAGGTGGCATTTGGTTTGCATTGGAGTAGAGGCACCCTTGAGATCAAGCAACTTGTACTTCTTGAGCATGTCTTGAATGTACTTTGCTTGGTTGATGAACGTTCCTTCCCTCAATTGTTTGATCTCAAATCCGAGGAAGAACTTCATCTCGCCCATCATAGACATCTCAAACCTGTCAGTCATAAGCTTAGAGAATTCTTCGTTAAATGCTTTGTTAGTCGATCCAAATATAATGTCATCCACATATAATTGACAAATGAAAAGCTCTCCATTAACTTTCTTAGTGAAAAGTGTGGGGTCGATTTCCCCAACTTGGAATCCACGGTCTACAAGTAGCTCTCTAAGGTGCTCGTACCACGCTCGTGGGGCTTGTTTAAGGCCATAGAGTGCCTTATCCAACTTGTAGACATGGTTCGGATACTTGAGGTCCTCGAACCCCGGTGGTTGCTTAACATAAACAAGTTCATTTAGTGGACCATTTAGAAAAGCGGATTTAACATCCATTTGTTGCAACTTAAAGTTATGATGAGAGGCATAGGCAAGAAGAATACGGATTGACTCAAGTCGAGCCACGGGCGCATAGGTTTCTCCAAAGTCAATGCCTTCAATTTGGGAGTAACCTTGAGCCACCAATCTTGCCTTGTTCCTCACCACCATGCCATGTTCATCTTGCTTGTTCTTGAATATCCACTTGGTGCCGATAACATTGCGGCAATCTTTGGGTCTTTCCACCAACTTTCACACTTTGTTGCGCTCGAAGTTGTTGAGCTCTTCATGCATAGCATCAAGCCAATCTTTATCTTCAAGAGCTTCAAAGACCTTCTTGGGTTCCACCATGGAGATGTGAGCTTGATGTTCACTAAAGCTTGCGAGTTGTCTTCGGGTAGAGACCTTGCTTCTCACATCACCAAGCACCTTGTCAAGAGATAGAGCTCTTAATTATTGTGAGGTGCCAACCCTATTCAAGCGGCGGATCTCGATTTCCCTCCGAGTGGTGGGAGGAATCACTTGATCATCTTGATCATTCATGTCTCCGCCTTGACTGATTTGATGGCCTTGATCAACCATTGGAGTGGTGGCCATTGGTGAGGGAGAGGGTTGATCTTGGCCTTGCGAACTGCCACCGGGAATGTCAGCAGGACTGGATATTCCGGGTTCATGGACCGGAAATTCCGAACCACCGGAATTTCCGACTCCAGCTTGAACCGGATTTTCCGGTCCTCCGGAAATTCCAGGAGCAGTTGTAGAATCTTGTGCTTCTTCTTGGCTAGGCGTATTGGGCACGGTGTTGTCGATGGGTGTTTCTTGTGTTGGGGTGGTCACCACTTGTGAAGAACTTGATCCTTGTTGATCAACCTCATAATAGAGTTCAACGGGGCGGTGGACTCCCAACCCCATTCTTCGGATAGCATCTTGAGGTTCGTCATCACCTACAACGGAAACAACACTTTGCTCCACAAGGGAGCCGTCATTCTCCTCGAACACCACACTACAAGTTTCTATGATTATGCGCGAGGCCTTATCATAGACTCTATAAGTGTGGGATTCGGATCCGTAGCCCACAAATGTCCCTTCAAGAGACTTAGAATCAAACTTGCCCAAACGAACACCTTTGATGAGATAAAAACACTTACAACCAAATACTCGGAAGTAGGAGATATTGGGCTTGTTCCCGGTAAGCACTTTATAAGGTGTCTTCATGAGTCCTTTGCAAAAGAAGAGCCGGTTGGATGAATGGCAAGCGGTGTTGACGGCTTTGGCCCAAAAGTTGTGAGGGGACTTGAACTCGGCCATCATCGACCTTGCCATCTCAATAAGTGTGCGGTTCTTCCTTTCGGCTACATCATTTTGTTGGGGAGTATAAGCAGCGGAATATTGATGACGAATCCCTTCTTCACTAAGGAACTCGTTTAAGGTGTAGTTCTTGAACTCGGACCCATTGTCACTTCTTATCACCAAGATAGGGACATTGTGTTGACGTTGAGCTTCATTGGAGAAGTCGATGATAGTTTGTTGAGTCTCCATCTTCGTCTTGAAGAAGAAAACCCATGTGTATCTTGAATAGTCATCAACAATCACCAAGCAATATTTCTGGCCACCAAGACTAGCTTCCGGAATGGGACCAAAGAGGTCAACATGGAGAAGCTCCAAAACCCTTTTTGAAGAAATGATGGTCTTGCTTGGATGGTAGATGTCATGCATTTTTCCTTCAACACACGCCCTACACATTCGATCCTTCGAGAAAGAAACATGGTCTTTTAGTCCTAGGATATGGACACCCTTGTGGAGACTTTGCAAAGTCCTCATGTTGACATGGTGTAACATCCCAGAATATTAATATAATTAGTAATGCAAAAATGTGGGCCAACAAAAACCTTTCTTATAAAAAGTTGTGTATGTTTAAATTCTTGAGTGTTGCTTGTTACATTGTTTGCAATATTGTTGAATTCAAGCTCTAATTGAAAAATTGAAAGAAAGGAAAACAAATAAAACAAATCCTAAAAACAACACACCATGTGACACATGTCACATTATTTTTCCAAATTAAGAAGTATAATTTATTTTACACCAAAACCAATGGAGAATTATTATAAACACCCCTAGCTAATTTTTACAAACTATTCCTTTTCAAAAATTCAGATTCAAAACTTCAAATTCAAATTAGAAATTCATGGTTGAAATATTTCAAAATATTTCAAAGAGACTTTGTAACACTCACTAATAATATACTTAGCCTATATCTTAAATATGGACCCAAAAGAATAAATAGAAATAGGAAAAATTAAAATAGCAAATGGTCACTGTTTTGGTTCAGGAAAATCATCAAACACCTGGTGATCACCTCCTGTTCTTCCTAATCCGAACCATGTCTTGGATCAATTCGAGCAATGCGTTGTTCAATTGTCAAATTGTTGCCTCCACTGCACTCCTCTCCTCACCACGATCACGCCGCACCCGAGGACGAGCCAAACGGTGGCTGGGATCGACGAGGAGACGCCGGCGACAGCCGCGGCCGTGCGCACGTCGCCGTGTCGGCACTGTGGCCGCGACGACGCCGCGCCGTGCCGGCCGCGCTGCTCCCTCTCTCTCCCTCCCTCACCTCCTGGCTCCCTCACGCGGCAGCAGCACGCCCCAGCACGCCCCGGCCGCGCCGCGCCCGAGCCACGCCGTGCACGTCGTGCACCGCCCGAGCGCGCTCACGGCCGGCCCGCCCCGTCTCGCACGCGCAGCACGCGCCACGCCACCCCTCCTTGCCCACCTTGCTCCCCAGACCGCCCGCAGCGTAGCCGCACCCCCCACCGGCCTACGGCGAGCACGCACGACCGCGGGTGCCCTCTGCACCGCGTGCACCGTGCGCCGCCCGGCCGCTATAAAAGCCACCCCCGAGCTCCCATTTCCGCCACACTCCACCACGGCCTCTACCCCCTCACTCCACTCCCCCTCGTGCACCGCTAGGAGGCCAGGACCGAGGCCGCGAAGCCTCGGGTCGCCGTAGCCCTCCTCGAGCTCGCCGTGCCCGAGGTAGGTGACGACCACGGCCAGGCCGTGCTGCTTCTCCCCGTCGCTCCCCTCTGCCTCCCTTTCCTTCCCCTTGCACCCCGCACTCACCAGCGCCCCTTTTCCCTCTGTCCCGTGTCCAGGAGCGTCGCCAATCGCTCGCCGGAGTTGGAGCGGATCCGCGGAGGAGAAGGAGCTCGTCGCCGTCGCTCGGAGCCACGCCAGCAAGCGCCGCTCGCCCCAGGAGCTTCCCCACCTCGCCGCCGTCGTTCTGCACCAGCCACACACCCTCCCGAGCCCCCTAGGTGAGCGCATCGTCCACCTCGCCGTCGCCGGAGCCGCAGCGCCGCTCGGGTTTGGTCGCCGGCGTCGCGAGCGATCTAGGCCGTTAGATTTCCATCCTGCGGTCGCGTACCGGTTCGTTTTAATTAAAAAGAATCTGACATACGGGTCCCACGCGTCAGGTTTAAATCAACCGCGCGCGCGCTCGCTGAGTCGCTGACTGGTGGGTCCCCTCTGTCAGGATTTTAAACATTATCCACTTCTGGATTTTAATTCGAATTTAGATTTAATTTGAAATCAGTACTGAACTCAAAATTAGAAAATCCATAACTTTAGATTTACAACTCCAAATTTAGCAAATCCAACTGTTCTGGAAAGCTTATAAAATTTCCTATCCAACCAAACTAGTTTCACCCCATTTGGTTGTATAATAAAAATACAACATTCAAATTACAGTAGCATGTTTAAATCCTAAACTTGTTTGTTTCTGATACTCTAATAATCCAAATTAGTTGAAACTAATTTTATTAGGTCACATTTAGCCATGGTTAGTCACCCCTAAAATGGTTTAATTTTTAGATGAATATAATTTAAATAATATCCAAAACCTTATTAATTGGTTTCTGGATTCAAAACAGTGTGTAGGGAGTTTGGTAACTCCAAATGACCCAAACCCAATTGTGTCATCTTCTACACATCATTAGCTTTCTGTAGAATTTTAGTTTGTATTTTTGTGACAACCAGAACTCAAGCTATGCAATTAAACATGTGCAACAAGTTTCTGCCCAAATAAAAATACAATGGAATAATGTTTAATTCAATTAAATTGAAACCACATGATATTGTTTGGTATGTGGAGTGGTTACTTAGGACCTCTAAGAGTGTATTGCTATGATGATTGATTGAATAGGCTAGTGATTGTTTGTATTTGATTGATTGTGTATTAGACGAGGACGTTGCCGGATATATCGAGGAGGAGGGATTTGCAGAACCTGAAGACCAAGACCAAGATCACTTTGCCGAGCAAGGCAAGCTACTCTCTGAGCTTGCACCTAACTTATGCATCTAGTTTTACAAGTCATTTTCAAAAACAAAGGTTTACAAAAACCCCTTTTGTTTCAAAAGTATATAGAGATGATTTTGCCACCCTATATAGAAGTAGATACTAAAACTATAGGATGGAAAACAATGTTGTTTATTCAAAGCTCCTTTGAAAACTTGTGTGGATATATATAGCACCAAGATGTGGTGTTGAAATAAGGAAATGGAGAAAGGTGGTTTTAAGAAAAGCACATTGTGTCCTAGTACTCAGTCAAGCAACCGATACTCTGTGCGACCACATTTACCCACATATGGGAAAGGGCTTAGTCATATAGTTTGCTCGTATTAGTATGGGACACTGCATCAACAGAGATGACTCTGTTATGCATGAGGGAGTGGTTTGGTGACCTAACCCTGACCTGGGTCCTCGCTCAAAAATCTATGAATAGATAAGGAGGAGGATAGAAGGATGTCCGTATACACCGCCAGATAAAACCTATGAGTCCTCACACTTAGGGTTTCCGACGGGAAACTAGACTAGGTGTAGATGGAATGGTTCATAGGGGCAGGATCCTATACTAGCATGAGCAAAGGAAAGACTAGGATCGGTGACTCAACTTCGCATACCACAGGTATGGCGAAGCGTGACTGACACGATGAGTTATCGAATGAGTGTGGGAAAAGCGTGCTACCTCTGCAGAGGGTAATTAAACTATTCGAATAGCCGAGTCCTCGGATATGGACAGTTGAAGACCCTACTTAGACCATGTGCAAGTTTTTGGAAAAGAGTTGAGTTGAAAAGAAAAAGGAAATGGAGAGTGTTCCATACACCTATACCAACGGATCGGTATGAGGTAGTTGGAAAGATATTACCATAATGGTTTATGGTTGGGAAAAGGAGGAGTTTTGGAATAACATTAATAAAATTGAGATATCTAGTAGTCATAACTTCCTTATCTTCTTCAACAAAGATACAGAGATGTTTTAAGTAAATAAAAGTGAGGAATTAAAAATGGAACTAGAGCACTCATGTTGGAGTAGTTTGCGAGTACATTCAAATGTACTCATACCAGTTTGCTTCTGGCTATTGTCGTAGCCAGACATGGAGGAGTACTACGCCCAGGAGGAGTATGGCGACATCTATGCCAACTAAGGATCTTCATAAGTCGACTGCCTGTCGGGTCTGCGTTAGCTGTTGGATGGCTGCTACGTTTAAGTTCCGCTGCTTATGCTGATTGTTTTGGTTTGGCCCTTGAAGGCACCTATGTAAGACTTGGTCTAGATGACCATTTTATGTAAGACTTTAATTCGGTATTGTAATGGATGTAAACTTTGGTATTCAATTCGGGTTATGTGCAACGACAGACTGATCATGGGATCGTTGTGTTAAGCATAATCGGGTATTTCGGACAGTTAGTCCGGGGTCCCCACACATGGGCTAGTCGGCGATGCCATAGCCAACCCAAGTCCTCCTTTGCGAATAGGCACATTGTATGGGAAGTGGTGACTCCGGAGAAGTCAACCACATAGAGCCCATTCTCAATGTACCCAACGAAAGACACATTGAGAGACTTGCTCCGCAAGAGAATGACCATTTCCTTTTCGAAGACAACGGTATAGCCCAAGCAAGTTAAGGAATGGACGGATATCAAGTTGAAACCTAGGGACTCGAAAAGCAAGACATTCACAAGTGTGATGTCCGGTGCCACTACCACCTTGCCGAGCCCTATTACCTTAGACTTATAATTATCACCATATGTAACGGTCATTTGATCATCATTGGGCTTCAACTCCGTTACAATATCCTTGCTTCCGGTCATATGACTAGTGCACCCACTATCAATTATCCATTTCGATCCTCCGGAAGCAAGGCCCTACACACAATCAATTCTTTGGTTTAGGTACCCATTTTGCAATGGGTGCCTTTTGGTTAGCAACAAGGGTCTTTGGAACCCAAATAGCATATTCAATGTAACCATTAAAAGGACCAATGTATCTAGCATAGACATCCCCATAATAATCAACATATAAAGCATAGTTGGGGTTAGATATGCCCGCAAAGTCATTACGAGTGGGAGTGCCCCTGGTGGCATTTCCACTCGCAATGTCATCCTTCTTGGCTTGTGTGGACTTGGTCTTCTTCTTGATCTTCTTCTTCTCCTTAGCAACATAGCCTAGACCTTCCTTACCCTTGTGGGGCACTCGCTCATGAAGAGGAGTAGTGAGTGTACCCTTACCTTTATCAAGAGAGGTCTTGGGCTTGGTTGCCATGGAAGGAACAAACACAACCCTAGCAATATCCTTCACAACATTTGCATTAGCATTCAAAGGAGTAGAGGTGCTAGGTTTCTCAAGAGTAGATATCCGAGATTGGAGTTGATCACGAGACTTGAGAAGACGTTCGTGATCACTTGTCAACACCTTGTGAGCATTGTCAAGTGACTCGAAGTCTTCGCAAAGACTAGCATGAGCAACTACAAGCTCGAACTTTTCATTTTGCACAATTTTACATTTAGCAAAGTAGAGATCACGATCCTTAGTGATCTTAGCTAGTTGCTCCTTAAGGAGAGCATGAGCTTCTTGTTCTTCTTCGAGAGAGGATTGGAGAGACACCTTAGCGTGTGCATCCTCTCTCTCAATCTCACCTTTTAATTCAAGCTCATCCTCAAGCTCACCTATACGACTCATGATTGAGCCAAAGTGTTTTTTTCCTTCTCCTTGCAAGTTAGTCATGAATTTATCAAAAGCAATGATTTCTTCCTTGACTTCTAACCTCATAGCATCATCAATGTCATGTGATATGGAGTTGGGGGATAATTTTACCTCGGATGTCTTTGCCATAAGACATCTTGCATTCTTGACGATGGGGCTCTCATTTGGTGAGGAGAAGAGTGACGGAGGTGTGGAAGAGATGGCTAGTGCGGCCACTTGCGTTGGAGTATCTTCCTTGTCACTATCTTCATCATCGGTGGGATATTGCTCTTGAGTCACCAAGACAATCTTTTGGTTCTTCTTGAAGAAAGGCTTCTTCATGGGCATGGGCCCCTTGCCCTTCGTCTTGGCCACGAGCCTCCCACCATGATCCTCTCTTCTCTCCCATGGGCAATCGGCAACAAAGTGGCTCTTGTCATCGCAGTTATAGCAAAGCCTCACTTTGTTGAATGGCTTTCCTCCGTTGGGGGGAAACTTCTTGTCAATCCTTGCTTTGGCCCTTTCGGGGTTCTTCCAAAAGGTTCTTGCCGCAAGACCCATGTGTTGAGTGAGAGTGCTTGAGAGAGCTTCACTAGATAGCTCGACTTGATCATCACACTCCTCTTCATCCTCTTCTTCAACGGTGGCCTTCAAAGCAATTGAGGCATGCTTGTGCATCCCTATGGCTCTAGCTCTTGCATCTTGTGCAATCCTGGAGGCCACCTTGTATGCGGTCATCTCTTGCATAACTTCATTGGATGTCATCTTTGCAAAGTCATGTCTCCCTTGGAGTGTCTTCAAATCCGTTTCCTCAAAGGGCAAGAGAGCGGTCACAAACTTCCTCTTGATCCAAGCATCATTAATGTACTCCGCCCCGAGGTTCTTGAAGGAGTTGGCAACCAAAACCAACCTCCGGTACATGTCCTCGTGGCTTTCTCCATCCAACTTGTAGAACCCTTCCACCTCATTGCATAAGGCATCATACTGGTTCTTCTTCATGCTCTCATTCCCGACGAAGATGTCGGAAAGAGCATTCCAAACTTCCTTGGCGGTGGAGAATTGTTGAATGAGCGCCATGTCCTTCTCTCCAACGGCCATTTGGAGTTGATGAAGAGCGGTGGCGTTGAGTTGGCTATCAACCACCTCTCTTCTTGTCAAGTTGGTTGGATCATGGGGCTTGTATCCTTCTTCAATGATGCGCCAAAACTCAATGGAGGCACTACATAGATGAGACTTCATTAGAAATACCCATTGAGAGAAATGAGTAGGTTTAAGCTTAGGAGGATCACTTCTAAAGTTTACATGAGGGTGAGGGATAGGAGGGTTAGGAGAGTAATTATGGTTGACATTATGAAATTCCTCTCCTTTGGGGGTGTTAGAGGAGCTAGGTGATTCATCCTTTTCCGCCTTCCCGGGAATACTTGAGGTAACATCTTTGGACCCATCCGAAGATGACTCCTTAGAGTTCCCCGCATGTTCCTTAGGAGGAGGAGAGCGAGAAGTAGCCTCGGGCTCCTTAGACTTCAAGAGTTCCATGAGCATCTCATTCATCTTGAGGAGTTGGGCCTCCAAGGACGATCTCATATCAATAAGATCGGCCATGGTTGCCCCTTTGGCTAACGCCTCCTTCTCCGCCTCTAATTTTTCACGGGCGGCCCTCTCGGCATCGGATTCCGTCATCGTTGCACTTAGGCGGTTAAGCCCTTAAAAGTGAACCTGGCTCTGATACCAATTGAACGGAAATCCGGCACCTAGAGGGGGGGGTGAATAGGTGCTATTACAAATTTTAGGTCTTTTCAAATTTAGGCTCAACACAAAGGTAAATTCTCTAGATATGCAACTACGGTGAATTTACCTAAATGATAATCTAAGCAACAACAAGATAAACAAGCTAACAAGACAAGCAAGTAAGGGAGCAAAGATAAAGGGAACCGAGTGAAGCACGAGGAGACGAAGATGTAATCCCGAGTTCCACCCAAGGGTGTACGTCTCGTTTGGAGAGGTGTGCGCTACCACAACAGGTTAGCCGCAACGCCACAAAGGCTCACCTTCTTCTCCGATGAACTCAACCACAAAGGTTTCGAGTCCACCTTCCACTATTGATCCCCTTTTAGGGCGGAGATCGAATCCCTTACAAACGCTTGAGGCACACACCCACAACTGAATTGGGGGCTCCCAAGAAGACCACAAAAGGTCAAGGTAACACCAAGAGTACAACAATGGTGAACTAGGTTTTCCCACCGGAAACCCTAGCCACGAAATCCCCAAGTGAATGGGGGAGAAATGCAAATCCCTTCGGTGAAGATGTAGATCCGGGCCTTCTCCTCCCATCCTCCAAAGATCAATGAATTTGGGTGGGGGGATTGGGAGATCTTGATGATTTGAGCTTTCAAGAATAGTAGGAGAGAGAAAATCTGAGAACTCACTGTTCTTAAGTGAGTGAGGGGGTATTTATACTCCCCCTCAAAATCTGGCCGTTGGCTGTCTCGGGCACCCGGAAATTTCGGTTTAAGTAACACCGGAAATTCCGGTCACCCGGAATATCCGGGTCTTTGAAAATATCCGAGCTGAATTTCCGGTTGAGATCAGAACCAATTCTGAACTTGACTTAGCTGATTTTCTGAGGGTGACTCGGAATATCCGAGTCCTTGAAATTTCCGAGCTGAATTTCCGGTTGAGATCAGAACCACTTTCTGAACTTGACTTAGCCAATTTTCTGGGGTTGACTCGGAATATCCGAGTCCTTGAAATTTCCGAGCTGAATTTCCGATTGGAGTCGGTAACACTTCTGAACTTGACTTAGCCAATTTTCTGGGGTTGACTCGGAATATCCGAGTTGGGGAACCGGAATATCCGAGTCTGGGAAGAATTCCAGAAACTCTTTTTCTCTACAATTTGGCTTTAGGATTTGTGACATGAGTTTCACCCAAACTGAAATACTTAGCAATAGGATTAGTATATCATTGGTATTGTTAACTAACACACAAAACACTAGGGATTAAGAAATGTTCTTTCACCCGATTCGGGAGATAGCCGACAGCCTCCAGGTCCTGGAGCGCCTCTTCGTCGACAATGGAGGGGAGCCAGTAACACGACCCGAGGTCGGCTGGCTCCTCCTCCTCGTCGACAGGCGCACCGCCAGCCGCCGCCGTCGCGGTGGAAGACGAAGGCGCCGAGGGCGCCGCCGCGCGAGCGCGCGTGGTGTGGGTCGAAGAGGGAGCGGTGGCGACATTGCCCATGTGCGTCGTCGCAAGACGCAACGCCGCGCCACCCATCACCGCTGCGACGGTGGTCTCGGCCGTAGGCCCGCTGGACGCCGCCGAGGTAATGTTCTGCTCAGTGGACATCGCCGCGCAGAGGTCGCCGGAGGGAAATGTTCGCCGGAGTTCGCTCGGTGAAGCAAGAAAGATTGGAAGAGCAGGAGAGCGGGAGAGCAAAGGACGGAGGAGAGCGGAGAAGGAAAATGAACTGCTTGGCTCCCTATTTATAGGTCCGGGCGTTGCTCCCTGTGCAACGGCACAGTTAGTCGGACACGTGTCGGACATCTGTTGCCATAGAGAAGCGCACGATTGCACGATCCCCATGACTCCTCTTTTCCCGCAATTTGCAATCATGACGTGATTTTCGCTTCGTTTGGTTTCAAACTGTCGTGAACCGACTGGCGTCATCCGTCAAAGATATGCTTGGCTTGCCGTCAAGGATCAGGTTTTCTTGTGAAGCTATCCGGCAAGTTTCATTAAGATGTCTTTCCCATGATTGGATAAAGGCGGCCGTGTGCCAACATTAAGGTACACGTTCACCCATTATTTTCAGAATGGTTCAAGCCCTGTAGCCGCCAACGTTAAAGAATGAAGAATCAAGAAGAAGCCGGCGCCTGGAGAACTTCAACCTTTCTGGGGGCTAATGTTGGGGATATACCAACTAGGGGTATCTCCAACATGGATCAATCCGGCTAGTCCAGGGTGGCACAAGGGTGGTAAGGCTGAAGCCTGCCGGACGGCCTAGATAGCTGACGTACAAGGAAGTAGGCGGACCAAAGAAGGCGGAAGGCCGAAGCCCATCAAGCCACCAAACCTAAGACGGAAGGCGACAACCAAGCCGGCTAGGTTTAGGACTCTGATTACTTGCCGGACAAGTACTTGCCTTGTATCCTGGGGTCTGGCCGCCTATATAAGCCGGCCACCAGGAAGCCTTTAGGGCACGCTCAATTCGCATCATACCCATTGTAACATGTTCACGGCTATTTGCCTCATAGTGAATTATAGCAGCACGTAGGATCTCGCCACCGCTGCGGGATCTGAAGCTGGGTAAACTCGCCGTGTTCAATCCCGTCCTCGACGACACCAACCTTCTTCCACACAATCTATACGTAGGCTAGAGGACCCCCGTCTCCTATCAAATATGCCGATACCACGACACAAACTCCGAAGTACCAAGCTACCATTACAACTAGAAGTTTAAGCAAACAACTGGGGGGTCTTCTTTTTTTGCTTCACGTCGCCAGGGAGTAGTGTCCAGCAACCACTTTGCAGCCATCCCCATCTTCAGTCATCACCACCGATGCCGCTTCCAGCATCTTGGCTACCTCTTGAGTTGAAGCTTCCCAATTTTCATCTTTCACCACCACATCTTCAACTCGATTCTTGTTTGGTAAAGAACCATTCAGCATCGCAGGCTCAGCTAGCCTGCATCTCGCCGGGTCAAAGGGGGAGGGGCTCGAGCTAGCTGCTCCAGACCATTCACCACCTTTTGCACCAATATTTTGGCATCTCCTGAGAGCAGGATTTGCCACTGGGAAAGTATAGAACTGAGCATTCTCCAGGTTACCTGCATGCCAATACATGGTTCTTTGTTTTAACAAAGATTATTTCGAGTCTTCCACAAAATCCACATAATTACAGCATGAATGATCGTTCAACCTTTATTTTTAAGCTTACTTAGCCACATACAAGCTACTAGCTCAAAAGAGACAGGGGACATGATCTTTCAAGATATCTTTCCAACTTCTGTCCAAGTTAGTTTAGTACTGATAAACTTACTACTCAATACTTATGAATTTATCTATCCATGTGTTCGTAATGTAGTTATCCATACCCGAAATCAATATAGTTTTATAATAATCTCTCGGCAATAGTTATCACCTAAATAGTGATAGAGGTACCCCAATATTAATAATTATCTGGGTGGTAACTTACAAAAAATAATCATTGTCTGGGTGGTAACTTACATAAATACAGCATGATAACTCACGTGTTAATGGGTGGTAACTTGTGGGTCGTAAAAAATATCATCGAAACATATCAACATGGGATCTAGTCTCAAAGATCTCGACGCGACTAGTCTAACGGTGAAAATAGATCATAAATCCGATAAACGGTTCGAGCTACAGAATATTTTGAATTTTCAAATTTTATATTTAATGCACAATAATGTCAGCAATTTTAAATTTTAGTGCATGCATACAAAAAACACACTCGACTCCTTTTCAGACATGCGGGTGTTGTGTTCGCGAGTAGATGAAGTGCGTGGATTTATGCTAAACAACAGGCTCCTGTGGGTCCTTTAGTCAAACACTAGCATCAGTTATTTAACTATTTTCCATAGATCTCATCACCGGCCATACTTCTATAGAATTACAGATAGTCCCGATACCCAGATGGCTGAAGCAGTATTCTCGGACGGTGCCGACCCCATCTGAGTACGGCAGCATGCACAATCGACGTCGCAAAAATAATCAAGACGCGACCACACCAATGCACAATCTTTAGCAGCAACCTAGCAGCCGGGTTAAGTACAGTGCAGTAGCAGCAGCAGCTTCGCACTTCATCAGCAATTTTGCTTGTCCCAAAATGCATGCCTTGATCAATCTTGTGGTGCTGTCCATGGTAGTAGCGTCACTCCCAGATCCTGCCTCCTCAACTGCTACGGCAGTTGCGGTCAGTGCGACGGCGAGCCCGAGCAGAAACACGACGGCCCTGCCGCCGTTCGGCTCAAACCACACCGTCGGCGACAGCGCCGGGTGGTTCTTTGACGGCAAAGCCAATGCCTCGGTGGCCAACTATTCAGTCTGGGCAGCCAACCGCACCTTCTACCTCGGCGACTACCTCAGTATGTAACTATGTCTTCTTTCTCTGCACTTTATTGTAGTACTGTCTCTACTGGTTTCTGGATTCAGGATTCATCTTCTTCCATTGGTAACATGCTCGTTGTGCATACGTGTGACTGTGAGCAGCCTTCAAGACCCGCACGGACAACACGGTCGTCCACACGACCAACGCTACGGTGTACAAGCTCTGCGGCTTCCACGGTGACGGAACCGGTGGCGGGTGGAAGGCAGAGGATGTGTTCTTGGCAGTGATGCTAGCGGCGGAGGGTGCCAACTACTTCTTCTCCGACGCCGGAGAAGGAGAGCACTGCCGCAGGGGGATGCGGTTCGACATCACCGTTGCGCACGGCCGCGGCCTCCCACTGGTACCGCCGTCGTACTACGAGCCGATGTCCGGCACGACGGCAGGGACAGGGAGGTGGAGTCTCGGCGGGATGGTGCCCGCGTGGGTTATCATAGTGTTGTCATTACTGATATTCTGAATGGTCAGCGTTGAAATATACTGTTATATTTGGATCTTTGTGCTTTCACTTGTCTATCTTGTATCTATACCTACTCTCTCTGTTTCAATGAACAAGGCACATTAATATAGTCAAAGGTTAACTAAATCTATGTTTATCCAATATTATAGAAAAAGAGTGGTCTAACCGCATTAAAATTTTGTTATTGCTATTCGTCTCTAATCTACGGACATAAGTGGTGTAAGTTTGTTCTTTACGATTCCCACAATCTTTTCTTATCTATATGAATACAAATCCAAAAAGAGGAAGTCGTAGGGAAAGGTTTTTGCTGCCGGATATAGGTCTTACGTCGGCTAAGAAGACATAAAATATCTTATATTTTGTTGTCCTGAAGAGCAGGGAGATAAGAGGTCGCCCTATAGCAATATTGCTACCCATAGATATATCAATATCAATAAACCAGGTTTTCTAGGAGATGTCACTCACAATGCCTTATCTTCAATACAGTGGCTCGGCACGTCCCATTTTTCACTTACGTTGTGCTTGGATTAAGAATTAGACCTTGGAATTGGACATGCCGCTTTCTATTGTTTGGTTGCTTTGAAATTCGTGCATGGAATTGACGGGCCAATCTCTATCATCTCGTTCGTTTGCCCGCATAATCTCCATGTCAGCTGCAGCCCGGCACCCTGCCGCCAGCCGGCCGTCCTCCCCGCCGTCGCTCGTCCTCCCCGGCCGTCCCTTCCCCGTCCTCCCCGTTCTTCCCCTGCCATCCTCCTTGTCCTCCCCGCTTCCAGACTTCCTCCATGTCCTCCCTCACCGTCCTCTCTGGCCATCCATGGCCGCTGGAGCCCTACAGCCTCGCGTCCCGCGCCGGTCATCCTCTGCTCTATTCAGGATATTTTTTGATTCCGCGGCTTGTACATCCAAACAAGAATTGGATTTGGATGTTATTCTCAGATTCCAACAGGTAATATCTTGCACATCCAAATAACTCATTTGAAATTGGAGGCCAATTCATTTCCAACTCCAGTTCAATTCCAATGCTCAATTCATTTCCAAACACAGCCTTAAGAAATTTCAAAGTAGTTTGTTATTTTTTTTTTAAGTAAGTACTTTCATAGAGATTGTTTGATTTATTGCATTATAAATCCTAGAATTTTTTTTGTCGAACACACTGTAGTGTTCGATGTGCACTATGTAAGCCGTGACTTGGTGTTCGCAGGCACTATTTCTCGCACGTGGCAAGTCGAGTACCCACTCGCGCGTACCAGCTCCGACATGTGCCGGCCTATTATACGCTTTTTTGTTTTCGTTTTTGTGTTTATTTTTTGGTTCTTTTTATATTTCCGTTTTTGTTTCTTTTTTGTTTGTTCTCTTTTTTTCCATTCTTTTTTCTTATCATGTTATATTTCTGCTCATATTGTTTTTCTCACTTTTTCAGAATGACGAATGACTTCTATGAACCATATTTTCTCTGAACAATCAAGTGAATACATGAATATTTTTTTATCGTGCACCATTTTCTATTATAGATAAAGGCTTTTAATTTATTCTCAACATTTTTTCTATTGAGGTGTACGGTTTCTAAATTTCCGTAAATACATGACTACTTTTCATTATCGTGAAACATTATTAATTACATGTGAACCTCATTTTTTAATATTGATTTGGTTAATGTTGACACATCTCAAAAAATAGATTGAAAAAGTTTCATTTGTTCAAAACTATTCATATATTTATGTGAAAAATAGAGGGTACAAAACAAAACAAAGTACATTAAAGAAAATAAATAAAACTGAAACAAAAGAAAAAACAGCTAAACAAAATGCTATATCTGTTATTGGGCCACTAAAACCGGTCTGATAGTATATCCGCGATTCCTGCCTACTGCTCACTAAAAGAGTTGCACAGAGGGTGCATGTTGGATTGTGGGCTAAGGGCATGTACAATGGTTGACATTAGCCTTCTTTTAGCGTTGACACGTAGGATAATTGTCTATGTGGCGGAGAGAGAATAAAGAAAGAAAAGGTTGCCTTCCCTTAGTTAAGGGATAGTTAAGGGATGATCTCTTATAAAATAAGGGAAAACTAATTTCACCATTGTACCACCTGTCTTCCTTTAAAACTTTAATTTTCTATCAAAATATAATTAATTCTCATTAATTGCTAGGGATGGCAATAAGATATGATGCGTTGTATAACTTCTAATTTTGTCTTTACTAAATGACGTGGATGGTTAAGGGAAAGCGTGTCTTCTCTACCATTATACATGCCCTAAGATAAGCCGCAATTAGGTGTTATCAGACCCTTAAGAATAGCAAAGTGTACTATACGCCCGATGACTACCAGGCCATACACAATTTAGAGCACCAAGAAAGATTATGACCGCAAACTAAACACTTTATTTTTAGAAACACAATACAGACACACACCCTCAGAGATTGTTTTAGTATCTGTGTATGCTGTCAATTGTTTTAGTATTTCTTGTTACATTTTTAGTTTTATTTTTCACATAATTATTTTCAAAGTCTTAACGAGTTTTAGTGGGTTTACCAAGCTAACTCGGATCTATAACGAGTCAAGCCAAGCAGGCATTTTGGTCGTTAAAATTACCGAGTTTGATCATAATAAGTTCAAGCTAAAAAATCCGAGCTTGCTCATTATGCAGACCTTTAGGAAGGATACGCTAATTCGGATACACAACGACACATTAAAAACACATATATTTGTGCACGGAGTACACTTTAGGTTAAAAGAAAAACTCATCACAATTTACAATATGAGGTGCGGTTTTGAAGATATCATCATGAGCAATTGAACGGTGGTATGTATCCTAGATACGGATGGCAATGGGTACCCGTTACCCGTAAACCCGGCGGGTACCCGTCTTAAATGGGGCGGGTGTGGTAAAAAATAATACCCGCGGGTGTACTTAGCGGGTGAAATTGAAACCCAGCGGGTCTGGCGGGTACCGGTATGGGGATGCCATACTCGTACCCTTTTACCCGCCCACCCGCTGACCCCACCTGTCAGTGATCATAACCAAACCCTAGAATCCTCCCACCACCATCCGATCCCACAAGTCATAGAGCTGAAAAAAAATGAAAAACCCTAACCATAGACACCATTACCTCACGAGTCCCCTCCCTGGCTCCCTCCCAGTCCCCACGCGCCACACTCCCCACGCGATGCCGCTCCTTTCCTTCCCCTCACCCGCCCGCCCTGCTCGCGCCGCCGCTCGTCTGCTCTCTCCCCACGCGCCACACTCCCCACGTGCCGCCGCTCCTTCCCCTCACCCGCCCACCCTGCTCGCGCCGCCGCCGCTCCTTCCCCTGAACCAGATCGCGTCGCCGCTCGTCTGCTATCTTCCTCTGTCCGCTCGCCTGTCCGGCCTCTGCTCACGCCGTCATACGAGCCTCAGCGGCAAGGTCTCATCTGTGCGGTCCCATTGGCCCGTGGGGTTCCTCCCGGCCATGGAGCCCATCGAGGTGGACGAGGGGAGAAACTCCGGCGAGGGTCCGGTCCAGCCAAACCTCGAGCCCAAACCATCGCCGGTTGGAGGTTCGACGCTCAAGATTCCGCCGGCGGGAAGCGGGGAGCGTCTTGGGTTCTTGCTAGGAGTGCAGCCATCGCCGTCGAGCTCCAAGGGAACGCAGGGAGGAGGCTTGCCGCCGGTTGCTGCAACTGGGAGGGGCCAAAAGCGGGGCTGTACGCCCATGGCTTCTACCTCCGGCGATGGGCCCGTGCAGAAGAAGGGGACGAACGTGGCCGGCAACAAACGAGCGCAAAAGGCCAAGTCTCCAATGTAAGACTCGATGAACTGCATTAGATTGTATTTTAGATATGTTGTAGATTTATTGCGGTAGCTATGTATAGTTGTTAAATAGGTTTTGTTTAGATGATTCATTTTAGTTATGGAGATGTGAAATAGCTACTATTTTGTATGTCATATTATCATATAGCTGTTGTTGTCATGTTAAATACCTGATGTTTGCATTTCATTTCAGTGGCACAAGCTCTAGTAGCCAAGCCCCATGCGAATCGGCGAATAAATTTCCGATGATGATGAAGTGGTGGCGGTGAATGCTGCAGCAACAACTAGACGCAGACTAACTTCTGATGTGTGGCAAGAGATGAAGAAGGAGTTTGTGTGTGGAGAATGGAAGGGCATTTGCAACTATTGTCACAAGTCGCTTAGTGCATCAGCCAATAGTGGCACTTCACATCTGCGTGACCATTTGAAAACATGTACAAGCTGATGAAGACAATTGAAGTTGAGAAGCAAGACCGGAAAAACAATGACTCAATCTTCATTGAGGATGACTGCCCAAGCTGTTGGGAAGGTGAATGTAGAGACCTATACATTTGATCAAGATACTGCTAGAGAAGAGCTTGGTAACATGATTGTGTTGCATGACTACTTGTTAAGTATTGTGGACCATGCTGGATTTAGGAGGTTTGTCGGTGCACTTCAGCCACTTTTTCATTTGCACACAAGAAACACTATAAGGTAAGAAAATTATGCATTTTTGTATCATTGATTGCTTATGTCTCTTCTTACAATGCTTGTGAACTTATCTTGTATGCGTAAATTTTAATTCGTGTAGATGCTCACATGGCTGAAGGGAGCTTCTGGACTTGTCTTCAAGACAATCAAGAAGATAATGAAGTTAGTACATGAAAGTTGATGTTTTTATCTATGTCTAGCTGTTGTTTTTATCTATGAATAGCTGTTATTTTTACCTATTTATCTACCAATAGCTGCTGTTTTTATCTATGAATAGCTGATGTTTTTATCTATGATTAGCTGATGTTTTAATTTATGAATAACTTACATTCTTGTCAATTCTAATGTAACCAGGACTCATGCATGACCTCCATATGAGAGTACGAGCATCTTCGCTGGAGTTGGAGCTTCTAGGTCTGAAGTTGGAAGAACTTGCTGGAGCTTTATTGTGTCAATGTGCGAATCGTGAACTTTATTGTGTCAATGTGTGATTCGTGAACTGCTGTTTGTATAGCTATGAGTTGATGCTTTGAATTGCTATGAAACCATGAATTGTTGTTTAAATAGCTAGCTATTCGTTTGGTTATGAATTTACTGAGAAATTGTTGCTGAAATATGTGTTCCTGTCATTTTTATGTTGTCATTGTACTGATATCAGATTTGACGGGTACCCGTCGGGTCTTGCAAACCCGCCGGGTGGCGGGTATGGTTGAGTTTGGTACCCGTTGACGGGTACGGGGACGGGTGGCGGGGGCGGGGGCGGGTATGGGGGTGCCATACCCGTCCCCGTACCCGGCGGCTGCCATCTGTAATCCTAGACAAAGATTTAACAGTTATTCCAGTTTAAACGTTGTTTATCCAAAATGTGCGGCTTCTATCCATCCCCTCTCCACATACACATAATTTGTTGGAACTTTTGAAGCATATAGATGCCCCGTGTGAGCGACGTGGCGTGAAAAGAGCGGTTGGCTTTCTAAGCTTTACAATTAGTACCTTACCATTGGTCATTATTATTTATACTCCCTTCGTCCGAATTAATGTTCGTGGGTTTGAGTAAGGCTTAGGCAAAACTTTGCCAAAATTTCTGACAGTTAAATTGGATTGGAGGTAGTCTGTTTTTCAGCTGCTGAGGCCTAGGCCCTGCTTGGTGCTTGCAGTCCCAAATTTATAAACAGTCAGACTTTGCAGCTTTTTTTTATTTTACGTAATGACCTGAAGCAAATGTGTTTTTTTTTGTTGGACTTCTAGGTCAAACAGGCGGAAAATAAAATGGACTCTGCTGGAAGGTGATTATGATGGCGGAGATAAAACAACAAAGAAAAAGTCATATCATCCAGGCGGGGCCTAAATATGATTACGATGGCCGGAGAGGAAAACAAAGAAAAAAACTGAGTGCTCAGCTATCTTAAGTTCTTAACGACACATAGGCAAAACCTAGCACATCACTAAAGTAGATTGTTAGATGCAGCGTCCAAACTTGTGCCTTCTTTCCAGGCATCTAATCCACTCTTTTCTTATGAAAAGACACCCACGATCACACGATCACGCAAATATTCGCCTCCCTTATCACACCTAATTTCTTATAGTCAGGCCGGCGCTTCGTAATTTCTGTACTGAATATAATATAGCCATGCTGCATTTCATCAAGAAAAAAATCTCATAGTACCTAATTTCCAGAGCCAACCATGTGATGAGATGCACTTCCTCCTATCATTCTCCTCAGGTAAATAGTGGAGCCAACCCTGTCGATCGCGCACAGTTCACGGGTCCAGCTGAGCTGAGTGATATGTCGCGCCGTGTATCGCTTGTGTTGTGCGGACGGGAACTCGCCGTACGTACAGCGTCGTGGCCTTATCAATCATCATACGCGTATATATATGGCATCTGACCTTTCAGGGGCTCGGATAGCCGGCGAAACTACAAGAAGACAGACCTCGGAAGTTTCTTCTTCTGCTGCTGCTGCTTGTCTGTCCGTCTCTGATTGGAATCTGCGACCCCGCCTAGTCACTCCTTGCGTGGAGATTCCTCATGCCTCGCTTAGAATAAGATGATGATCAATCATGCATGAGAAAGATGGGCGAATTTGTTAATGGCAGGTTGGTTTGGTTTCTTCACAATTTGTTAATGTCAGGTCGGTTTTCCTTACAAAGAAAGGTGTAGTTTTTATTACCAGCAGGAAATATCCAGCTACTAAGCTAATGCCATTCAGAATCCACGTCGTGGGTTCTTCTCGCGGAGGAGACCACACGCATACGACGACATTTCCTAGTAGATTTTCCCAAAGCAAAAGAATTACGCACACGCACACCGATTAACCAAATCAAAAGAATTTCGCACGGACTGAACGAAGGAGCAACACAAGGTACGGCCTTCACCGGTTCCAGACGCCGTGTTCGTGCCGTCGCCTCTCCCAGGTGCAGCCGCGCCTCAAAAGTGAGCTCGTGAGTAGAGTAGTAGTAAGAAGATGGAAAGCGAGAAATCCACTTGGCCACTTGGGGTAGTAGGAGAAAATGAGAAATACGTCGTCACTGTTCAAAAAATGCAATTTAAACTGCCAAAATAAAAAACCAAGTCACAGCCTGACATTATATGCTTGCAATAATGTTTCACAAAGAAGAATTTTGTGTACGGCTTGCGTTAGAAAAACAAAAATGTATCATGAAAAGTCAATTTGAACCACCAAAACTTTATCCTTCTACACAATCCAAGCAGAATGTTTTTTTTTCATGAACCCGGTGCACCGAAATTTCTTGTCATTTTTTTTACATTTAAAAATAATTCTATTTTTTTTCTTAATATAATATCTAGTCGTATGAGTCAAAACACAGCCTCTATAGAACATTGTCTTCTTTTGCTACTCCACAACAGAGATCAATAGAAAGTTTGAAAATTCATGTGGAGTATATGCTATTGCTACGGGTAAAAAAATTGGAAACGTCAACATGTACATCTCAACATCCTATGAGACCACGCCAAACTTCTCGGATTTTCATGGAATGCCGTTTTGAACACATAGAATATTAAAATGTAATCGCAACATTTTTGTCAACTTTTTGAACAATTTATTATATGAAAAAGACATACCCCCAAATATCAAAACACTGACGCTTGAGCAAATAAATGCTCTCTTTGGCTACAGAGAGTCAACCGACCGCATAACTCAAGTCGGGGGTGATTTCTCGAAGAAAACCACATATATTCTTGTAGAAGAAGCCAAAGCATAGGAACCATTCATCTCAGCTATCGAAGAACCACGCTTTGTCACTCGATCTCTCTATTTTGGCTTTTATTGTGTTTTCTGGACTGGTTTCTATACAATCAAAGCTCGTTTTCTAAAAATCAAAAACCAGTTTAGAAAATTCCGTCAATGACAATGCTGTATAAACTCATGTACAACCCTCCCCTCGGTCCTTCCAATCGCTATCTTGTTTTGGTAGAAAGATCACGCAAGTCTTTGACCATGAAGCTTGAAGTAAACGAGCTCTTATCTTTAACCGAATACTAGGAAACGGAATATTCCTTTGAGTAGGGAATATACCCTAGAATTGTATCGTTCAAGACAAAAAAACTGGGCGAAGCACCCGGACGTTTCCCTTGGCTTTTGCTACCTTTCCCAGAGCAGAGCAGATCTAGCTTCTTCCAAATAATCGAATTTGGATTTCAGTGGCAAAAATGACACGAAGCCAGGGAACTTGGCCACGCGTTGTGACGTTTTACTCCACTACAAAAACACGGAAGATATGCCGGAATTGCCCCTCACCGTGTCACTACTCCAGTAATTTATTCTACTACTCACCATAGAGTAAATCGAAGTCAAACATGTACGGACGTACCACAGCCGAAGCATTAACCTGGTCACGATACCGTCCAACTACAACTAGTCAGTAAGGGAGAACGAATCGTTGGTTAGATGTCAAAAGAGTGGTTTTATCCAGCCAATCAGCTTCTCAGTTAGGTAAAATTCTTTAGTGGGAGATAATATTTCAGTCAATAACAAAGACATTTGTGGTAACTAGGGACTTAAGTGGGACGGGATTGGGATATCCATTTCCACCTAGACTAGAACACGAAGTCTAGTGGGTTTCAAAGGGTTGTCCCACGTATCCTATTCCCACGAAATAAACTCAGCAGTGGCGATATCGGGGGCGCACGAGGTCGAAGAGTTAGTTGGCAAGGCTTGGGCGCGATGCTCGCGCTCTGAACGGTGTCCGAACCCCCTTCTTGGTTGTGCGAGGTGACACTGTCGAACTCATATGTGTCGAGGTTGTCCATGGACTCGAGAGAGAGGCGTCAGACCTCGAGGCGCGACATGGCGAGCTACACAAGGACGTTCGTGCGGCCCGAGGTGGTGAGGTGGTCGATGGCGACGTCGACCGCGGCGAGGTAGTGTGCGACGCCGTCCTCTGAGGCCTCGAAGACAAGCACCTCTAGGGTGGTTTCTGTGTCCCAGAGGTGGATGAGCTAATCAATGGCGTAGGAGGGGGTTCATGAGTGGGAGTGGGAGGGGAAGAGGTCGGAGGTGATGGTGGAGAGGTGGTGGTCGAAACCCGAGAGGATGCATATCATGTTAGTTCTTGGAGGTGTCGATGGACTTCATGATGTGCTGCGCGGCGGTGAGACCTTCTCTAGACGGCTGCGGTGGATTTAGGTGGCAGGCGAGTGAGGAGCAACATGAGCAATAGGGAGCGGCGGCGGCTGAGAAGAAAGATGATTGAGGAGAGAGTCTGGGTGTTTATACATGAGCAGCAAGATTTTGGAGCACTTACCCTTGACTCCTCTGACATCGGTATGACCGAATCTTACATGGGATGTCGATGGATTAACTGGGTTCGTCCACTTCGTCCCATACGGGAGAACTACACTTTTATTAGCGGGATAAGTGGGATTGCTTCTGTGTTTATACTGTGTTTTTTTTACAACTACTATTAGCGGGAGTGGTCAATAGCAGCGATTATTTGCAAATTTCTTCTGGTTGCACTGCACTGTATTGGATAAGAACATATGGGGCATTCCGGTCATCTTCTTTCGGTCAGGTGTTACCTTCACCTGGCCTGAGACAGGCGGTATTCCGACAGGCACTACCTATCCACATCTCTTCCTCCTCCTCCTCCTCCTCTTCCTCATTCCGTACCCTCCCCCAGTCCCCACCGCTCGTCTCCCCTGCCGGCCGGACCCGACCAAGATCGCACCGTGCGCCGCCTCCTTCCCTCCCCGGGGACGGATCCTACCATGCTGAGGCGCTGCGCCTTATACCGACCCCCCTGGGCCGCCGCACCGCGCCTCCCGGTCCTCGACGGCCTCCCCTTCGTCGCCGTCTTCTCCTTCCTCTTCATCCCCACATAACTCCGCTGCCTCGCCGAAAGATCGCTCCTTTGGTCCACTCCCGTCGCCGACCTGCCCTGACGACGGAACCACCATCAGCCGCTCCACCGGACCGACCGACCGACCGATCGATCCCGGGATGAGCGAGGAGGAGGCGCAGCGGTACGGCGGCGGCGGCGGTGGCGGGATCGGCGCGCTCTCCGTGGATCTGCTGGGCCAGGTGCTCGACCGCGTGCCGGAGCGCCGAGACCGCAAGGCCTGCCGCCTCGTCAGCCGCACCTTCTCGCGCGCCGAGGCCGCGCACCGCCGCGCGCTGCGCGTGCTCCGCCGGGAGCCGCTCCCGCGCCTGCTCCGCGCCTTCCCAGCGCTCGACCGGCTCGACCTCTCCGCCTGCGCCTCGCTCGACGACGCGTCCCTCGCGGCGGCCCTGGCCGTCGCCGACCTCGGCACCGTCCGCCAGGTCTGCCTCGCGCGGGCCAGCGGGGTGGGCTGGCGCGGCCTCGACGCCCTCGTGGCGGCGTGCCCCAGGCTCGAGGCGGTCGACCTCTCGCACTGCGTAGGCGCCGGGGACAGGGAGGCCGCCGCGCTGGCCGCCGCCCCCGGGCTCAAGGAGCTGAATCTGGAGAAGTGCCTCGGCGTCACCGACATGGGGCTCGCCAAGGTAGCTGTTGGGTGCCCCAAGCTGGAGAAGCTGAGCTTCAAGTGGTGCCGTGAGATCTCTGACATTGGTGTCGATCTGCTTGCCAAGAAGTGCCGCGACCTCCGCAGCCTCGACATCTCCTACCTAAAGGTTACCTTACCCCCATATTGAGCCATTGAACCCTTGTTTGTTTCAAGCAGTGCAAATGCCTCTACCTGTTGCTTTGGTATCATACTTTGATTCAGGACTAAAGCCCTTGCGAACAAGGTGGAAAACTATGCAATGACAGAATATTGTCAAGTGGGGAATTCGATTTCTGTTTATTGCTTTTTAATTAACAGGGAAAAATTCAAAAATAATTTGGATCGTTACACTTACATGTGTTTGAGGGCAAAAGATGCTTCTCATGATAGCATTCGTTAACTTATTAGAAACCTTGTAGGAATGCAATTGGAACAGAAAAGTCTTACATCTTTGTTCTGTTTACCAGTATGTAGATTCTTCAGAAATAACTAGTGCCACCTAGGGCAAACCAACCTGTGGTTAGATGGCTAGCAGGGTGGTTGTACCCTCAGCCCACTAGAGTTCAAACCCCAGGTTTGACGTTTGTGTGTTGCATTTAGGCGGAATATTCTTTCAGTGGGAGACTACGTTCCCATCGACAGCGAGGCGCCCGTGGTGTGACTTTGTCAATCTCAAGACTCTATCCGCCGGCTGAGTATTTTGGTGGTGCTCATAGGGGAGCTCATAGGGGTAGGGTGTGTTTGTGTGTGCGCGCATTTATAGGGGTGAGTGTGCGCGCATGTTGTGAGCGTCTGCGTTTGTACTGTGTTTCTCAAAAAAAAAAATAGTGCCACCTAGGGTCATGACTTGTATTACATCTTCTGTTATAAAAACGGTTAAGTTGATGTTAGATGGCAAAAGGTACATTCGCAGGTGACATCTAGATAGGGTACTGGTATGTATTGTCAAAATTATAGGCGTAAAAGATAGATTTTAACCTGGACAATTTTGGTTCTTTTGATTTGGAAATTATGATGAATTTGTAAAGTTAACCTTGAGATACTCTGAATCCGCTTCTGTTAGCAAAAACTTGAGGCCACTCATTTTACGGAGTGCAACTGGAAGTAGTGGCACATAATGCACAGTTATATTTAGTGCGGGTGCATTTTCGGTTACCAAACCAAATTGAAGTTGCCATGTTTCATCTTTGAGCCCTGTTTAAATATATGTATTTTGAATGCTCGGACAAACTAACAATTGGAATTACTGTTTAGTATTTTATCTTAGTTTTTTCTTTGTTCCTTGCAATAACTTGGTTTGCATATAATTGTATTTTGGAAACTTATGACGTACTTAGCTTTTGTTTTCTCTTACAGGTGAGCAATGAATCCCTTAGATCAATATCGACTCTTGAGAAGCTAGAGGAGTTGGCCATGGTCTGTTGCCCATGTATAGACGACGAAGGCCTTGAATTGCTAAGCAGAGGGAGTAATTCACTGCAGGTAAATACGTTTCAGGGATCCTGATCTTTAGTTTCATGCGCATTATCATGTCTTCAATCATCTGAAATCTGAATATTTCGAGTTCATTTTTTCCTAGCGATTGATGATGCTACTCTTGTCAAACATAGCATGTCGATAACTATAATGTGCAACTTCACAGCACTTTTTGACTATTATCTTCATTTTTATCAAGCACTGATCCTTTTGACATGTTGTCTGTGTTGCAGAGTGTTGATGTGTCAAGATGTGATCATGTGACTTCTGAGGGCTTAGCTTCACTCATAGATGGTCACAACTCTCTCCAGAAGATAAGTGCTGCAGATAGTTTGCATGTGAGTTGGTATTCCTGTTACTTGCTTTTTGCACACATTTACTGTATTTTTTTAGATAAATTCATGTTTCACTACTAGAGAGGCTCAGCCGCCCTGAAAAAAAAAGTCACAGAGGATAAATATCTGATTGCTGATGACTAATGAATTTCTACTTAATCTTGTAGGAGATCGGACAGTGTTTTCTATCCAAGTTAGCAACACTGAAGGCAACGTTGACTGTGTTGAGACTTGATGGCTTTGAAGTCTCATCCTCTCTTCTTTCAGCGATTGGTGAAAATTGTATCAACTTGGTTGAGATTGGACTTAGCAAATGCAATGGTGTTACAGACGAGGGCATCTCTGCGCTTGTAGTTCGGTGTAGCTACCTAAGGACAATTGATCTTACATGTTGTAATCTCCTCACCAACAATGCCCTTGATTCAGTAGCTGACAACTGTAAGATGCTTGAATGCCTCCGGTTGGAATCCTGCTCGTCAGTAAGCGAGAAAGGCTTGGAGAGAATAGCAACCTGTTGCCCCAATCTTAAGGAGATAGACCTCACTGACTGTGGGGTGAATGACGCAGGTTTGTGATAGCCTTATCACATGTTTGCTTTTTTTATCCAAGCTGATCTTGTGATTAGACCGTCATGATATGAAGTCAACTGTTTTGCAGCCTTGCAGCATTTGGCCAAGTGCTCTGAACTACGGATATTAAAATTGGCCCTGTGCTCAAGTATTTCTGACGAAGGCCTTCGTTTTATTGGTTCAAATTGTGGAAAGATTGTAGAACTTGACCTATATCGGTAATTTAATCTCCTGGTTTATTCCTTTGTAGTGACTCCCAGCGATCTTGTTCGTGTGATAACCTGTCTTTATATGTTTGTATCCACAGCTGCAGCTCTATCACTGACGATGGGTTGGCAGCTTTGGCCAATGGCTGCAAGAAGATTAAGCTGCTGAACTTGTGCTACTGCAACAAGATAACTGATGGTGGTTTGAGTCACCTGGGCTCCTTGGAGGAGCTCACAAATCTTGAGCTGAGGTGTCTTGTCCGCATTACTGGTATCGGAATTTCTTCCGTTGCCGTTGGTTGCAAGAGCCTGATAGAACTTGACTTGAAGCGCTGCTATTCTGTGGATGATTCTGGTCTATGGGCTCTTGCCCGATATGCTTTAAACCTTAGACAGGTAAATGCGATGCGGAATTTGGCTTCTTCCTTGACGAGTTCTGATGACATGGGAACCTTATGAGCTTTTGTCCATTCTGCAGCTTACTATATCGTACTGCCCAGTTACTGGGTTGGGCTTGTGCCACCTGCTCAGCTCCCTGAGGTGCCTCCAGGACGTGAAGATGGTGCACCTCTCATGGGTCTCCATCGAAGGGTTTGAGATGGCGCTGAGAGCCGCATGCGGGAGGTTGAAGAAGCTGAAGATGCTCAGCGGCTTGAAGTCCATACTGTCCCCTGAACTGCTTCAATTGCTGCAGGCATGCGGCTGCCGCGTCCGATGGGTCAACAAGCCTCTCGTATACAAGGATGCCATCTGATCTGAACCCTGAGTCCACGGAATGTTAATATTTATCCGTTTCCAAAGTTTGTTCTGGTTATGTAGCCATGTCAGATAATCCAGAATAACCGCATGGTTTGTTAGTGCTCATCCCTGTGATGTGATCAAGATGGTACGTGGGTTTCGTCCTATCTTGGTATTCAGCGCTGTTAGACTGGTCTACTTGTGTAGGATGGGTTGTCTGTTTTATAGGTTGACAAAATTCCTATATAAATTGTGGAGAAGGAACCAGAAGATATATGATGTTTTACGTTACCTTTGTTGATATCCATCATCATTCAGAAATTGACTCTTGGGCTCAGAAAGAGGTAGACGTTGACCATCTTATTCCAGACGGAGGGAGTTGTGAGACATGGGGATTTCGGTTACGACCTTAAGCAAACTAAATTTGTTTATATAAGAAGTCACGCCCATCAAAGATACTTATCCCTTGCGGGTCCCTAGGGCGGCATCTTTGGTTTTCTGCATCGTTGTTTCCATTTTTTTTCATCACTTGCATGTATGGCTCCCTGGACCTGGGCTTTGAAGCTTTTAAAAAATGAGACAAAAACTCATCTTATATGGTTGCCTAGAAAGTGCTAGCCAGACCCATTTCGCGGGGAGCAAGTTCTCAAGACCCGATGTTCACAAAGGCGGTGGAGTTTGAAGAAGACACATACATTAGACACCCATTTCATGGGGAGCAAGACAGATTTGACAAAGTTCAGCTAAAAAGAGCAAACATTGGTCTATAATTGAGACCGAGCACGAGAAGGGAATGTACTCATCGATGGGCATTTTTGTATGTACACTTTAGTTTGAATTGAGCAATATTTATGTAGATTATATCCACCCGTCAAGAAAATGTCTTGTACCCACACAGCCATCATTGAAGTGTACAGTGCACATTTTGCTTTAAGCAATGGAAACGATCAAACGCTTCTCATCCTGGTATTTGGTCCAATATGCAATAATGACAGCAGTTGGCAGCCACAGAAACATGCAAAATGGTAACATAACTGAAACTGAAGAACCAAGATAGAGATAATGAAAAAACAAAATCTGAAGTTCAAAGTTTCAGTCATTACATCACCAGATCGCCATTACATCACCAGTTCGATACCAATAAAGTTGCAACATTAATGTCCAACAGAGAGTCACAATTTAACAAACCATTGTATGTATAAGCTAGGCTCCAGAAACAATCGATGTGGACTTCTGTCGGCCATCTGGAATGGAAAAAAGCACAATCGGTTTGGACGCCCGGACAAATGGAACATCACACCTGTAATAGCCTTTCCTTTCAAGCTGTATAACTTCTCCTGGCTTGATATTCCGCATGTTCGGGTCTCCAAGAGCTAAAGCTTCTCGTCGGGTGCAAGGGTTGAGATTGTCAAGGAAGTTCTCATCTTCTTCCAGCTGCAAAAGTGCGAGACATTAGGATTTGTAGTTACATGGGGATACCGGTCATACTCTTAATGATGTGGAGTAAAAATATATGTACATAATGATGGATGAAATAACTCATCCAAGGAAACACCATCACAAACATTTCAAAAGAAAACAAAATATCATCTCATCAGCTTTCAACAATAGAAACGGGTACATGTGGAAAAAAACAGAAGCAGCTAGGATAAGTTGCTCAAACCACTCATAGTTGAACAGATAGTAACTGTGACCCAGAAGTATCTACCCATCTATGACAAGACGCATCCATACTACAATAATAAGCAATTTAGCAATTATGTAGTATATGAATACGGTTCTGGTGCCCATATGGTTGGATGCCTTCCAACGTTAACGTGAGAGCATGATGTCTTACCTTTCTCTTATTAATTAGGTAGTCAAAATCTACCAAAGAGAGAGACACAAGGTCTTCAATATCTGATAACCATGTCAATTTTAGCTTCGTCGTCTTCACTGAACCTTCAAGGTGGAGTTCACCAACTAGTTGAGTAATTGTTCCATTATCTGTCTTGATTTCTCTAATGATAGCATTTCCCCAGTCCATCAAAGTGACTTCCTCACCAACGCTAATGACTGATGCATCAGCATACTCTAGCCAAATTCTGTTCGAGAAAGTTGTAGCCTTCTTTCCAGCACCCTCATATTTCTTGTGCCTTGGCAAGATTCGAACAAATGGTTCCTCTGGACCATTAGTAAGTGTCAAGATCACACATTTGTCTTTCAGGACAGCAGTATGCCTTCCGCACACTGGGTCAACTATCTTCTTGTTGATTGTCCAGAGTTTATCCCACTCCATAAGATTCAGGTTTTTTGAAGCACCCTTCACAAATAAAATGCAAAAAAAGAAGAAAATAGTTAGTAACTGTGTAGTTTGAACATACATATAGTTACAAGATAATAATGAGTAACTCATTAGAAAATTACCTGCTCCAGTATAAATTGGATCAATGCTTCAATCTTCAAGCCACGGCGTACTATGCCTTGTACCGTGGGAAAGCGTGCGTCAGTCCAGTCCTCTACCTTATTATTTTGGACGAACCAGAGAAGCTTGCGCTTGCTAAGAACAGTATAAACCATATTAAGTCTGCTGAACTCATAGATTTCTACTCTCTGCAGCCCCATGTCTTGAAGGACACGGTAGTACTGTGCATTCCGATCATGGTATTCGCTTGAACGGAGAGCATGGGTCACTCCTTCCAATGCATCAACAAATGGGCAAGCAAAGTCATATGTTGGGTAGACCTTGTATTTTGAGCCAACACGATGATGGGGATCAGGGTTGCAACGGTAGTAAACTGGATCTCGAAGTGATTTGTTTGGGTCTTGCATGTCAAGTTTACCACGCACACAACACTGAGTACCCCTTTTGGTACCATTAATCATCTCATTCCACAACGACAAGTTCTCCTCAACGGTACTGTTTCTACATTTAGATTCCACACCATCCATTCTTTCACTCCTCATTTGCTCCTTGGGTGTATCATCGACATATGCCTTCCCCTGCTTAATCAAACTTTCAGCCATTTCCATTAGCTTTGGGAAATAATCCGATGTGTATGTAACTACATCGTATTTAACCCCAAGTGTCTCAATATCTTTCAGGACATTCTCAACAAATTCATTGCTTTCTTTAGAAGGATTTGTGTCATCAAATCGAACTATTAGACGCCCGCTATATCTCTCTGCGAAATACTTGTTCAACAGTGAAGCCTTTGCATGACCAATGTGGAGATACCCACTAGGCTCTGGGGCAAAACGAACACAAACCTCCCCAACTTTTGCACCTGGGAGATCTATTTGATGACCTGAGGTGTTCTCTTTCAAACCAGGTGTCTTCTCTTTCAAGCTTGGCGCCGGAGATTTTCCAATTCCTCGCTTTCCAACATAAGCAGATGTAACTTCATCTAGCGCGCCTGCATAGTCTGCAGCTACGCTGTTGAACCAACGGACAAGACTTTGATATTTCTTTGACCTCCTTAGACTTTCCCATCGTTGACCAATTCCTGAAGAAAAGAGGTGAGCCCTCCAAGATGAGAGACAGACAGAAGAAATAACACTTAGATGAAATAAGCCAGGGAATTACCAGTGAGATTTGACCAGACAACAATATCGGCAATCGATAGACCATAACCAACCAAAAAGGTTCGAGATACCAAGTATCCATCAAGAAATGAGCAAGCAGCTTCAAATTCAGAGCCTGACAGAATGAGTGGTGCGTACTCGAGCCATTGGTCCACCTACAGATGTACAGAAAATAACAACTCAGAAGTTCAGAACATAGTGAGGTGATCTTGAAAATCAATGGCAAACACCATATGTAAAATCAACACATACATGTGCCGCCTGAATAGCGTCCTGGCCGTAGAAGTTGGAAACAGATGCAGCACGGGCAATGTACCGGAGAATAGTGTTGACACCATGTATAAAATCCCTGTACAGAACCATGGTAGACTCATTCAGACACTATGAAGTCACATACAAAAATACTGCCTCACCGATAAAACTGTTTTTGTTCTAGAAGCCATCAGATCCATCAATACTACTACTACTACCTTTGTCCACATTCACATGTCCAAACTTGTATCTAGACATGTTTTAGTGTCCATATTCACTCATTTTTGTGTGTATCTAGACAGCGTGTGCAATAGCTAAGACATCTTATATTAAAAAACGGAGGGAGTATTTTGGAACCATGAAATATTCGAATGGGGACTACAATCATGGTTATAGTGTCAGAAGTTTCTCGAATAAAAATAAAAATAACCATAGTAATATTAAGAGAAAACCATATGAAGAATCAGAGAGAAAGAAACTACTAAAGCCTGACACTATAATTGAACATTAATCACTTACCCAGAACTGAAGTGCAGTGTGGGCACTGAACCTGAGGCAAGGGTCGGATCAATTGTTAGGGAAACACCTGCAATCTTAGCAGCAGCAATGATGGAAAGTGGTGGGCTGTCCTGGGGGAAAGCTAGTTTCACCTCCATCTTTCAGCCCCTTGCAAGCCAAAGAGCAGGAATCTGCCAATAGTAGATAAATGTTATGAGCCGCACGGATCACCGAATGAATCATAACTCGAGGCATTATACCTTTTTTTCATTTTTACAAGCAGCAAGGATGCATTAACCCCACTATTGTACTAGCAAAGATGCAAAACTAAAACTTGGTCGTTCCAACAACAATTACGTCAATCAGATTTCAGAAGACCCACTCAAGGTGAAACGAACTGAATTCGGAGTTACAGCGGACGAACGCGGCTATAATATTTCTGAGGGTAATTTTAATTTTATTTCACAAGGCATAAGATTATCTAGACTTGATTTTTGCTAGTCGTGCCACAGCGGACGGAGACCATTATTTTAGCGTAAGGTACAGAATCTGATTGATATATCCTATGTTTGTTGTGTTATATCCGATTAATATACAGCAACACACTTCGAAACTTCAGTACCGCATGAGCTGCTAGTTCAAACAAATCATCCAAAAAAATCAGTACATCACGGGAGGGCAGAGCAGGGCACTCATGTACAGCAACGAGGGGAGAGGGAAGAGAAGGAGGGCCATCGATCCCCAACTCACCAGGGAGGACGCAGCTCCGGAATTACGAGCGCCGGCCGCCGGAGCTCCTCCAGTCAATCTGTCCCTGCAAGCGAATGAGAGGGTGAGATGGGAGTGAGGGAAGACGACATCGCCAGGAAGGAGGAGTAGAGGAGAGGGCTGTGTCGATCCGCGCTAGCCGGAGAGGGAGGTGCGGCGGGAGTGAGGGAGGCCGGTACCTGCTGCTGCGCCGCCGCCGGCTGAATTTAGGTCGCCCACGAACCAGGGAGAGGAGCGATGTCGCCTTTTAGAAAGAAGAGGAGCGCGATGTCCTACAAACAGGAGCCCGGCCTTGTTTGGCACTTTGGCTTCTGTTTCTGCTTTTGGGCTCAAAAGCAGAAGCCCAAACGGCAAGCTCTATGGAGAAGTGCACAAACAACAAGGTCTTTGGTTAAAAAAATTGATGTTTTTTTTTGCTTATAACCAAAAGCAAAAGCCAACTACTCTCTCCATCCAAAAATAAGTGTCTCAAGTTTGTCAAAAAGAAGATATAAGTGTGTTGTTTCTTTTTTCTATCCTTTCACGTCAAGATGTTGCCATGGATCTTCACTCTTCCTTTTACCACCATCGCACTGCTGGTCCGCTAAAAAAATATGTATTACCTTGAAATAGGGATTGAAGCGGTTGTTTTCCAGAATTTTAGGGTGTGTTTCAGTGGACGGAGGCCGGATCATCTCATTTCGCAACTCTCCAACAGCAAACAATACCGCCTTGAAGAACCTACTGATTACTTCGGTAGATCTTCTAAAAATAGGTTGGAGATCCCTAAACCTTGTGTTGTGGCCAACAACTAGGAGAAACATGGATACTTGTTCCTCGATAGAAGTATGAATGCTATCCACTAATAATTCTCTCTCTCTAAACAAAGTACACAAACGAAAGAAGGGAGCTCTTTTCATTCTTAACTGATTTAGACAATTTGTGTCATTAGTGTGATATATGAATCTCAGATTTAATTCCCTAGCTACGTCCATATCAATCCTACGACCTATAGTTACTACTGGAGTTTTCCGAGCTCTACTTGAGATAAACACCATGTAAGCACCCATAACAGCTGCAAGACCAGCTGCTTTCACAATCAGTTGCCAACGTTTTCTTGCCAAATCATCCATCTAAACACATAAAAACTAGTCAAGCTTCAATAACCTATGACAACACAAGCCTTTCACATGTATTTAACAAGCACAATATAAGGATTTAACAAGCACAACACATATGGCAACCACAATTACCACAAGGCTGAGAGATGTGCTACCTCACGGTCTGGTCCGATGTGTGGAGGAGGTGCAGAAGGCCGGAGTGGAGATGGCCGGTGGGAGACGAGCTGCTCCGATGCCGGTGGGAGGAGATGCAGGGGTCGTCGACCTGCAGCAGGGGAGGCGGCGACGGAGATGCAGGGGTCCTTGAGCTCACCGGCGTGTCCATCCGTGGCTCACCGGCGTGTCCATCCGTGGCGGCGGCGGAGGGGCTCGTGGAGGACAGGGGCTTTTTGTGGGGGGAGGCGGCGGCGGGGGAGCTGCTTGTGCGGGGAGAGCTCTGACTTAGCGACAACTACTGCAGAGGGACGTTGGTCTCTCTCGTTCCTTCGATGAGCATCTGACGGTAGCATCTGGAATCAGTTGAAACGCAACAAAAAGTCGGCCCAAAGCCCAGATCAACAAAGGGCAAAGCAGTGTCGTCCGCTCGCCCGCAGCCCCAGCTCCGCCTGCATGTCCTCCGCCATGACTACCTCCGTGGCCTCCGTTTCCGCCGCCACGGCAGTGCCCGCCTTGGAAGTTTGCCGCGACCAAGAGGAGAAGCAAGAGCCCGTGTCGTCCTGGTCGCCTCGCCTGGTCTCTGTGCCGCTGCTGTCTTGGCGCATGCCGGCTGCAACCTCCAAGATAAGGAGAATGGTTATGTATCCTCCTGGCCGCCACGCTCATTCGTTGTGTTGCCCCGCCGCCGTGCTCAGAATCAGGCTGCGTTGTGGTTGCTTCTTCATCTGCCATCTTAACGGCTTCTTCGATTAGAAAAGGGAAACTTGATCAAGTTCAACCAGCTGCTTCTTCCAAGAGATAGAGTTGAGACTTAGTTCAAATCAACGATCAGAGCAGCATATCATCTCCCGTCTGACCGTCTCTGGCGATCTTGTTTCTGCGGCCATTCTCGTGCGTGTTTAGTCCTCGCCCCTTTTCCCCAGGCGAGACCACCAGAGCGAAGGCGAGATTCAGACCGGGCCGCATGGGCCGGTTATTTCTATTTCTATCTGAGCGCAACTAGGAGCAGGCTGCAGTTTTCGCTATCACCCTTGGATGTGGGAAATTGGGTTCCCGATCCTTCACGCGCGTGCGATCCGGTGCTGACAAGTGTCGCAATTTCGTTCGTTTCTGCTCTTACATTTTCTCCACGCGGTGACAAGTGGCAGCTCCCTGGTGGTGGGCAGAGGGTTGTACATACATTTATTTTGAGATTCGTTTTTTAAAAACAAAATATCTTGAGAACCGTTTATCCGATTTACGAACGTTTTCACTTTTAAACTCCTCGCGTCGAGAGCTTCAAAACTAGATCCCATATTGATAGATTTTGACAAACTTTTTTTTGTATTTCGGATTGTGTATGTTTTGAACACACTAAGTGTAGTCGTACGTACAAACTGAATTTGTTGCTGTACAACCCGGTTTATGTTGCTGTACAACCCGGTCTCCGTTGCTGTACAACGCGGTCTCCGTTGCTGTACAACCCGGTCGGGGTTGCTGTACGTACAAACTGATTTGTGTTGTTGTACAACCCGGTTTATGTTGTTGTACAGCCCGGTCTGCGTTGTTGTACATCTCGTTCTGCGTTGATGTACTATCATAATTTGTGTTTTGTATAAATTTAATAATAGATCCAGATCTAGATCTGCATTTGAATTTGGATTGTCCATGCGCAGGACCGCCTCAATTTGCGTGTCCACGTGGTGGCAGCAGATCACGCGCGGGACCACGAAATAGACCTTCGCGAAGGCCACCCTTTCCCTAGTCCAACCCTTGGATGTGCATCGAAGGAACGAGAGAGACCAACGTCCCTCTGCAGTAATTGTCGCTAAGTCAGAGGATCTCGTTCCGAGCTCTGGCGGCGGGGTGAGGAAAGGCAAGTACTAGGCGTAAGTCGCCCTACGCGAGCCTAATTCTAGGTCTCCTCTACAGTCGTTGGATCGCCATCGTGTGTTCAGAAATCAGCTTAGCACATTTTTGCATTTTAGTCCTTTGTTGTTTCGAAAATCAACCCGCGATACACATTAGACCTACCTAAACAAAAGGGTATATTGTGTTGCCCCCGACTTTCTCTATATTTACAATAAAAGTGCCACTGCGGTCATGTTTTTGAATATTGCAACATATTCGCTACTATTACAACAAGAATTTTCGTCCCGTGTACAAAATATATATAGTATTACAAAAAATATTCATAAAAGTTCAAAAACTAGTAATGCTACCATAAAAGTTGTTAAACAAATTTTTTGCTGCAGATAGCTTTGCAACAAAAATCGTCACCAAATTTAAGAAAAATCACAAAATATTAAAACAAAAAACCTTGTGTTTTTCGCTATTAAAAGTGAGTTATTTATATAAATTCATTTACAACAAAAATCAACAACTATTTTTACAGAACTCGCACACTATTGCAACAAAAAAATGTTACTACCTCGGTTTCAATTTAGTTTGCGTTCTGGGTTTAGTCAAAGTCAAACTTTGTCAAGTTTGACCAAATATTATGAAAAAAAATTAACATTTATAATGAAAAAATTCATAGTACTAAAATCATTATAACGTATATTTTCATATTATATGCATTTGATTTTATGAATGTTGATATTTTTTCCTATATTTTTGGTCAAACTTAATAAAGTTTGACTTTGACTAAACTTAGAACGCAAACTAAATTGAAATGGAGGGAGTAATATTGATTAAAAGGTGGGTAAATAAACAACATGTTACAACAAATTACTTCTCAACAAAAATCATCACCTATTTCAACAAAATACAGAAACTATGACAACAACAAAAAATATGGTTGCAACATTTGGAAAATCGAAAAGAACACAAACAAACTTGTAGCAAACCACACCAAAACTCAAAAAATATAATGTTTCTTTCCACAACGATCTCGTACTGTACATGTTGTACATTTTAGAAGTTATCAAATACTACATCCGTTCTGAATTAATTAACTCGGATTTAGTTCAAGTTAAACTAAATCCGAGTCAATTAATTCAGAATGGAGGGAGTAACTACTATTAGTAGTACATGCATATATTTCTTGAGCACCATGTAAATCAATCAGCCAGCTGGAAATTTGTGCATGGCACCAGTGAACACTGCACGGCATCAGCGAACTCACGTGAAAATAGGTGTAGGGGCCACCATGTGATAGCAACGCAGAACGTAGAGAAAGAAACAACGGCAAAACGCACGCGTACGGAAGAAGCTATGCTAAACAGTCGTATAATACGAGCCAGAACCGCGTGGAACGAGACCGACCTACGCACAGGCGCGCTAGGTCCCCCTAAACCAAGTGTTTTCGGTGAGGAAAACGGGAGGCGAGAAAATAAGCCAGGGTTTGGGGAGGGGCTGCGTGGGTGAGAGAAATTTGGGGCCTGTTGGTGGGACGCGTGGAGATTTTTCATGGTCATTTCTCGCATGAGCTCGCCCAGGTCGAGTTCAAGCATATAAGTGTACTTTTCGCATGTGGGCAGGGCTGAGAGCACCCTTTTGCATCCGGTGGGCATGGCTGAGAGAGCAAACCCAGCTTACTAAACAACCAAAAGTTGGGTGGGTGAGATTTTCTCAGCTAGCCCGACCTACCAAACACACCATTTGTCACGTCTTGACGGAATCTCTACGTGTCATCGACCAATACACCACGCTCGGACCATGATGTCGGCAACCAGCCACTCAGTAGAATCACAAGGAACGTACGAACATATAAGTGTAGTTTTTGTAGAAGATACATGTATAAGTGTACTTTTTGTAGTAACAGAAAAACCAAGCATCAAAGCATTAAAGCGAGTAGGTGATGGAACTCAGATCAAAATTTGGGATGATAGATGGATTCCGGGCACTTTATTGTTGAAATCTATGGGATGGCAAGGTTCTCTCCCCTTGGAGAAAGTTTCAGATTTGATTAATGCTGGAAGTGGTACGTGGAAAAAGGATGTAGTTCGCCAAAATTTCCTAGCTCCAGACGCGGATGCAATTTTGAATATTCCTTTAAAAGCAAGTGGAGGGGAGGATTTTTTGGCGTGGAGCCTCGAGAAGACTGGCATATTTTCTGTTAAATCGGCATACCGTGCTCTAATGATTCGAAAAGAGCATTCTGCTCTAGAAGAAGGGACGGTTATGGGAACTTCAATTGCAGAAGTAGATATGTGGAAATCTCTATGGAAATTACAAGTGTTGCCTTAAATTAGAGTGTTTTGGTGGCGGATGATCAGGGGTTTTGTACCTGACAATGCTACTCTGTGTCGGCGGCACATTAAGCAGATTGGGAGATGCGAGGTTTGCCTTCATTCTGAAGAAAATCTTATGCATGCTATGATCAGTTGTTCACATGCACAAAAGTTCTGGGATGAAGGGAGACGGATCTTTGATCTAAAATTGCCAAGGTTACACCAGAACACGGACAAAGGATATTTTATGTGATCCCATGTTCACTGAGGAGCAGAGATGCATTATAATCAGTATCATGTATGCAATCTGGTCGTCGAGGAATCGTTTGGTTCATGATGATGAGGCTTATGATCCAACTTTGTCTTTGAGGAAGATTAGAGAGGAGCTGACATGCTAGAATTGCAAGGAAAAAACTGAAATATGCAGCCGAACAGTCTTGGCGCCCTCCTGGTCCAGGGTGGGTTAAAATCAATACATATGGCGCCATTAGTGCACAAGAAGGTAAGGGAGGTGGCGGTAGTGTGGCTAGGTCTCACCTGTCCTTTTTTGGTGCTTGGAGTAAACCGTTTATGGGTGTGACTGATCCATTAATTGTTGAAGTGTTGGCCTTTCGAAAGGGTGTGATTTTTGCAAAACTTCGAAGATTTTCACTTGTGGTGATGGAGATGGACAGTCTAGAGGTAGTTAACCTCTGGTCTTCACGTCAAGATGATCGTTCCATCGTGGCGCCTATCTTAGATGAAGTTGGGGAGTTGGTTTCGAATTTTGTGTCATTTTCTGTGCAACATATTAGGCGTTCGGAAAATAGTTCTGCGCGAAGTTAGCTTATAGTATAGAGCGGACTGATAGCTGGCTGGAAGAAAGTTCGAGTTTTCTGACTCTTAGCCTGAGGGATGATTGTAATAATGTGGATGTTGATGTTGATGTTGGAGGCAGCGAGTTTCAGACGCACTCTTTCCCTAACCAGGGTATTCGTAAGAAGGGTACCGAAAGGTATTGGCAGAGTTTTAACGAGCCGGCTCGCTGACCTAATATATGTGTTAAATTAAAAAAACAGTAAAAACCATTATTTTAATATATATACTCCTATATGGAACAAAAAATCCTTGCTTTTTTTAGATGAGAAGAAGCGCCTAGCTGAATTAAGACGATGAGAAATCATGCACATATTTTGAACTTAAAAGTAGGTTCAGTGGAAAGGGACTTTCTATTCACGATCCGAGAGTCGTGGTCGCCGCCACGCGAGTTAACCGGCCATGGCTTTGATCGTATCGCACACCTAAAACCTCCCAAACCTTCTCGTCTCCCTCCCTCCCTCTAGAACGTACGCGCGCAAGAACACGAGAGAAGGAAGCGTCGGAGTCGTCCCGTCCCAATTCCCCAGCTTCAACTGCAGCTCATAATTACTGAGCCTGGTGCTATTTTTAATTGTCGCTGTCGCGGTCATGGAAGTTGGCACTGGCAGCAGCCCCAGCTCGGCGGGCAGCGGGGGAGGCGGAGGCGATCGGGAAGAGGCGGCAAGGGGACGCGGCGGCGGCGCCATGAGGGCCCGCGTGTGCGCGCGCGTCCGCACGCCGCAGGGCGTCGGGTTACTGCTCCTCGTCGGCGGCGCTATCGTCGGAGCCGCCGTCGTCGCCTGGCGGCGCCGCGGCGATCGCAAGAACGCCAAGAACCACCTCCGCGAGTACATCCCTCTTTCTCGGACTAGTTTAGTTAGTATCTCTGTTCGTTACCATACGATTCGTGATGTTATGCGGGGCGACGGTGATGATAACTGAAAGATTGGGTTTTGCAGCAAGGAGGAGGCGAAGGTTCTGGATGGTGGAGCTGTGGAGAACGAGCAGGTGAGGAGGGTCGATGGGTTTCGTTAATGCTTTCGTGGTACCTTTTCTTTTTCAGGTGAAATTTGGATGACTTTCACTCACGATTTTGTTGGTATTCGTGGATTCAGGGCAAGTTCGATAACTCCGATGAGAGTTTGAGCAGGGAGAATACAGAGGTTGAAGCCAATGGATTGGTTAGTCTGTAATCTGCGTGCGATGGTTTATGTTTTCAAGTGGCATAAGCCCTTGTATTTGTGACAGTTTATCTGAAGTATGGTTTCAGGATGTGGAGAAAACAGAGGAGCTTCATGAGATCCAGGCGAAGGTGGATGAGATCGTTGCAGATGAATTGGTTCGTCTCTTTGTGCAAACCTTCGGACAATAGATACATCATGCATGTATTGTTTTGCCGTTTTGTAGTTGGTGCCTTATTTTTGTGCATCATGTCTTTAACTTTGGTTTCAGGAAAGCGTACCTGCAGATAAATTTGATCAAAGCTCAAGTAGGGAATGCACCGAGATCATCGATGATACGGTCAGCTCCATGTCTTGTGCACAAATGTGATAACTGAAAACCTCTTGTGCAGCACTGTCTTTGATTTTTACTGCAAATTCAACTAAATTTGTTCAGGGTCGTGGAGATAGAAAGATTTCTGGACATAATTCAGTGAAGGATGGTGTTGAGGATGAGATCACGCCAAATGTATTGCTTTCCTCTTGCTCCCATTCAAATTTGTTCACAGATTCTTTGTTTGATCATCCATGTATTTACAAGATGTATGAGCCTCATTTTTAGCGCCTGTTTATTCTGAACTGTCATGTGTAGGCCACCGATGTGGAGAACTCGGATGAAAGCACTCTTACTACCATCAGCAGCCCGGAGATCGCTCACAAAGAACATAAGAGGTGCGACCATGGCAGTGATCAAGAGACCACATCAACACAGGTCGTTGCGGTAACACAGATGACGGCGCATCAACCGCAAATGTCAGATGCATTGAAGGCAGATAACATTACCAAAACGGCCACACTGAATAATGTGGCTAAGCATGAGGAGCAGATTTCGCACACACAAGATCCTGTCACGCCAGTCATCTCACCTCCATGTTCTTCACTACCAAGTTTGCTCAGGACAACACAAAAGAAGATACCCGTGAACCCGACGCAAAACGAGACAGGGATGAAGCTTGGACAGGATTGGGACAACGGTGAGCAGAGCAAAGGGGGAGCAGCACAGGGCGTAGCCATGGTGACCATGAACCGTAGATCTGCTTCAATGGCCATTCTTGCCATCATCTTCGCATTGACCATCGGAGTAAACGTTGTCGTGCGATTTTATTCCACTTTGCGAGCGACATGATCATCTTCAGATGAACTTGCAGCATGTTTGCTACGCGCATTGCAGTTTGCTGTTCGCGTTCGTAACAAGAAAAGATATATTGCATTCCCTTCTTTGGTCGAGTGCAGACGCTGAAATTGCCAGACACGGGTGGAGTTGCACAGACGGGGCTTGCCTGTGCCGCGCTCATGCCCATCCGTGCGGCCCTGCATCCGATGGTCCACGTTGCTTCCTTTCCTCACACAAAAAAAACCTCCGGTTTGGAGAGAAAATGTCCGCTAATCTAACTAACTGTTTGGAACGCCAAACATGATTAACACCATTGATGCAAATCGAAAGAAAGTAAAATTGTAATGGCCGCAGACTTCACCCGATTAATCAGTGACTTTGCAATCTGGAGACTAAACTGCATCAGATCCTAATCCCAGGCAGAATCACATGAAAGTACATCAATAACAGGCAGAAGAAGCAAATCTACAATCTTGAGAGCTAAGCTAAGTGCATCGGAGAGATCGATTGCAGGCAGAAGAAGACCAGTTGAACCGCTGCACAACTTCCTAACCCACTAGTCTATGGATTACTGCATTCTTCTTGTCCGTGAACTACATAGAGGAAGTATCAGCGTGAGTCCGCATGCTCTACCGCACAGGGGCGAATCAGAGTGGAGTTGCCGGAGACGCCGTCGAGGATGGGCGCGGCGAAATATATCATGGACTTCATCCCCTTCGGCCTTCGCCCACCATGTCGAATCCATGGCCGTTTGTACGGAGTCGTTGGAGACGCCGCCTAGGAACAGGGGAGGAGAAGATAGACTAATGCGCTCGTACATGTCGAATCATATCACAGTCGGTATTTTCTAGTCATTATATTAAGATAAAAAGGTGAGACATAATAACATAGAGTTTTGGTTGTAGACCAAACCACAGGCGGTGCGTCTACACCACTGATGCAAGTTCATTTCTACTCTCTCCCTCGCCTCTCTCCACATATTTCAGCCGCCTGTCATAACACAAACTCCACCTTGATCCGGCCAACGACTACCTCAGGCAAAGATGATACATGATCGAATACTCGGTTGTTTCGTTCAAGCCAAATTGACCTGATAGTTAGGATGACAAGCCCATTGGTTTCTTTCCTCCTGTTCTTCGGCACTGCTACAGCAATTCCAGGCCACCAAGCAGCAAACGAGGAGTTCATGGTGGGAGTACTCATCTGCAGTCCAACCTATTGTAGCACGGCGAACCAGATCTCCCTGACGAACAACATCTGACCATGAGGTGTTCTCCATCCTCTGGATCCTGATCACAAAGCGGGCAACGAGCAGGATGTTGCAGCCCTCTTGACTGTTTGGGCATGTGCATTCTTTCAGCCAATCAAACTAGCAAGCATCACTAAAGATTCCTAAGATTAATGTGGAATGGTTCACTTTGACTCTTTGACTACCTATACACTTCCATGTTCAGATAAATCCTACGCTGAAATGAACAAACAGGTTATATATTTTTTTAGAATTACGTAATTATGGGATAATGAAGCAAATATTGGGTGATCGTTTTTTTTCATGAATGTGGAGTTGCGGGAGTGTTTTGTAGATCAGACGGTCCAGATTTCATAGTCCACTTATACACCTGGTTCATAGCATATTCCCCCCCTAACACATGTATGAGTAATTAGTTAAAAAATGCCCAATTTAACGACACTGAAATAACTGCTAACTAGCGAAATTCATATAAAAAGTAATACATCAAAATTACTTATCATGACCAAATGTGAAAGTTCCTTTTTTTGTGGCTATTTTCAGTTTCTAGAAGAAACTGACAAAAATGCATGGACATAGGTTGTGTTCTGTCTTATGCACCTACAAAATTTCATCTCTGTATGCTCTCGGGAGAACTGGTTGACTTTCGTATTGCCTCTAACTCTGTGTCATTGGTTGTTCCTTCTCTTCCAAGCCACTGTCTTTTGCCGCAGGTGTTTGTTAGTTCGACCATCTCCTACATGTGTCGAAAAAGAGTCCACAATTGGTCAATTATAGGAGAGCTAGCAAGTATGAAAGTGCAATTCCGCTGCACATTGCATTCAAAGTGCTAGAGCATGAATTGAGGGTCCCATGACTGAGAATTAAGGGTTACACAAACAGATCACATAGGAATGCAACAAACAATAACTAATTTCAAAACTCTTTCTTTTCCAAGTGACTGACTGCCTAACATCCTAAACTGAAATACAATTAGAATACTCCCTCCGTCCAAAAATAAGTGTCTCAAATTTGTACAAAAGTGGATGTATCTATATGTGAAATATGTCTAGATACATTCATTTTTGGGCAAACTTGAGACACTTATTTTGGTACGGAGGGAGTAACAAGTATCACCAAGCTATTTAAAAAGTTTTGCGTATGTCAAACAAAAAATTGCCAGAAACATATCCAACAAAAATAGTTAAGCACTTAAAAGACAATTTATATTATTATAGTTGAACATGCAACAAAAAGCAGCAAAGCTTGAAAAAAGGGATCCTCAAAATGAAGAGATCGTGCAGTAAAATGGAAAAGAAAAAAGTGTATGCTACAAAATGAAGAGATCATGCAGTAATAATGGAAAACAAAACAAGGTTGCTACATATAGACCTAAAAAAATCACAGTTCTTCCAAATCAAAAGGTAATATGTACAAGGGGATTCTTGTTAGAATCGTAGATGCATGTTAGAAAGCTCATTATATTCAAAATTTACTACGATTACTTTTCCAGAACTATCATTCCTGGTTAGTCTCTCAATATATGACAAACACAAACGCAAACAATAGGCACAAATTGGTTAATGGGGGACTAGCAGTTAGTGCAACATAGCAGCATTCCCTAGAAAGTACACATTAGTTGAAATTCCATTCTGCCATAATATTCATTAGCTCCAGCATTGTACCAACAGTTTCAAATCAACATATGATTTACACGGGAATAAGCAGTACTTAAGATAAAAGGATTAATATTTAAGTTTACAATGCTTTGCGTCAACAACGTATTTGATAAGGGTTAAGCCGTACCAACAAATTTCCATTCATTTCCTCGTATGCAAATGACAACAACTGCAGACTTAAGTCACTGAGAACTTCAAGCAGAAACACATCCAACAAAAATAGTTAAGCACTTAAAAGCCAATTTAGTAGCACATGCAATAAAAAACAGCAAAGCTTGAAAAAAAGATCCTCAAAATGAAGAGATTGTGCAGTAGAAAGGAACAAGGAATAATATTCCAGTTTACAATGCCAGCCAGACATTCTTTTGCATCAACAATTTGTTTGATAATGCTTAAGTCATACCGACAATTTTCCATTCATTTCCTCCTAGGCAAATGACAAACAACTGTAGACTATATTCAGTGATAACCTTCAGTCCCAATGCTCTCATCATGAGCAGCAACCAAAGAAGGAGGCCAGGCCATTATATACGGATAGAAATCGTCACGCAATTCATCTTCCAGCAGTATTTGAAGCATCAAGGTGTCCAAGGAAAAGGAGAAGAACGAGCGAAGCTGTGCACCAGCAGCGGACTTGTACTTTATTGACAAGTACACATGTCCAGACCTAACTTGCACCATTTTGATAAAGCCATGCAATTCCTGAATGATCCGATCAATTTGTGCTGTGAAAGAGATTATGTTCTGCAGCACACATATCTCAGTTCCATTACCGTCCATACTACGGATCCAAACATGGAGGAGTAATCCAGATTGATAGACAATGCAAAGTTCACCGTCCTTAGTATCCCCAACCCTGAAATTGTTGCCATTGATCACCTTGACTTCCCCGGGCAGACCTACAACGGTGGTATCCAAGGTATCGGTGTTGATCCTAATCATGCGTCCTTCGCCATGGCAAGGCCAGTAAATGGAACCATTCACCAGTGAACCAGCCTTGAACTTTAGGCTGTAGTTTTCACCGATGTGCACCCACGGCTGGATAACCCAATCCCATGTCTCTGACGAGAAGATGGCGGTACGAACCTTGCGCCGATTCGTGCAGACACATATCACCCGAAACAACCAGGGTTTCTCGTTGGAGAACTGCAGGTGGAAAGCAATGAAACTGGGATGGGGGCGGCTCCCAGCACCGATACCGACGGCAAGGGGAGGACGTCCACTTTCCACTCGTCCCCCCCAGGTTTCGATCCGACGCTTTTAAGCGCTAACGTCGGCGCTAACCAAAACCTGGGGTGGGGCGATTTCAGCAGCCGTTCGGCGCGCCCAGTAAATAGACGGAACATAAATTTAAAAGTTCTTCTTCCCGCCCCAAATAATAGCCCGAGTTCAGCGATCGGCCGCACTTGCCGATCATACAAAAATCGCCACAGATGGGTGTGCGATATCATACAAAATAGACGCCACAGTTGGGCGATATGGCCGCGATCGGCAGTTTCAGGAAGAGCCCAGCGCGGCATCGACGTCATAGATGGGCGCGACGGTCGGGGCTGGCGCGGCGGTCGGAGTGACATCTTCGGGGACGGCATCCTCTAGGTCGATGGCTGTCGCAGCAGTTGTGGCGTTCTCCGCCCCGGCCTCGAGGTCGACGACGGGCGTCGCAGCAGGCTCGGCGTTGGGCGTCGCAGCAGTGAGTGTCGCCGAGCTTCACGGGCTGCTGACCGGCCGGCTGATGTCGCTGAGGATGAGGCGGCGCTGCGCCAGGAACCATTCCCTCACCTCGAGGTCTAATGCGTCCGGATTGCCGCCGCCCACGGTGCCGATGACCGCCGCCCACCGCGCTGACGTGGGGCTACTCTTCGACTACCACACGATGAGGCTACCTGGGTCACGCCAAGACTGCGAAGTAGGGTGTTATCCTCCGGAAGCCTGAACCTGGGTAAACGTCTTGCTTGTCAGCCGTCGTGATCACCAACGTTCATCTCTCTCCCCCTCAATCAACCCGGGGTGGACAGCCCTGTGATTCGCCGAGTTACACCCTCGTCACGCGCCTTGGAGGTCTCCTCCCTTTTCGCGGCGTGGGCTTGTGCGTCGGCGATGCAGGTCACGATTGACGCCTGTAGCTTCGCCGCAGCCGGCGCGGCGTCCCTCGCCGCTCTGGCCTTCTTGTTGCCTATTGGGGGACGGCCATCCGAAGCACCTGCAACCGCCGCGTCCGGGACATACTCCTTGCCGGCCTTCGCCAGCGATCGGCGCGTTTCAGTCCACTTCTCACAGTTTTCGATCACGACAAAGACGTTAAAGTACTTGAAGTCTGTCTTCTCGTTGTCCTTGTACGCCTCCAGCATCCGGGCGATCTCCATCTCCACGTTCGCCCCGCTCTTCGGCCTGTGCTTGACCTCCTCGACAATACCGTGCCACTTGTTGCAGGCGGTCTGCATCACCGACAAATGGTTGGACATCGCCTTCTGGCCGCGCTCCGTCGTGCACATGGCGAAATCGGCGTCGATCATGCGGCGCTCGTCGTACGCCGACTTGACGCGCTTCCAGTAGTTCTCCATGGCGGGTTCGAGCCGTGGATAGTTTCCTGGGTCGTCACCTTCCATGCCTCGGCGAGGAGGGTGTCCTCCCGGCTCGTCCACTTGATGCGCGGCTCGACGGGCGGCTTCGTGGGACGGCGGCCGCCCGTGCCGCCTTCCTTGGCCGGCCCTTTCTCACCCCCGGCCGCCTGCGATTCATCACCTCCCTCGACCTCCTCCGTACCGGTGCCGCCGCCATAATCGATGCCACCCGTGGAAAAATCCTCGCCCCACGCCGACAGGAAGCCCGGGGATGCCGCTGCCGCCACCGAGCCCGTGGTGATGATGTCGTCCATCTCAGCGCTCATCCCGAGCATGGACGCAGTCCCGAAAGTGGGGGAGCGTCGCAGCGGCGGTGAAGGCACGTAGCCCGGTGAGCCGGTGTACATCATGGCCGAATGGTGGGGGAAGGTGACGTTGGGTTCGAAGCCGCCATGGAGCTCGCCGTTGGCGTAGGAAGCCGAGTAGTGCGGCGACGGGCACCAGCGTGGCGATGGCGTTGGTGACGTAGATTGGCCCCAGCCGACGAACTAGGGGTAGAGATGAGGATTAGGGGCCATGCCAGCCCTGCGCTGAGCCGGCTGCGCCGCAGACCGGCCGGAGTTGGCGGCTCCACATCTTGAACTTCCTCCTCCTCATCCTCCTCCTCCTCCTCCTCCTCTTCTTCCGCGGCGGCAGCGGCCTTCAGCTTCTCGTCCAGCTCCCTTTGCCGCTGCTTGAGCTCCCTGCCCCGACGCTGGAGGTTCTCCGCCCTCCGGCATTCCTGCTCGGCGATCCAATCTTTGTTGGTCATGCCCGGCGGCTTCTTCTTCGGTGGTCTCGGCTTGCGCGGCTTTTTGACGTGGAGAGCGGCGAGGGTGGCGGCGGCGTTGGTCACTTCGGCTCGCAGGCCGGCGAATTTGGCGGGAGGCATGGCGGGCTCGAGCTGAAGAACAGGGGGAAATGGCGGGATCGGGCGGCGGGCGAGCTATTTGGGGGGAAAAAAGGGAGGGAAGCTCAAAATCATGGAGGGAAATCGCTCAGTCTCGCCGACAGGTCAGGCCCGCGCACGCCTTTTGCCCCCCAGGCGGTACCCAGGAACCTAGGATTGACCTGGGATCGCCGGCGCGAAACGGCGCAAAAAACAACGCTAACCGGCGCTAAATCGATTCCTGGGGGGGGGGGGGGGGCGACTGGTAGATTTTTTTCTACCACCGGCGCTAAAAAGGGCTCCTAGGGGGGGCGCTGGGGGGACGACTGGAGATGCTCTAAACGTGCTTGTTCCATAGGAGGATGCAACCGTCGCGGCAGTCGGTGACACTCCAACCTCAGAGCGACTTTGGGAGGGAAGTGAGGAAGAAATTGAAGGAGATATGCCCTATAGGCTAATAAATAAGTAGTATTTATTGCATTATCTCATAAGTTTATAATAGGTTTGTGCATTATGCTATAACTGTATTAATTGAAATTATTAATACATGTGTGATACACAGACAACCAGCTCCCTAGTAAGCCTCTATATGAACTAGTCCATTGGGCAACAGTTGATCGAGATTCCCGATCAAGGACAATGACGTCGGTTGATAATGGGGTCATCTTATTAGTTGAATAAGGTGATGAATATACGCAAAGTATTGCAATAAGGTCGTATTACGATGTTTGTCATTTGCAATAGATAAAAATATGATAGCTTATTCCTTAGACCGTGAGACCGTACTTATTGATGCTTCGTAGGGGTGCTTTGAGAGCATCAAACGTTGTGTCTTATATAGCATGACAATAACGGTGACCATCTTGGGTATCCCAAAAGAGCATCGAGACGGCCAACGGCTATATTTCCTGGAGGGGTATAAATACCCCTCCCCTTCTTCCCCAGCTAATCCAAGGCAGCACGACTTTTCCCTCTCTCCTACTCCATTGTTGACCTTGGAAAACTCACTTCCCTCTCAATCCCTCCATTGAATCTTCCATATTCTTTAGGGAAAGTTGAGAGGAGATCTAGATCTACAATCCTACCAATCCATCTCTCCTCTAAGTGAGGGGAACTTAGTGGATCTAGTTCTTGGAGTTCCTTTGTGGTTCTTCTTCTTTGTTCTTCCTCTCTTCTCCCCCCATAAGCATTAGTTGCTTTTGGTGGGATTTGGGAGTGAAGGATTTGACTCCTTTGTGGTTTCCTTTGTTCTTCCTCTCTTATTCCCCCATAAACATTTGTTGTTGTGTTGGAATTTGAGAGTGAAGGACTTGAGCACTTCGTGTGCTCTTGCCATTGCATTTGCATCGGTTTGAGCCCTCCACGAGGATTCGTGGTGGTGATACTTGTGAGCTTGTTACTCTTGGGTCTTTGGACCCTAGACGCCTTTTCTGGCCGGACTTTTGTGGTCACTTGAGAGCCCCCAATTAAGTTGTGGGTGTGTGTCTCAAGACTTGGGAGCCCCCAATTAAGTTGTGGGGGTGTGCCTCAAGAGTTATACGAGATTCGATCTCCGCCCCAAAGGAGATCAATAGTGGAAGGTGAACTCGCAACCTTTTGTGGTTGAGTTCATCAGGAGAAGAAGGTGAGCCTTTGTTGGCGTTGCGGCTAACCTGTTGTGGTTGCGCACACCTCTCCAAACGAGACGTACACCCTTTGGGTGGAACTCGGGAATACATCCTCGTCTCCGCGTGCCTCGGTTATTTCTATACCCGAGCTCTTTACTTATGCACTTTACATTGTGATAGCCTTCGTGCTTGAAGTCATATATCTTGCTATCACCTTGTTACTTGTATTGCTTAGCATAAGTTGTTGGTGCACATATGTGAGCCTAGTATTTATATCTAGGTTGTATGCTTGTTAAAGTAAACTTCTAATTTTATTCCGCCTTTATCAAGCATAGCGGGATTTCCGGGTCACTCTTGGACCGGATATTCCGGCTCCTCGGAAAAAGTTTTAAATCGCCTATTCACCCCCCCTCTAGGCGACGTCTATCCGTTCAGCTGGGCGACGTTGTCTCGCCCACCTGCAGCCCAGCCGCTACCGCCGGCGCACCATCCTCCCCGGTTGTCGTCGCCATGCCATCTTTCGCCCGATGCCCGTCGACGCAGGTCATCGTCGACACCCCGGCGTCATCGTCTACGTCATCACGGCAAGTTCTCCGCGATCTCGAGGTCGGCTACGTACGACTTCATCGTCAACGCTTGTGTGGGAGCGTAATCCCCGCTATCGGTCTACATGGAGGTAATGTAACCCGTTCCGCCACCGTTATCACATGTACTAGATAGATAGATCCTGCCTAGTTAGGGTTTCATACGCTAGAACAATTATTGTTTTCTGCACCGGAACCCCTTCAGAAATCGCCGCGGCGAAGGGCGGCGATGACGACGGAATTGGAATCAGAGCGGCGCATGTGTATGAACAAGGGGTTGGAGTCGCCGTTTAAATTGAGGAAGCGCCGATGAGGGGCGCCGGGTGGAGAGCACGGAACATGCGGTGGAAGGCCGGGGAGGAGCGGACGGAGCCGAGCCATGAGCGGCAGGTGAGCGCGGCGCGTACGAGGGCCGGGAGGTCCGGCAGGTGGAGGAAGATCTCGCAGAGGTCGTCTTGGCTGAGGGGGGATATGGTGGTGTCGGTGGAGGTGACCGTGGCGGTTGCACTGGAGGCGGTTGTTGTGGTTGTGGTTGTGGTGCCGTTGGCAGCGGTGGAGACGGTGGTGGTGGTGGTGCCGTCGGCGGCGGCGGAGACGGTGGTGGTCGTGGGCAGGATTGATGGACATTTCCGCGACGACGCCGCCCGCAGTTCACTGGCTATTGCTCGTGAGCTTCTGGATCCTAACTTTTTTTTCTTGAATCCTAACAGGCTCGCTCGTGTTTTGTGTAGTTGCATAAATTGTACGCAGGCCCAAGGCCTTTTTTTCCCAGAAGGCTATGTACAATACAAGGTATATAAAGTTATAAACCAAATTTTTCTCCCCCTAAAATTTTTTTTTTCCTAAAAAAAAGGTATATAAACCAAATATTTTCATAAACACCAATGCTGATTTCAGCAGGATAGTTGCATGATTAAGTAATTATCTAGTCTAAAAAGCATTAGTGCTTAGTACAAAAAATTATTTTCCTAAGCACTTCTATAATCACCTTGCATTTTACATGTCCTAATACGATGCTTGCTTTGAACCCAATCAAGCTCGTGTCCTCCTCAAAACACCGCAAAACCGAAGGTAGAACCGTTACCTTCGCTCAGACGGTTCTAGAGGCAAAAGGAGGGTGCATCCAATCCCACCGTCGACTGCTGGCAAGGCCGCGGGCTCCTTCGTTCTCCGCCTGCTAAATCTAGCGTGGTGAGGAGGGAGGGGGCGTGGATAGGTTTAGGATAGTTTCTTCTAACGACCTTGCGTCGAGGTGAGTAAATTCTCTGAAGTATGTCTCCATTTCGACAATGTGGAAATTCCTAAGGGCTTGGGGATTTGCGTCCTCCATCGGCCTCGACGAGTCTTGTGTGTTGGGTGGTGTTGTTTCTGACGGTGATGGATCGTATCCATCCGAATAAAGTCCTAGCTCTAGTTTTGTATCGACGTTATCCATGGTAGCGGCGACGGCCGGGTGGGATCAACTGGTGAATGTCGTCCCATGCGGTGTCATAGCTTAGCAAGTGAAACCGGTGTTTCTAGATTTGGGCTTGCGGATTGATGGTGGTGGATCTGGTGGCTGGCCTTGACGGTGTCGATGGCTGATGGTGGCTCTGGGATTTGATGGGGATGGTAATGGTCCTCGGTCAACGCTCCACGACGACAATGGTTCCTCCCACGTCAACCTTCTTCATCGGCTCACAATGCCTTTTCGGGCAATGGTTTTCTACGAATCCGACATTGTCTAAAGGTGACGGTGGAAGTTGCATATTTAACTAAGGGCTCTAGTGTATTTTTTTCTTGGAGAGTTTTGTATATATATATACCAGCCATCGACCCCTCTAGTTGGTTGTGCTTTGTATTACCGTTGTTTGTGATTAATGGAACACATGGTTAACCTAAGAACAAATGGGCTTTTGTCTTGTATAGTTGTGTTTCACATGACCGAGTCCCAATAAGACCCGAACCACAACCGAAGGAATAAGTACATTTTAAATCTTGAATTGTCCTGCAGCTACCCGCATCTCCGCTTATGTAGCCGCCTCGCAACTCCCCTCGATCCATTCTTCTTTGTCGCCTACTTGGTTGTTGGTTCCTGACGCCGTCCTAAACTCCTGAGCTCCCGGTCGCCCCTACTCGGCCACCACGAACGTGTCATATTCTCGGCCCCCACCCCTTCCCATCACGGATGTCCCTAGTGTACACCTTTTATTTGAGATAGGGGAGAGTGATGGATTTGGATAGTAGACGAATACGACACACGGGCCTCTCTAGTCAGTGAGAAAATGGTATTCAGTCCCGTCTAGCAATTCACAAATTTATTTTTCTCTATATAAACAGGTCCAAAGTTTAATATAAATCTGAATAGGTCAGGTACAAATACAAGATTCGACTACAGTTCATGGTTTAAAATGAACATTTTTCGCAGCCAAACCAGAACCAGGTCTTCGGGCCCGTGTCCGACTCCGATCGAGACAATCTACACAGAGGAGGACTACGTGCAACGCTATGCTTTCAGTGTTAGATGACGTGCCCGTCAACAGCGAGGTGTCCGTAGTAACTTCGTCAACCTCAAAATATGCCGAACCAGTCTTTTTTTCTTTTTTTTTGCGCGCTTTTCGCCTGCCTTCCCGACCACGGATAAAATGCTCATAGGGTAGGGTGTGGTGCCTGTTTACGAATGTGTGCGTCTATGTATCTCAAAAAGGACTACGTGCAACCTCTGACGTGAGATTCGTCAAACTCCTCCTCCTTCCCTCGCCCCACCGCCGCCGCCGCCGCGACCCGCAAGCGATGGCGCCGTCCGCCAGCTCCTCCTCCTCATCCTCCGACAGCAGCGACTCCACCGGATCCTCCTCCTCCTCGGGCAGCGACCGCCGCGTCCGCCGCCGCCACAGCCGCCGCAAGGACGCCGCGCCCTCCACATCCTCCTCCTCCGCGCTCAAGGTGCGTAAGGACCGCAAGTCCCGCCACAAGCGACGCCGCCGGGAGCGGCGCAGGTCCCGTTCGGACGACGACAGCTACAGGCGAGCACCCCCTCCTCCGCACCCTCTCTCTGCGTATAGGTTTTTCCTATGCTAGGGTTTGGCTGAAAGAGGTCATGATCTGTCGGTATGTCGCACCTAATTAGATTCAACGGGATAATGGTTTGGACTGTCCTTCTAGAATTCGACTTGTTGGTATGTTCGCTGAGATACAACATCTGGGCTGGGTAATAAGGACCAGTGAGGACAGTATTACATGTGGAAGACTGAGAAAAAATAGCGTTTCACTTCAGATTGCTATTATTAAGGGTGACATATTCGTAGTGCTGGTCGAAGGATGTAATCATGTAACCATGCAGTAAGCTAATTGGGGGAGGAGAGTGATTGTTATATAAACCTATAGCTCTGAACAAGGGGCGTTTGTTCTTTCAGTTATCAGGAATCCATTGTGATACTTTTTATTCTTAGATACGAGTTGTGCATGCTGATTGTTGAGGGTGAGCGCCCACTGTGCCATTTGGTTGTGGTCGGTGTAACATATGTTTTAAGAATGGGAAGTGGATGCGGTCTGCTCATTGATTGATTGTAATTTATTCTGTGATGCACTTTGCTATGCAATTTGAGCTATTAGTGATGTCAAGCTTTGGGCAACTAAAAAATAGTTCAGCTATAGGTTATCATTTAAATAGGAATAGACACTTTCCTGAACAACGTTTTGCGAACTTGTTTGAATAACATATTAAGATTGATTTGTGTTTGTTCAAGGGTTAATTGGATCTATGCCATTGCCCAATTCACAAGTTGGACATATGCCATTACAAAAACTGAAGTTGGATATATGCCACTCAAACTTTGCAATACCTCTATAAATGCCATTGTCTCCACTAAATAGAATAACTGGATAAAAAATACATGTATTTAACTGCATAGTGCCGTATTTACCATACTATCCCTGTACCCAACTTTTTGGCAGCAATTTAGCGTCGTCCAGGCGCCCAAAAAATACCAAAAATACAAATTTTGGCGAAAAGTTGACTTTCTCAAAAAAATCTAAACAAATTACAGAAAATCCAAAACACTAATCTGAGCCTACTATTCAAAAACGAGTTAGTTCTGATTGCATATGGACCATTAACCTAAGATTTTAAGTTTTTTCCAGAACTTTTCAATTTTAACTGAGTGTATAACTGTCGTATAAGTTTTGGTTATGAACAAAATGGCATAGATAGAAGTGCTGAGAATTTTGAGTGGCATGTTTCCAACTTCAGTTTTTGTAATGGCATAAATCCAACGTGTGAATTGGGTAATGGCATAGATCCAATTAACCCTTTGTTCAAAGGGAGAGTGAGCTTAAGTTTGGGGCTCCTGTTTTGTTGGTATTTTTGGGTTTTTAGGGAATTGGGGTCTCCTCCCTTGTAGCCAGGAACAAGTTTAGGTGAATCTGAACTGAATGGTTCTGAAGAAGTGTGGGATACAGAATTTTCTGAACTGATCAAAGATTTCCTTACTGGAATATATGAAATTCTTATTTGGTGACTTGGTATATATGATCTAGCATCCCTCGGTGCTAGTCAAGTTTTTATTCATGGCCTATGATGGTATTCTAGTGTATTAGTTGGAGAAGGCCAGGTTTTGAGGAGATGCAGACTGTAGTTGATGGGTTAATGGGTATAATAATTCGGTGAGCAAATATTTTAATTTTTTCAGCCATTAATGATCTGTTAGAGCTTCATGAATAAGATATGGATCTGTCTTGGTGTGTTTGGCTACATACAGAATAATTTCTTCCGCTTGCCAAAATATATAGCTTTGTCAGGTGCTCCCATCACTTGCATATTGAAGTATCCTATTATTTTTGTAGTAGCGCAAGTTCTTATGACAGTGACCGTGAGGCATCTGGCAGATCACGAAAGCATAAGAAGAGCAGTAGATCAAGGAAGGTACATGGCTTCTCGTGCTTCTTTGGTGTTTTATGTTTTTTTCCAGCATGTATGTACCTAGTATGTATTTGGCGTATCACTGAATCCTCAATCTGGCAGTCAAGGGAAAGGGAGCGAAGCAAGGATAGGCATCATAAACGAGACAAGAGTAAACATAGAGAGGTAAATTTTCTACTTAAAAGAACATCTGCCTTTTACAAGGCTTAAAAATTTAACATGTAATTATAGTTATCTGGGAATCAGCCACTGTTGGTTAGATTAGATGGATCACTGGTGCACTATGTATATATATATGAATGGAAAATCTTATTCTCATGCCCTGGCTTAGCACTAGAAATCTATCTTGTTTTTTTATTTCCACATATGAGGTCCTTATATTTCTTGCTACCTGTTTCTGGTTGGCTCTTTGACATTGGAGCTGGGATTCGCGAACGGGTGACAACATGGTGTATTGGCTTGCTGGTTTTCTTGATTGGTATGTTTTGTTCTCTTCAATGCGGGAGCTTTATACAGAAGAAAGAGAGTGAACGTTCTAGCGGCCCGGTGCAGCTTTCCAAGGTATAAATATTTCTCTGCGTCCTTTTTTATGTGTTATCTTGATCATTTTCAAATATCATTTATTTTGTTACTAGTTCCTTGGTCGTGAGAAGGAAGAAGGTGGTAAAAGGAGTGTTATCTCTGGTAAAAAGGTGAGAACAATATCTCTACTATCTTATGCGTACCTTTTGAGTCATAATTGTAGTTGCACACCATTTAGACGTTGTACCTGCTGGAATCAAAATGATTCCAAAGTGGACTACGAAGTTGAACTGTTTGACTGGTTTGTAGATTATGATGAAGCTTGAGAAATCCAAGGAAGATAAGGCGGCCGAAAACAAGCGCAATGAACTATTGAAGTTTCTGAATGCCAGCTACGATTGACAATTCGTGGAAGTGGTGATGCTGGCTGGATGACTTGGATTTGGCTTGATGCTATTGCTTAGTCATGTGTGTGTTTGGTGATACTAAGAAGCTTTCTGTTATATGTCTTCGTTATAAGTTACGACATGAGCATCAGTGGTTTTGATCAGTATCTAGCTAGTGGTTAGACAAAGATCCCAGGAGTCACTGGTCTTGCTATTTTTTAGCTTGGGGTGTTCATGTTCTTCAATTCTATCTTGCTACAACATGCATTCGACAGTTACCAGTTTGTATCTCCTTTTTGTTAGCATTTTTGTGTGCATGGATATACTATTTACAGTTCAACTGAGCTTGGCATATTTGATGTATTATCACTTTCTTTCTTTGTTAAACTGTTGTGAAGGCTATACAATTTTTATACTAGCATACTTAATTCTATAGGATCGGAGGGAGTATCATAATCACTGTTCATGTTGAAAATAATTTTCTTGAAGTATACTGATATACAAAGTATTACACTGTTAATGATGCAAAAGAATGATTTTGAATTTCACTGCTGGTTGTAGTTTCACATGAAAAAAAATCCCCTTGAATTGTACTATTGTTGATAGTGTTACATGATGAAAAGAAGCACTTTCTCAGCCGATCATAAATTAAGATGGGAAAAACTTCTCAATACGAGCTAAGCACAGTTTTAACCTTTCCTTGGCTGCAGCGAACTGCCTACAGTTGAGCAGCCAGTATCTCATTCCAAGTGTCTGGAACACCAGGAAGGCACCAATGAAGGCAATCTTGGACCCCTGGTGTACCTCTGATACTGTACCTTGATATATGCCCTTCATCCCTTAGACGGGAAAGTGCAGTGATATCCAAGAGCTTGATCCTGGTTCCTTTAACCGCTCCCTCAGCATCGGCATCTTCCGACCGATTCCGAAACACTGTGTTACCCTGGGACAGTGGAGCTGTGTTGTCACAAGTCCCTCCGGTGTTCCACTCCCCATTGAAGAAATGCCTTGGTGAAAGTGACCTGTAGAAGACCTTCAGGTGCGGGTAGCTAGGAAGCTGGGCGTCCAGCCACTTTATAACACTATGTACAGTGAAGTTTTTCACCTTCCAGATAGCGGCGATCTTCCGATCGTTATTGGGTACTCCGGAGGCATACATTTCCCACTTGTTTGCCTTCAGTTTACCCCGGTTCCAATGGTGACCCGTGTTCAGGACCAGGACATGGAACCTATGAAGGTTCTTTTTGAGGAATGAAGGTGGGCGATCAAGGTGCATAGCGTAACCTGCAGCTGGATTCGATTTCTTGAGAGGCTCCAGGTCACAGAGCGTTGATGACCAGTAATAAAGGATGGTTGTGTTCGTGCTTCGGAATCGATACGCCCAGCCATCTGGTCGTTTTGCATGACGTGCAAGGGCTAACCCGTACTTGGAACTTACATCTTCCACATCTGAATGATCCTTCCCATATGCTGCGAGTGTGCACATCATCGATTGGAACATCTGTCTCCCTAAGGAGTCTCCTACATAAGCAATGGTTTTATCCTTCATTCTGAAACATGTCCAAATTAGTATGAAAGGCTCAGGAAATCTCTAGCAAAAGAATATAGCACACATCATGCTCAGCAAATACGTATTGTACAAGCAGCAAGATATACCTTCTCAAGAATTGGGAAGCTTGAAACAATGGCATGTCACAGCCTTTAGGTTGCCATCTATATTTCTCGTAAGTGAAATCTGTGCGTTGTGTCAGTCTGCAGTTCCAGCTCTCCGAGAGCCATCTTTTACATTTGAGACCAGAATATAATGGTCTACGATCATCAGGAACCCATCCCCCATTTCTGTAGTCACATTCTGCAAGACAGATCAAGCAAGAGTTTAGCAGAAATCTTAACAAAATACATCCTCAAAAGCTTCTAATTTTTTACAACCTAGCAAAATATGAGCTGTGAGATGGGGAATTGCCTTTCTTCTCAAGAAATGATATTTCCCTTTTATCAGTGGCATCTTGGGCCTTATGAATTATGCTAGGAGCTGGAGGTGCAGCAGTAACTTCCTTTGCTATTTCAGCGACTGACCGTGCCAATGGATCGGCGCTAGAAGAAACTTCCTCTGTGGAGATATTCCGAACTATAAACATTGAGTTAGCTACAGAAAATTTCAGGGAAAACGAGCCCCAAAAAGTGACCCACATAGAGGAACTTAAAAGTTCTCGAGCTTATAAGTTGAGAACCTGGATAACTCACTCAAGGCCAATGGCTCCGGTCGGAGGATATCGGGACTGTACAGTGATCCCTTCTCCCATTTCCAAAGAAGAAACACCATGCAGACAGCGAGGATCGGAAATCTGAGGTGCCTGAATCTGAAGCCATTTAGACTCGCCAATCTCATCCTCTTCTGCTGAACTTGAAGCACAGATTTGTACTAATGATGGCGATGGCAGGTAGCTGGTCCGTACAAGAAGAGAAGGTGAAGTTAGACTAGAAGAAAATGGCGAGGATGCTGTACTAGCATACCTAACATGATAATATCTTCTTCTTTTTCACAAGCACAAAGCATGTACTAGCAAGTTTGGTACAAAAGTTGGGTTGGTAGGCTTATAAACATTTGCCTGGCCTTGGAGGCAGGTTGAGTTTGAACTTTGAAGCATGGAAATGCAAATAATGATGGTGAGGCAACCGTAACGGTTGACCTGATATGGCTCTAGTCAGTAGCCACATATGACCGTAAAGTTGGGTTACTATGATCCATGGAACACCAAATTCATCTACGGCGGCCGAACTAACACTGATCAAAGTACGCAGTCTAGTTGGAACGTCTCCGTAGCAGAGGCCGGGAAATTTTTGAAACTAAAATCTCATCAATTTTCTTATCGACATGCCTCGAAACAGGCTTTCGCCCAGCTTTATAAATAAAACCAATCGGCCAAACGATACAAAGTGGTAGGAAAATCCCCAAACAAGCAAGCCAAAAAAAAGACAAATAGAGAAGGGGCAAGCCACCAACTCAAAGCCGACAATGAAAACAAGAGACGTCACAGCACCTAGCATGAAGCAACCTAGACTACTGAACTAGGAGGCCACCGAGTCCACTCCACGCTGAAGTCGAAGAAGCGCCACACCAGGAGGAAGACACCAACGTGTTGCACTCAGATGGGCCTGGGTCCTTCGATGACGCCCCCAAGAGGGTCATCGACATGCCCTAACAACGCCGAAGGAAAAGGTGAATGAGCAGAATGCGGAGTAGCAAGCTGTACCTGTGTGACTGTTGGGTTCCGCCCACGGATCAATCACATCAAAGCTAGACTAACACACCGGCATGAAGAACTTTCGCCAAGCTCAACTCACGGTACGATCTTTGCATATATAGCCTCTCGTGTATATATACACGGAAAGACCCGCTCTACTACACCTAGCAAGCCGACTCGAATTGCTAGTGCAACAAGGCCCTGACTGAACTAGGAATACTGTTCCTAACTAAACACGAAGACGAAGTAGTACTAACACCATATGGAGTAGTTCCTACACCGGACTAGGACTCTCACGAATACGGCATGCAAGCCAAGCTAATCTAATCTGACCCTTGCCGAATAAACAATGCTAATTCTCGATTATACCGACACGGAGATGCTAGCTCCCTCACACTTCGCAAATTCACCGAGGGAAATTCTGATTTCGAGCAGGGGGATTTCAGCTCATTTTTGGAACCAGAATCGGAACTCTGTCAAAGAAAGGGGAAGTCAAAGACTTCGAAGCAAGCAGTGGGTAAGAGAGGCTGAGGCAGTCTGACGTACTGACCTGGAAGCTTGAGCTCGCCGGCGGCCAGCCGGGGCAGGACTAGGTGCTCGTTTCTCTGTGCGCCGGCCGGCGAGCTGGACGAGGAGGAGGAGGTGGGGACGGACGGAGCGTTCTTCTTGGCCAGGTGTTGGGAGCAGTAGCAGTTACTGGTTCGGCTGGTCCAGTGAGGCAGCGCCACGAAGAAACCGATAGAAGGTTGGTGGGTTATGCGTGACGTACGTGCACGGCAAAGCGTTGCGATGGTGGCGCGTACTAGGGCCGATTTTCTTTCTCTTTCTCCTGGACTCGCGTGGAATCGCAACAAGAGCGACACCGACACGGTTTACTTTATGTTTCAAATATCACTTCGGTAATTTATTCGGTCAACCCAAAATAAAAAGATAGATCAATTTACGGAGGAAATGTAGGTAGACCATTATTGAAAAAGTATTTTTGTTCTTTTCAAAATTTCAGGGTTTCTTACCGTAATAATGTAAAATGTGCTATGTTACACACAAAAACAAATACTCCCTCCCGCCCGAGTTGATTGACGCGAAAAGTACACTTAGGCAGTACAAACTTTTAATACACTGGTGACAAAAATTACCGACCGGAGGGAGTATTAGACAGAAATATGGATACGAGTGTGGAGCTTCTCCTGTTAGTTGCTGGATACTTGAGAGGAGTGTCGGTGAGGAGCTCCTTTCATGCGGTCCTAGAGTTGGGGTGATGGGTGGCTCTGCTCCAGCTGCCTTCTTCCTCATTGAAGTTTAGATAGCAGGGACAATGTGTCGCTGGGTCAGTGCTAGAAACATGGACGAGGGAACGATGTCGGAGACGGGGATGTGGGACACATCGCAGGAGCTCGCGCTGCGCTAGCTCCGGCCTTAAGAGGGGACCATAATGTCGATGGCATGGTGAATCGAGTTATTGAGGGTGTAGGCTGATCACGACTTCCTTATTTGCGTGTGTGCAATGTGAGCGACGACGGGGTCGAATAGATATTTTATTGGTTTAAGTCAATGAGTCCTAGCTCGATTCATTGGTTGGTATCTCGATAAATCGTTCTGAACGCGAAATCCTACCGGTATGCACTCATCTCACCGTCAGGACGGATTAACGATATCGGCCAATTTATTGGCTTACCAATCGATATTATAAACACTGCTTCGAGTCTCAAAGACGTTATTGGAAACGGAGATCCACATTTCCGTATTAGTTATCGATTAAAATGTAGGAGTATAGTATCCAAATGCATATTATTTTAATGCTAGATACATCCATTATAACAAGAATTAATATGAAACGTAGGAAGTAATTAATTGTGTCTGTGTAAAACTACAATTTTGTCTCTTTGTCAATGTAGGAAGCCAAATTTTAGTACGGTCGTGACGAAAAGCTAGTGAATCCCGTAAAAAAGAGAGCTAGTGACTACACAATCTCTAGACGTAGCAAAATATCGAGGTTCTTCGGTTACTTGATCATGCTGGTTCAATCATGTCTAAATGTGGATAAAAAACTAGTTCAATTTTTTTTAAAAAAATTCGGTAAGGTCTTGATCTGATGATTTATTTTTTTCTAATACCATGTATCGATTAGAAAGTAGTTTGCATATGATTTTTAATTAGCTTTTTTCAGCCATAAACTGAGCTTAGGATATGAAATATTTTTTTCTAATTTTGATCAACATAGCTCGAGTTGACAAAGTTGAGATGTCATTTTGTATACTCAATGAAATTGACAAGGATGGGTTACCTTGCAAAATTGGGTGCTATCAACTACGCTTGTTTTTTTTGGGCAATCACCGGAGGCTAAATCTATTTCACGACTAGGTCGGGAGCTAATCGCTCCCGCACACCCCGCTGGCGCGCTTGGGCCGAGCCCATTTGCAAGATGCGTCGGAGGTGGGCCAGGCGATGGATGGACTTCACCGTAGCCGGCGACGAGATCGCCGCGGCGCGGCATGTGGAGGTGAGGACGTGACTTACCGAGGAGGGTGCTGGTGCGGGGTGTCCGGCGCCGGAGAAGAAGTTGAGTGTGGGGGTTTAGAGGGATGGCCGACCGGGGCGGCGGACCAACGGAGGTATTGGCTTGAGCAGGGCGGGGCGCGAAGGCGGGCGTGGTAGCAGCGTCGAGCGCGGGGGCCGAAGCAGATGGTTGTAGGGCGGCCAGCTATGATAGGTGGCTCGGGGAAAAAGGAGGAATAACGTGGGTCACATCCCGAGCGGAGAGTGATCCGCTACTACCAGATGTATATTATTAACGACGAAGTCTCGGCTGACCGATTTTTTATTAACTCTCAATCACTTTTCGGAAAAGTGTGATCGCCAATTTAAAGAAATATGAGTTGCAATTTTCTATACTGCGATTGAAGTTTTCTGTTTAGAAAAGTACAACTGAACCAGTTTTAAAACTGTAGCTACACTTTTAGATTTGACTGAGACTTAAAATTCACCACACCGGCTTGGATAACTGAGTTGGGCTCAAAGCAAGCAGCGTATTTATATTCTGGATCTGGGCCTGCGCACACTCGATAACCACACAAGACAGGAGCCCTTCAAGTTTGGGATCCAGAAGCTCTCTCACTCCATTCACTTGAGCAATGGCCAGTGAACTGCTGGCGGCGCCGCCGCCGAAACCTCTGTCGATCGTGTCGATGACCACCACGGCCACTACCGCCGTCGACGGAACTACCACCACCACCTCCGCCTCCAACGCCACCTCCTCCTCCACCGGTACCACCATATCCTCCCTCAGTGGCGACGACCTCCGCGAGATCTTCCTCCGCCTTCCGGACCTCCCGTCCCTCGTCCGCGCCGCCTTCACCTGCCGCTCATGGCTCGGCGCCGTCCGCTCCTCCCCTGCCTTCCGCCGCCTGTTCCGCGCCCTCCACCCGGCGCCCCTCGGTCTCTTCATCGATTTAACCGGCCCCACCTACCCCATCTTCGCCCGCCTGCGCCTCTCCGGTCCCGATGTCACCGCCGCCCTTCGCCGCGGCGACTTCCTCCTCACTTCCCTCCCACAGTCGTTCTTGGGCTGGAGTGTCGCCGACTGCCGCGACGGTTACATGCTCCTATGGAAATACTCATGTAACAATGATCTGTCCCTCGCTACTCTGAACCCCATGACCTGGGACATTGACATCCTCCCGTTGCCTGAAGGTCTCGCGGCTGGGAGCCAAGAGAATTTCGCTTTACTTGGTGTCCATCTCCAGTTCTCCGATGAGAAACCCTGGTTCTTCCGGGTGGTCTGCGTCTGCTCAGATCGGAATAAGGTTCGTGCCGCCATCTTCTCGTCGGAGACGTGGGATTGGGTCATCCTGCCGTGGGTGGACATCGGTGGAGACAACGTCCTGAAGTACAAGGATGGTTCACTGGTGGATGGTTCCGTTTACTGGCCTTTCCACGGCGAAGGACGTATGGTTAGGATCAACATCGACACCTTGGATATCAGCATTGTAGATCTACCGGGGCAAGTGGTGGTGTGTGGGTACAATTTCAAGGCTGGGGAGACTAAGGACGGCGAGCTTTGCATTGTCTATCACTCTGGATTGTTCCTCAATGTGTGTATCCGTAGCACGGATACTGATGGAACTGAGATATGGGTGCCGCAGAGCATAATCCCTTTGGTTGCAGAGATTGATCGGATCACTCACGGGATCACTCAGCACTTGCAGGGCTTCATCAAAATTGTGCAAGTTAGGTGCGGGTATGTGTACTTGTCCCAGACGTGCATGACCCTCGCTGGCACACAGCACTGCCGGTTCTTCTCCCTTTCCTTGGAGACCTTGAAGCTTGAGCTACTGCATGAGGGGAAATATGATGGCTATGTCCATCCGTATGCAATGGTCTGGCCTCCTTCTTTGATTGCTGATGATGGGAGCATAGGACATGATGCTGACTGAAAGTTCTCAATGAATCAAGTCTGCAGTTTGTGATTGGCATCTGAGGAATGAACAGAAATATGTCTGTATGCCTTAACCATGGTGAAATGCGTTGTTGAAGCAAAAGAATATCTAGCTGTCTATGAAACTGGAAGATCGTTCCTTGTACTATCTTAAGTACTTCTTATTCCCAGATATAAACCTTTTGTTGCTTTGAAACTGTCGGTACAATGCTGAGTGAATGAATTTTATGGGAGAATGGATTTTTAACTGCTGAGGACTCTATGTGGAATGCTGATATTGTTGCAGTAGCCACTAGGCCACCATTTCAACCAATTTATGCCCTTTTACATGTAACCCTTTTACCAACAAGACCTGTGAATTGTCAACGTCCATAGAAATTCTCTTGTTTCTATTTTTGCTGCACAATCTCTTTAGTCTTTAGAACCCTTTTTTTTCAAGCATTGTTGTTTTTTGTTGCTTGCACAATTAATAATGTATTTAGGCTTCTAAGTGCTTGACTATTTTTTTATTTGTTTCTCACCTAGCTTTTATAATCGCTTAGTCATAACTTGTTATAATTTGTATTTAAGTTCATAATGTTTACTTAGTTAACTAGACATACAAGAAGTTTCTAAAGTAGTCACTGTTTGTTGCATTCCTTCTGCTGTATCTGTGTATTCCTTATGTCTCAGCCATATGACACTCAATTCATGTTCTAGTGCCTCATATGCAAAGCACTGCGTATTTTTACTTCCACATTTGCCAGCTTTCCTAGAATTTTCCATCTGCTTGCACGATATGGAAATTCTTTGCCCTGCTGCATCATTGTATTTCCTCTAGCCGAGGTATCTATGCTTGGTCTTACAGTATCCAGTTTTATAGTTTGACACAAAAGGAGCCAAAGCCTGAAGACTTCAACCAATTTGTGGAATGCTGCTATGTTGCATGAGCTGTGTGGTCCCATTAACCAATTTGTGCCCACTGTTTGTGTTCATTAATTTAGAGACAAAACCAGAAATGTTATTTCTGGAAAAGTAACCATAATAAATTTTCATTATAATGAGCTTTCTAACATGCATATATGATTCTAATAAGAATCTTCTTTTACATATTATCCTTTTATCAACAAGACATGTGAACTGTTGACGTCCATCAGCAATTTTCTTGTTTTCCTATCGTTTTACTGCCAGATATGCTTACAAAATAGGCAGAAAAACCATATAGATTCATTGATACTTTTTATTGCACTCAAAAATAATATAGTCTAAATATCATCGGCCCATCAACTAAGACTTAGTTTAGTGAGACCTTGAAGCTTGACTAACACACACAACCGCAAGAATTTTTTTCGCCCACGGATCAATCACATCAAAACTAGACTAGCACACACACCCGCAAGAAAAAAAATCGCCAAGGCCACGAGTCGCGCTTTCTTTATCTTCTCTCAACTCACGGTACGAGCCTCTGGTGTATATATACACGGCAAGACCCACTCTACTCCCTCTACTACACCTAGCAAGCCGACTCGAATTGCTAGTGCAACACGGCCCTAACCAAACTAGGAGAACTGTTCCTAACTACTTCCTCTGTAACTATTTATAAGACGTTCAGCTTGTTTAAGATTTGCTTTAAGCCTACTAATTTGATTATTGGATTATGAGAGAGAAAAAGAAAATAAGAGTGGGATAGCAACCTGGATACTCCCTTTATCCCTATTTCTTATGCGTCCAGAAATCAATGTACAAGGAGACTCTTCACAGAAAAGGCTGAAGCTTTTAAATGCCCAGGAAGTGTGACAATCATGAAGTTCTATCTCAGAATCGAACTTTGCTCTCATCAGCCATCAACTCATGTCAATGTGTATTCTGCATTACCCATGAAGTGATTTGTTACAGGAATTCGTGAGTAGATAGGGAACATGAAGAAGCTTTCTAAACTCAAAAGTAAGAAGGTGCTGAAGAATGATGCAAAATAAATAAACAAAAATTACAAAGTAAAACAGTTGACCATGTTTTTTGACATGAAATAGTTGACCATGTTAGCTAGGTAAGGATATACCTATCGAAAACCATTGCATTACTAGCTTGCATCTACTTGGCTATTGGCTCTGACCTGGCCACCAACACCGCAAGTTCTTAACAACAAAGGCATCCTACACGGGCTGCTTCTAGAAGAAGAGTAGAGGACACTTATAACATCATAGACAAGGGATCTTATTACCGATATAGTCGACTTGGCAAGGAAAACAATAGAGAAGAGCTCACATGTTACTCAGGAACAAGGGTAATAAGGGTTCAGTACAATTCATGTGGCAATACTTAACTAACCTTATAGAAAACTTACAAAAGCATGAATCATCAGTTCATAGTCACAAATGTTTGTCCAAACATGATAATAGTACTTAGCCTTCCCATATCCTCAAGCAGTTCGCCTTCCTTAAACCTACGGAAGTTCTTCCTCATTCACTTCCAGATTTACGCTACCTAGTTCTTTGCCTGCAGGAACAGGCAAGCGGGTACCTAGCTGCTGTGTCAACTTCATGGCAGCGTGGAAGTGTGGGCAGTCAGCTTTACTTTCAGGAACACCATTGCTGCGAAACCATTTTGCCCAAGCTTTGCTAAGTTTTGATATGCTCTCCATCTCTTTCTTGAATATCACGTCGATTCGAGTTTGCGTTAGAACTCGGCTAGGCACGAGATCTGCATCCAGTACTTGAGGACTGTGCTTTGATTTGTCAAACGTTGCTGCAAAGCGAGAAAATTAAGGACTCAACCACAAGTAATAATAGCTGACCCCACATCCCCAATCCCAACGAGTTGTTAACAAAGAATGGCACTAAGATCCAACTTTACTGCAAAACTCTGAAAGGATTGGGCTAAATAAGAAACTAGCAGGGCAGGAAGTGAAATCAATTTTTCTAATCAGTCAGCCATTAATTGAAATACCCAAGTCCCCAGTCACCAATGTCTAACAGGTAATAGCCCCATAAACCAAGATACATGTATGTTACCTCCTTTCATTCTGGTTCCACTCGAGGCAGCTGCGGCATTTCCTCCTACCACTCCTACTCCCCTTGAAGCAGGAGCCATATTGTTGCCATCAATCGCCAGAGGTTTGGAGATGCAACAAACTCTTTTCTCACATACTGACAAGTCACGCACTAGCAGGGAAAATTGATATCAGGTTGAGAAAATAAAGAAATAATAACTAATAAATAACAATAGGGGAGATGAAGGGGAAGCCAAGAGTATGAAGTCAGTTCTCAAACTCTCGACTTAGTGTGACTAGGTGATAGATGAGTTTTGTACATAGTTGCTAGTTGCTACATAGGCTGTGTGGTGTGATATTGTTGTTAGGAATATGCAACTTGTATTCCACGGGGGCCAAAGGCCACAATATATAGTACATGTGACTTGGGGGACACGAAAGTAAATCTACTCTAATACTGACTCCTAGACCAATACTAATACTCCTTAACAATTGTGAGGTCACGAGTCATGGGATATGAACTCATGTAGTCATCTACTGGTGAGTTTACTCAATTTTGTTATGTGTACTTTTTTAATTACATACATGAATAATGAAAAGTAGCTCCAATTGACACAAATACCAGATTTTAAAGATAAACAAAAAAACTTCGTACAAGTTGGTCTTCCTGAAATTCAGCAGTAGCTGGCTGATTAGGACCGCTTTCCATCACACAGATGTAGCATCAACATCGAACAATCTGGTTGTCTTTGGAGACAGCCAGCAGCTTATTTTTTTATTCACCTATATGATTGAGCTTACATCACATAAGTATGAATACTCTGTCATAACAAAATAAACTGTCTTTATTGTTGCATGAGGAAAATAAGTTAGCCGTCTCAGATGTAAAACTGTCATGCAAAAGAAGGAAGAGACAACAGATGTATATGATAGGATTTCTACGCCCTCTGTCCCGTTTTAATTGAAGCAGAGGGGGAGCTAAGCTAGTACAACTTTTTATACAAATGGCATCAATCCAAGAAATACTGTTACATCTCCTAACACCCTATTTCCTGACACACACCAACCTGTCAGCAACTGAACATGTAACTACCACATGACAAATGTGGAAATGACAGAAAACACACTTGGACATGGAACACTTTTTTTTTTGAGAACCCTTGGACAGAAGACGTCAATAAAAATAAATGAGCCCCTTTCTAGTTCATAAGAAACGAAAGGTATGGAAAATGACAGGATACACACTAGATTGAACAATTGAAGACAGTAAGAACCAACAAGTGGTATCTAGATCTGAAGAGTGAAATTTTTACAGTTAGTAAATAAGTAAACATCAACAAGAAATATCCCAGCAACCAAGAACTAAAAATAATTTGGTTTCTTTGTAAGTTATTTTTTCTTGGAAATGTAATGACGGTGAGATATCTGCTGTATAGAAACTTCTGTAGGGATAATAACTGGTGGTCATGAAATTATCTTTACCAAGATTCTTGAACTCCATTGTGTCGAGTTGAATCATGCAGACACCAATCTCTGTCCTTACATAAATCACATGATCTTCATCATCATACCCCAATATCAGATTCTCCCCTCCTCCCATAGGCCCTATACCGATGATCATGTTCATTTGAAAGGTCTTGTGCAGCACCCATCCACATCCAGCAACATCATCACAATCAACCTTCCTCTCCCACATTTCGAATTCCTGGTATTCCAGAAGAGCAAGGCGAACACTGCTAGTGCAATCGTCTGTCGGCATGATCTGAGAGCTACCGCTCCTATAACGCATGAAATCCGGCATCTCGATACAAACTAGGATCTGCCTATCCAAATCAAACTTAAGTATGCCATCCTCATACCAAGCAAACACCCAATAAAGAGAACTCCCAACAAGGGTAGCCGGACTGTTTATACCACTGAAAACATCCATACCGGTATTATGAATCCCTAATGTTGAGATGATATCGCCCCATGCTCTGGTCTCGGATGAGTAGACCGATGAGTAGATCGAGGGAAACGCTCGATCCTCTGAGTGGACACCTATCAAGATCACCTGAAAGGTGCTCGAGTGGCAATCCCCATGGACGTGACCTTCGCCTCCGGCAACAGCGCAAAGCACGGCGCCGTTGTAGATGACAATCTCCTTGTCGTCGAACAATGGTGGGACGGCCACAGAACGGCGGTCTCTGGTGGCTGGGTCCCACACCATGATCTCGAGCAGCCTCCGGTCAAAGAAGAGCACGCGTCCATGTAGAGATTGAGGATGTGTGGAGGGAAGAAGTGCTGGTGCGGGATGAGATCTGGAGAGCTGAGATTGGACCTGAAGAAGGGTTCCCCGTTGTATCCCATGACGAGGCCGAGGACCGGAGGTTTGCGGTGGTGCTCGCGGAAACCGCGGAGGAACCGGGGGTCGGTGACGACGCCGCGCCACTGCTTGCAGACGAAGGAGATGCGGGGCAAGGTGGAGGGCTGAGGTGGGAGGAGAAGGAAAATATTCCGTAGGAGGTCGTCGTCTTCCAGCGCCGCCGGTGGCGAACCGGCGCGGCGGCGGCGGCGCGTCATGCCGTCGTCGACTGCGTGAGTGTTGTTGCCTGTGGTGTCACTGGTGTGGAGACGGGAACCCCTATTCTACGCTTCACGCAGCGTGTAGACGCGTGCAGGGAGAAAGATGGGCCGGGCCCAGCAGAGCGTTTTCCCTGCAGCCGTCGTCTTCCTCACCTCTGACCCCTCGCCTCCTCCCTCAACCCCCACCCATGATAGCTCAAACATCATGAATATTGTTGGCTGAAGCCCGAGCGTGCCAAGAAGCTTAGGACGTGTTTGGTAGGCTGGACTTCCTTTGGCTCGCATCATGGATACAATTTTATAGGCCGTTTAGTTTTTTTTAGTCTTCCCATATTATTGCACAACACGGTTCTTAAAGCACTCTCGGATCAAGTCCTGAGGGAACGCTCGAATCGGCCATTTTCAACAAGTCACCCTCGCCTTAGTAAAAAGCGACAACACCGTGCAAAACTACAAAAAATCGGCGGGATGAATTTGATCACCGCCCTTAAATTTTTGCCACCGTATATAAGGGTGGCTCTCTCACCGTCAATTCGAAATACCCCATCCTCCCATTTTGAGCTCATCCACCCTTCAAGATCTAGTAACATCATCGGCTCGTCCTCGGCGGCAAGGTCGGCTAGGCTGGCGGCGACTAGCCACAGGTTGTCGTCTTCTTCCACTACATCAATCCTTCCGTTGTTATAAGCTTCTCAAACCCTAGCCTTATATCGGTTAGAATTTGTAGGTACACAGGGAGATTTGAGAGTCTCCATTGTAGTTCCTTCATTCGTCGTCGGTGGCCTTGACATGATCTCAGTCGCACACCTGCACGATTGTCATGGTCGGATCTGACTCTAGCATAGGGACGGTTGTGTTGCCTGCTTCGACGTCGGGTCTCCTCCTTCCCCGACATCTGTGTTGTGTGTGGATCTTTTGACTGTAAGGAGGCTCCTTCTTTTCTGGTTGTAGCTTATGATGGTTTATTAATATGTAAATGTTTAAAGATGGTCATGTTGTGGTTTCGTTGGTGTCATTGTTCTATTGGTACTAATTTGGAGATTTATGAAAGTAAAAGGTAATGAAACTAGAAACGACCCAACGAGAAAGGAAAACAGAAAAAGAAGAAGCACCGACCTTATGTTGGGCCAGTCGCTTTCAAGTTAGGGATCCAGAACAATGGCCAGTGAGCTGCTGGTGGCGCCGCCATCGAAACCTCTGTCGATCATATCCACGACCACTACTGCCGCGAACAGCATCACCACAACCATCACCACCACCGCTGCCAACGGCAAATTGTGTAGCTTATTGATATTTTTTTAATCGACAAAAGGTTATTCTGAATTTTACGAATATTTCTTGAACATGTAACAAAATTGAACCTTTTAAAAGTTGGTATAAACTTTGCGAACATTGTTTTTCCATCGTATGGGTTCTTTTTCAAACTCGTGAACAATTTATTTGAGTTGTAAAGTATTTGCTAAACATTAACAACTTCCTAAGTTTCAACTTAAAAAATATTGGTGAAAAATATTGGATGTTGATAACAACTTAATCTATGCTTATACAAAGTTTCAACTCAAAATAGTTTATATTTTGCCCTTCACGAAAATGACAAAACCTAACAATTTTGAGAGATTTTGAATCACCACCCAGACCTAGAAATTTTACATTTTTACTCAGGATAAAATGCAAAATATTTCACAGTTCTTTTTTGCACCCCAGATATACGTTTAGAATTTGTTAAAAAAAATTGGAACTTAAAATTGTAGATTTCAAATTTTCAAAAAAAATGTGCTACATGTAGTCCGGGAGACAAAACACCGTACTCTTTCACACTTGCTAGACCGTGAATTCGTGATGTATTGCAACCTACCGATAACACCACAAGTGCCATCATTGGACCTATGACAAGGGTTTGCGCCAAAGCAATTTATGAAAAGGTTAACTCGACTCCTCTCCGATACCCCGTGTACTTTGGTATGACTCATGAAGACCTTTAAGGTGTTGATCAAGTTGGACAAGAGATGAACATAGAAGATGTTCGAGACCCATCTCCAATGCCGGTACTACCGCCAGCCCACCAGGCGCTACAACTGAAGCAGACGAAGCTCCAAGTGCCGATACTACCCCCCCCCCCCCCTCCCCAAGGCCGGTACTATCGGGCTACCGACCCAACTACCATACCTCCCGAGAGCTAGTGGACTCACCGCGTTATAGCCTAGCGGTTAGCCCGGTACCACTCTCCAACCGGTATTACCGGTCCAACCCCGATATTGTCGGCCTTGCGCAAGATTGTGTGCTGAAACGACAAATGAGTCATGTAATTTTATCCCACATTTTTGTCCTACACTATAAGTAGGTCCAATCTATCTCTCTTTCAAAAAAAGGGTGTTCTCTATCTCATATATAGGGTTAGACTAAGAGTTGAAATTTGCTCCCTTCCACCCATGATGGTGTTGCCTTCTTTGGAATGAATTAAAACCTCCCCTTGTGTAGATGAACCAAGCCCTCTCCTTGTGGAGTTGATCAAGACCCCTCTGAGAGGATCGGTATGACACCTAGAGGGGGGGGTGAATAGGTGCTAATTCAAATTTTAGTTCTTTTTTAAATTAGGCTTGACACGAAAGGTAAATTCTCTAGATATGCAATTACGGTGAGTTTACCTATATGACAAGCTAACAACTAAGAAAGATATAATAATAAAGACGATAAACAAGGATAGAAGTAACCGAAGTGAAAGCACGAGACGACAATGATGTATTCCCGAGTTCCTCCCTTAAATGGGAGTATGTCTCGTTGGAGAGGTGTGAACCAACACAATGGTTCAACGGCCACAAAGGTCTCACCCAAATCTCCGGTGAACCGCACCACAAAGGTTTGGTCCACTTTCCACTATCGGAATCCTTCGAGGCGGAATCCGGAGCCTTTACAACAACGATTCGGGGCACGACCTACAAAGAGCTTGGGGGCTCCCGAACAGCTACAATCTGTCACAAAGAGAAGAAGGTAAGTTCAACAATGGGCTATGTTTTCCTAGTGGAAACCCTAGCAAGTGTTCCCTCAAGTGAATGAGGGGGAAATGAAGAACGGCTCGGTGAAGATGTAGATCGGGGCCTTCTCCTTCAATCCTCCAAAGATCGACGAGTTTGGACGGAGGGATTGGGAGATCTAATGATTCTTGGCTTGCAACAATGGAGTTCCTCTTTTTCTGGTCGAGCAAGCTAACTGGAGGTAGGAGGAGGGGTATTTATACCCCTCCAAAGATGTAGCCGTTGCAACAAATCATCAGGCCGGAATCTCCGGCCAGGGGCGGAAACTCTGGCCACTGGAGGCCGAAAACTTCGGACCATGCCAAGAGCTGAGCACCAGTTTCTCCAATCTTGGCTTGGACATATTCGAGGTACCTGAGGCCAGAAACTTTGGCTAGGGGCGGAAACTTCGGCCCTCAGGACCGAAAACTCCGCCCCCCACCAGGGGTTGAGCACACTTTTCAGCACTGCCTCTTTTTCTCCTTTTTGGTGCTGATGTATCTGAAATGTTACTAAAATATCTTGCATCACTTAACAACAACTTAATAATCCAACATGTTGTTAACTAACACTCAAAACACAGAGATCATAGAAATGTCCTTTCAATATCCCCTTTTTGGTGTTAGATGACAACACGTGGATTTGCAATAAAAGGAATTACACTTACATGTTTAGATAACTGAAAGAGCTCCCCCTAGATGTGTGCATCAAAAAAACATTTGCTTTAGAATGTACATGCACACATATAGAGACAAGTTCCAGCAACAATTATTGCAAACATGATATGTAAACAATACATTTCACAAATAAGACATAGCATAGTATGGGTTGAGTTTTAGAGATAAACCATACATTGTGCATAAAACTGAAGATATTAACCCATATAACCAAATCACAATAGTAGTCTCAACCACATAATATAAGAAATCCATATGTCTTACACACACATATTTCATGCCATAGAGAAGGCAAATAAGTTCCAAATAACATAAAAGTACACAAGCGCAATAAAATGATAGAGGCACATGCTTGTGTCCAACCCATGCAAATCCCGGAGAGAACCTAATAGAACTACTTCTCCCCCTTTGGCACCGAGACACCAAAAAGGGAAAAGAGCATAACTAACGAGCCCATGAAGATCACTCGGTGTCTTCATCCATGTCGTCATCCCCTTCGTCGTTGTAGTCCTCATCGGAGAGGTTCATGGGAGCCTTGCCGGTGTTGTGAGACGAGGTAGGAAAAGAGGTCACATCCGCATAATCAGCCCAAGGAAAGACTTCTTGGTTCCATTGATCAATAGGGACCGTGTCATACGAGGATGAGGAAATGATGGGAATGCCAGCTTCATCTTCTTCCGGAGGAGGAGTAACATTTCCGTTGTTCAGTTTGCGCATCTCCTTGATCATCAAGTTTTGGTTGCTCAAAATGTGTTTCTCTCTCACGTAAGACCCATGATTTTCCTTGTGAATGGCAACATCCATGCAAACCAATTTCCGCTTCCACCAAGAGAGCTTGCTAAACTCCGCGTTCACCTTGGCTTTCCCTTGAAGATGAGAGGGGGATCGGCATTCTTGCTTCTCCTCTTATGCATAGGGGCTTCGTCCTCGTCACTAGGTTGGGGAGGAGGTGCACGAGAGGAAGACGCTTGCTTTGTGTGCTTTGAGAGAGTATGAAGGGTACCCTTGGCATGCTTGGTTAAACTAGAGCGATCAAGTGTAGGCACCTTGGAGAGAATGAGCTTCATCACATAGGGATCATTGAGTGGGTTCTTGTGCTCGAAAATGGCCCAATGCATCTCGCACTTGATGAAATCCATCACATCCACTTCTTGACCACGGCAATCCGGACCGGCTTGAAGGACCTTGTATGCATGGTAGAGTAAGTTGACAAGGCCTCCTCGAATAGCATCCACATTCCCGGCTTGAGGAGCAAGATTGAGCCGACCATGCGGAGGAAGATGTTGAAAGTGGGAAGGAGGTCTTGATTAGAGCCAACCGAAGAAGCAACAATGTAAAGAGAGCGCAAGCGGCGCTTGTTGTAGGTTGTGCCTTCCACATGCATCCTCATCCCAACTGGAGTAGTGCCCCCCTTGAAGTCATAGCCCATAGCTGCCGCAAACTCCACGAAGTTGGAGGTGCACTTACGCGGTCCAGTCATCCAAGTCATCGTGACATCCTCATCATCGTCAAACACCAGAGTGGCAAAGAACTGCTACACCAGCTGAACATCATAATCCTGCTGAGTGTAAGAGATGAGCTTCTCCAGACCGAGCTTCCTAGCAATCCAAACAGCCACCTGAAAGTATGGTTTCTTATTCAACGCCTCAAGATCCAAAATCTTCTGCTCACAGACCGTGTGGTTCTCAATGCGGGAATAAATCTCATGCATAATCAGTTGCTGCTCCCTCCTTGGGAAATTGGGGTCGGTGGTGTTGGGAGGCTGAACGGATAGACGTCGCCTAGAGGGGGGGGGGGGGGGGTGAATAGGCGATTAAAAACTTTTTCGAGGAGCCGGAATATCCGGTCCAATAGTGACCCGGAAATTCCGAGTAGCCGGAATATCCGGTCCACGAATGACCCGGAAATTCCGGTATGCTTGATAAAGGCGGAATAAAACTAGAGGTTTACTTTAACAAGCATACAACCTAGATATATAAACTAGGCTCACCTATGTGCACCAACAACTTAAGCTAAGCAATACAAGTAACAAGATGATAGCAAGATATATGACTTCAAGCACGAAGACTATCACAATGTAAAGTGCATAAGTAAAGAGCTCGGGTATAGAAATAACCGAGGCACGCGGAGACGAGAATGTATTCCCGAGTTCCACCCAAAGGTGTACGTCTCGTTTGGAGAGGTGTGCGCAACCACAACAGGTTAGCCGCAACGCCACAAAGGCTCACCTTTTTCTCCTGATGAACTCAACCACAAAAGGTTCGAGTTCACCTTCCACTATTGATCTCCTTTGGGGCGGAGATCGAATCCCGTACAACTCTTGAGGCACACACCCACAACTTAATTAGGGGCTCCCAAGTCTTGAGGCACACACACACAACTTAATTGGGGGCTCTCAAGTGACCACAAAAGGTCTTGGCCACAAAAGGCCGGCCACAAAAGGCGTCTAGGGTCCAAAGACCCAAGAGAAACAAGCTCACAAGTATCACCACCACGAATCCTCGTGGAGGGCTCAAACTGATGCAAATGCAATGGCAAGAGCACACGAAGTGCTCAAGTCCTTCACTCTCAAATTCCAACACAACAACAAATGTTTATGGGGGAATAAGAGAGGAAGAACAAAGGAAACCACAAAGGAGTCAACTCCTTCACTCCCAAATCCCACCGAAAGCAACTAATGCTTATGGGGGGAGAAGAGAGGAAGAACAAAGAGGAAGAACCACAAAGGAACTCCAAGAACTAGATCCACTAAGTTCCCCTTACTTAGAGGAGAGATGGATTGGTAGGATTGTAGATCTAGATCTCCTCTCAACTTGCCCTAAAGAATATGCAAGAATCTATGGAGGGATTGAGAGGGAAGTAAGCTTTCCAAGGTCAACAATGGAGTAGGAGAGAGGGGAAAGTCGTGCTACCTTGGATTTTTTGGGGAAGAAGAAGGGGAGGGGTATTTATACCCCTCCAGGAAATATAGCCGTTGGCTGTTTCGACACTCGGAAATTCCGGTATAAGTGAGACTCGGAAATTCCGGTCAACCGGAAATTCCGGTCTAAGAGAGACTCGGAAATTCCGGTCACCCGGAAATTCCGAGTCCATGAAATTTCCGAGCTGAAATTCCGGCTGGAGTCAGAAGCAAAACCAAACTTTTCCTTAGCCATTTCTGGAGGACTTTTCTGGGGGCACTCGAAATTCCGGTAGACGGAAATTTCCGAGCACAATTTCCGACTGGAGTCAGGACCCTTTTTCTCCTTTCCTTAGCCGTTTTCTTGGATGAGTTGGGGAACCGGAAATTCCGGTAGATCGGAATATACGACCCCAATAATCCGAATCAGCAAAAACACCGAAAAGAAAACTGCTATAACTTTTGCAAATGAACTCCAAATGAGGTGAGACCAATTTTGTTGCAAAGATAGCGACAATGACTACCCAACAATACCACAAAAAGGGGGAGATTGAAAGAACATTTCTTAATCCCTAGTGTTTTGTGTGTTAATTAACAATACCAATGATATACTAATCCTATTGCTAAGTATTTCAGTTTGGGTGAAACTCATATCACAAATCCTAAAGCCAAATTGTAGAGAAAAAGAGTTTCTGGAATTCTTCCCAGATTCGGATATTCCGGTTCCCCAACTCGGATATTCCGAGTCAACCCCAGAAAATTGGCTAAGTCAAGTTCAGAAGTGGTACTGACTCCAATCGGAAATTCAGCTCGGAAATTTCAAGGACTCGGATATTCCGGTTCCCCAACTCGGATATTCCGAGTCAACCCCAGAAAATTGGCTAAGTCAAGATTCAGAAGTGGTACTGACTCCAATCGGAAATTCAGCTCGGAAATTTCAAGGACTCGGATATTCCGAGTCACCCTCAGAAAATCGGCTAAGTCAAGTTCAGAATTGGTTCTGATCTCAACCGGAAATTCAGCTCGGATATTTTCAAAGACCCGGATATTCCGGGTGACCGGAATTTCCGGTGTTACTTAAACCGGAATTTCCGGGTGCCCAAGACAGCCAACGGCCAGATTTTGAGGGGGAGTATAAATACCCCCTCACTCACTCAAGAACAGTGAGCTCTCAGATTTTCTCTCTCCTACTATTCTTCAAAGCTCAAATCATCAAGATCTCCCAATCCCCCCACCCAAATTCATTGATCTTTGGAGGATTGGAGGAGAAGGCCCGGATCTACATCTTCACCGAAGGGATTTGCATTTCTCCCCCATTCACTTGGGGATTTCGTGGCTAGGGTTTCCGGTGGGAAAACCTAGTTCACCATTGTTGTACTCTTGGTGTTACCTTGACCTTTTGTGGTCCTTGACCTTTTGTGGTCTTCTTGGGAGCCCCCCATTCAGTTGTGGGTGTGTGCCTCAAGCGTTTGTAAGTGATTCGGTCTCCACCCTAAAAGGGGATCAATAGTGGAAGGTGGACTCGAAACCTTTGTGGTTGAGTTCATCGGAGAAGAAGGTGAGCCTTTGTGGCGTTGCGGCTAACCTGTTGTGGTAGCGCACACCTCTCCAAACGAGACGTACACCCTTGGGTGGAAATCGGGATTACATGTTCGTCTCCGCGTGCTTCACTCGGTTCCCTTTATCTTTGCTCCCTTACTTGCTTGTCTTGTTAGCTTGTGTATCTTGTTATTGCTTAGATTATCATTTTGGTAAATTCACCGTAGTTGCATATCTAGAGAATTTACCTTTGTGTTGAGCCTAAATTTGAAAAGATCTAAAATTTGTAATAGCACCTATTCACCCCCCCCCCCCTCTAGGTGCCGGAATTTCCGAGTCAAACACTGCAGTTTTAAGATTAACTCATGTTTAACTACATATGATTCATCAAATGCCTATCTAATGTGTGTATTATCTCCTGACTTGTGTGCATTTACCTTATGCTACCCTCTATGCTCAAATTCACAGGTTCAGGTGGGAGTCCGTCCACTGGGGCATCAAGGAACACAGGTAGAGCACCTGTCCACAAGCAACCAGTCAACAAGGGAAAGGGTCCTGCAATCCAAAGGCAGAAGAAAGCTGTTGTCAGCAAGCCTTCATCCAAGAAGAGGAAGAATGCCCCTAGTCCCCAACGTCAGGACTACTCCAAGATGAATTCAGTGGATTACTCTCAGCTGAGACAGGGGGACTGGTACCTCAGCTCTAGAGACAACTCTCTCGCTGATCGCAACTTTTGGTGCCAAGCGCAAGAGCACATATTCGTGGATCTCTATCTCTCACTCTCGAAGCCCATTCGACCCATGCACCCGTTTGACTTTGCATCTCTGCAGAAGAAAACCGCATTTGCTGAGGCCATCCACATTGTCAAGACCATGGGTTTGGAGAGGTTGGTGCTCACCCGATGTCCCTACAACGCCCAGCTTGTGATGCAGTTCTTTGCCACCCTAGTGATCAAGGGTGACTCGAAGAAGACCATGAAGTGGATGACTGGGGAATCATACTGTGAGTCCAACTTCGAGGAGTTTGCCAAGGTACTGGGCTACAGTTTTGATGGTGACAATCCCCAAGGTTGTCGCATGCACACCCCCTACAAGCTCAACAAGAAGGAAACTGCACACTTATATGGTGTGGGAGCCACCCCTGGATACTCTCGTGACTTGCTTCCACTGTATGATGTTCTTGTGCGCATCCTGCGTGAGAACATTGCACCGAGTGGTGGCAACAACGACAACGTGGTTACCCCTCTCTGCAACCTGCTCTTTCACGCCAACCGCATTGTGGAGGACTCGAGTTCTGATGCTGACTGGAGTGTAGATGTGATGGATTACATCTACAATGAGATGTATGAAGCTATGACCACCAGGGTCTCTATTCCTTATGCTCCTTACATAATGAAGCTCCTCAAGTTTAAGTTCCCTGACCACAACTTCAGCAATGGTGATTTGGTGCCACATGACTTCAAGAAGCTTTATGTGAAGAAGACTGTGGTCAAGCCCCCTCCTAGGCCTTCTACTACCTCAGCTCCAGGTGGATCTTTCATGGGTGATGCTAGGAGGGCTGCTGCTGCCCCTACTCATGTTCCTACCACTCATGCGCATGTCAAGAAGCTGAACTGGTTCCAGCGCAACATCCTTTGCATGAATGTGGACATCCGCAAAGAGCAATACAATGCCTACAAGGATCGCCGTCATCTGGAATACAAGCAAGACTTGATCCTTCACCATGCTTCTGGCTCTCCTGCTCCTGCTGCTCTGTCTGATCCCTTGACCTTTGCTCAGTGGAACCAGGGTTCCTTGGCTCCGTGGACACTGATTGACCAGGACCTTGGCGGCAGCTCTTACACCACTGGCTATGACTATGATGATGATGAGGAAGATGATGATGAGGAGGCAGAGTCTAAGGAGTATGAAGAGGATGATGATGATGATGATGATGATGAGGAGGATGCTGATGATGATGATGATGATGAGGAGAACCCCTCGGACTGAAGACTTCCATGGGACGTAGCATCGCTCTTCATCCTTTTTGGCGTTTCGATGCCAAAGGGGGAGAAGTTGCTCTACTAGGACTTCTTCGGGGATTTGCAAAGGGTCGGGCACAAGTTTATGCGTTTATCATTTATTTGCGCTTGTGTCCATTTATCGTGTTTTAAGTTATTTGTGAACTCTTTTTATTTCATTATGTGATAACTATGTATTGAGACAATGATTTGATGCTATCATTATCTTATGGTTGAGACTTCGAATTGATTGTGTTGGTATTCTCTTCATATTCTATATACACAAGGTATGAAAATCTATCTAGTCTCAATTGCTACCATAATCTTACATTTTGTCTCGTTTCTCCTTTGTGATATCTTGTGGTTGTTGTTATAAAATTGCTCCTATCCTTTGTCATTTTGTGTTGCTTACGTGCATTTATTTAGGGGAGCCATTTTCTGCCAAAAACATGATATTGCTTTTTGTTTCTATGCTAATCTTGGTATTGTCATCTAACACCAAAAAGGGGGAGATTGAAAGAACATTTCTTAATCCCTAGTGTTTTGTGTGTTAATTAACAATACCAATGATATACTAATCCTATTGCTAAGTATTTCAGTTTGGGTGAAACTCATATCACAAATCCTAAAGCCAAATTGTAGAGAAAAAGAGTTTCTGGAATTCTTCCCAGACTCGGATATTCCGGTTCCCCAACTCGGATATTCCGAGTCAACCCCAGAAAATTGGCTAAGTCAAGTTCAGAAGTGGAACTGACTCCAATCAGAAATTCAGCTCGGAAATTTCAAGGACTCGGATATTCCGGTTCCCCAACTCGGATATTCCGAGTCAACCCCAGAAAATTGGCTAAGTCAAGATTCAGAAGTGGTACTGACTCCAATCGGAAATTCAGCTCGGAAATTTCAAGGACTCGGATATTCCGAGTCACCCTCAGAAAATTGGCTAAGTCAAGTTCAGAATTGGTTCTGATCTCAACCGGAAATTCAGCTCGGATATTTTCAAAGACCCGGATATTCCGGGTGATCGGAATTTCCGGTGTTACTTAAACCGGAATTTCCGGGTGCCCAAGACAGCCAACGGCCAGATTTTGAGGGGGAGTATAAATACCCCCTCACTCACTCAAGAACAGTGAGCTCTCGGATTTTCTCTCTCCTACTATTCTTGAAAGCTCAAATCATCAAGATCTCCCAATCCCCCCACCCAAATTCATTGATCTTTGGAGGATTGGAGGAGAAGGCCCGGATCTACATCTTCACCGAAGGGATTTGCATTTCTCCCCCCATTCACTTGGGGATTTTGTGGCTAGGGTTTTCGGTGGGAAAACCTAGTTCACCATTGTTGTACTCTTGGTGTTACCTTGACCTTTTGTGGTCCTTGACCTTTTCTGGTCTTCTTGGGAGCCCCCAATTCAGTTGTGGGTGTGTGCCTCAAGCGTTTGTAAGGGACTCGATCTCCACCCTAAAAGGGGATCAATAGTGGAAGGTGGACTCGAAACCTTTGTGGTTGAGTTCATCGGAGAAGAAGGTGAGCCTTTGTGGCGTTGCGGCTAACCTGTTGTGGTAGCGCACACCTCTCCAAACGAGACGTACACCCTTGGGTGGAAATCGGGATTACATCTTCGTCTCCGCGTGCTTCACTCGGTTCCCTTTATCTTTGCTCCCTTACTTGCTTGTCTTGTTAGCTTGTGTATCTTGTTATTGCTTAGATTATCATTTTGTTAAATTCACCGTAATTGCATATCTAGAGAATTTACCTTTGTGTTGAGCCTAAATTTGAAAAGACCTAAAATTTGTAATAGCACCTATTCACCCCCCCCCCCTCTAGGTGTCGGATTCCCGTTCAATTGGTATCAGAGCCAGGTTCACTTTTAAGGGCCTAACCACCTAAGTGCAACGATGACGGAATCCGATGCCGAGAGGGCCGCCCGTGAAAAATTAGAGGCGGAGAAGGAGGCGTTGGCCAAAGGGGCAACCATGGCCGATCTTATTGATATGAGATCGTCCTTGGAGGCCCAACTCCTCAAGATGAATGAGATGCTCATGGCACTCTTGAAGTCTAAGGAGCCCTAGGCTACTTCTCCCTCTCCTCCTCCGAAGGAACATGCGGGGAACTCTAAGGAGTCATCTTCGGATGGGTCCAAGGATGTTACCTCAAGTGTTTCCGGGAAGGCGGAAAAGGATGAACCACCTAGCTCCTCTAACACCCCCAAAGGAGAGAAATGTCATAATGTCAACCATAATTACTCTCCTAACCCTCCTATCCCTCACCCTCATGTAAACTTTAGAAGTGATCCTCCTAAGCTTAAACCTACTCATTTCTCTCAATGGGAATTTCTAATGAAGTCTCATCTATGTAGTGCCTCCATTGAGTTTTGGCGCATCATTGAAGAAGGATACAAGCCCCATGATCCAACCAACTTGACAAGAAGAGAGGTGGTTGATAGCCAACTCAACGCCACCGCTCTTCATCAACTCCAAATGGCCGTTGGAGAGAAGGACATGGCACTCATCCAACAATTCTCCACCGCCAAGGAAGTTTGGAATGCTCTTTCCGACATCTTCGTCGGGAATGAGAGCATGAAGAAGAACCGGTATGATGCCTTATGCAATGAGGTGGAAGGGTTCTACAAGTTGGATGGAGAAAGCCACGAGGACATGTACCGGAGGTTGGTTTTGGTTGCCAACTCCTTCAAGAACCTCGGGGCGGAGTACATTAATGATGCTTGGATCAAGAGGAAGTTTGTGACCGCTCTCTTGCCCTTTGAGGAAACGGATTTGAAGACACTCCAAGGGAGACATGACTTTGCAAAGATGACTTCCAATGAAGTCATGCTAGAGATGACCGCATACAAGGTGGCCTCCAAGATTGCACAAGATGCAAGAGATAGAGCCATAGGGATGCACAAGCATGCCTCAATTGCTTTGAAGGCCACCGTTGAAGAAGAGGATGAAGAGGAGTGTGATGATCAAGTCGAGGTATCTAGTGAAGCTCTCTCAAGCACTCTCACTGAACACATGGGCCTTGCGGCAAGAACCTTTTGGAAGAACCCCGGAAGGGCCAAAGCAAGGATTGACAAGAAGTTTCCCCCCAACGGAGGAAAGCCATTCAACAAAGTGAGGCTTTGCTATAACTGCGATGACAATAGCCACTTTGTTGCCGATTGCCCATGGGAGAGAAGAGAAGATCATGGTGGGAGGCTCGTGGCCAAGACGAAGGGCAAGGGGCCCATGCCCATGAAGAAGCCTTTCTTCAAGAAGAACCAAAATATTGTCTTGGTGACTCAAGAGCAATATCCCACCGATGATGAAGATAGTGACAAGGAAGATACTCCAACACAAGTGGCCGCACTAGCCATTTCTTCCACACCTCCGTCACTCTTCTCCTCACCAAACGAGAGCCCCATCGTCAATAATGCAAGATGTCTTATGGCAAAGATATCCCCCAACTGCATATCACATGACATTGATGATGCTATGAGCTTAGAAGTCAAGGAAGAAATCATTGCTTTTGATAAATTCATGACTAACTTGCAAGGAGAAGGAAAGAAACACTTTGGCTCAATCATGAGTCGTATAGGTGAGCTTGAGGATGAGCTTGAATTAAAAGGTGAGATTGAGAGAGAGGATGCACACGCTAAGGTGTCTCTCCAATCCTCTCTCGAAGATGAACAAGAAGCTCATGCTCTCCTTAAGGAGCAACTAGCTAAGATCACTAAGGATCGTGATCTCTACTTTGCTAAATGTAAAATTGTGCAAAATGAAAAGTCCGAGCTTGTAGTTGCTCATGCTAGACTTTGCGAAGACTTCGAGTCACTTGACAATGCTCACAAGGTGTTGACAAGTGATCACGCACGTCTTCTCAAGTCTCGTGATCAACTCCAATCTCGGATATCTACTCTTGAGAAACCTAGCACCTCTACTCCTTTGAATGCTAATGCAAATGTTGTGAAGGATATTGCTAGGGTTGTGTTTGTTCCTTCCATGGCAACCAAGCCCAAGACCTCTCTTGATAAAGGTAAGGGGACACTCACTACTCCTCTTCACGAGCGAGTGCCCCATAAGGGTAAGGAAGGTCTAGGCTATGTTGCTAAGGAGAAGAAGAAGATCAAGAAGAAGACCAAGTCCGCACAAGCCAAGAAGGATGACATTGCGAGTGGAAATGCCACAAGGGGCACTCCCACTCGTAATGACTTTGCGGGCATATCTAACCCCAACTATGCTTTATATGTTGATTATTATGGGGATGTCTATGCTAGATACATTGGTCCTTTTGATGGTTACATTGAATATGCTATTTGGGTTCCAAAGACCCTTGTTGCTAACCAAAAGGCACCCATTGCAAAATGGGTACCTAAACCAAAGAATTGATTGTGTGTAGGGCCTTGCTTCCGGAGGATCAAAATGGATAATTGATAGTGGGTGCACTAGTCATATGACCGGAAGCAAGGATATTGTAACGGAGCTGAAGCCCAATGATGATCAAATGACCGTTACATATGGTGACAATTCTAAGTCTAAGGTAATAGGGCTCGGCAAGGTGGTAGTGGCACCGGACATCACACTTGTGAATGTCTTGCTTGTCGAGTCCCTAGGTTTCAACTTGATCTCCGTCCATTGCTTAACTTGTTTGGGTTATACCGTTGTCTTCGAAAAGGAAATGGTCATTCTCTTGCGGAGCAAGTCTCTCAATGTGTCTTTCGTTGGGTACATTGAGAATGGGCTCTATGTGGTTGACTTCTCCGGAGTCACCACTTCCCATACAATGTGCCTATTCGCAAAGGCGGACTTGGGTTGGCTATGGCATCACCGACTAGCCCATGTCAACATCTGAGGACTTTGCAAAGTCTCCACAAGGGTGGTCATATCCTAGGACTAAAAGACCATGTTTCTTTCTCGAAGGATCGAATGTGTAGGGCGTGTGTTGAAGGAAAAATGCATGACATCTACCATCCAAGCAAGACCATCATTTCTTCAAAGAGGGTTTTGGAGCTTCTCCATGTTGACCTCTTTGGTCCCATTCCGGAAGCTAGTCTTGGTGGCAAGAAATATTGCTTGGTGATTGTTGATTAGTATTCAAGATACACATGGGTTTTCTTCTTCAAGACGAAGATGGAGACTCAACAAACTATCATCGACTTCTCCAATGAAGCTCAACGTCAACACAATGTCCCTATCTTGGTGATAAGAAGTGACAATGGGTCCGAGTTCAAGAACTACACCTTAAACGAGTTCCTTAGTGAAGAAGGGATTCGTCATCAATATTCCGCTGCTTATACTCCCCAACAAAATGGTGTAGCCGAAAGGAAGAACCGCACACTTATTGAGATGGCAAGGTCGATGATGGCCAAGTTCAAGTCCCCTCACAACTTTTGGGCCGAAGCCGTCAACACCGCTTGCCATTCATCCAACCGGCTCTTCTTTCGCAAAGGACTCATGAAGACACCTTATGAAGTGCTTACCGGGAACAAGCCCAATATCTCGTACTTCCGAGTATTTGGTTGTAAGTGTTTTTATCTCATCAAAGGTGTTCGTTTGGGCAAGTTTGATTCTAAGTCTCTTGAAGGGACATTTGTGGGCTACGGATCTGAATCCCACACTTATAGAGTCTATGATAAGGCCTCGCGCATAATCATAGAAACTTGTAGTGTGGTGTTCGAGGAGAATGACGGCTCCCTCGTGGAGAAAATTGGTGTTTCCGGTGTAGGTGATGATGAACCTCAAGATGCTATCCGAAGAATGGGGTTGGGAGTCCACCGCCCCGTTGAACTCTATTATGAGTTTGATCAACAAGGATCAAGTTCTTCACAAGTGGTGACCACCCCAACACAAGAAACACCCATCGACAACACCGTGTCCAATACGCCTAGCCAAGAAGAAGCACAAGATTCTACAGCTGCTCCTGGAATTTCCGGAGGACCGGAAAATCCGGTTCAAACTGGAGTCGGAAATTCCGGTGGCTCGGAAATTCCAGTCCATGAACCCGGAATATCCGGTCCTGCTGACATTCCCGGTGGCAGTTCGCAAGGCCAAGATCAACCCTCTCCCTCACCAATGGCCACCACTCCAATGGTTGATCAAGGCCATCAAATCATTCAAGGCGGAGACATGAATGATCAAGATGATCAAGCGATTCCTCCCACCACTCGGAGGGAAATCGAGATCCGTCGCTTGAATAGGGTTGGCACCTCACAAGAATTAAGAGCTCTATCTCTTGAAAATGTGCTTGGTGATGTGAGAAGCAAGGTCTCTACCCGAAGACAACTCGCAAGCTTTAGTGAACATCAAGCTCACATCTCCATGGTGGAACCCAAGAAGGTCTTTGAAGCTCTTGAAGATAAAGATTGACTTGATGCTATGCATGAAGAGCTCAACAACTTCGAGCGCAACAAAGTGTGGAAGTTGGTGGAAAGACCCAAAGATTGCCGCAATGTTATCGGCACCAAGTGGATATTCAAGAACAAGCAAGATGAACATGGCATGGTGGTGAGGAACAAGGCAAGATTGGTGGCTCAAGGTTACTCCCAAATTGAAGGCATTGACTTTGGAGAAACCTACGCGCCCGTGGCTCGACTTGAGTCAATCCGTATTCTTCTTGCCTATGCCTCTCATCATAACTTTAAGTTGCAACAAATGGATGTTAAATCCGCTTTTCTAAATGGTCCACTAAATGAACTTGTTTATGTTAAGCAACCACCGGGGTTCGAGGACCTCAAGTATCCGAACCATGTCTACAAGTTGGATAAGGCACTCTATGGCCTTAAACAAGCCCCACGAGCGTGGTACGAGCACCTTAAAGAACTACTTGTAGACCGTGGATTCCAAGTTGGGGAAATCGACCCCACACTTTTCACTAAGAAAGTTAATGGAGAGCTTTTCATTTGTCAATTATATGTGGATGACATTATATTTGGATCAACTAACAAAGCATTTAACGAAGAATTCTCTAAGCTTATGACTGACAAGTTTGAGATGTCTATGATGGGCGAGATGAAGTTCTTCCTCGGATTTGAGATCAAACAATTGATGGAAGGAACGTTCATCAACCAAGCAAAGTACATTCAAGACATGCTCAAGAAGTACGAGTTGCTTGATCTCAAGGGTGCCTCTACCCCAATGCAAACCAAATGCCACCTTGAGCTCAACCCGAAGGGTAAGGATGTGGATCAAAAGGTATACCGCTCTATGATTGGATCTCTCCTCTACCTTTGTGCATTTAGACCGGATATAGTGCTAGCCGTAGGAGTGTGTGCAAGATATCAAGCGGCTCCTAAAGAAAGCCATGATGTGGCGGTCAAGAGAATCTTTAGATATTTGGCTTATACCCCTACCTATGGATTGTGGTACCCCAAGGATGCAAATTTCTCATTATGTGGGTACACGGATTCCGATTGGGCGGGAGATCATGATGATAGGAAGTCAACCTCCGGCGCTTGTCAATTTATTGGGAGGTCCTTGGTGAGTTGGTCTTCTAAGAAGCAAAATTGTATATCTCTCTCCACCGCCGAAGCCGAGTATGTTGCCGCCGCAAGTTGTTGCACTCAGTTGCTATGGATGAGGCAAACTTTAAAGGAGTACGGAGTCGATTGCGACAAAGTGCCTCTTCTATGTGACAACGAAAGTGCCATCAAGATTTCCTACAACCCGGTGCAACATTCAAGAACCAAGCATATTGAGATCCGCCATCATTTCATAAGAGATCATGTGGCCCGAGGAGACATTGACTTATCATATGTGGGCACAAGGGATCAATTGGCGGATATCTTCACGAAGCCCCTTGAGGAAGGAAGGTTTTGCTTTTTGAGGAATGAGCTAAATATCATTGATTCGAGGTCCTTAGCTTGATCGCTTGCACACTCACCTAGGGCGTAATTGCATCTTATCTAGTTTAGATGTAGGCATGGAAATAGGGGGAGTGCGGTCCTAATACATTGGACCATCCCTCCCCCCGTTATGCCGATAGCAAGTGTTCTTTTATCTCTATATTCATTCTTATGACTAATGAGCTAAAACGACGAGTATTGGTTATGTACCCAAGATACATCTTCGCGGTAACATGCCATACACTCCTACATGGTGGCCTCGGCCACCGACCTCTTCTGCTTGAAGAGTTGATTTTATTTGGAGCTTATTGTTGCTATTTGCCCTCCTTTTCATGCATGTGGGAAACCTACTCAACTTGGCTCTTGTTGTTTCGATTTGGTTGTTGTGAGTTGAGTATGGTGTACCAATATCAGTTTGGAAATCTGTCCCAAGCCTACTTACCCCTGAAAACATTTCTCTCTATTGCACACAAGTCATCCATTTGAAAACTGGGATTTTGGTTCAGCAGGTCGGAATATCCGGTTCATTTTGAACCGGAATATCCGGTGACTCGGAATATCCGGTGTAAGTTACACTCGGAATATCCGGTCTAGCGGTTTGTCCAGAAATATAAGGGGAGGCTCGGGGTGAAGGGCTCATTAGTGCCCTTCTTCCACCCCCGACCTCCCTCTCCTCCAGCCGCCGCCCCTGCTGATCCAAGGTCCCTCCGGAGCACTCCGACCGCCGGGGAACCTCTTTCTCGGCCGGATCTGCTCCTCCTCCGCCCCGGGAACTCACTCCTCCAAGCAACGGCCTCAATAGATTAGGGTAACTTCACTTTTCTTCTTCCTCATGTGCTTGCACTTGGATCTTGATGTGGAGTTATTTGTTTCAACATTGCTTGGTAGAGATTGTTCCTAGCACTATTCCCTGCCATCTACATACATTAGTTTTGCATTATGTTGGATCGATCTAGTTTTAGACCGGGTCAATCTCAGATCTGCACTATTTCTGTCTGACTCGGAATTTCCGACTCAGAATGACTCGGAATTTCCGGTCCCCCGGAATTTCCGGTCATGTCTGAACCGGAATTTCCGAGTCAAACACTGCAGTTTTAAGATTAACTCATGTTTAACTACATATGATTCATCAAATGCCTATCTAATGTGTGTATTATCTCCTGACTTGTGTGCACTTACCTTATGCTACCCTCTATGCTCAAATTCACAGGTTCAGGTGGGAGTCCGTCCGCTGGGGCATCAAGGAACACAGGTAGAGCACCTGTCCACAAGCAACCAGTCAACAAGGGAAAGGGTCCTGCAATCCAAAGGCAGAAGAAAGCTGTTGTCAGCAAGCCTTCATCCAAGAAGAGGAAGAATGCCCCTAGTCCCCAACGTCAGGACTACTCCAAGATGAATTCAGTGGATTACTCTCAGCTGAGACAGGGGGACTGGTACCTCAGCTCTAGAGACAACTCTCTCGCTGATCGCAACTTTTGGTGCCAAGCGCAAGAGCACATATTCGTGGATCTCTATCTCTCACTCTCGAAGCCCATTCGACCCATGCACCCGTTTGACTTAGCATCTCTGTAGAAGAAAACCGCATTTGCTGAGGCCATCCACATTGTCAAGACCATGGGTTTGCAGAGGTTGGTGCTCACCCGATGTCCCTACAACGCCCAGCTTGTGATTCAGTTCTTCGCCACCCTAGTGATCAAGGGTGACTCGAAGAAGACCATAAAGTGCATGACTGGGGAATCATACTGTGAGTCCAACTTCGAGGAGTTTGCCAAGGTACTGGGCTACAGTTTTGATGGTGACAATCCCCAAGGTCGGAGAAAATTGGCTAAGTCAAGTTCAGAAGTGGTACTGACTCCAATCAGAAATTCAGCTCGGAAATTTCAAGGACTCGGATATTCCGGTTCCCCAACTCGGATATTCCGAGTCAACCCCAGAAAATTGGCTAAGTCAAGATTCAGAAGTGGTACTGACTCCAATCAGAAATTCAGCTCGGAAATTTCAAGGACTCGGATATTCCGAGTCACCCTCAGAAAATCGGCTAAGTCAAGTTCAAAATTGGTTCTGATCTCAACCGGAAATTCAGCTCGGACATTTTCAAAGACCCGGATATTCCGGGTGACCGGAATTTCCGGTGTTACTTAAACCGGAATTTCCGGGTGCCCAAGACAGCCAACGGCCAGATTTTGAGGGGGGGTATAAATACCCCCTCACTCACTCAAGAACAGTGAGCTCTCGGATTTTCTCTCTCCTACTATTCTTGAAAGCTCAAATCATCAAGATCTCCCAATCCCCCCAACCAAATTCATTGATCTTTGGAGGATTGGAGGAGAAGGCCCGGATCTACATCTTCACCTAAGGGATTTGCATTTCTCCCCCCATTCACTTGGGGATTTTGTGGCTAGGGTTTCCGGTGGGAAAACCTAGTTCACCATTGTTGTACTCTTGGTGTTACCTTGACCTTTTGTGGTCCTTGACCTTTTCTGGTCTTCTTGGGAGCCCCCAATTCAGTTGTGGGTGTGTGCCTCAAGCGTTTGTAAGGGATTCGATCTCCACCCTAAAAGAGGATCAATAGTGGAAGGTGGACTCGAAACCTTTGTGGTTGAGTTCATCGGAGAAGAAGGTGAGCCTTTGTGGCGTTGCGGCTAACCTGTTGTGGTAGCGCACACCTCTCCAAACGAGACGTACACCCTTGGGTGGAAATCGGGATTACATGTTCGTCTCCGCGTGCTTCACTCGGTTCCCTTTATCTTTGCTCCCTTACTTGCTTGTCTAGTTAGCTTGTGTATCTTGTTATTGCTTAGCTTATCATTTAGGTAAATTCACCGTAGTTGCATATCTAGAGAATTTACCTTTGTGTTGAGCCTAAATTTGAAAAGACCTAAAATTTGTAATAGCACCTATTCACCCCCCCCCCCTCTAGGTGCCGGATTCCCTTTCACCTGGGATAAGACACAAAGTCACTGGAGATGGTACTTTACACTCAAGTTTGGTAAGAGGCAACAAAAACGACATTAAGAATCAACGCTTCAGTGCATTTTCCATACGAGCAAGAATGAAGCAAAGAAATCGAAGTAACACCACAAGAAATCTTCACGAGGAAGATGTCGGTGGCCTAGGCCACCATGTATGAGTTTATGTGGTGTGACACCGCGAAGATATATCTTGGGTTCACCGCCATTACTCAACATTTAAGCTCACAATTCATAACAATGAACAAAAATGAGACAAAATAGGTTCTTACTCTCGGCATAATGGGGGGACGGATAGTCCAATGGATTAGGACCGCACTCCCCCTATGTCCATGCCTACACCTTGATCAAATAGAGAGTTGAGATAGAGGTGTGTATCCAAGGTAGTCAACCAACGCTCCTAGAATCCACGATATTTAGCTCATGCCTAAAAAAGGTGAACCTTGCTTCGTCAAGTGGCTTCGGGAACATATCGGCAAGTTGAATCTTCGTAGGAATATAACCAAGCTCAATGTCACCCCGGTTGATGTGATCTCGAATAAAATGATAACGAAACTCAATATGCTTCGTTCTTGAGTGCTCCACCGGGTTGTGACCAATCTTGATAGCACTTTCATTGTCACACAAAAGAGGCACTTTGTCACAAAGGACACCGTATTCCTTTAAAGTTTGCCTCATCCAAAGTAATTGAGTGCAAGCACTAGCGGCCGCCACATACTCGGCTTCGGTGGTGGATAAAGATATTCAATTTTGCTTCTTGGAGGACCAACTCACCAAGGATTTTCCAAGGAATTGACATGCACCGGAAGTAGACTTACTATCATCCTTGCAACCGGCCCAATCTGAATCCGTGTAATCGGCAAGATAAAAGTTGGACCCCCTAGGATACCACAAACCAAACCTTCGGGTATAAACCAAATATCGGAAGATTCGATTCACCGCTATCAAGTGACTTTCTTTAGGAGCCGCTTGATACCTTGCACACGCTCCTACACTCAACACAATATCGGGTCTAGATGCACAAAAATAAAGCAAAGAACCAATCATAGAGCGATAGAGTTTTTTATCGACATCTTTACCCTTTGGACTAAATTCAAGATGACATTTGGTGTACATAGGAAACCTCTTCTCTTTAGCATCTTGCATCTTGAACCTCTTGAGCATATCTTGGATATATTTGGCTTGAAAGATGAAAGTCACTCCACTTAATTGCTTGATTTCAAAACCAAGGAAGAATTTCAACTCTCCCATCATGGACATCTTGAACCTATCCGTCATAAACTTTGAAAATTCATTATTGAAAGCTTTGTTAGATGAGCCAAAAATAATATCATCAACATAAAGTTGGCATATGAAAAGCTCCCCTTTTACCCTCTTTGTGAAGAGTGGGATCGATTTGCCCCACTTCAAAGCCACGGTCTAGCAATAGCTCTCTTAGGTGCTCATACCAAGCATAAGGTGCTTGTTTGAGACCATATAGGGCCTTATCAAGCTTGTAGACATGGTTTGGGAAGTGTGGATCCTCAAATCCCGGTGGTTGCTTTAGATATACCAACTCTTTTAAAGGACCATTAAGAAATGCACTTTTCACATTCATTTGTTGCAACTTAAAATTGTGATGTGATGCATAGGCAAGAAGGATACTGATGGACTCAAGGCGAGCCACGGGAGCATAGGTCTCTCCAAAAATCAATGCCTTCAACTTGAGAGTACCCTTGAGCTACCAATCTTGCCTTGTTCCTTACAACCATTCCATGCTCTTGCTTGTTCTTTAATATCCACTTGGTGCCTATAACATTGCGGCAATCTTTTGGCTTCTCTACTAGATTCCATACTTTGTTGCGCTTGAAGTTGTTGAGTTCTTCATGCATGGCTTCCAACCAATACGGATCTTCAAGAGCTTCAAACACCTTCTTTGGTTCAACCATAGAGATATGAGCTTGATGTTCACTAAAGCTTGCCAATTGACCTCTTGTGGAGACCTTGCGAGATACATCACCAATGATGGCTTCAAGCTTGTGACACTTGATTTCCAAATCTCTCTTGACTCTTGTTTGACGATGGGTTTCGATATCCCTATTGTTGCGAGGGATTTCGGCTTGATCACCTAGATCATTTGAGTCCCCGTCTTGACCGTCTTGATGAGCATGACCATCTTGTTGCACATTTTCAATAATGGGAGGAGATGGTTGCTCTTGCTCTTGACTAGAGTTGACAATAGGAGTGCTTGAATCTTGCGTGGCCTCTTTGTCAAATTGAGGAGGAGCTTGTTCTTGTTCTTGTTCTTGTTCTTGTTCTTGGATAGATGTCTCATTTGCTTCCATAGTGGGTGCCACTTCAACTTGTGATGATGGAATCTCCACTTGAGTGGAGCTTGTACTTCCTTGAGTAGGCTCATGATGAATCTCGATGGGGCGATGAAAGCCAACTGCCATTCTTCGTATTGCATCTTGAGGTTCCTCATTATCTACATCACAAACATGAAATTGCGCCACTTGGGAGCCGTCATTCTCATCGAACCTCACACTACAAGATTCTACAACTCTCCCTAAGGATTTATCATAGACTCTATAAGTGTGAGAGTTCGCACCATACCCAACAAAAACACCCTCTAAGGCTTTAACTTCAAACTTAGAAAGATGAACACCTTTGATTTTGTAGAAACACTTACAACCAAATACTCGGTAGTAGGAGATGTTGGCCTTGTTGCCGGTAAGAATTTCATAAGGAGTTTCCTTCTCCCTTTGCGAAAGAATAACCGGTTGGAGGAGTGACACGCCGTGGAGATAGCTTCGGCCCACAAGAAGAGTGGAGACTTAAACTCCGCCAACATGGACCTAGCCATATCCATTTTGTTGAGGGGTATATGCGACGGAATATTGATATCGAATCCCCTCGTCACTAAGAAACTCGTTTAGGGTGTAGTTCTTGAACTCGGAGCCATTGCCACTTCTAATGGCCAATATGGGAAGATTGTGGTGACGTTGAACTTCATTGGAGAAATCGATGACGGTTTGTTGAGTTTCATCCTTAGTCTTGAAGAAGAAAACCCAAGTGAATCTTGAATAGTCATCGACAATCACCAAACAATATTTCTTCCTACCAAGACTTGGTTGAGGCACGGCACCAAAAATATCAACATGAAGAAGTTCCAATATCCTTGATAATGAGATGATGGTCTTGCTTGCATGGGGAGAATCATGCATCTTTCCTTCAACACAAGCCCTACAAAGATGATCTCTAGAAAAATAAACATTCTCATTTAGTCCAAGAATGTGACCACCCTTGTGAAGACTTCGCAAAGTTCTCATATTGACATGGGACAAGCGGCGATGCCACAAGCACCCCACGTCGGCCTTTCCGAATAAGCATATTGCTTGAGTGTTGGTTGACCCCGAAAAGTCTACCACAAACAACTCATTTTCAACATACCCAACGAGCATGACCTTTAGAGTCTTGCTCCTCAAGAGTACCACCATATCAAGAGTAAAGTGGACATCAAATTTCATCTTATTAAGAGCACAAACGGACATAAGATTGTAACCTAGAGACTCGACAAGCATGACATTTACAAGGGTGATATCCTTTGCAACTACCACCTTGCCGAGACTCTTTACCTCGGCCTTGGACTTGTCACCATAAGAGACGGTTGAATGATTGATATTTGGTCTCAACTCTGTCAGGATCTCCTTGCTTCCGGTCATATGACTAGTGCATCCATTATCAACCACCCATTTAGATCCACCGGAAGTATAGTCCTACAAGAAATCATTTCTTGCATTTAGGTACCCATTTCTCAATGGGTCCCTTTCGGTTAGCAACAAGGGTCTTAGGAACCCAAATAGAATAATCAATGTAACCATCATAAGGACCAACATATTTTGCATAAACATCACCATAATAATCAACATAAAGAATGTAGTTGGGATTGTTATGCCCCGCAAAGTCACTACGAGTGGTCTTGCCCCTAGTGGCATTACCACCCGCAATGGTAGTCTTGGCTTGTGCGGGCTTGGTCTTGTTCTCCTTGGTGTTGCTCACCTTCTTCTTTGCCTCGGCCACATACCCAAGACCTTCCTTCCCTTTGTGTGGTTTTAGCTCAAACAAATAAGCAATACCCTTATCTTTACCTTTGGGAATAAAGGTCTTAGCATTAGTGACTTTAGCATGATCCACCTTCAACCTAGCATTTTCTTCAATGACATTTTCATGAACACGAGGAAGAATAGTTATACTAGTTGAGCAAGTTTTAGAGAGTTGAGTTTGGAATTGCTCATGTGACTTAACAAGGATGGAGTGGGTCGTCTCCAAGACCTTGTGAGCTTTATCAAGCTTCTCCATATCCTCAAGAAGTCTAGCATTCGCAACCCCAATTTCAACTTTCTCCTTTTTAATCACTGTATATTTGGCAAAGACATGATCTCTATCCTTAATGATTTTATTAATGATTTCATCATTTTTAGCATCAAGAGACTCAAGTCTTTCCTCTAGAGTGATTCTATATTCACTTTCTTCATCAAGAGAGCCATTTAGAGATGCTATGGAAGCATTCAAAGAGGCAATGGTGAGAGAATCCTCTCTATCAATCTTACTCTTTTCTTGAAGAAGTTCTTCGGCCGCACATAGTTGTCTCACGAGAGACTCAACATGTTCTTTGGCTTCACCTTGCAAGTTATCCATCAAAGTATCGAAAGAAACTAGCTCCTTCTCAATCTCAAGACTAGATTGATCATGAGTAGTCTTAGGAGAGGGAGATGATACCTCGGTGACATGAGCCATGAGGCAACATGCGTTGTTGGTGGAGACGTTGTCATTGGGGGATTCAAAGAGTGACAGAGATGATGGTAGAGTAGATACAATAGCCAATGCGGCAACCTCTTTATTAGGTGTGTCTTCATCATCGGAGTAACTTGTGCCATATTCTTCTTGTGCCATCAACACAGTTCTTGGTGCCTTCTTGAAGAAAGGCTTCTTTGGTCTTGCGAACTTTTCCAGAATCAACTTTGAGTGGTCCTTCGGGACAAGCTTCCCACCATTTTGCTCACGGTTCTCATAAGGACACTATCTTATGTAGTGATTCTTGTCATGACAATTGTAGCAAGTCTTTGTCCTTGAGGCAAGCTCTTTCTCGCCACTTGAGTTGTTATCTCGATCAACATGAGATTTAGCACTAGCCGGGTCATTCCAAAACACTCTTGTGGCAAGGGAAATGTGACCATTGAGGGCTTGCTCAATCTCATGTGGATCAATGTTGCTAGGACAAGCTTCAACTTCATCATTCTCATCTATACAAGTCACCTTGGCCTTCAAGGCAAGTAAGGGACCTTGTCTCATTCTCATGGCCCTAGCACGGTTATCTTCGGCATTCTTGGTGGCAACCTTGGAGGCTTGGACTTCTTGCATAACTTCATGGGAAGACATTTGATGATAGTTGTAACTTCCTTGAATAGACTTCAACTCCATTGGCTCCAAACGCAAGAGAGCATTCACATACTTCCTCTTGATCCAAGCATCGTCAACATAAGTTGCTCCCACATCATAAAAGGCTTTGACAAGAGTCTTGAGTCTACCATACATCTCTTCATGGTTCTCGTTGTCAAGCATGTAGAAGCCTTCGGAAGCATTGCTCAAGGATTCATATCTATTTCTCTTCATGCTATCATTTCCAAGGAAGGCGTGCTCAAGACAATCCCAAGCTTCTTTGGCGGTGGTGGCATGAAGAACATGATGCTTGTCGTTGTCGCTCAAGGAGAGTTCAATCATGTGGAGAGCGGGAGCGTTTAGTTGCTTTTCGGCGAACTCTCTCTTTTCATGTTGCTTGGATCCTCCACCATGTATCCTTCTTCAATAATCCTCCAAAGCTCGATGGAGGCACTGTAGACATGAGATTTCATTGAGTGTTGCCAACTAGCAAAAGCTAATGCATTAAGCTTAGGTGGGGGACCTAAAGGGTTTATGCGGGTAGTGATAATTTGATCGGGAGAGTACCATCCCCGAACGACATGATACCCTTCCTTCTCCTCATGCGAATTGGGAGATGATTTAGGCTTATCATTGGCTTTCAGCTCCTTCTCTTTTTGCTCTTTATTCTCCTTGGAACCACCCTCATCGGAGTTAGAAGCTTCTTCAAGCAGGATGATATCCGAGGGCTTGTCGTTAACAAGTTTATTGAGCAAGTCACGAAACTCGTTAAACCTAACATCCATGGAAGATGTCAAAGTTGTTTCCAAAACTTTGATATCGGCCATGGATGCGGCAGTGGCTTGGTCCTTTTTAGCGGACTCATTAGCCTCGGCAAGCCTTGCGGCCTCATCCTCACTTTGTGTCATACTTCTCTTAGGCGGTTAAACCCAACAAGAGAGCCTTTGCTCTGATACCAATTGAAAGGATAGGTATGACACCTAGAGGGGGGGGGGGGTGAATAGGTGCTAATTCAAATTTAAGTTCTTTTTCAAATTAGGCTTGACACGAAAGATAAATTCTCTAGATATGCAACTACGGTGAATTTACCTATATGACAAGCTAGCAACTAAGCAAGATATAATAATAAAGACGATAAACAAGGATAGAAGTAACCGAAGTGAAACCACGAGACGACAAGGATGTATTCCCGAGTTCCTCCCTTAAATGGGAGTACGTCTCGTTGGAGAGGTGTGAACAAACACAATGGTTCAACGGCCACAAAGGCCTCACCCAAATCTCCGGTGAACCGCACCACAAAGGTTTGGTCCACTTTCCACTATCGGAATCCTTCGAGGCAGAATCCGGAGCCTTTACAACAACGATTCGGGGGCACGACCCACAAAGGGCTTGGGGGCTCCCGAACAGCTACAATCTGTCACATAGACAAGAAGGTAAGTTCAACAATGGGCTAGGTTTTCCTAGTGGAAACCCTAGCAAGTGTTCCCTCAAGTGAATGAGGGGGAAATGAAGAACGGCTCGGTGAAGATGTAGATTGGGGCCTTCTCCTTCAATCCTCCAAAGATCGACGAGTTTGGACGGAGGGATTGGGAGATCTAATGATTCTTGGCTTGCAACAATGGAGTTCCTCCTTTTCTGGTCGAGCAAGCTAGCTGGAGGTAGGAGGAGGGGTATTTATACCCCTCCAAAGATGTAGCCGTTGCAACAAATCATCAGGCCGGAATCTCCGGCCCTAGTGGCCGGAAACTCCGGCCAGGGGCGGAAACTCCGTCCACTGGAGGCCGGAAACTCCGGACCATGCCAGGAGCTGAGCACCAATTTCTCTAATCTTGGCTTGGACATCTTCGAGGTACGTGAGGCCGGAAACTTTGTCTAGGGGCGGAAACTCCGGCCCTCAGGACCGGAAACTCCGCCCCCCACCAGGGGCTGAGCAATTCTTCGGCAACAAAGGCTTGGGAAAGATTTCGGTCCTTAAGGACCGGAAACTTCAGGCAGGGGCGGAAACTTCGGCCCCTGGGGCCGGAAACTCTACCCCCCACCTGAGGCTGAGCACACTTTTCAGCACTGCCTCTTTTTCTCCTTTTTGGTGCTGATGCATCTGAAATGTTCCTAAAATATCCTGCATCACCTAACAACAACTTAATACATCCAACACGTTGTTAACTAACACTCAAAACACAGAGATCATAGAAATGTCCTTTCACCCTCCTCCTTGTAATTGAGTTACTTGTTAATCCTTCCACTTGTTGGATTCAATTGGACCGGTTGCTTTGGCCGGTGAGATAAATCAACCTTAGATTAAGTTTGGCTTGGAGTTTTATAATTGAAGGCTACTCTCAGGGCGGGTTGTCGATTGATTCTGTCCTTGCAGGATTTGCTAGGTATCCGTCAGTCCACCCCTCATATTCCTCCTCTTTTACACTTTGTTCTTCATTTGTTTTTTCCCTTTCCCCCTTTACCGTTAAATCGTGAAGATCATTTTGGCCATATGTTGTTGTGGTGGAAATTCTTTGACCAATTGTATCATTATATGTCCCGACCGAGGTTTGCTTCAGAAAAATTGCCCGTAGCGATAAAAAAAAATCCTGAAAATCAATTCAAAATATTAGAATGTGGTTTAGATTATAAACATCCACATCGTACGAACCTAGACGATTGGCTCGGAGCTGATAGGCTCACCGACATATATGTTACACATAATCCTAGGCCTGGAATTTAGGCCCGAGAATTACGATGAGTCGGGATTGGGCTTTGTATTTTAGGTGTTTAAGGAAGAGGCTCAACCCGGTAGGCTAACAAAATGTGCTTCTTGACCGGGTCGGGCTGGGCGTAAGTTTTCCACGTTAGGATTTTCTCGGCCCGTCTTGAAGCCCATCCAGATCCGAGGTATGGCCATGTATAGTTACATGTCTTTGCCGGTGACTCATCATGCACTTCTTCGACTAGGGATTCTCTGACTCGATGAGTCAAAGGCAGAGAGGAACAATTCCTCTGCCTATGCCAAGTTATCATCCGTCAGATAGAAAAATCGGTGGCCTGGATCAAACGTAGTGTCTGTTAATATCGTGCGGACGTTATTTCCTAGTGAACAATATATTGAAGTGTGTTTTGCTCAGATCTATATCGTTGGGTTTTGATCTAGTGGCAAAGTCACCTCTGTCATTGTCACACAAAGTTAGAGAATTTGCGTCGTTCTTCGACTAACTACAATGGAGAAATACCGGACGCAATCCATCATGATTTAATTGTACACACAGTTGGCTAAAAAAACATCCTAGTTCGCGTAGTTGTCGCAAAATCCCTCATCCATGTACTGCTCCTTCATTTTTGACCAAGTTAATACACAATTGTACTCGCAAGGCACCAATAGATAACAAGTATGCATCGAATTTTTATCACATACAACCATCAAAGTAGAGACCAAAGCATGGCTCAACAAAACAAATAGACCAAGTATGCATCGTTCTTCCTCCTCCTAAGTCTAGGATATTTTCTTAAAGTTTATGAGTTTGGGTGTAATTTGTCAAGACTTGAACTAGATTGCATAATACATGAAATCTTCTACGTCCTTTCGAAGTCAGGACCCATCTCTTGTTAGAAAAAAAAAGGTGAAGAGGCGACGCTGACTCGTGGGTACCAAGTAGCAAAGCACGTGATATATTTTACAGAATTTCAAAAATAGTTAGAAAATTCCGAAACGTGAAAAAATTTGGGTGCAAGCTACGTTTTTCTATCTTTTATTTTCTTTACATTCGGATGCCATGTTTTCCAATTTCGTGGAAGAAGGGTGCAAAGTGCAAAATAGACTCCGCGGTCCTAAAATACCCTCCTTGCCGAGATCGGTATCGGACGGTGCAGATTACGTTAGTGGTGCACGCCAACTGTCCCAACCCTAACTCGGAGGCTATAAATGGAAAAGAAATCCTCCACCCAAACCATCAAACAAACCCAGCCGCCCGCCGCCCGCCGCCCGCCGCCGCCTGCAACAGTACCCTTCCCCGAGCTTCATCGTTTTCCTCTCCAGTTATGTTTCGATTTGCTTTTGCTTTTCAAAGATCTACTTTGTCTCCGTTGATGATCCATTTATACTTTCGTTCTTCTGAAATTCTCAATGTGGAAGAACTGGAGACCTGAACTGAGGAGACATCATCAATTTCATCTCTGACTATTTCTTTTGTCGTTTTCGTATCTACAACTCGGTGTAAACGATTCCGGTGATGACTTGTGATGTTAAAGTAGTGGCCTGACTCATACGTTGATGAGATCTATATTATCACCCAGAGGGATCTGAAACAACCAGCTAACTTGTTTCTTTTTTTTGCAATCTTTAATTCGCGAGAAACTATTGTTTGTTCTGTTCTGCTTGCTCCCGATGACTGGACAATTTTAAGTTTCAGCCTTGTCTGAAGAAATATCAATCTGTTGATACATTTATGCAAATGTTCTGAGGGTGCCTTGGCACTGTTTTAATCTCCTTTACTACTGCCTTGTTGGATCTAATCTTTGATGTTGTCCGATGATGATCAAACTAAATACTTTCGTTCTTCTGATGTGCTATCTCATGGCGCGGTGCGGAAGCAATTTGGAGACCTGAACTGAGGAAATACATTTTATTACATTTGTTACTTGGTTCTTCCAAACCGTTTTCATTTTGTTGTGACATTTTTTCTTGGTTGATGTTGCTTCACATCTGGAAGAATGGCCGATGCTAACAGTTTGGTCATCCTGTAGAGGGAAGCATAGATGAACAGAAACTCTGGCCAGCATTAAACAGCACGACACTCTATTGAACAGTGTCGTGTTACCTGTCTTCTGGTACAATTTGTCAACATAAGTAAACGTATCCTCCATAGTTTGTAGGTTCAGTTCCTTTGTAGTTGAATTTCTGTTGATCATGCAGATGATGATACACAAGTTTATGGGTAATTTGCGTCTGAGGCATTTCTTTGATGTCACACCCTTTTTCACCTTGGAGATCTGATGCATACTATGATATTTTTGTTCTTGTTTTTTTCCTATTTCCTTTTTAAATTGGTTGGTTGAGATGAGGATGAAATAAACTTGTTGATGGATGATATGATATCCATTGAATCATGTATTAGCTCTATCTGATCAAAACCCCTGCTAGGATTATTTGTATTTCGTAAAAAACTGTCATCTAGAATTATGTTATTTACTATTCCGTTGTATATTCTGGTTTAAAGTATTGATGCATATGAGGAGACACGAGTTTATGGGTAATTTGCGTCTGAGGCATTTCTTTGATGTCACACCCTTTTCACCTTGGAGATCTGATGCATTGTCTCATTGACCTGTTTTAGTTGTGGTTTTAAATATTGTTTCCTACATTTAGATCTAGAAGGGAAGGGATGATATGATGAATGAGATTAATTTCCCTATTGGTTTGATTGGCTGATATGATAGCCCCAATACTGAACTGAATCTGATCATCGCTATTTCCTGAAAAAAATAATGTGTAGTACAATTTTACCTTGTCGGTGTTAATTTTATTTCCTGTACTTTATTTTCTTTTTCTGGATTCTTAAATGTTATATCAGCAATGAGTCATACCTTAATCGGTGTTGAACAAGTGAGGTTTGTATATACCATACAAGCCATGCTGACATCTGCCTTCTCCTCAGTTTGCTAATACTTAATGATTAACAGTACAGATATGGATGGGATGGTGATCGATGTGATGAGCTTGTGTCCTCAATATTTAACAGTACATATATGGATGCATGAATTTGTATAATTTTCTCTGTACTAATCATTAAATTTGTATGCAATTAGTTGATGTTCCATAAAGAATTATGGTATGTTCTTGTTTCAGTCTTGTTATGTTGTGCTAGTTAGCTGTTGATACACTTCTCCCCTTCATGTTGCTGGAAGGTTCCATTTGTTGATGTTCTTTGACCAGGATATATTATGATGGATCCTCAAGGATCATGCTTGACGAGCTGGTCTGCTGTTGGACAAATGATGATGACGAGCTGGTCTGCTGTTGATCTTGCTTTGCAGTATCTGCCTCATCAACATCGTCACACTCACCTTGTTGCTGTCGGTGTGTGATGTCAAACATTGCTGAGTTGCATTGTGGGTTTGTAGATGTGTTAGATGTATAGTACAAGCTTTGTTCGACCTGTCAAATATCTGCCCCCTCTGAGGACTGCTCTTGCCCCATCTCCACCGCGAATATCTGCCCCCTCTGAGGCTCTTGCCCCCATCTCCTTAAAGGGCATCTAAAGGACCCTGAAGGCCTTCGAGGATCGGACACCAAAAGCTTTACCAGCGGCACCCTGAAAGCCTCGTCTTTAGCGATCCGGCACCCCCTGTAGTGACTCTATACTGCCCTTCTGTGCACATCTAGCCTGTAATACACTGCCATGGCACTGACAGCGTTGGCCTGCCTGTAATACGCACTTATTACAGGAGGCGTCATGTCTATTTTAATGAAATAATGAAGGCGTGCAAGAGGCCGTTTGTCTAGGTGATGGGACTGGATGAGAGGTGACGTTAACACAGCGTGCGGGGCAGTCCGCATTTATGCCTGCGTGGATGATCCTCGTTCACACCGCCCTCGAGCTCTATGTCCAGGGCGAACAACTGGGAGGGCAGCAGCGGGCGAACGGTCTCCACTGAAGAGGCATGGATCCTGTGCCGCTACGGCCCGCTGGTGCCATTGAACGAGCGTCTACCCTGGGCGCACGTGGCTGCGACGGTTCGAGCGCGAGCAGATATAGGCGCTTGCATTCTATGACGGCTTGAGAAGGCCGGGCCGCTATAACGCGGAAGGCTGCCGCCGGTGGCACCACACGCCACACGATCCGTCATTGCCACCACGCGTCAGCATGCAAGGACGAGAAACGCCACCCCGTTGTGGTTGCTGTCGCTGCGGCCATGACACCAGTAGGTGCAGCAGCTGCAGCCACCACCCTGTGAAGGACGAACCGCACTCGCCTCCGCGCCGTGGAGGCACCAACATTGTCATCCGCGAATGCCGCTAACTGTGGCGTCGCGGACGGCCGTACCTGCGATGCCCCAGGACGCCTCCCATGGAGACGATGTCGTACGGGTACGATGTGCAGTCCCCGCTGCAGAACGAGCACGACGGCGACGCGCTCGGGTTCCTGGCCGCAATCGCGGACTCAATGACCACCATCGAGCGTGACCGTCCCGGCTACCTCGTCACCATCGCTACTCCGTGGCAACGACGGCCATGTCCTCCGCCGGCGCCTCCTGCAGCCGTGCACCGCGTCCACCAGCCTGGTTGGATCAGGCTCCTCCGCTTACATCATGCTCGACGACGATGACGCCAACGACGATAGCAGCGACATGGCGTAACTATTGGACTAGGCTAGGGTTTAGTTTAGTGTGTAAATTTGAATTGTTTAGTTTAACTTTAAATCATTTGTGTTAATCAGTAATTTTGTTCTTTATGTTGTTCATCGGCGACGGTTCGTGTGCCTGCAAGGTGTTCGGCAATTTGCTTGCGTTCGAGATGGGCCTTTGGGGAGTGCTGTTGTGGGTGGTTTCTAAATGTTGACCAGACACCTGTCCGAGACCCTAAAGAGGTCCAATTGGAGATGCCGGATACACATTTAGAGACGATGTAGATGCTCTAAGGGATGGTTGACCTGGCGGAATAGCTTGTGCACGCTGCGCCTAAGCTGGCTCACATGGTAGCAGCCCACCGCCTCTAGTACGCGACAACAGCTAAGATGGCGTCGGAGCCGTCTCATGTAGGAGTAGCGTGCTGCCTCGGAGTACAATGACAACATCTATGATGTCGCGCTTCTAGTCCATGACGGCACCAGATTTCTCGACACACTGAGCATAGACCCTACTCCTCCTAACACACTAAGGACATCTCCTACGGGGCTGCTCAATTGCCCTGGACTCGCCAAATTCGAGCAGCCCCGGATAAAATCAGGCCCCTACGGGCTGCCTAAACGGACAGTGGTCCATTTTTTTGTCCGGGACTGCTTAAATCTGGACCAAATTTGGTCCAGATATGAGCAGCCCCCGGACACCGAGTGGACACCGAAAGTGTCCTTTTTTGAGCACACTGCCCCACCGCACAGAGATCGCTCCTCCCACCGCGACCCACCCCGACCACCCCCCGTCGCCGTTCGACCTTCTCCGGCCACCGCGAGCACCCCCCACCTCTATCCTCTCCCGCCGCCGCTGGCGGAGTCGTTTCGCCGGCCAGCCACCGCCCGGTGAACCTCCCACCTCCCCACCCCGACGGGACGCACACAAGGTGTTCGTCCATTGCTCTGCCCGACCTCGGGAGGGAAAAAATGACGGACAACGGCGACGAGTTCTTCTTCAACAACGTGATCATCTACTCGTCGTCGTCGGACTCAGAGACAGACGACAAGAGCGACGTCCTCGTTGCCACGGCCATGGTCAATCACCACATTGCATGTCAGCGGCCGTTGTTCCGAGGTTCCCTGCCCGGCCATGCCGCGACCTTGGACAGGGACAGAGATGGTGGGCATGCCCGGCTGTACAGGGACTACTTCCATCCAACCAATCCGGTGTTCACGACGAAGCTATTCCGGCGCCGTTTCCGGATGAAAAGGGACCTGTTCAACCGCATTCGACTTGGGGTGCTGGATTATGATGAATGGTTCAAGTGCAAGCCGGATGCCACTGGTAAGTTTGGCTTCTCTTCTTATCAGAAATGCACCGCGACAGTCCGAATGCTAGCATATGGAGTAGCTGGTGATCTGGTCGATGAGTACTTGCGCATGAGTGAGACCATATGCCTAGAGTCCATGTACAAGTTTTGTGCAGCTGTGGTTCAGGTCTTTGCCCCGGAGTACTTGAGGGAACCAACTGTTGCTGACACTCAGCGGCTTTTGTCGATCAACGAGGGCAGAGGTTGGCCTGGGATGCTTGGAAGCATCGATTGTATGCACTGGGAGTGGAAGAAGTGCCCATTTGGCTGGCAGGGGTAGTACAAGGGCCATGTTGGTGAGTGCACTGTTATTCTCGAGGCAGTTGCCTCGCATGATCTGTGGATTTGGCACTCGTTCTTTGGCATGGCAGGTTCACACAATGATATCAACGTGCTCCAGTGCTCTCCAGTGTTTGGCAGACTTGCCATAGGCAACTCTCCGGAGGTGAGCTACGATGTCAATGGCCACCACTACACACATGGATATTATCTGGCTGATGGTATCTACCCCCCGTGGGCTACTTTTGTGAAGACCATTTCCGCTCCTCAAGGAGAGATGAGGAAACGATTTGCCCAAGAGCAGGAGAGTGCCCGGAAGGATGTGGAGCGTGCTTTTGGTGCGCTTCAGTCTCGATGGGCTATTGTTCGGCACCCTGCTAGAACATGGAGCCCGGAGATTATGTGGTCGGTGATGACTGCTTGTGTGATCATGTACAACATGATCATAGAGGATGAGCGCGATGACAGCGTGTACGACGAGAACTGGTTGTTTCAGGGTGCAAATGTGGAGCCCCAGCCAGGAGTGGCAAATTTGCAGCAGTTCATCGACTTCGCGTACGAGCTGCGTGATGCGGGAACCCACATTGCACTTCAGGATGATTTGGTTCAGCACATCTGGAACTTCATAGGACACCAGTAGAGTTTTAACAATATTTATGTTTGAATTATATTTATGTTTGAACAATATTTATGTTTGAATTATATTTATGTTTGAACAATATTTATGTTTGAATTATATTTATGTTTGAATTTAATTTATGTTTGAATTTTATTTATGTTTGAATTTTTATGTTTGAAAATCTGGAAAAAACTAGCCTGGGCAACTAAATGAGCAGCCCCGTAGGGCGCATGTCTCCAGTACGCGCGGACACACCCACGGACGGCTGCTCAAACGGACAAAATCCGAACCAAATCGGTCCGGAAATGAGCAGCCCCGTAGGAGATGTCCTAAGGGGCAACACTGTTGGTGGCACCGGAGTGTCCACATGGTGGCTTTGGGGAACGCTACCCTGTTGCACCTTATGGTGTGGATGGTAATGGTATCGTCATCCATGACCATAACTTCCAATGCCCATTGTGTGGATGCATGTACCTTTCCCTCCCAAGTATGCCATCGCTGTCGGTGGAGGTGATCTAGATCGCGATTCTGGTCTATTACGACCCCTCACCTCTCGACACACTAAGCAAGAACCTACACCTCCCAACACACTCAGGGGCAAGCACCGTTGGTGGGGCAGGAGCGGCCACACGGTGGCTTTGTGAATCCTACATTTGTAGGAAAAAGACTACTGTTGTCGAGCTGTTTTTGTCTAGCGCTGGCGAACAGACATCCGCCAACAGAGATACGCCAGTGGTAATACTTACCGCTGGCGAACAGCAGCTCGCCAGCGGTAGTGGCGGCCACCGCTGGTGAACGGCGGAAGTAGATAATAGTGATGGCGAACAAGCCACGTTTGCCAGCGGATCTGCATCCGCTCGCCAGTGCTGGTCTCTTCGGGAGGCGTGTTCGCCAGCGCTAGATCAATTGTTCACTAGCGGTACAATTTCTGAATAATTTTTTTAATTTAAAATACTGCATTACAGGATTATCTGCAGTCAGTTACCCAGAATTTCATATATGGATTACAAACAATTTGATAATACTCAAATATAGATTCATACATATGCATTACAAACATGTTAATGACATTACAAGTTTCACATATATGCATTACAAACATGTTCACGAGGAAATTTGACAATGCCCAAATACAATGTTCACGCATATGCACAATTTGACAATGCCCAAGCTTCTAGCTTCCGGCTCCTCCATGCAAGCTTCTAGCTTACGGCTCCTCCCCTTGGTTGCTCCACTCCTTCATCCTACTATACACCATGACTTACAAAGTGAGAAATAAACAAAATTGATATTGTCAAGGTAAAACATGGCTCATATAGTGAAACACACAAGCAATTCTGATAGCTTTGTTGAACCAAGTAGGACGACACACAACTTATATGTGTGCATATTACAGGATTCAACAGACTATCATGATATCATATAGTATGCGACATCATCATTTTAATCACCGGCATACAAAAAAGATGGTAAAATGCAAATTCAAAAACACTGAAATTAAACACACACGAGAACTTTAGAAAATAAGCCCAATGCCTCATATGGACTTGCTTCAGGGATGGAGCCATCGAGCCAGGTAGGATGCACGAGATCTATGCACTCATGCATATCACAAGACTCACTAGCCCGACCCCTGAAACCTGTGTCACAACATTTTAATCATCAGCATATCAAGGTAAAGCATGCCTCATACTTAATCAATTATTAAAACACACAATGGATCCTGATAACCTCGTTGAACCAAGTCGGAGGCACACAACTTATATGTGTGCATCATACAAGGTTCTACAAACTATCCGGATATCATATAGTGTGCGACATCATTTTAATCATCGACATTCTATAGAATACGAAAGAAGGCACTCAAGAAAAACAATAAAGAAGGCCTCATATGAAATTGCTTCAGAGACGGAGTAAGCGAACAACGTGGAATGAATACTGCATATGCGTTCAGACCACATGGTTCGCTCACTCCTCCCTGAAGATGAAACGTGCAAATCATCTGTTCTAATCATCGGCCGAATAGTGAAACATTAAAACCATGTTGCGTCTGATGGTGTGGATGGTGGTATCTTCATCCATGACCGTAAGTCTCGAGCTCGATTCCCACCGTGTCGACACCTATACCTTCGCCTCCCCAGGATGCCATCGCTGTCGGTGGAGGTGATCCAGATTGGGTATGGCGTGCCGTCTGAGCTGCGGAACGAGCAGGATGGCGACCCGGGTTTCTGGCGATGCTCGTGGACCACCATTAAGCACCATAGCTCCAGTTAGATGACCAACTGGATGGCAACAACACCTTATTCTCCTCCGACGCCCCTCCTATAACCGTCCCCGCTGCGCCACCTGGTGACGCCTCTAGCAGTCGTGTGGCCTCCTACTCCACCATGGTGAAGGTCCATGAGTACCACTTAGACAATGAATGGGGGCGGGACAAGTCTGAGGAGTAGGCTAGGGTTTAATTTAGGTTTTTGTTTCTAATATTGTAGTGTCATTTAAGTTCAAATTTATATTTCTGCCCAATATGTAATCGGCGGTTTGCGGGCCGATTGGGGGGGGGGGGGGGGGGGGGGGCTTTGAAGGCACCGTTGTGGGCCGCGGCCTCCATTTAACGGCACACATGTCCACCCTTCAATTGGGTCTCAATTTGGGGGTGTCAGACACTAATTTGGAGGCCCCGATGGAGATGTTGTGATGTAAACCAACACGTGGTGGCGCAGTTTGTGTAGTGTCTGCTAGATATTGCCTTCTAGATTATTGTCTATATGAATTACTCTCTTTGTTCCACAAACACTTTATGATAAAGCAGGTGTAAACTTTCTAAAATTAAGAAATTAGAATCCCAAACAATTTTACGGTAAAGCAGGTGTAAACTTCGCTAATTTTTTAAGATTAGTCAATGAATCCGATCATAGAACCTACTCATCGACCTTACATATTTTGCATACAATTTTTTTTAAATAACATATTTGCGTTAGTCATATAAGGTTTAAATTGGTGCTAAGACGAAGTAAAGGAAACGCAGTTTGCTATTTAAGTAGGAAGCTGAGGGAAGCACCTCCCGCGCTGCTTTCACTTCACCTCCCGGGTTGTTTCCGATTTGCCTCCAAGGTTGTTTCCGCTTTTCTATTTGAAATTGTGTCTTTAGGATTCTATTTTTGCAAGGAGAAGCCCAAACAAACATGGCCTAAAAGCTTGCTGTCTTTGCTGATGTGAAGCCCCTAGTTAGCATTTTCATTTCTACTTTTTTTTTGTTATGTAAGCAGTAGAGCTAATGAAGTGGCTCATTTGTTGGCGAGATGTCAGATAGTAAGGAGATCGTTTTTACTGTTTTATTGTTCTGTTTGAAACAGGCAAAAGCTAAGTGTCACGGTAAATGAATGAGTGAGCTAGCTTTGAACTAAAACTGAAGCCTACAAAGTGTGCATAGTTCAATGCCGAGCAGAGCAAATTAGCAAATTAGCGGTAGTTTTCACCTACATACTCCCTCCGTTTCACAATATAAGATGTTTAAACCATTTTCCACATTCATATGACATGTATTTACATGTGCACTCACTCTAGTCCGAATTTAGACAACATTAAAACATGTTATATTGTGAAACCGAGGGAGTACATATGTGCACGTTTAAATGGCCTGTAGCTCCACCAATATGCTGGTTAAGAAAAAGGTCCGTTTTGGGACAAACAATGTACTCCATATAAGAGTTTTGAGCAGCAAGTGCTTTTGGTTTCATTGCAATAGTGTCAGTCAGAAAACCAGGGTTTACGATACATAAAAAAGATTGCTTAAACAAAGTGCTCATTTCTCTCAAACACATCGCACTTCGTTGTCTTCCTCCAAAACAAGAGGATCGTGCCATAGCCTGGCTGATAGGCATGGGCTGATGGCCCTCTGGCCTCTCTTAACTTTTCCTCCAAAACCAACCGTCTCGTACCCCCAAAAATCTCGGGGGAAAAACTGATAGGAGCAGGTGACTACTCAATTAAGAAGAAAACAAACGGTCACAACGCCAGTTTTTCTACCCAGCAAACAACCAACAAATGCCACATGCGCTTTGCTTTCATATTGACAACAAATGCAAAGATTTCCATCCAGTCCAATAAACACACGATAAGCAACACATCACAAGAACTCAGATTTCCATCCAATATACACCGAGAATTGAACCATTATACACGTAAAGAAAAATCTCCAGGCAAAAAAACAGAGCACCATGTATGTTTGTTGGGGGAAATGGTTGCCTCTAAGTAGCTGTTATAATGAAAAAGAAAATCTCCAAGCAAAAAACAGATCATCATATGGGGGAAATGGTGGTCTCTAACTAGCTGATATAATGACACAGAGATGGATCATGAATCAAGCCGGTATGCAGTATGAGGTGCTAAGGGTGGGAGGGAGGACGCACACCAGGTGCGGACCAGCTGGATTGCAGCTGATGTTCGCATCACCTACATCCGGCAGGCCTAGCTGCGGCGGGTGTACGTACCCAGATACCAGCGGGACACATGTCACGGCGATCTCGATCCTTGACCCTGAAGGTAAAATGAATGCTTAATGTTAAAATGGTGCACACGATGATTGTATATTGATTGGGATTGAACAAAGATGGGTTGCAAGCGAACTGAACCGCAGATGTGTCTGGATTCTAACCTGGTGCTTCTGAGAACGAAATGTGACCGGATTTCCTCCCAGCAACCATCCAGTTTTGTGGATTAGCATCGACGTGATAAAGTATCTCATCCTGCCAAACAAACTTCAACTTTAGCTGTGAAAAAAAAAATCAATATCTTCTGTTCTTATCTTCTGCATAAAGATGATGCCTAGTGAACTGGATCAATAGCACATCACAGGATGGAAGAAAGAACAAGAATCAGTGTTCTGCAGACTTACGCCAGAGAGAGATGCCTGCTCCAGGTCCTTCAGCCTTTCAACCCTCCATTTCATGTTGACTAATTGACCAACCCTCAGGCAGTCGGTAGAAAATGGAAGGAATCCAACTGCCAGACACGGATCTAGAACAGGGCGCTTCAGTTTGAGTGAAATCTTGAATAGAAGCAGCTCTTCAGAATCATCAGATTTAACAGGAACTGGCGAGTGTGCTCCAGTCGTTCTGTCACCTGATATCCCGTACTTAATATTCAACATGCTGTCAGCCTTTTCCAGCTCATCTAGGTCTGAAAATGCGAAAGCTTAAACTGGATGATTCATGTTTAAGAGTCACAGCTTGGAAATGGAGTTTACTTTGTACTTTTTCAGATGGTCATTTTTTTTGACAAAAAGCAGCGCCAGTGCTGTTTTTATTTCATTAAAAGAAGTAAAGGAGTACAAATAACTCAAAAAATAAAAGAGAAATGAGAAAGAAAGCAGCATCTCAACCTCAAAGAAGAGTAACAGACACGAGCAATCCTGCATTGCAAGGGCCAGCTAAAGATGAAAAGTGGACTTCAAGAAAGGACATACCTTTTGTTCCACTTAAACGTATTACAAATAAGATTCCAGCTCTGGAAGAAGGAGCAATAACCAGAGGGAACAAACTTGAAGTCGGCCGTCCATCCTTGCCTAAGTGCTCAAATCCAGCTTGTAGGTCTAACGATACATCCTTTACATGCAGAGTAGCCTTCACTTCAGAATGCAATATCACCTGGAAGTGCAAAACACAAATTGGGATTTAAGAATCCAAGGAAATTTACCAATAAATACACATTTGCACAAATGAGTTATTACTGTTGCCAGCATTGTCCCTGAAGCCCAATAAAAGATAGCGACCAAGTTTTATGCGCCTTTTTAGACAAGGTACCAGCTAAAAATGTGTAAACATGAGTAGTGCACCTGCAGAAGTAGGGTTCCATCGTTGCATTTGTCAACAACCCGTGTGCTCACATGGAACGGATTAGTGAAATGTACGGCAATGGTCCTAGAAAACAATCACAATGTAAGCTTTCTAGTTGACATATCGAAAAAGTGAGCGCACAAATACTTGAGGGTGAATACCTTTCAAATACTTGATTGTGGAAAGCTCCAAATTCAAGTTTGAGAGCAATCATTCTCATTCCATCTACTATGCTATGTTTCTGAGGGGATGCTGAAGAAATATGGAAAAAACAAAAATGTCAACCAACCGGCTGAAACACACAACCGCACCGAATGTATTGACATATTTCATACGAACCTGGGGATGTTCCCTTTGCAATTGTATCGTCGATAGCACGAACAGGAAACCAAACAAGAGTAGTCACATCACTAGCCCAATCTGGCAGTTTTATCTTCCCATTTTCGATAGGGACCTTCTCAACCCTTCCAGTATCAGTGGAGCTTGATAATGCCTTGGAAGAATCAGTAGGACAAGAATGCTCCCCTTCGCTTCTGTAACTTTCTATCTCAATCATCTGTGACTCCACGATTTTCAGTTCAGCACCGGCATCTATATGCAATATTCCACCTCTCAAAGAATAGTCTATAGGCTTGACAATCAACCCGATCCACTGGAGTTCATTCATAAGTAATGCAGAGGACACAGCAGGAGTAATATCAACCAAAGCCCTCGGTTTTCTCACCTACAATGAGCACACACAAAGATTGTGAGAGGCCCAATAGAACTTACAATATGCCACTTAGTACAGGAAAGGTATATGCTGTTATTAAGTCTCCTATTTAATTCTGAAAATATTGCATGGTTTACCAACTAATTGTCATAATACTCCAGATTATTTTAATTGCATTACCTTCAAAACAGGTCTTGTTGGCTTTTCAAAGCTCATGAATTCATCAGTGTCCACGGGACCGTCCTGAGAAAATCCATGCGATCTGAATGACAGCTTGCCAATCTGTCCAGTGAGAGCACCCAACACGTAGGAACCAGGCATTTGAGGAGGAATGTCGAAGGTGATACTATTTCTACCTGGCACAAGAACACGTGCATCTGTACTCTTTATTGCCTGCATGACATGGCGGCATTAATTCATTAGGTGATTGCAAATAACCAATGCAATTACCCCAGCCATTTTCCATATACTGTGTATTTTTAATTTTGAAAGTTATCATACAATGATGAAACTGAGTTTGAACTGGAAACATACTAGTGTATCGTATTATAAATAACAAGTCTACATCCCAGCGAAGAGAGAAAATCAACCAGTAAAGTGACAGAAAATTCAGTTAAAAAACATAACAGTACCTTAAGACCTTCATCCGCACTAGAGGAAGCTGACAAACTTAAACTGAGAGACTCAAGTGTGATGTCATGTGGGAAGCCACTCCAAACTGCTACAGATAGTGTACCAGGATCTCCATCACATAATTCTAGTGGCGGAGCAGGATTTCCAGCGAATGTAATTAGGGATGAAACATCGAGGGGCACATCATGCTTCATTTCACTGTGAGCAAGCCGAACAACCTCTGACTGAAAAGCTTGCCGCTCTTTAGATGAAAACAAGCTACTCTCTAGAGAAAGTAACTTTACACAGGAATTCAGATAACCAGCTTCGTCATTAAGAATCTTCTGGCATTCTGCAAGATCAGGAAGAACATCTGCCAATAGCTCTTCCCAGCCTTCTGCAGAATAGAGCGCACAAACTTTCTCATAGGATTTTGCAGCCAAGTCATAATTTCCATGCTTAAAAAATATAGCTGCAATCTCTCCATCAAGCACAACTCCATGCCTTTTCCACCAAGAGCGGTGATAATTTTCAGCTGCACCTTTAGTAAGCTCTATATATCTATTCTGGTAACACAAAAAAATACTCTTGCAATTTAGTTTTATCCATTTGCTTAGGAAAATTCTGTAATAACATGGTATTAAATTGGCGTCTCCAGAGTAAATTAGTTCAATGAACTAATCAATATACTAACTGAGAAAAAAGAGTAGCATGATAAAGTTCGTTTAAGGTATTTTGAAAAATAAATAAAATGTAAACTCTTAAATTTGTAATGGGAGAGTAAGAAAGAATCTATCATGATTTGTGGCAGAATGAATATAATACCGCAAATTCCTCCGGTGATGAGAGTGATGTCATAAAATCAGGATCAGATATCGTCTGCTTCAATGCATGCTCAGCTGCAACATGAATTTCTGACAACCTCATGGGTCTATCAACTGGCAGAGAAGTCTCAGAAGTTGCTGGCCCAGACATAGTTCTCGTCATCAGGTTAGAAGAAGATTTGTTGGGAGAAAGTTTCGAGTGTGCTTCTGAACCTGAACTGCCAGACAAAAATATAAATAAGACAATCCAGCTTATGCTGAAATCTGCAGTCCAAATATAAATGCGTCACTAAATGGGGAACTGACCAGCCTTACCCATCAACCGAATCATATAATTCAGAAAGATTTCCAACAGAAAGAAAAGCTCTACGCCTGTTAGCCTCCCGTAGAAGAAAAGAAGGTTCTAATGGCAATGGTTTCCTCTGAATGTCAAAGAGCTTTTCTCTTGGTTTTGCTTGAAGAATTGTCTGCATAAGGAAAACATTTCATAACTTCAAGCCACAGTTTGCATTAAACATGCAATAGGCGGCTAAACAGTACAAGCTGAAAATTTGATTACTCCTTTGCCCAAGATAGGGAAAAGCCCATATAGCGATTCCTGTTTTTTAACCCCTAATTTGGCATATCTAGTTTTCTCTTTCATTCTACACCACCACTACATGTCTAAATGCATAATTTCTATTTGCGATGAACCTAAAAGTTTCTGTGTATGAAAAGTTGCATGTTCACGTACGTATATCCGTTCGAACAAAAAGCTGAAAATAGTTCTGATCACTAATGTGGAATAGCATTGTCCGTTTCCATATTCCAGGCTTCATTTCATGCCACTTCATACAGAAAGATTTGTCTTTTGTGCATACTGAATCGGAGGAAGGGGCAGCTTGATTTAGTGACCGATATCTAACATATTGTCACTCCGTATGGGTATGACCCAATTAGACCACAAGAGCAAAGAACCCAAAAAATACAGATGAACCACAATAGGAAGGCATGACACAGAGCTGAGAATGCTTGCCTTCTCCTTTGCCATTATCTCTGCCGATGAATCAGGTGGAATTGAAGGCCAAGTAGCTGGCTTTGGCCAAGATAGCATGCTTAAAGATGCACTACAGATACATTAAACAAGTCAGTTCGAAGTAAAACTGGATGGGAGTGTGAATTCAAGTGATAAAATGTGACATTGATCTTATACCTGTTGACTGGACTCTTTTCTATCTCAGCCCCATAACCAATTAAATAAGCAAGCCTCATAAACTGCCACATCCATCAAGAATAATATATAAGAAAATAGTTTTGCATATTTTTAACAAATTAAGCAAATGTAATCTAAAAGATAAGAAAAAAAGGGAGTTGATGGCACAGTTGGACTTGATGACAGCAAGAAGTTAATAAACCAATAAAGCACGACACGGCAATTGTATTCTCTAGGATTCATTTGAACTTCAGACCATCTATTATCTATGGAACATTAGGAATAGGGTTGCCCATCAGTAAAAAGATAATAAGGGTCATCCACATTTACACTTTACCCCCTCAGGAATCGGGCTATTAATCCACAGTCCCTACCTCTCTTTCTTCCCCTCATCTCTCCTCTCGGGGTTCGGTGGTGGCGGCAGACATAGCGTGACGGTGGCTGGTGAAAGGGTGGCGGCGCCAGGCACCTACCCTGGTTCCTTATCGCTCATCTTTCTCAACATGCCCCTCTTTCTGTCCTCTCCTGTCTCCCCTCTGTCCCTTGCAACAGCGCGCGAAGGAGGCTGCTGCGACGCTGTGGCTGGGGCCTGATGCAAGATGCTGAGCACGTTGGGCCGGAGGACTGAGGAAAAGGGCCGGCTGGGGCCTAATGATTTCAGGGCTGCCTCTCCTCTGTAATGCACACACAGCCACTCCCTGCCGGTCCATTGTTGAGAGATCTAGCACTCCCAGTCCTACACTACCGACCGTCGAGTGATACCTAGCGCCTCTAATCTTTGTTGTACGCCTCGCCCATCTCTTCGTGGTGTCATAAACTCGAGAGTTCCCTCGACGCTGCAATCGATCTGGAAACAGGCCAAGGTTCAATCTAGTCTCTGACATATCTCTTTCTTCTCCAACCTTTTAAGCTCTCCAGATTTCAAGTTCCAACCACGCTGCAGTACTGCATATGGTGTCAATAGTGAATCAATCTCACGATTGTTGACACAGGGGAGGAGTAGGTGTACTCACGCGAGTTTGAAGTAGATTGGTCGGCCACCTTCGCCAGGGAGGCTGGTATCGGGTGGCGCACTAGGAAAATTTAATTTATTTTGGGGTTGCCCTTTTCTACTTGCAGTATGAATGAATAGGCACTCCTCAAATGTGATGTCAGAAGGAGCATCACTCAAACCTCATCGGTTCATCTCAGCTGCATCATCACTGCATTGCCGATTACCTGTATAAGTACTGTTATGTCCCCAGTGTGTCAAACCATATTTTTGTTTTCACTACAAAAATATAGACCATAATCTTTTCTCTCTTTTCAGTTGCCTCTGGTCCCTCTTCCTGGTTGATAAGAATTGGCCTTTCTACTATCATTGACCTTTTATGAACTAAGGGATCTATGACTTCAGCCGTTCTTCAAAGAAGGTGATTACTCTGGGTTAGATTCATTTGAAGTGTTCCTTGCTTACTATACACGATCCCTATATATGTCATATATACATGCATTGTATTTCCTCTGATAGTGAATATGCCAAAGTATCAGAGAAATATCAACACGTGAGATAATAACATAACCGTTTGGGGTGATCTGCACTGCATTGCCTCCAGCAGCACCAAAAGATCGCTACAGTAGGGTTGTGTCCGGCCAAACCAGTTCACTTCGACTTTTATGGGATTGGGAGGCTTAATTTACAGATGGTTTTTGTGTTATCCCAGATCAGCCAACCGAATTTGCTGTTGTTTTTGTGACATCTTTGATATGTTTTGTGCAACTTTATAATAGTAATTTATTGTCCACATATGCAGGTTAAATTTGTTGGAACGTAGCAGCGTTTTACTAGTTACTAATAGTTTTTAATAAACCAGAACATGGTACCGTATGTGCCAAGACTGCAATACAGCTTTTGATATTTTGCACAAAACTCCTGTATACAATGACTTTCCACACTGTTTGATTACTATTCATTTAATTGCGACATTCGGTACTTAGTAGTCATCTCAAGGTCCTTAGCCATTCATTGACCCTGGAACCCTGGAAAAATTTCATCCGGTTTACTAATATATTCCATCTATTCTAATGCCCAAATATGTCAATTCCATGGACGTGAGCAGCCAAACCAAACGGTTACTGTGTTATACAACCATACCTAGGGCCTAACCATACCACAGGGGCAAGGAAGAAGACTAGGACTAGCTTGATATATTTCTTATTGCTTGCCTCTAAACATTATACTGCGTCATCCTTGTACAGATGGGATGTATTGACTCTTAAGAAATCTATGTCTGATATTAAGGTAATAAATTATCCTAACAATTCAATGTGATCTTAAGATTAACCTCTAAGGAAAACCCAACCAACCCTTGGCTGTCATGTAAACAGTACTGCATGTGCACTTCAGGCTACAAGTACCATGTGTGAGAACACTACCAAATTGGTCCCACAATAGGCTGCACACGACAAGACAACAGTCTTAACCTGATAATACAAGTTTATGGTTTAATTAAGTTCCTCAACTGCAGAAAGGAAAAATAGTAAATTCAGGTGTAAGAACCCAAAGACGACTTATAGCAGACAATACAATAACGGGACACCAGGAGTATTAAAGCTTGCCTTAGCACGACAGAGAGAATAAAGGTCACCCTGCAGACGGTAGAACTCCTTCTCTGAGTCAATAGCAACAACTCCACCATCATATTGCGAACTCGTAGATTTTATTAAACCCAAACATGCAGTTATCACCCATACTTCACGGAAACAAAATGGAAGGGCATTCTGAAGAGAAGAGAGAAAGGACATTCAGCATAAATAAACAAGAGGTACTAAAGGTAGTTTTCCTAGAATATAAATAATTATTGCAGAGAAGTAAATAGTGAAACCACAGTTACATACTTCATGCCAGGCTAGCGTCTTGGAAAAGCCGACAACAAAAGCATATCCTCTTGCAGCAACCTCAACTGGGCGAGACAGTTTAAATAATAACTGAAAAAGGTACAATGAAATGAATGATAAAAGACACCAAAGTTGCACCTAAATCATTAAGAAATACAGAATAAACTTATCATAAACATAAAAACCAGGAGTGTAGTTTTATAAAAGCGACCCGTTTGAGCACAACAAGAACATACTCATCTCCTAATTAATTAGTTAAATATGTGTTGGTTCTTTAATGTGTGTACGAGATTACAAATAATTTATGTTCTTTCATGCTCTTCTTATAATTGTAAACATTATATGATTCTAAATTTCTCAAAAAGGAAGTAATAAATCGAGGTGCTTCTGTACTTACATAGACACTCAGCAGTAGTACAATATTGCATGAACTAATTCAGCAACCAAAGAATCCATTATGCACATACCTTAGACTGGCAAGCAAATATATACTGCCTAAACTCAAATTCTCTGAACATGTCATCCTGAACAATTTGGGTGAGTGCTTTGAACCCTGGATTTAGCAGCGCAGCCTGATCATCACCAGTATCCAATCCTCCAAACTCTCGAGGTTTCCCTGGGAGATTTACTGCATTCATGAACAAAATGATATGGATGCGAATGAGCCAACTATCTTGTAAAATACATATATGTGATATGTATCATTCCAGACACGTGCAAAGTCTGGTGGCATGGTGTAAGCTTTACATCGGAATATAACAGTTTTTATTTTCTAAAAAATAGAAGAAACACATGTAGTTGATGGCATTGCCGTTATAATACTGAGGCAAGACACATGCCAAATAGTTGGATAATAACCAGTTACACACCTCCAGAAATAACAAGAAAGCTTGCACAAGTAGACCTATAAGTTTATGGCTACCGGGCTACGAGTGCTGCTACCACAAACCTGGGATGTACACTGATCGACTTACATGACTTGTATTTGGCCCCTAGGGGATTGTTATCGAACCCTATCTTTTCAATGAAGAAAAGCGCAAGGTCCGTTTTCTCGAAAAAAGAAGTAATATCAACTATTTAAGATCATATGTTCTGTTCACTGTATCTAACCGATCAGCTAAGTTCAATGACCCTACATATCAATATGGAGTCAGAAACCTCCTTAAGGCAAACTACTGGTTTATGGTCCAAAAAGGTACCATTACTGCAGTAGTCCCGAAAACATAAGTTAATGTTAGCTTATACAAATATGAACTGTTTTAGGCTCATATCGGGGTCAACATTATCGGGGAAAACAAAGGAATCACTGGTGCAGAGGAAGAACCAGCGGGCTGGACACAGCCAGATTCAAACTTGCCAATGATGAGCACTGCCACCCTACAGGTGAGACTCCACCACAGCAGACTACTATAACACAAAATCATACTGAAAAATAGAGTTTGTGTTCGAGAAGGACTGCTTGAACTCTTCTAACCTCTTCCACTGGACTCTGGCCTTACTTTTCTTGTCTGGATGTCTGCTTAGTTCTAGGATTTATGCTATCTAGGCCAGTCAGCACTGTACATTTTCTGTCTCAGTAACAAGAAAACTCCATCTTCCCAAAGCTCTCTTCCCTATCCCTCTAATACTCTTGTCCTATTTATGTAATGCCAGCAGCACCAGCTAACCACCACTAGCCTTGGCTACCGGTGTCCCACCCCTACAACCCACAAAAGCAATCACGGACACCTTATGGAGTTACTGTGAGTTCAACAAAAATGCATATTCTTGAAGGCACCTTACAACAAAACCCTGATCGACTGGACAATAAAATCCTTTGATTATGCAAATTTAGTTACAGCTAACGCTCAAAAGTCAATGCAACATAAGTCAGATAAAAGCTTGAGAAAAAAACCTGATTCTGAATAGCATAGTTCAAGCTCATCATATTCACGGAGTGAATCTTCATGAAGATTAGTCACCTCAAACATAAACGCCAAACTTTCCTGAACAAATAAAAGGTGTATGCTCAAAAGATCCACACAAACATAAAGGCAAAGAATGTTCGAACACATAAAGGCAAATAAAATTCAGTGCCGCAGAGAATGAAATAATTACAACAATTGAAATGAATCATAAGTGATTGCATTATTATACCTTCAGAATAAAGAAGTTGCAGAAGTTCCATATTGGAGTGAATCGTTGCTCACTTAACCTACGGTTTTCCTCTTCATAAAACTGAACCCTTCTATCCAATGTGTTTCTTATGCAGTCCACCATTTTTGAGTCAAAATCATCCCAGAATTCAGTATCAGTTCCATGAAGATCAAATTTGCAGCATCTACATCGTAAGTGGGCATGTTAGTATTTGAATATAACACATATTATTTGCAGTTACAATTAACCAAAACTCCCAAAATAGAGTTCCTTGATAATTTAAAAGTAGAAGCATTCTCATAAGAAACAAACAGTGTGAGATGACAGGTGATGGCAGTATATTGCGTTCAAACAACAAATCCGTATAAATACTCAGAATACAGATATTGGTGTTACCAACTCTACTAATGAGATGAGGCAAAAAAATACCTTTCTCTTTTTTTGGTGTTGAAATCAGCCTCAAGCCTTGAATATACTTTCTTTGCCATCTTATTTGCTTGATCATTGCTAGGATGGGCTTTCGACACAAAAACAATGAACCATTCTCTTTCATCATTTTGCACAATTAATTTGAGGCGAGGCTTAAGAATGGTTTTGAACTCATCAAGATCCTGTACATTTTATATATATGAAGAATGGTCCATATGAGTTGTGATGTTATTTAAAAAGAGAATCAGAAAGAGCAGCATGATATGAAAAAAAATAAGTGGAGAGAAGTACCTCACAAGTAACAAGAACTACTGTAGCATATGGTTCGCGGAACCAAAACAAGTACTGTTCTTGCGGAAATCGACTACGCAGCCTTGAGTCAGTAGTCTGTATAAACTCAGCTGGTAGGTTTTCCACCAAAACAGGGTTCCTCGCCTTGTTATTGAGACAGGCTTTCTTGAGTGGTAAGCGTTGCTGAAAACTGTCTTTGACGTTGAGCCACAAGTCGCTCACATCCTCAACTGTTACAAAAGATCATTTGCTGTATGAGAAATAATAATTTATGCAACAAATACACAAACCTGAACTCACATATTGTCAGCATGTGCAGCGATAAATTAAAGTTGTTCTGTAAATCAGCTTTCATTGTATTCCTTCTCATGTGAAGCCGGTTTGTGCCTATATGCTGGTGCATCATGTGGCTTTCATTGATATAATTTCCATATGAAGCCGGTTAGTGCCCATATGCTGCTGCATTATGTGGCTTCCATTGATAGTTTCCATATGAAGCCGGTTTGTGCCGGTCATGCTGCTGCATTGCACTATGTTGTTTTCATGTGAAACAAGATTGTGCGGCCAAACTGGAAACTGGCGACCAACACTCACTTTCAGTTAGCTCAAGCGCTATAAATTTTTCTAGAGACTAACTGAGACGCGACCAGCAGGAAGCTAAACACAACCTTGAGACCCTCCCTCATACCACCATGAATCTCACTAAAAAAATATGCCCACGGCAAGCCCGAGACCACCATTTCAGCTCTATTCTCGAGAAACATCACCATTTCATTTTCCAGTAGCTGCGCGATCGGGCGAGATCACGCGGGCCGCGCTGCGCAGATCGCACTATACTGCGACTCGATGCAGCGCGCTAGAGAGCGCGGTTCGTGGTAGGGGTGAGATCCGAAGGGTTAGACGAGTAGGTTTTAGAGAGGAGGCGGCATAGCATACCGGCGATGACGATGCGGTCGCAGGAGGACTTGATGGTCTGGAACTGCGCCAGGTAGTTCGCCATGCCCGCGGGCCGCGGCTCAGGCAGGGGCAAGGGGACAGGTTCTGCGCTGGTACTACTGCTCCATGCGGCGAGCGCTCCCCCGCCGGAGAGGTCGCCGGAGACAGAGACGAGGCGGAGATTCGGAGGGGAGAGGTGGAGTAGTGGCGGAGTTGAGTTTGGTGGAGACGAAGGCAGGCGCTCAAGCGGGTCGGGTGCGAATCGGGCAAGTGGGCCAACAGGTGTGGTGTGTACTCAAACCGTTAAGCAGCAAGATTTCTTGCTCCCTCGGCATGAAACAATTCAAAATATATTAAACTTTTCAAAAACATATACACATCATATATTTTGTCAATGATGTATTCTACATGCATACAAAATCATAGTGCAACAAAAATGAGAAATGTACAAATCCGAGTACGGTTTTAAAATTCCTATTTTTTGTTATTTTTTTAAAGCCCATAATACAAAATATTTAGCATTATAGTTTTTCAAGATTGTATTATACATCATTGATAACATGCTGGATTTATTTTAGATTAAAAAAACGTTTATATATGTTTTTGCTTTTTTTCTGGTGCTTGGGAGTCAAAGTGGTTCTTCGATTTATTTCTCTCCTTTCTCGTTTCACCTTCAACATATAGCCATATAGGTCGATGATGGTTTCTTGTACCATTTTTAGTTTTTTCTTGATTTGTGAGTATCCAAACATATTCAGTATGTATATTCACCCAATAGTATATACGTAGCCAATATTGAAATAGCTAAAGAAGAGACTTTTTCTCTCGCCTGAATGGTTTTATTTATGCCTTTTAATCCAAGACTTTCACATACGATATTGGAGTGTACTTTTTCCGTATGGGGTATTTGACAGAATTGTCGGTTATCCATGGCTATATATGTGTGGTCGACCAAAATCGTATACAGTTAACAACATTTCTAGCATTGGTATGCTAGTCGAGTGTCTGGCGCGCCGGATAGAGATGCCTGGAGAGGAGCATGGGGAAAGTAGATCCTTGGTATCTTTATCCTTCAGAACCCTCTACGTATTAGTAAGTGGGCCCACACCCAAACTATTAAGTTACACCGTCGGATAAAAAGAGGATTTCTAGTACTGTTGGTACACCACACTTGTGCTTGTATGTTTAAATTCAATATCTCGTACACCATGCACAACCCATGTTTCAATCATGTACTTTGTAGGACTTCGACAGTCAGGGACGACATGTGACGGCGATGGTCGTCTTTCCTCTCCTCCTTATGGCTGGTTGGGGGCCCTTCCCAGCCACGTGATGGCTCTTCAACCTCCTAGCCACACGCCATCTTGGAGACTTTTCAACCCTGGTTGAACTGGAGGCTTTTCAACTCTGGTCAAAGACTCAATGTAGGTGTTGTGCCAAGTGTTTCGTCCCCAACAATGGTATTGTTGCTTCGACCGTCGAGTTCGTGATGCTACGGTGAAGGGCTCCAAGGTCTCGATTGCTTTTTACCTTTTCTTTTTATGTCCTTTGTGAAAAAGTGCAGGTTCGATATGTAATTTCTTCTCAATTGGATCCTTTGCAAATTATAATCTAACTTCAGAAATATAAGCAACTTATGGGTACATAAAAATATAATCAACTTATGGGTACATGGGGAACATGTACATCGGGAATGGTTTTATTTTGCAAATTGTGATTATATTCATATCTTTTATTCTATAGCTTAATATGAAATATGTTATATATGAATTTTGCTCAGAAAACTATAATGAATATTAACTTGTCATCCATGATCATGTTTACATCTTGCATCTTGTTCTTTAGTTGTATTTTAGTAATTCACCTAAATAACAAAAATTGAATGTGGTGGGTACTTATTTATTTATTGCTCTATTCTATTTAATTTTGAGTAGATCATACTAATACGTACTAATGGCCATAGCTAGCCCAGATTGAGTATTTGTGCACGAAGTTTTCATTGCTAGCCTCCTAGAGATATCGGCTAGCTCCGAAGTTTTCATTACTCGCCCCCCTAAGTTCAAATCCTGTCTCCGCCCCTGATCGGGAATCAGGACCTAATCCTTGTTAAAAAAATAATTTACATTGAGATTTTAGGCTGGTTTCCAATCATATGCATCTGCATACTCTAAAAGCAAATTCAATCATGCACATATTTAGGGGAGATAGCTATACATGAGGTGAACTAAAAATCGCACTTTTCATATTAACTTTTAATAAATTATGAGCTCTTATTAAATTTTAATAAATCAAAAATAGGGGAGATGAGAGTACATCAAGGATAGGTTTTGATGATGTATGAAAAATCAGTTAGAGAACTAATCATTTTTTGCATGCATATATATATATATATATATATATATATATATGTGTGTGTGTTTTAAAGTGTTTTACACACTATTTTTTCTCACAAGGCACATATATATGTGTTACTTTTTAACGAAATTTACAAGAACATTGAAGACCAAACATTTTTATTCGATTTCCCCCCGTAAATTTTGTATTGAAGCCAGAACACATGCTCACACGGTAGCCATTCTTCATCTCATATGATTGATTGTCTTCTTTTGCTATTCAACCAAAATGTACATATGATAAATATATATTGATCTAAGACCCTGTCAAAGAAAGTAAGCAATATGAAATTGAAGAAATTGAAGAGACATTCTTTTTGACAAGGGATATAGTAAAAAATATATCAATTACACCCAGACTCTGCAGTCTGCACTAACATAATGGTAAGGACTAGTCGAGACGTCAAGGATGCACATATCCAAAATTGAAAAAAGAAGAAAATAAATACCCCATAGTGATCATCACTTGCAAGAGCAGAAGAGCTTGATCCAAACTGACAATACAACGCCCATAACTATAGGAGAGGTTTTCCAAAAATGACGCCTTTAAGAAGTTTTCTAAACGCGACGTCTTCAAGAAGGGAACATTGAACAACCAATCACAAATTGTAGGTTTCTCACTCAGTAAAGGATCCAAACTCTCCAGACATTAGCTTCAACATGGTAATTAAACTGCAAGTTACAACCAATAAAAGTCGATATTAGATTTGCACACTGAATATCGAGTGTAGGCACTTGAATCACCACCGAATGCTACTGCCCCCACCACAAAGCACCCATCACTTGACTCGTATGCACATGTGGGGTACAGAAAGGCCATGACCGCATAACATCGTGTGATGCGATGTCTTCTTCACATCCAAGGCTCCGCACCCGACAACATTGGTCATTTAATAATAGTTGTCTCGATATTTCCCACCTATGTCTGACACCATGGAAATCGCAAACATCGACATGTCCCATGGTATCATCGGAAAATACGTTTCGTGGGACACCCATACAAAGTAGAGATTTAGGAATCAATCCATGAAGACCGCCAACGGTGACATCCAAAACTCGTCGACAAACAAATTGAGGACGACCGACAATAGGTAGATGAGCATGTTGGGCGGAGGAAAAATCACTAGGGACACCACCAAACCAATTTTTATTTGCTCGATGTAGAGTTTCACCACCTCACACCAAAATTAACGAACCGACTGCATTTGACGGCTGTGGCGAGAGGGGAGGCGGGAGATATATAGATCGAGGAGGGTGGATGCGGCGCTTGTGGGGAACCCCGTATCGTCCCGGAGAGAGAGAGAGAGGAGTGTTTTTTTATACATGATGAGCAGCATCGATCACAGAATCAATGCCTTCTTCACAAATAGTTGACATATTTTAGAATCCATCCGTTCCACAATATAAGATGTTTTAACATTTTTCCATATGCATATGTCCAAACTTGTATCTAGTCCCTTTTAGTGTATGTGTATACTTATTTTGGTATGAATCTAGATAACATGTACAACACTTATACCATCTTATATTCTGGAATATTATGGAACGGAGGAAGTACTTCCTAAGATCCTAAATATGTGACGGGAAAAATGAACTACGTACCTACACATTTCTGAAGTGGTTACGACACTTATATGGAACTAGACAATTGCCCACGCGTTGCCGCGGGGCTTTTGTAAGAAAAATATTATACAACAAACTTTAAAATATCGCATACAAATAATGTAGCATGATATGCAAGGTTATATAAATATGGATATAGTGTGGTGAAAAACATGGTTTCAAATGCTACATTGTTTGTACAATTATGGATATAGTGTGTTCCAAATCATGGTTTAGAAGGCTAAGCTGAAAAAGGATCTGGAAAAACGCTACACAACCGGTATTTAGAGAAATATTATAATTTAGTATAAGAATACACCACTTATTGCCATAGAATTATAGTGCATAGGTCATGAGTTTTGATGAAGAAAACTGCTAATTTCACCGCCTATCCTGAATATAAAGTAACTTTGTAGTCACTAAGCAAGATGGATTATACAAAACTGGAATTATGAGCACAGTTTTAAGGTACTTTCTGGCTCCAATGTGAGTTCCTACTGGACAGAGACGGCGAGAGCTCCAGCAAGCTTATCGAGTTGTTCTCCATGAAAGCCAACATAAAAGAAAACATGGTCGCTATGAGGGTGTAACTCCAAAAACAAAATATGTCACGTGTTGCCGTGGAAATTGTATTGCATAAATATAATGTCTTTTTGTAAGTAAATATGGAACATGATATATTTAAGCATGAAGTTTTCTTTCGTCAATCCACAGTATTAGTATACAAATAATCTATGGTGGTAATTTTAGATGGGCCAGGGTTACACCTAGAGAGGACAGTGATGGAAAATCAGAAATTGTCAAAAGTAGATCACAATTAAGTTTAGCTGTAGCGGCCACTCGGTATTTTCGATTGTTCTTTTGAGTGGTAACCACTGATTGAAATCAACTGAACATCCATATATGTGATCGGCAAGTGTCGATCTAAGATATATGCCTAGTTGAATTCCTTGGTGGTCTTTCATTCGATCTTAGAAAGTTAAACCTACAAAGGAAATATTGATGAAATTTTCTTGATCGTCTTTGTATAGTTCTTCCAGCATCTCGTCTGAACAACATAAATCAAAACCTGAAAGCATGCCAAAGGATAGAAATAGTGACCACACAAATTAGAACCAATTGTCAACCATAGATACTGAGCATGACAACAGATGTAAGCAAAACCATGGAAACTCAAAAAAGAAAAGCGGACGGTATTGATCATACGATAGCCAGAAAAGTAAGTTCTCCCGCTGGCAAGAAAGACTTACTTAGAAGTACATAGGACATGACGTACCAAAGTTGTTCGCTGAACATAAATAAAAATGACAAACGATCTGACCAGCAATGTGTGCCTACCCATCAGGCCATCACGCAGGCACTTACAGGCGTTTGGAAGACAATGATCTCAGTGCTTGTCATGCTAACCACCATCCGCTCACGGCTCACTGACTGAACCGATCGTAGAACCTCCATATGACCATGCATGTCAAGACAATATGGAACTTGATCAGTAGCAAGCATCTGACTTGGGATCGGTACAAAATTGTCGGGAAGATCATGGGATTTACACACTGGAATAGCGAAGCCGGAAGGGAATGACGCTGATGGCGGCATCTAAAGGGCAGTAGGGCGAATCCAACGAAGGTTGAGTGAGTATGATGGAGAAGGAAGGGGCACACAATACACATGAGGTGGGCACAACTATAAGAAGGCAGCCGACCGACCTATGGCTGCTCGCTTGCCTCGACGGTACAATTTTTGACGTTTCATTTGTACCATTATTCCGGAAAGAGGTGAAAGCTTGACCCACTAGTGCAACGGCAGGTTAAATGAGCAAGTGGGGTAAGCGATGAGTTAATGAGTGGCCTAGTGGAATGGCAAAAACCGAATCTGCAACACCGCGCCTCTTTGTCTATCACGAGGCAGGGTGCATGGGCTAGAGAAATAGTCAGTAGTTGACGTGGCAAGTTGCTGAGGTGGAGCTTCGAGACGAATAACAACCAATGAAAAGAATGTAGATGATTTGGAATGCTTGCATGTTGAGAGAAATACAAATAGTGGGTTGCTCCCATTTAGATACTATAGATACGACACTTACATGAAACCAGAGGAAGTACAAGTCTAATGAGTTTGAGAACCTCGCTTAAGATTAATATTCACAGCTTGGAACAGAACAAAAACACTGGTGAGTTTCTGAAACGCTCACCAAGCATCTGATCTTTGAGCTGATGCTGTGATGACTGCCAAAGGGAGATGACAACAGAAAAATAGAAGAGAATCAATACGATATTCTACAGCTTCTTAATTGCTAGAGAAAAGCATACAAAAACAAATCAGATCTAAGGTACTAGCAAACTGGAAACACTAACTTTTCTTTTCACGACCTGTACAACAGCTATTCTGTACACCAGTCAATGTTACAATAAGTCCAGTCGGTCGCCGTTGATGTCCTCCACCGCAAGCTTCTCAATCAACAGCTCCATTGTCTTGATGTACTTGGGCATGTAATGTTCCCCTACCATGGATCTTCCCAGACGGATCTTGCTGTAGAGGTGCCGAGGTGTCTCGTATAAGGTGACAACGTCCTCCTGACCGCCTTGCTCACTTGTGTTTGGCTCTGCAGCTGGCAATGCAACCATGTGCAGTATTCTTCCTGGAGGGTATAGCTGGAGGCGATCTTCGGAAGTGCTTGGCGATGAGAGTTCATGCTGCTTGCGGGTCATGGATTCTAGAAATTCCAAGGCCTGTCTTTCGCCAGTTCCTGTCAGAGGTAATTTGTTCTCCTCTCTGTCGGTATCTTCACTATCTGACGCTCCAAGAGAAACCGAGACTACCTTCTGAGCTGCTGCTTCAGTGTCACAATTTTCACTTTTGACATCAACATCAGTTTGATTTGTCATGTCCTGAGTATGTATTGCAGGGTCAATTGTCTTCTCTGCAGAACCACATGACCAGCAAACTAGTGAAGGACGTTTCTTCACATCGATATGGATATCCTCTAAAGGCTTAATCTCAGCCTGGCAAATCATATGACAGTAAGTAATGGCGGGGCAATACCTATCTGTTTCAAAACTAGGGCTTTCAAGATATAATTGTTCATACCTCAGAAGTGCGAGGCTGCAGCATATCGACATCTACAATCTTAGATCTTGGATCAGATACAAAGGGTACATGAGAGCGCATGAAACTCACAGAGCGATTGACGAAACCTAAGAATCTAGTCTGTTGAATCTGTTCACGAAGTTCATGCACCCATGATGATGCCAAAACCTGAGATAATTGACTGCAACGGTAAGTACATGATACTCCCTCCAGTTCACAAAAAGTGTCGGCACTGTAGCTACTCCCTCCGTTCATAAAAGTATGTATCAACTTTGTTTAAATTTGTATGTATCTAGACATACTATAGTGTTAAACAAAGTTGTGACATCCTTTTATGAACAGAGGGAGTATAAAATTCTGCTTCGCAAGAAAAAATCTCCGACACTTAATACGGACTAGAGGGAGTCTCTTTTACCACACAAAAAACATTTTGCAGGACTGAATTTCTCTTTGATATGAAGAAGTGCATATCAACAATGGGATGTGAATGTCTGTCATGAATGGCAACAACTTTAATTGGACCATCATTACAAATATCAGCTCATAAAAATTTAGGTGGCTGAGAGGTACCTCAGTACGGAGCTTGGCAGTCGAAACTCTGCCAAGAGATGGCACTACATCATTTCTATTGACAATGGTCGTAATGAAGTCTTTACCCGACTCAGCCAAGTCCCATGTCATGCAAGCAGCTGAGCATTAACACAAAAAATATGTTGATATCTCACAAAAAATATCTGTAATTACGTAGATCTTAATTTTGCCGTATCAAAAAATAAAATGAGTTTCTTATGGATGTTTATTGCTCATAATTTGGAGTTAGTTATTTGGATATTCACTCATAATCCAGAGATATGGATCAATAAAGATAACCTAATTGCGATCATAATCAAGCATGCATGTGAAATTATTGTTCCTTTTTGTCACCACTCTATTTTCACTATAAGATTAATGCCAGAGAAATTTGTTTATAAGAATGAATTACAGGTCACAGACCTACAAAGGACAACATGTGAACACAAGAAACCTGTTGTAACAAGATTGTGCAAGAAGCCAATACAGTATTTCAGAGGACAAATTCAAGACTGAAAATTCAGTACGACAATTTTTCTAGACGTATGGTATTCAGTAGTATAACTGTCTATGTCTTCTAGGCATAGCTGGTCCCGAGCCCGGGTAAATGAGTAGGATTGCGATAGGTTTGGCGAGCCAACGTAAAAACAAGCCAGTCCCATGGGTATGAAACTCATTTGGGCGAGAGTAGTACTAGGATGCACGACCTCCGGGTTAAGTCCTCATGAAAGTGTTTCATATTTAAGGGTTTGGATAGACTTGGCGAGCCAACGCATATGGGTATGAAACCCATTTGGGAGAGTAGTATTATGATGGGTGATCTCCTGGGAAGTCCTCGTGAAAGGGTTTCATATCTAGCCTACCCCAACTTGTTTAAGACAAAAGACTTAGAAGAAGCAGATGGTATTCAGACTATTCAATAGTATACACATTATGTCCTTGAGCTTAGAAAGCATACCTGGACCAAATGCGATACATGTAGATGATGATAACCTGTCATTCTCACGTAGAATGCATGTCAACAACGCAGCGATACTAGCACCCATTGAATGGCCAATGATCTAAAATAACAACAAAAATGCTGTGATGTGAGTTAGGAAACTGAATTTTAAAAAAGGTTCACATGCAAAGTACAAGTCTCAAGCCATGTACTTCGATAAAACTGTATTATCAGGAACCGACAGACTACATAGAAGATCCATAAAGAACAAAAGTAATATAACTGTCATTTGACAGACTATTTTCAAATAATCTGTTTTATCTTTCTAGGGCCGCTTAACAGATACAGTTTCGATAGAAAGGCACAGCCTATCTAAATAAATTTAAATGTAAAAAAAAAAGTTTAGAGATATGAGCTGAGGGAAAAAAGTTTCATACTTACTAGGTGTCTAAAGCATATCTCTAGGCTATGTTAATACATTTTGTGAATGTTGTTTCTGCTGATGTCTACTTGTGTCGACATAACTTTGGTCAACAGTGAGCCATGCTTATCTTTTACCTGACTTGCTCAGCACATGATAATATTAGGAATCCTTAAGACAAGCATAGTTGTACGAAAGCGACGAAATGCTTCGGGGAGTTGCAAACGCACATACGAAACTACGAACGTAAATTCTTTTAATTTTGACTGCAACAAGTTGCAGTTTCATCAGTCCTGAAAGATTAGGGAGTGTATTCACTATTCTTTTCTGCCTAGATTTTTTCTGAAAATAAAGAATAGACTCTAACTGCAATCGTCTTTCAAGAGTATGTGCGTTTGCAATGCATGGTGCTTCGTTTTCTGTGCTGCGGAGAACTGAAAGAGCATCTACAGTATAAGAAAACAGTGATAATTTACCATAATCCTGTAGTCTGGGAATTGCTCGGCCACTTTTCTGAGGCAAGGAGTGGCCTGCTCTGCAATCCAGCGAGCCGATGTAGCCATCCCACAGTGCGCATATCCCAGCACTAGGTTGGATACACGGCCACCTTTACCCACAACATGATGAAATGGAATGTCTGCTCCAGTTGCTGCTGTCAACCGTTCCTTAACACTAATAGCCCCCCGAATAAAGAGGAGAAAGCATTTTGAACTTCTATGACGAACAACTGTGAATGCAGGCTTCAGAAACTGCACAATAGCACATGATTTCAACCAAGTGTTCCAAAGTCATAACCTGTACTAGAAGGAACAGAACAACTATTGGCTGCACCATGTTTGGTATGTAACTAAAATCAGAGTACATAATTTAAATGATGGAGCATTGACTGGTACTTACGCACCCTCGCCTTAGATTTTTTAATAAGAACATCAGTCTGATCACAGCCGCCAAACTCTAAGAACACTTTGTATGGCTTCTTTGAGAAATACATGCATAGCTTCATATATCTGAGTAATGACATCAGTTCCTCCCTCACCCCAGGCCCTCCCAGTGGTAAAGAATCACTAACAGTGTACTCATGCTGCAGATTACCCTGACACAGTAAAATTATGCTTTCATGTGCACGGCAACATTTGCAATTCACCAACATAAAAGCTGATTAAAAATGAATGTCAATAAGTACTTTCATGAGTTGGTCTGAATCCTCTAAGTGTAAAATATTCCGTGCAGCTGAAAGCAACTACTAGCATCTTTCTCTGAAGCCTAAATAATTGCTTCACATTAAATTGCTGGTGCCTAAATTAAGTAAAGTAGCAATCAGAGTTTACTGCTCTATTCTGTGGACCATGAAACCGTGGAGTTCAAATATTATCAGGAGGTTAGTCCCAACCCTCAATGCAATGAAACTATGACAACTAATATTGAGCTTGAGATTTCTTCCAGCAAACACAATTGGTAAGAAACAGAAAATTACTAAATATGGAGATACAGAAGTGGAATTTAATGATGGAAAATGCCGAAAATAACATTTATTCACTTATAGAGAAGAACACGCTGAATCCTCACAATGATTTCTCCACGGTCTATTCCTGTCATGGTGCTCAATCACAAGTTTCCCTCTATTCCTTTCCTAGAAGCTTCACAAGTGGCAAGTAGTAATCCAGCAACGAAAATAAATTACAGTAGCTTAATTATTCAGCTAATTATTTAGTTGGTGCGAATTTCGTTCCTAGATGCTTTGCAACTAACATGTAGAAAAAAAAATTAAATAGACATTATAGGTTGTCAGCTCTTCTTTATATTAGTGATCATTCTCATCGATTCTCATAGCGTCAGGGAACTAAATTTAGTTAATCACAGATAGCCCCCAGTCATATCCATCTTGCAAACTAGGCATGGTCACCCACGTAACGTAAGCTCTAAAAGCTTCTAAAAGAACAGAAGGAAGATTCTCCTTGTAAAACCAAACGAAATCAACAAAACATCCACAATATTGACCGAGAAGAAACAGCGACAATCTCGATATCCACGGGACGGAAGCAACCAAGGGCGTACGCATCACCGAAGACCACACTACCAGCAACGAAGCATGCGCGCACCTGCTGCCGCATGTAGTAGTTGATCCCGAAGGCGAGGTCCCCGAGGGTCCACTTGCCGAGCGTCTCCCCGTAGGCGAACCGCACGGTGCTGGCGGCCGCCACCGCCGCCTCGCCCCACCCTCGCGGGGCCCGCTCCGGCCACCGCCGTCCCCGGCTAGCGCGTCGCCGCCGCTCCCGCGCCTCCTTCTTCTTCTTCCGCTCCCTCGCCTCCGCGGCCGCCGAAACCGCGGTGGGTATCATCTCGTCCTCAGTGGCGCCCCTACCGCCAACTGCGCCGTCCCCGCAGAGCCGTCCCGACAGCACCAGGTAGACCAGCACCGCCGTGCCCGCCGCCGTCGCCACACCCGGCGATCCCATCGGAGCACGGCCGCGCGCGGGGGAGAGGAGAGCTGTAGAAGAGCCGGAGAGGAAACGGGGAGGGCGTTGCTTGACGGTTGCCGGCGTGGGAAACGCTAATAAATTGGAGGGAGGATGTGGATAAAAGACGCTTTTGCCCCTGTTTTTTTTTTGTTTGCTTCAGCTCGGGCGCCCTTTCTACGACTATACGAGGCACGAGCGAGAGTTATCTTACTTTTCGTCAAAGCATACCAACGAGGCAACGGCTACTTTTTTTCTATCTTTCTTGTTGGCGAAGTCAGACGACTTTGGGTCACAAGTTCGATCCCAAGCTTAAGCTTTAGGTTTCATGTCTGGAAGTGGTCTCAACAATGGAGTAAGGCCACTTACATGTCTGCATGTTGTGTCATGTTGTGAATCTTTAGAGTTTGTGATGGAACATCGGTCGCATCATCAAACATATTCAAACCGTCCGATCAGCATCAGATGTCACACAAGTTTCATACAAAATGGCAATAACTAAAAAAACACCACACAAACACAAAATCATTAATTATATGCAATGCTAATTAACTTCTTTCTTAAAAGATGTGTAACCAAAAACTAAATTTAAACAAAATTAATTGTGATGCATAATTAATTAATTTTTTCTAAGTACTCGCTCTGTCCCGGTGTATTAGTCCTCTACATATTTCTATGTTGTGAATTTAACTAATATACTATAAATTTTATAATATATTTTTATAATATGTGTATCATATTATGTTGCTCAAATTTTCAACCTAGGGATACATAGAGATCTTATAAACCGGGACGGAGGGAGTAATCCCATTGCATGCAATAAAATAATAAATTAAGGAGCAACTAAATAATGTTAATTAATTAAATAGTTGAAATCCCACCACATGCAACCAAAAGAAATCAATTAAAGGCGAAATGATATAGAGCGGTTGATTGAATCATTGCAACCTACGCAATTAGCAAGCAATACTTACGACTAATAATCATCTCAAGAAAAAACTACGACCAATAACCTAATTAATATAGGCATAAAAAAATATTAACCAATTTTACTTCCTCCGATACAGTTTACAAGACATGTAGGTAGTTTAAGAAATATTTTAACCATTAATTTCGTCAATAAAATATACACCACAAAAGTTAATCATCGAAAACTTCTTTTGAATATCAATCATATGGTACCATAATTTATGTGACATGTTATTTATATTTTGTCAACCAAATTTAATGGTCAAAACTTTTTCTTAAACCACAATGTAGAGATAGTATTTCATTATTAAGATATTAATTCAACGCAAATAGGTACCTAGATCAAACTCCAAATACAAGCTAGCCATGGAATACAATGCAGATATGATAGGTAGCATAATCTTTGGAGCACACAGGCAATGTGAACGCTATAATCGATTGGATACTTTTAGATGATAGTCGTGTAATGTGAACTATCGAGATATCATATCACTAAAGATAATACAAAGAAAACAACTATGATATGCGTATTCCTAGCCAAATCGCTATGCTTAATTGGGAGCATGAGATCTCACATCAGTTTACGGGATAAATCAGTTTTATCTACATTTTTCTAATAATGCCCCAGGTTAATTTAAATTCTAATGTCAATCAGTAAAAGAGCATGTATTTAGACATGTACAAGTAGATACATCGGGAGTACTAGTTAGGATGCACATGAGAAATGCTCCAGTGTTTTTCCGGAAAACATGTTGCACGAATTTTAAAGCAAATTGATGGTTGTGATTAGGGGTGGGAATTGAGTGTGCTAATCCCACATGGTTAGTACTCCTTCTAAAATCTCATGTGAATCTAATCATAGCCGTCAATGCGCTTTAAAATTCGTGCAACATGTTTTCTTAGAAAGCACGAGAGCACCTCTCTACACATGATTAGTCCCAAAGCATGTATTTTAAAATTAAACCAACAACAATGTGGTTTCTTGATTGATAATCACTAACTAACAACATAAATTAGACGGTTTAACTCTCGGATTTCCACTTTAATCAAAATTCTGAATCTGATCCACTGGCTGAAGTATGATAGACAATTGCCAATCCAAACAATAATAATGGTTTTATTGGCCTAGTCCAAGGAAATTATATGTGCTAATTACTTAATTTAGCCTGTATATTCTTAAGCTTTACCTATCATTCGTGTTGATTCTTTTTTGTCAGCTTAGCCTAACCAGCCATACCAACGAGGACTTATTTTTCAGAAAAGTATGTTGTAGATTACAAGGGTATTCTGGTCAGTCCAACTGGCAGGAGGAAACTGCTGCCGCCGGCTGCTCCTCCTTAAGCTGGGGAATCAGCGATTGGCCGGGGAGAGTATGGGAAACTGGGGAAGCATATGCATGGAAGCTCTCCAATGGCGTGACCCCACATCATGGCGAAGTAAGAGAGGATAACACAACACATCTTAATTTAATTTACTAGCGACGTATTTTCAGCAAATCAATTGGGATGATCCTGCAATTTTGTGATAGATATGGCAGCAGCGGAAGCAAGCTCAATCCTGGAGGCAAGGTATAACCTGAAAGAATCGTGTATATTCTTTCGGCATCTCAGTGTTTTATGCTTGGATATTCCATTCCTCGCAAGGCTTGGGTTTGAATCCCTTGATTTGATTTTCCCGTGCACGGAAGGACTATCGAAGAAGGCTGAGCTATGCCTCTCAGTCTCCAGGAAACAGAAGTTCCATATATTTTAACAAATTGTAGGAGTATGAAGGATTTTTTTTTTGCGGTAGGATAGCATAATATATTTACTTGTACATCATATGAATTTTCTATCTGCTCTTCTTAAAGGATAGCATAATATAAATACTCATTTTGAATTTTCTTCCAACTGCATATGAGCTGGGGAACCTGATGCAATTAGTTCTGAACTGATGGTGGCGAGACCGGATGTTCTACCGAATCTTTCTTTTGTGCGAGGTGCCTACTCCTGACGTAATTAGTTGGAGGGAGCATGGGGTACCCCCCTCATGTAGATGTAGTTACTTTTAAACTTGACCTCCTATAAAGTGTGGCGGGTTAATTATGTTGTCTTATGTTAGTGTGTTTGTTAAGTTCTCCGATGAGCATCTACATTTATAACATCACCATATTTGAAAGAGATGATCCGGTTACCGGTCTGTATCTTCCTAGCCTGAAACCTCAGGTTCATTTAGCCAGGCCACTTGGCCTATATGATACTTTTTTTTTAAGAAACACAGTACAACATAAGCGCTCACATACACGCGCACACACTCACCCCTATGAACGCACACACGCACACCCTACCCCTATGAGCACCTCTAAGAGACTGAGCCGACGGGTCTTGAGATTGACGAAGTCACCACAGGCGCCTCGCTGTCGACGGGAACGTCGCCTCCCACTGAAAGAATATTCCGCCTAAATGATAAACACCAGCGTCAAACCTGGGGTTTGAACTCTGGTGGGCTGGGGATACAACCATCCTCCTAACCATCTTACCACTTGGCCTATATGATACTGTGTGGGTAAACAAATAATACTACCTCCATCAAACATAGGATGTCTTGAATTATCAAAAAGAACATGTATCTAGACATGATTGAGTATATAGATACATACTCTTTTTGACAAAGTCAAGACATCCTTTGTTGGACAGAGGGAGTATAAAACATATGTCTATAAGGCTGCATATGCGCTTACAGCCTACCAAACACGACCTAGATTCTCTTGATGCATGTGCCTATGTGTTTAACATTCTTGTTCTTTTTATTCAAGGATACAACTCTTTTTATTATATAAAAAAGGAAGAGAACCCACGTTGCTCTGAGGGGGGCAACCCTCCTCTCCCCAACCCCCCGTTGCTGATGCAAGAAGCCAGTTGGCAAAGTCATGTGCGTCAGATGGCAATTGACATGCGTTCGTCTCCTTGCTCTTCACGCGGCCTAGAATCTCCAACTAGAACATGGTGGTCGACCCTATAAAGTGGACAGTGCACCTTGTGTAATGTGGATTGCGAGAGTATTCGACATGCTTTTTTTAGGTGCCCTAGAGTACAGGAAATATGGAGAATTCTTGGATTGGAAGACATAATCCATACTGCTTGCAATGTAGAAGTGGAGGGTAGTTCGGTACTGGAAGTTTTACTTCGTGATGGCCAGGCAAAAGCACCTCTACTCCCCCAGATTGATCGCAATGACCTTGTTGCTATGGCTGTTTGGTATATTTGGTGGGAGAGGAGGAAGGTTACCCATGGCGAAACTGCACCGGTGAGAATGGCGCATGCGATATCAGCTCTAGTTCTAAACTATACAAGGGCGAAGAAGAAAAAACCGGGTGTCGAACGCCATGGATGGTTAAAACCCAGGGAGGACTTCGTTAAATTAAATGTTGATGCGGGTTTTGACATTGATTCAGGTACAGGTTCGGTTGGAGCTATTATTCGAGATGATCGGGGCTCTTTTTTATCAGCAAGTTGCAGAGGTGTTCCTTTTGTCTCGGATCCGACCACGGCAGAAGCCCATGCGCTTCGTGATGGGTTGATCCTGGCGGGACAACTTGGGTGCAATAGGCTTGAAATGAATTCCGACTGCGTGGAGGTAATTGAGGTGATGATCAATGGCGGAAATTCTCTTGGTGCAGCGGCTGCGATCTATGAGGAGTGTACTTTACTTTGTCGTAATTTTGTAGCTGTGATTTTTGCTCACTCTCCTAGAGAAGCTAATAGGGCTGCTCATTGTTTAGCTAGTCATGCAGAGGGTCCTTTGTCGGTTGTCTGGCATGAGGAACCCCCTGACTTTCTTGTAAGCACTCTTGCGGACGATGTAACTATAATTAATGGTTAAAGGCGGCAAGTTTCAGACGCACTCTTTCCCTAACCAGGGTACCGAAAGGGACTGGCAGGGTTTTAATGAGGCGGCTTGCTGACCTAATATAGATGGTGTTAAATTTCAAAAAAAAAAGTCTCGTCTTCTGTTGCTCCTCGATGGAAGTAGTTGGAGGTGTGGCCATACATGACATCATCAACTTTCGGTTTCTCCTGTAGCGGCATCTGGTTAGCAGTAGTTGGCCACAAGTGATGATGGTAAAACGGCAACATCAAGTTTACACACTTCAGTGTAAACATATTTTGATTTGGCAATGTCGACGTACTGAAGGTGGTGGCTCAAAACTCGGCTTTGGAATGAAAATTTTGATATCGACTTATGGTTGGACTCGTCATCATCGGCATATACACAACGATTTCCTGAAGGCTTTGCCTACGAGTTGTGTATTTTCTCTATGTTCACCATATGGTTTTTTTTTGCGAAGAAACTTTCAATCTATTCATCATCAATCAAGGTGGTACAAAGAACACCAGAAGCAATAAAAATTACATCTAGATCCGAGGACCACCTAGCGATGACTACAAACACTAGAGCGAGCCAAAGGCGCGCCGCTGCCATCACCCCTCCATGACCAGAGCCGGGCGAATCTTGTTGTACAAGACAGTCGGGAAGTCGTCGTGCTACGGCCCCATGGGACCAGCGCACCAGCACATCAACCGCCGCCGATGAAGAGATGCATAGATCAAGAGCATCTAATTTTTTGACATAAGAACGGAGACGAACAAAGATCGGATCCAACTGGATCCACCGAAGACACATATTGGCCAGATCTGACGAGATCCACCAGAGACAAACCTCCACACACCCTCCAACAACGTTAGAAACGTCGCCGGAACAGAGGCTGGGTGGGGAGGACCTTATTCCATTTTCAAAGAGCAGCCGCCGCTTAATCTCTCTCAAGAAGACACAAAACCTATCAAAACAGAGAAAAACTTGTGAGAATGGAGCCCTCCCACCGATAGAGGCCGGGATCCACCACGCGACCATGGCCCTAGAGCCACATAGGCGGGCGGATTGGCGCCGCCACCGGCAGGAGGCAGTAGCCTTTAAATCGCCTGTCGCTGGGAGGCTAGGTTATGAAGCGTTACGACAACACACCGGAGCACCATATGGTTAATGGTAGGCACAAGACCTTGGATTTGTTTCCTCTAAATTTTGACAAATTTATAATAAGATTATGGATATCATAGGTGCACCCGCCTGGATCATGCTCAAGAAGCTCTTTCCATTCTTCGTTTTGCATTGATCATTGCGTCGAGATACCAGGACGAAGCATCTATCTGCATACACAAAATATGGAAGGGAAGACACTTAGCAGACACACACCGACGCACGCGTGCCTGACAGGGCCTCACTGCTTATATAGACTTTTCGACGGTGGTTATGATGTTTCCTTTGCCAACAATATCATGATGGAGAAAATCCGGAAATTCAACTCCACACCTACATGCGAACTCATCAACCACCATCACCGTCGAAAGTTGCTGGACCAAGGGTGATGATGGTTGGTGGGTTCGCACCTTCGAAAGTCTTTTGTCTAACGCGAATCATAAAGTATAACCAACGGTGACGATAATTGGTGGGTTCGTACGTATGTGTTGGCAGAAAATCTTATCTCGGGTCAGTTGGTCAGTTAGTTGGCTTAGTGGGAGCTGGACTTCTTGTCGGCCAAGTGGAATGCGGGTCTTGTATACCAGTACGGCAGTACACAAGGAACTGGTTAAAAATGTGCTCTAAACTGTGACGGAGAGTCCCACTTCCCAAATCATGTATATTCAACAAAAAAGGCCATACATGCTGCTGACATTCAGACACAACACGTTGAAAAAAAAAACAGAGATAGTTACGCGAGGTATGAAATCTTATGGGAATCTCAAAAGCAAAGAAGATGGCATATATTTCCATGCAAGATGATATAGCTAGGCTGGTTTGTTGAAAAAAGTGAAGGAAGAATCTAAGCTGCGCTGTAGGACCAAACTATGGTCCACCTACCATGCAGAACACTTCCGAACAAACTTCAGGAAGCTCATTCCCCGTGGGAATTAATGGATCAAGCTTTTAACATTATATATTTCAAGAAACTCAAAGTGGTTCATCGTCTAGCTAGGCGGTCGCCCGTCGAGCTCAAAGAAGACGTGCGATGTAAGGAATGAGGTAGCTAGAGTGATGGTGTGCCCATACACGACGAGCTGCACTAGTAGAAAACAAGCCATAGGACCAAATATAAATATCCCATTTGTCCCGGTCGTATTACAAACCGGGACAAATAGTTGGTTTTAGCCTCATGCGCTTTAAAATCGAATCTTTTGTCCCGGTTTCAGCCACGAACCGGGACAAAAGGTCATCGGATCCTATTTGTCCCGGTTCCAGCCACGAACCGGAACAAAAGTTAGGTGCCTATATATTTAAAAAATGTTTTGACACTTACAAAAATTCCTTTTTGACCCTTAAAAAATAAAAAATAATATTTATGAAAATAATTTGAATAATCCCTTCGGCATGATTGTTTACTATATCAAAATGCACTCATTTGAGGAATACAAGACTTTTTCACAAATAATTTGAAGAATATGAATTATATTCAAATAATCAGCATAAACTCATTTTACTAGGTGAAATTAGGTAGAAATCAAGGAAAAATCTAATACTTGGGATTATCCATCATATGTGTACTAGTTTACATGAAAAATAAATAGGTGCCATTTTTATCATATTTTTTGTACTTTGTTCACCAAAAAATCATTTTCCACATTTAAAAATGGAAAATGATATTTATGAAAATAACATGAAGAATCTCTTTGGCATGATTGTTTCATATACCAATATGTCAAAATTAAGTTTATCATTTTTCATGGCAATTATTACACATATAATTAAGCACACCATGCCAAAGGATATCCTTGATGTTTATCGTTTTATTTCATTTTTCAAAATGATGTTTATCGTTTTATTTCATTTTTTTCGTTAAAACGATCAAAATGGTTGCGATGACCTATTCATCAAAAGAGGTATTTTTTTAAGAATTATCAATATTTATGTGATATAACCAATAATTGTGTACCTTAAAATAATTTTTCTAAAAGATTAAGACCAAACTATCAAATAGTTGTAGTTCAAATTTGAATTAGTTTCGAATCATTGACATAAACTCATTAAACTAGGCGAAATTATGTAAAAATCAAGAAAAAACCTTATACTTGGGGATTATCCATAATACGTGTACTAGTTTTCATGAAAATTAAATGAATGTCATTTTTCATCATATTGTTTGTACTTTGTTCACAAAAAAAGTCATTTTTCGCACTCAAAAAATGGAAAATGATATTTATGAAAATAATTTGAACAATTTCTTTGGCATGATTGTTTATTATACCAATATGCACCTATTGTGGAGTATGAGATCTGAATCACAAACTATGCTGTGAAAACGACCATAACTTGATCGTTTGGCTTGAAACTTCTAAATGTTTATACATGGTAGACCCTTTTGTGAATACTTTTTTGCATATTTTGTCGAAAATCAAGTTTATAATTTTTCATGACAACTAGTACACATATAAGGACCCCATGCCAAAGGATATCCTTTTTTGAGATGTTTATCGTTTTATTTTATTTTTTCGTTAAAACAATCAAAATGGTCGCGATGACTATTCATCAAAAGAGGTAAAATTTTCTAGAATTATCAATGTTTCTGTGATATAACTAATAGTTGTGTACCTTAAAATGATTTTTCCAAAAGATTAACACCAATCTATGAAATAGTTGTAGTTCAGATTTAAATTAGTTTCGAATAATCGACATAAACTCATTTAACTAGACAAAATTAGGTAGAAATCAAGGAAAAACCTAATACTTGGGATTATCCATCATATGTGTACTAGTTTCCATGAAAAAATAAATGGGTGCCATTTTTCATCATATTTCTTATACTTTGTTCAAAAAAGTCATTTTTCACACTTTAAAATGGAAAATTATATTTATGAAAATAATTTGAAAAATCCTTTTGGCATGATTGTTTATTTTACCAATATGCACATATTTGTGCAATATGAGATTTTTATCACAAAATTATGCCGTGGAAATGACCATAACTTGATCATTTGACTTGAAACTTCTAGATGTTTATAGATGAAAAACCTTTTTGTGATTTTTTTTTGGAAATTTTGTAAAAGTAAAGTTTATCATTTTTTCATAGCAACTAGTACACGTATAAGGAACTCATGCCAAAGAATATCCTTTTTTGAGGTGTTTATCACTTTATTTTATTTTTCCGTAAAATCGATCAAAATGGTCACCATGACTATCTATGTTTCTCTTATGCAAAATATTATTTGGATGTCATATTGGAAATTCTCTAAATTTTTTGATCAATTTAGACATTTTATTTGTTGAATTCTGATTTAAGGTTTTAAAGATACGAATTATTCCATACTAAATGAAAAGGACAAAAATAAAGTAATAATTATTTTATCATTATTTATTACAATATTATTATTATTCTATAGTCATTATTGTTTATTCAACTTAATTTTTATAATACAAGTAATGAAAAAGTATAACATGATGACCGAGTGGTTAATATGATTGATAAGGTAGTAATATCAGTAAGTTCTCAGTTCTCTCTTAGTATCTAATTTGAAAGGAATCCAAATGTTAAGCGTGCTGGGGTTGGAGTAGTTTGAGGATGGGTGATCGAACGGGAAGTTTGACTTGAGATTAAATGTGTAGTTAGTAATGAAGTGTGTGGGTTAGTAGGTAATGAAATGTGTGGCTAAATGAGAAAAAAAAAGTAAAATAGAAAACACGAAAGAAAAAGAAAAACATAATAGCAGCTAGCAATACGAACTGGGAAAGAAATACGAAAGAAAAAGAAAAACAGAAAATAGGAAAAAACAAAAAAAACGTCCCGGGTCGTAATACGAACCGGGACAAATAGCATCCGGCAAAAAGTCTGGCAACGCGGCCACGTGACCCCCAATTAGTCCCGGGTCGTGGCGTGCCCGGGACAAAAAGCCACCCTATTTGTCCCGAGCACGTTGTCCCGGGAGCGTGCCCGGAACAAATAGCCCATACGGCCCGGGACCATTAGCATGTTCTGCTCTAGTGCTGGTGGCTCTGAAAATTATGGTGAGGGGGTTTGTGATCAAGGATGTGTGATGTTGTGTAAGTATTTTTTTATGTTGTAGATGTGTACTATCCTTGTTTCATATATACACATGTACGTAGTTCTCCTGCAATGATTATGTTTTTGTTGTGCATAATAGTGTGTTGTGAGAGGCAGATTTATGATTCCTCTTGCCCCGACAGGTGCCCAGGCTTGAAAAAAGAAGATTGTCTTTCATATGGGTGAAAGTGGTATGGATTCTTTTGACGACTGTCCGACTGGAGGCTCACACAAGGCAAATATTGATTCCGTAAGATAGTTAACAAATGCGGTCATAGATACAGAAAAGTATTTTGTGCTACTAGTATTCATATTTATCATAGATATATCGTATTTCATGGTATATCTAGCAACTATCCTAAAAATGTGCGACAACGAAAACATCGAACATGCTCACTAACCTATAAACTCTAGCCTAGCCGAAAATAAGTGAACCTATAAAAAATGAGCATGCCCACTAACCTAAGGGGAAAATTAAGTAGCCACTTGGACATGAAAGTATCATTTATTTAAAAATTTTCTATCTCAGGATATAACTAGATCTAATTAATTTTGAGCATTAGGATTGTAGAAATTATGTGATTGGTTTATCGTGATTCATGAGCAAGTTGGTTATAATATGCGATATACCCGAGTCCTTTCTCCTTTGTATTGAGTATGTTGCAACAATGTCCTTTGTTATATATTATAAGACGTATAGGATGATAGCTCGATACCCTTAGGGTCGGCTAGATGAGTTTATATATAGTACAATATATGTACAGGGAGAGATTTACATAACCGTCATATACGGTTTAGAGTTAGGGCTACAATACAATATCTAACACCCTCCCTCAATCTTAACGGTGTCTAACAAGCTAAGATTGCGCCGACATGCCTCAAACAGCGGTAACGGCAGTGGCTTAGTGAAGATGTCAGCCAGTTGATCTTTTGATGAGATGAACCGGATATGTAGTAGCTTCTGAGCGACACGTTCCCTCACAAAGTGATGATCAATCTCGATGTGCTTCGTTCGAGCATGAAAAACAGGATTAGATGATAAATATGTAGCGCCGATGTTATCACACCAAAGAACTGGTGGTCGATCCTGTGAGAACCCAAGCTCCTGGAGTAAAGACTCAACCCAGATGAGTTCAGCAGTGGCATCAGCAAGTGCCTTGTACTCTGCCTCCGTACTCGACCGTGACACTGTGGCTTGTTTACGAGCACTCCAGGCGATCAAGTTAGGACCATAGAAGACAGCGTATCCCCCCGTTGATCGCCGATCATCAGGGTCCCCTGCCCAGTCCGCATCAGAAAATGCTGAGAGAAGGCTAGAAGAAGAGGCACGAAGATGCAGGCCATGAGAAGCTGTGAGACTAACATAGCGCAGAATACGCTTAACAGCAGCCCAGTGAGGAGAGCGTGGAGAGTGGAGATACTGGCAGACCTTGTTGACCGCATAGGACAAATCAGGCCGAGTGATGAGAAGGTACTGCAAGCCCCCAACGATACTGCGGTACTGGGTGGCATCCGCATCTGACAAGAGAGCTCCATCAGTGGATGACAACTTGTCGGAGGCAGACATGGGCGTAGACATCGGACTGCACTTCAGCAACCTGGAACGGCGAAGGAGATCAAGTGCATACTTCTTCTGAGAGAGTGCCAGGCCATCAGAAACTGGAGAGACCTCCAGACCAAGGAAGAAGCGAAGAGGACCAAGGTCTTTAACAGCAAACTCAGACCGAAGACTCTCAACAAGGCGACCAGCAGCAGACGCAGAGGAGCTCACCAGAATGATATCATCAACATACACCAACATATACATAGTGAGCTCAGGTCGATGAAACATGAATAAGGAGGTGTCAGCCGTCGAAGGAACAAACCCATGGGCACGAAGAGCAGTACCAAGGCGCGCATGCCATGCGCGAGGAGCTTGCTTAAGCCCATACAACGCCTTGACCAAGCGACAAATATGCTGAGGTTGACCAGAATCAACAAAGCCAGGAGGTTGACGCATGTAGACCTCCTCCTCAAGAACCCCATGCAGGAACGCATTCTGGACATCAAGCTGGCGAAGATGCCAACCCTTGCTGACAGCCAGAGACAGGAGCAACCGAATAGTGGTAGGTTTAACCACCGGACTAAAAGTATCTTCATAATCAAGACCATACCGTTGCTTGAACCCTTTGGCCACCAGACGAGCCTTATACCGCTCAATGGAACCATCTGATCTCTTCTTGACCTTGAACACCCATTTGGAATCAATGATGTTGAGACCAGGACGAGGAGGAACCAGCTGCCAGGTGTCATTACGAAGAAGAGCATGAAACTCCTGCTCCATAGCGGAACGCCAATGAGGTATACCAAGGGCCTCCTTGTACGTAGAGGGCTCGAGAGCGGAATCACGAACACCATGAGCACGACACGCAGCAAACCAGGCAACGGTACCATCTTTGTGGGTGAAGGGTTTGACGATGCCGTTACGACTCCGTGTCGTAATACGAGAGGGAGCTGCAGGCGGAGGTGGCGCTGGAGTGGGACTGGGCATAGACGCAGCTGGCGACGGAGACAGTCCAGGCGTAGGCGATGTCGTGGGCGAGCGCGGTGATGAGGGCGGCCCAGGAGAGGCCCATGACGGGGACGCCGGCGCGGGCGAGACGGCCCGTGGCGAGGCCGGTGGCGAGTCCGGAGCAGCGCCAGGAGACGGACGAAGCTGCTGGGCCAAGGGAACCAGCAGTGGCCCAGCTGGCGGCTGTGTAGCCCGTGCATGGGGCTGCACGGACGTCGTGCATGGCTCAGCCGGCCGATCGACGTGACCAGCAGGAGCAGGCTGACCAATAGAGGGAGCTGCGGTATCATCCAACACTTCCAGGCGAGCACCACGAACAGAACCTGCACCATGGTTAGGAAGCAACGCAGGAGTATATGCAACATCTTCAAATTGGTCAATAGAAACTGGAGATGATGAATGCAAATCGGGTGTGAGGGGAGATGGTAAATTAGCAAAAGGAAACACATTTTCGTCAAAAATAACATCTCGAGAGATATACACACGATTTGTAGGAACATGAAGACACTTGTAACCCTTGTGAAGGGAGCTATAGCCAAGGAAGACACATTTTTTAGAGCGATATTCAAGTTTATGGTTGTTATAGGGACGCAAGTGAGGCCAACAGGCACAACCGAAAACTTTAAGAAATGTGTAGTCCGGTTTTTGATCTAGCAGTTTCTGAAGGGGAGTATGCATATTAATGACACGCGTAGGAAGCCTGTTAATAAGAAAACAAGCCGTAGCAAAAGCATCACTCCAAAAGTGGAACGGAACCGAGGCATGAGCGAGGAGTGTAAGCCCTGTTTCAACAATATGACGATGCTTGCGTTCAGCAGCACCGTTTTGTTGATGAGTATGGGGACACGAGACACGATGAATAACACCAAGTTTCTCGAAGAAAGTGTTGAGGTTGCGATATTCGCCCCCCCAATCTGACTGAACATGGAGAATTTTGTGACCGAGCAGACGTTCAACATGTGTTTGGAATTTTAGAAAAACATCAAAGACCTCAGACTTGCGTTTAAGCAAATAAAACCATGTAAAGCGACTATACGCATCAATAAAACTCACATAATATGTGTGGCCACTGACAGAAGTTTGTGCAGGACCCCAAACATCTGAATAAATAAGCTCCAAAGGAGTTTTTATTACATGAGTAGAAGATAAAAAAGGCAATTGATGACTTTTGCCTTGTTGACACGCATCACACACTAAGATAGTTTTGTTGCTAGACTCAATAGGAAGCTCATGCTGACGAATAACATGTTGAACGATAAGAGACGCTGGATGGCCAAGACGACAATGCCACTTGGCCGACGACACACGGACACTGCTGAAAACTTCTCGAATAGGCGGCACACCAACTGGATAGAGATCACGCCCCCGACTTCGACCACTAAGAATTATGGCCCCCGAATCCCGATCCTTCACAAAAACATCAGATGGATGAAATTCAACAATGACATTGTTATCTCGAGTAAGTCGTTTGACAGACAATAAACTACGAGTAACTTCAGGAACGCAAAGAACATTTGTAAGATGCAGTGGGCGAGAGCCGGATGTGGAGATGGAAGATTGACCAATGTGAGAGATGTGCATACCTGCTCCATTGGCGGTGTGGACCTGATCCTTGCCCTGGTAGGGCTCCTTCATGGCGAGCTTGTCGAGCTCACCGGTGAGATGGTCGGTGGCGCCGGTGTCGAAGTACCAAGTAGGGTCGATGTTGTACGAGGTAGTCGCACCGTGTTGGCCACCTTGCCCTTGTGGAGGACCACCATGCCCATGGTTTGGGCCACCGTGTCCATGAGTGGCCATGGCCACCTGACGAGCAGTGCTTGTGCCGTCATTGCCAACGCCCAGGAAGTCGCGATCAAAGCGCTTGTAGCAGCGCGACGCTATGTGCCCAACCGTGTCACAGAGCTGACACACGGGACGAGAGCGACGCCCTCCTCCCCCATTGCCACCGCCATAGTTGGAGTTAGACGACGGGTTTGGGTTGGGGTTGGGTTGACGAGGAGGTTGCTGTTGCGGACCCCCGCCTCCACCGCCAACACCACCACGGCCACCACCTGCACCTCCGCCACGTCCACCGCGGAAAGCCGCGTTGGCAGAGGGATCAGGAAAGGCGTGGTTGCCGCGGCGAGCAGACATACGCTGCTCGGTGTGCAGGATACGCGTGTAGAGGTCGCGAGGTGCGATGGGAGTCTCACGGCCGGCGATGTTCTCCGCAAGGTTGTCGTAGTCGGAGTCGAGCCCGTCGAGGACGTAAGCGGCGAATTCCTCGTCGCGAAGAGGCTGGCCGATGGACGTGAGGGTGTCGGCGACAGCCTTCACCTGATTGAAGAACGCGGAGGCAGACAGAGCCCCCTTCTCCATCTTGGTGAGCTGACCACGGAGCTGCGTGGCGCGCGCATGGGTCTGTGCGTCGAAGGCGTGGACGAGCGTCGTCCAAGCCTCCATGGAGGTCGTCGCGAAGAGGACGAGGCCGCCAACAGCGGGCGTGAGAGAGCCCACGATGGCGTGCAGGATCGCCTGGTCTTGCAGAACCCAGGCGCGGTGGCCCGAGTTGACGATGGTGACGACGCGGCCATCAGGCAGCTGGTGCGCGATCGTCGCGGGCGGGCACACGAAGGAGCCGGTGATGTAGCCCTCGAGGTCGTAGCTGCGGAGAAGTGGAAGGAGCTGAGAGCGCCAAAAGAGGAAGTTATCCGCCCCGAGCTTGACCGGAAGGAGATGAGCGAAGTGCACCGTGGCCGGAGCACCAGTCGAGGACGACGCGCCCGGCGATGAAAGGCCGGAGAAAAGGCTGCCCATCGGAGCCGTGGCAGGGGCAGCGACCGAGGACGATGGCGCGACGGAGGACGGCGCGACGGAGGACGGCGCGAACATGCCGTTCGGCGAGGTCGGCAGGAGACCGAGCGTGGGCAGGCCGACGGCGCTGATCGTGGCGTCCATGGCAGCCGCGCTGGATGATGACTGAAGAGCAGCGGAAGAGGAGCTCGTCCCGGCGGGCGTCGACATGAGGACGACGACGGCGGCAAGCGAGAACGGCGGCGGCGGCGGCTAGGATGAGTAGCGGCGGCGGCAGCTAGATGAGATTGGATCGTAACCTTCTGATACCATATAAGACGTATAGGATGATAGCTCGATACCCTTAGGGTCGGCTAGATGAGTTTATATATAGTACAATATATGTACAGGGAGAGATTTACATAACCGTCATATACGGTTTAGAGTTAGGGCTACAATACAATATCTAACATATATCATGCTTCCCTGGTGCATGTTAGGCGTGTATATGTAATACATCCTGACCAGATGTACATGCATGTAAGGATGCAAGAAGTGGTGAAGCTGGTGAAAAAAAACACTGGGTTCATCTCTTGTTATTATAGTGTAGTATTCAAATAATTAACATGCAATATCACACTCTAGTTTAGTGAAGGTTTGATGAATTTCATTGGGTTCATGTGAACCCAATGGTTCTATACTAGCTCCGCCACTGGATGCAAGTGGGACGGACCTGCCACTAAACCCGCTTCCCATCCCGTGTGAAAATCCCAGTTGTCCCCTTTTAGTGATCCCGTTTTAAAGTTTGCTGATCGACCCAACTCACCCTGACTAGTGCCTAAGTTTAAAATTATAGGGAATCAGATTTGATAACCATGTGGCCCTACTTGACCCGGTCAAGCAATATTCTCAATCTTGACAAAATTCTTTATAAGATTGATAAATATAGAATATTGTGTCGGACAAAAGATGTGTAAATGCAAACATCACACACAATTATATGTGCATGCTAGAATACATTTTTATTAGAAAAGCACCCAACCTCTGCACCAAAATGATGCATACAGCCGTAAAGTGTTTGTGGGGGAATTTTACTTCCCCGACATGTGTACCTACTGGGGATGCACACAACTTTTCAAATGAGTACCAATTTTTTTTTATCTTGGTTAATAACTAAGTCCGGTCCTTAAGTATAAACATAAATTCGCGTCCCGGGGACTTGAAACTGGGTGTTGGGCATGCTAGAATACATGGAAGGAATAAGAATCTTCTCATTCTTTTTAACTGATAAGGGCAAAAGCTTAACTGCCTGGGGTCCATTTTGAAACCCAATGGTGATCAGAGAACATAGATTTCTTTCTGCTAGCTTACTTCCCAAGGGTGAGAAGAATCATGTTCAAGACAACGACTCCTCCCTTTGGTCAGTGGTTATTTTCCTTTATTAATAGATTAATGGTCTTAGAGGACCAGGAGGTCTTAGTGACATCTTGTTTTTTGACTTGTTACACTGCAAATACTTTTAATCCTAGTCGAATGTAACCAAATGTATGAACTAAGTTTATGAGTCACCAAAGAAGTGACATCTTTTATGTTGCCACTGTGTCCTTAGGGAGGCGTACTCCGCTTGTCTGCCTAACTTGTAAGAATGAGAAAGAATCTCATGACTTCAGAAATTGAAATGTGTTGATCTGCATCTCTTTTTGTTGTCTCTCTCTTGTGCTCTTCCGATTGTGCGAGCTGGCTCGTTTTTTTTGTACTATTGTTTATTGTGCACTATTTATTGGATGTTTTTGTTTCTTTTTGTGATGTATGACGAATGATTCACAATACGATTGGGCATAACGAATTTACAACACATGTGCACTACAAATGATTCACAACAAATGTGCACTACAAATGATTCACAATAAATTCATTCTTATTGTGAATCATTTTGCAGTTCTGGCCAATCTGAATTTTTAATGAACCGAGTCATTTCGCTCCTGAATCTTTTGAACCTGTATATTGAACATATATTTTTTTATTCCAGGAACATCAAACACATACAAGCAAATTTAATCTGGAGCTTGTATTAGATCGGCAGTGAGCCCAGATGGGTAATCAGACCAGCATATAGAGCTCTCAGCCCTGGAAGCAATCTAAAAGCAATTGCGAGTTTTTTCTTCTTCTTTTTATCGTAGAAAGACGGCCACAGGCTGTTACAATCAACTGGACCATAGATGAAGACAAGTTGAAGCACAAATAAGCACTTTGTATCATCAAATACTGGACCCTGATCACTGATCAGCACCTAAACAGCGATTTTCCTCATCGCGTGACGAAGCAGGTCAGTGAGCAGGGAAGGGCAAGTTGCCTACAGGTTCTTATACCCCTCCGTCGCCAAGACAGCGGCCAGAGCCGCAGGAGCCTGGACGATGAAGTCGATGCACTTAGCCTTGAGCTGCTCACAGCCGTGCAGCTCGGCCAGAGTTAGAGTTGCCGCCACGGTGTCGACGTCGATGCCGCATGAGAGCTTGCCCGCGCACATCAGCTTGAGCCTTTCTACGCCGTGCCTGTCTGCAGCAGCCAGCAAATGCTGCGCCATCACCATCGCCGTCGTCGACACCGCCTCCTTCTGCTGCCCATCAAACTCTGGCACCGTGTCCGTGTAGATGAAATAGAGCAGTGCCTTGAATACCGCTCCCTCCATGTCCTTGACCTCCACACGCTGCGAGCTCTTCCCCATCATTTGCCCGTAGAACTGGGCCATGAACACAGGGGACCGCCCGGCAAGTATGAGCTTGTGTGCAGCTAACGATTCGCCGGACACGACAAACGTGACGTCCGCTCCGGCCCCGCTCTGCAGGAGCTCGCCAAACTGCTGGTGCAAATTCGAATATCGTGCTTGGACATTGATTTTCTTAACTGGAAATGTCTGTACCGGCAACTCCTTGAGGACGGTGATGGTGCAATGCAGAGTGAAGGCATCTCCCTGGAGATAGCCTGACGCCTCCAAATCATCTCTCCTGATTAACTTCAACGGGGATGATGGACATCCTGAACTACTCCCTCCGATCCATAAAAAGTGTCGTCCATTTTGTACTAATCTAGTACAAAGTTTGTACTAGATGAGCAATATTTTTATGGATCGGAGGGAGTAACAAATATTCCGAACCTGTCTCTTTTCTTCCGATGGTTATAAACTTCCCGTCGGATCTACCAACCAGCAGCCTAGATTCGCCCTCACAAGCTTGCCGGTGCGGGATCGACTGAGGAAGATAAGCTCGAGGACAACTTGGACCCGAAATTTGTGGGTAATCCGGACAAACACGAAGCTCCCACTTATACCCGTCGACATGCCATCTTGAACTGATCCTGTAGCTATTCTGGCGCGTGGATCTGACTGCGCAATAGCCGTCATTCTTCAGAAGCTGCACCAAGCGCGCAGCGTCGGTGAAGCTTGCAGCGCAGGTATTCGTGCCAATAGCTCTCATGTGACGTTTTTTTAGTGAATTGGAAAGAGAGCGGCATGGTTCAGAAGAATATCTCATGTACTACATATCTTCGACTTTATGTATTTTGGCTAACTCATTGCTGTTAATCGCAGACAGCTAAGTCAGTTAGGATTAGAGGGAGGCGGGTGGGACCAAGTGAGGTGTGTGGGACCCATATTGAAACCGTTTACCTCTTCCCATGCGCGCGCTTTCTCTACTTCTTCTCCGGCGACATTTTGCCAGTGCGGCCAACGCCGGCGAGGCAAAACACGTGGATGACAGATACAAAACATAACAAATTAAGATGAAACACACAATAGATTAATATTCTGCTAGATCCAAAACCACACGACAACTAGACTATTACATAAGCGGGCAGAGCGCGGCGGCCCGCAGCGACGAAGCGGCGGAGCCGCTCAGAACAGGTCCTCGTCGGAGTCGTCGGAGCTGATGTCAACGACCTCGTGGAGGGAATTGTAAATCCCGACCTCAAGGAGGTATTCGTCGAGCTACATCTCCATTTGACGGCGTTTCTCCTCCTCCGTGCTGCGCTGGAACACCTCCAAGGTGACCCAGGGCAGGTCCTTGTGGGAGACGAAGTTCCCGGCCAGGAGGAGGTGGCCGCTGCGCAATACGAGCTCCTGCTGCTGGGCCCGTTGCTGCTGCTCCTCCTCCTCCCTATTCGGCGGCGGCAGCGGTGGAAAACCCTGAGCAATGGATGAGCTCCCCGCATCGGAAGAGCTTCCAGCCGCCGCCATGCGGTGGTCGTACTCATCCAGCTCGTGGCGCTCGTACACAGACGGAGGCCGTATTCCGAGTTTCGTCCACTTTCGTGCGCCACGTTTATGAGCGCCGTCCGAAGCAACCACGTCCTTCCTGGTCCTAGCGGGGTATCCCTCCGGAGCCGGCCTCTTCTTCCTCCGCTCCTCGTCGGAGCCGTTGCCACGGCCGGAATGGCCACCCCCGGACGACACCTTGACCTCCCCTCCTAAACATGGCGCGCAGCGGGGCTGGATCTACGGGTGTAGCTCTCGATTTGATCACCGGTACCGGCTAATGTAAGCGGCGGCGAGGCGAGGATGGGGAATGGGGAAATAGCTAGGTCACGACTGCGTGGGTGGATAAGTAGAGAAATAGCCAGGCTACGTTATGGGCGGGCGTGTTTTCTAGGCCGTGGCATATGCGCGTTCGCAAAAATGCAGCCAAATAAATCCATCCGGAAACAATGCACGTTCGAAACATGTGCCGACATGGGCCGTCTTCTTTTTCTTTTTGGTGTTTAAAATTTGTTTAAATGCTGATTTGGTTTGAATTTGGCAGAATTCAAAATATTCATGAAATATTCATTAAACGTCAAATAAATGCAAATCATGTGCACAAAGTTAATTATAAAAAACCACCACAATTGTGGCTAGGTTTTCAAAAAGCCACGGGGATACGTATTTTTTTCAAAAAACCATCGGAATACAACTAATGACTTTCGGACAGCCACCACTTCCATGTTAACCATCTGCGACGCTCGGTTAAGCACAAGACTAACAAACAGGGCCCACTGTCAGGCTGACGTGACAAACGGTGTTTGACTGAATCGTCAAAGTAGACATAGGGTCCATATGTCATCACAGCGGTGGCCGGAGCAAATCTTCTCCGTCGGCATGTGGTCGTTACTGCTGCACGGGGTGTCCAGGTCGCCGGAGGGGTTGCTTCCCAGCGGGCTACAGAGAGCCACAACAAATTATTGAGCCACACCGTGCAACAGCGACGACGCCGACCGCGAAGAAGACGTCCTCCGCGAGCTCGGGGCGGGACCTCTCGGAGAAGCACTGGTGAAGCAGCGCGACGGTAAGGTGGAGCAGCGCGACGACGACAGCCATGTGGGCGCGCTCGCCCCAGCGTGCCGGGACGCCGTCCTTGCCGCTGCCACAGTACGAGGCGCGGAGCTCGGCGGGCGCACACAGGGCGCGGCGCGGCGCGCGGGACGCGGCACGAGGCGTGTAGCTCGACAGCGTCGCTGGGCAGCGGGCGCGCACAGGGCGCGGCACGAGGCGCGAAGCTCGGCGGCGTCGCTAGGCGGCGGGCGCGCCCAGGGCGCGGCGCGGCGCGTGAAGCTCGGCAGCGTCGCTGGGAGGGGGGCACGCGGGGCGCAGCACGAGGCGCTCACCGGCCTCCTCTCCGATTGGCCGCCATGGTGGAGGCCATGGTCCTCAATGCAGAGGAAGAAATATTTTTAGTTTTTTATAAAGCTACGAGTCATTGACAGATGGGACCCACACGGCTGACTAATAGTTGATCGTTTGCGTTTGCCATGTCACGCCTTACAATGGGACCCACCCATCAGTTTTCGTGGCGTCGCTGATGGTTAACGCGGAAGTGGTGGCTGTCCAAAAGTCATTAGTTGTATTCCGGTGGTTATTTAAAAAAAATACGTATCCTGGTGGCTTTTTGAAAACCTAGTCACAATTGTGATGCTTTTTTGTAATTAACTCCAGTGCACATATGATATGGTCCAAAATGCTAAAAAGAAATGCAAATCTAGTGCACATTGATGGTTTAAATAAATGCAAATAAACATCAAATAAATGCTAAAAATCACTTTGTAATAAACATCATGTCATAGTTAGTGATAAAGTTCTCATATTCAGCACATATGTGTGTCATGGTATGAGAAACAACTTTGCCAAAGAGATTTTTTAAAATTATTTTTATAAATATTTTTTCCATTTTTATAGTGCTAAAAATCATTTTTTTGTGAAGCAAGTACATAATATGGTTCAAAATGACACTCATTTAATTTTCACAAAGAGTAGTACATATTTGATGGATAATCTCTAAATATGACAATTTTTTATGCTTTCTATCTAAATTTCACTCCTTAATTGACTTTATGTCAAATTTTTGAAAGTAATCCAAAATTTGAACTACAACTATGTGATAGTTTGCTATGAAATTGCTTAAAAAATAATTTTAAGGTACACAAGTAGTGGTTACAACATAGAACCATCAATAGTTTCTGAAAATTGGACCACCTTACATGGGTAGCCATGCTCTTCATTTTGACCACTTTTTGAAAGAAATGAGAAAAAGTGAAAAATGCTCAAAAAATGAAACCCTTTGTCATGGAGTCCTTTTATATGTACTAGTTCATAAGAAAAATGATAAACTTGAGTTCTGACAAATTTTGAAAAAGAATAATTTACAAAAATGTCAATCATCGACAAACATACATAAGTTTCAAGCCAAATGTCCAATATATGACAATTATCATGTCAACGTTTGTGATAAAGTTCCCATATTCAGCACATATGTGTAATGGTATGGGAAACAACTTTGCCAAAGGGATTTAAAAAAATTCTTCTTATAAATATTTGTTTCCATTTTTATAGTGCTAAAAATCACTTTTTTTGTGAAGTAAGTACATAAAATATGGTCCACAATGACACACATTTAATTTTCACAAATAGTAGTACATATTTTATGGATAATACCTAAATATGAAAATTTTCCATGCTTTCTATATAAATTTTACTACTTTATGTCAATTTTTTGAAAGTAATTTAAATTTGAACTACAACTTTATGATAGTTTGCTCTGAAATTGTTACAATTTTTTTAAGGTACACAAGTAGTGGTTACAACATAGAACCATCAATAGTTTCTGAAAATTGGACCATCTTACATGAGTAGCCATGCTCTCCATTTTGACCACTTTTTAAAAGAAATGAGAAAAAGTGAAAACAATATTCAAAAAATGAAACCCTTTGGCACATGGCCTTAGTTTATCATTTACTAATACCTCCTAGAGTTTGAGATCATTTGGAGAAGGTCGAAAAAATGACAAGTTTAGAAATGAGGTTGTCTGGGCTACCTTTAGGGCTCATTTGTAGCTCATTTTGGAGAACCAATGTGAATAATTGCAGGAATATAAATTGGAATGAGCAAGTAGATCAACCAACTACATAATTGTATATAAACATTGTAACATCCAAATTTAGCACAAATATTGAAAGTTGAATTTTGGTTCAAGGTTGAATTCAAATGTTAAAAGTTGAATCAAACTATTAAAAACATTCACAAATTTAAAATAAGATCAACCAACTACATAATTGTGTATAATCATTGCAACATCCAATTCTAGCACAAATATTGAAAGTTAAATTTTGGTTCAAGGTTGAATTCAAATGTTCAAAGTTGAATCAAACTATTATAAACATTCACAAATTCAATTTTTTTTGTCCAAGTGCAATATTTGAATGGATGTGACAACTCATTATTATTGATAATAATGTGATGCCAGACCCAGGACATGACATATAATGTGCAACACCTAAATTGTGAGTAAGGGGACTCGAACTTAGGTGGGCAAAGGCATTATCAACTCTTTACCAGTAGGCTATGCCTCTATTTGCGAAAAATCTACCACCTTTACAAGGTTTTGCACAAGGAACTGAATAGTTTACATTTTGAAGACAAAGTTTCACCTAAAAAAACTAGGTTCAACCTACCGGAACGTGCCCATTTCTCGTCCAGAGCACGACCAGAGCACGCCTCCAAGGTGTTCGACGTATTGCTTACATAGCGATTTCGCAAAAGAACTACCACCACACCGCTGCCAACCGCTGGGCAAGTACCTGGTATGTTGAAATTTTGTAGGTGCGGCACACATACCGGGCCGCCTGTCGCCTCGGCGACCGTGGACCATTACCACCCCATCCGTCGTCCTCCCTCGACTCCATTGCCGGAGCTCCGGTCGCCCGCGTCCTCGCCGCCCGTGCACTCGCTGCCCGCGCACTCGCTGCAGCTAGCTTCGCCCGCTTGATTGCCGCAGCTCGAATCCCCCGCTTCTTTGACGCAGCTAGCTTCGTCCGCTCCATTGCCGCCGCGACTGGACAGAGTGAGCGGGGGAGCCCGGAGAGACCGAGACGGCGGGACAAAGTGAGCGAGGACCGAGCTGCGCGTGTCAGTGACGTTTTTTCTCACGCGTGGGTCCCACTCGAGAAAAACACCGGTGAAACCTGGTTAACAGCGTGGGGAATATGACTTGACGGGCATGTCGCATCAGAGCAATAAAAGATCGAACAAACATAGCATGTGAGCTATTCTTCGTTAAAACGTTGTACTCCTTCTAATTCACTGGAAACATGTTGTACAGGAGTTATTGGCCCCAGGTATTCTCCATGGTGATCTTATCGTCCTGGAGGAGGGGCGTGACAGTGGGTTTCCCTTCTTCCTTGCGTGCCGGCCGTGTGAATGGCTGTGTGGAGTATACAACGTAAGGACTGCACCTGCGCGTAGTGGCTGTAATTAACCACAGCGACTGTTCGGGTGGAGGGAAGAGGATGCGAACTGACGAACGTCAGAACTCGAAATGAGAAGGTCATCAGTCAAAGGTTATACGGGATGCGAACCAACGCATCACCAAATCGCGTGATTAGTGCACCAACTAATCGACACCCATGCGAACAGATGGCTGGCACTTTGAATGCAGTAATTAAAAGGTTTTTGAATGATCGCCTGTTCGTTTCGAATTCCGGCGTCGATTCGGTACGCATGCATCCCCTAGGCCTCTACCCGAGCAGTCGCCGTCTACAACTTACTAACTTCCTGTATAAATGTCACACTACTCCAGTCCACTGTCATTCTCAAGCAAGGAGGACGCTGCACAATTGTCATCCTCACTCCCCTGCCCGTCCCCTACTTTCCCTTGAGACCATGGAGAATGCCTGCGCAACAAGTATCACTGACGCTGCGCGCTTGGTGCAGCTGCTCAAGATCGGCGGCTATAGCACGACCAGCACCTGAGCACCGTGGACTCGAGCAGCAGCTACAACATCAAAACCAGATGGAACGTCGACGGGTATGATTGGGAAATCTGTATCTATCTTGATCTCCAATGGTCGATACAACTGGAGCTTATCTTTCGAAGTGATCGATCCCGCAACGATGAGTATGTGAGGGCTAATCTCGGCTGCCGACTGGTAGATCCGAGAGGAACTCTCAAACCGTCGAAACAGAAGACCTTGTCGGGAAGATACAAGTATTCGTCAAACTACTCGTCTAAATTGCCGCTCATGAAAAGAAGTGATATAGAGGCGTCGGGTTATCTCTGCGATGACGCCTTGACACTGGAGTGCACCATCACTGTACTCAAGGAATTGCCGGTGCAGACGTTCCCGGTCAAAGAAATCACAATGCATGCCGTGCCATCCTCCAACCTGCACATGCACTTCGGCGAGCTCCTGCAGAGCGTCGCCGGAGCGGATGTAACCTTCCTCGTTTCTGGCGAGTCCATCGCTGCACACAAGCTGATACTCGCGGCGAGGTCCCTGGTGTTCATGGCTCAATTCTACGGGCAAATGACTGAGAAGAACTCTCAACTTGTGGAAGTCAAGGACATGGAGTCTACCGTGTTTAAGGCTCTGCTCCGATTCATCTACACAGACACGGCACCAGACTTTGATCAGCAGCAGAAGGATATGGAAACGGTGATGGCGCAGCATCTGCTGGCGGCCGCAGACATGCACAGGCTCAAGCTAATCTGCGAAGGCAGGATCTCCGGTGGCATCAAGGTTGACACGGTGGCTGCGACATTAGCGTTAGCCGAGCAGCACGGCTGTGAGCAGCTCAAGGCTAGGTGCATCGAGTTCATAGTTAAGACGCCCGAGGTTCTAGATGCTGTGTTGGTGACGGAGGGGTACAAGCATCTGGAAGCAAGCTGCCCTTCTGTTCTGACCGAACTTCTTGCGCGCGGGAGGAAGAAGCTGAAGCGTAGGTAGTTATAGGCTCCCTCTGTTTATGCTTCATTCTCTTCTCATGCATCCAGTGGCTTAGCTTATGCCTGTCTTTTCTTTTCCATGAAAATTTGTGCGCATCTATAATATGCTTTAAGCGGTTGTGTTGTTTGTGTGTTTTTTATGAAATGAAGATAACTATTTATGAAGGAGAGCAATTTGTTACAATTACATAGTAAGAGGTTTGATCGGCCACAAGCTACTTACAAGAAGATCCCAACAAATCACAGTAACATTTGACCAGTGGGTTCATCAGTAACAACCTTATACTGGACATGTGTTGAAAACATTTTGGGGGTATCAAATGGTTGCATCGTGCACACAATCAGCGGCCATCACTGTGCTGGATCCAACAGGTAACTGTCTTGAAGTGTTCATCAGTATATTCTTTTGCAGTGAACTTATTGTCCATAATTGGTGAGGAACACTTTCTTAAAACTGCAAGGCAAGCAAAAAAAGTTGTGAATATGCATACTTTAGGTCCAGCAATGGTTGGTCTGTTCATTACATATTCTACTTCGGTCGTCAGGTGGTTGATAATATTTTAAGAAATACAAAATTAATTATTAGTCAATGGAAGTAAAGAAATTAAATTTTATAAATTGTGCAGTTGACATTGAACAAAGCTTCTTTTTTTCGAGAATAACGGAGGGGAATAAATCCCCACCGCTTGTTGCATTCACCGAAAGTAGCCTGACGAGCCATGTTCTTACAACAGAATAGCACTTGTACAGGGGGATACAGAGGGAGAGAAACAACAAAATACAGGAAAAATACAACAAGAAAGGGGACATCAAGAACCACCCAAAGACAAAGGAGGCCAGGGGTGCAGTCGAGTGATCACAATGCCAAGACTCGGCGATCAGCCTCACGCACCACACCAGCAAGCGACTCGGACCCCATGGCACAACGCAGGAGCACCACCAACATCATCGGATCGTAGTGTCAAGCCTAGCACCTAGCACTATCCTAGAAAGGGATTGTAGTGAACAAAACTTTACATACATCTCCTTTGCTAAATTTAAACTTCCATCTATTTTTTGTTTTCTTCTCATCCCAAAACTGAATCAAAGTCTTCTCACAACAAGAATAATCTATGTCTACACCGTGCTTAGCTAAGGTCACATAAACTTCTCGCGGTACCACACATGCACAATATGCAATCAAAATAACTACATGTACACATAATATTATGTGCAAAATTAATATGCATTTGTTACCTGTAGGAGAGGTAGATTATAACAGATGCGTGTTTTCTTACATTTCATCTGGTAGACTGGCACTCTTGTATGGCCTCCATAAGGTGATCGAATGTCAGCTTTGCACAATTCACAGTATTTGTATCTTCCAGCTTTAACATCAGATTAAGTTATTTTGAACTCACTCTATATTTTGTTGTGAGGGATAGCGGACGACATGTAAAGCACAACACACACACTAAGCCATCGCACGTACTCCATGTTCAATCTCATTCTTTGTAAAGTTTGTATAGTTCTATGTTTTCTATAACTTGCACTATCCTCGTTCAACTTTTGGATTAATCTCTACCAACTTGGGGACCTTTTTTTCCGCTGGCACGCCCATTAGATTCTCGACTTCTATGGATATGTATCAGTTTATCTTGACATCGAACATCACAACATAATATGTTGTACGTTCTATGTCGCCTGACATGCCCCAAAATAAACTATAGTCAGTTCAAAATACCTAGATCTGATGTTGGAGATGGTAGGAAAGTTACACCTGATCCTGATCGATTGATCACCTTATGGAGTGCATACAAGAGTACCGGACAAAAAGAAAAGCCTTTTATGGTAACCAACCTCTCCTACATGTAATGCCGAATATCTATTTATTTTGCACCTAATATTATAATCAGTTATTTTGATTGACTACTATGCCGATGTGGTACTGGGAGACATTTTACGTGAGCTCATCTAAGCACGATGTATGTTATTCTCGTTGTGAAGACTTTGATTCAGTTTTGGTATGAAAAAAAGGCTACAAATAGACAAAATATCAAATTTGGCGAAGATGTATGTAAGGCTTTGCTCAATGTCTATTACACAATTTATAAAAGATAATTGTTGGTAATACCATGAACTAACAATTGATTATGTCTTTCTTAACAAATTATCATCAACCAGATGAGTGAAGAAGAATATGTAATGCACAGACCGAGTGAAGGAGAATATGTAATGCACAGACCAACCAATGCTAGACCTGAAGTATAATCATTCTGATGAACACACAGTCACAACCTTTTTTCGCTTTGCAATTTTTAAGAAGGTTATAACTATCTTGAATATTCTACACATACTAAGCACACAAAGAATCGGATTCCACTACTGTTGGAAATTCTGGAAAATAAATTCACCGCAAAATAATAAACCGATGAAACAAAGCACTTCAAGGTTTCAAGCCAGTAAGAGATGCCAGAAGCATCTTTATACACCCATCAAAAAAAGAAGAAGCATCTTTATACGAAGGTGAAAGACCGAAAAGGTCTTGGTACCCTTGCGCTTGGCAGATTTAAAGAGGAACACAGATATATTCACTAATTCACTTGATGCAGCAAATGATGAATGCAGTAATATTAGACCTAGTTCGAGACGATGTTTTCTTACTTTAATAAAGAACATATAAACTCACTCGAGTCACAAGAAACCTCAGGGGAATAAATTGTTCTCAACTGACAGCTAGAATGAAATTCTTCATCAACAATTCATTCTTTGGCGATATCCACTAGGTTCCCGTGTAGTAGATATGTAGAAAATCAGCAGAATTCATATTCGTGACCTGCAGGTTTATGCCACAAACGACATTAGCAAATTTGTTCTTTAGAAAGATATTCTACAAATAGTGCGCAAAGATTATAATTTTAAGACTTTAATTTTACACATTTCTTAAAACCTCCACTGGATACATGAGCTCTTAATTAGCACGGTCTTGCCATCCGGTTCATCTCCATCAATTGCACAAGATTCACAGCACTCCATGATCCTTGAATTTGTGCATAGAGCAACCGCTTCACCGAATCTACGCAGACTCTCACGATGCCAAACTCATACACCGGAATGTCGTTGTAGAGCTTGCCAACTCTGGGCATAAACTTCAAACCGTGTTCCTCTGCATACGCCAGGATGCAGTCCTTGAAACTCAAATCTTCCATGGCCTCTCTTGGCACTTGTTGCGATGCTTGATGCGCCGTATCGAATTGTTGATTCTCTGCTGCTTCCGGGTAGCCCACGGTCGCCCTTGCCGCATGCGGCAACACCTCATGCCCTTGGGCAGCATTGTTCATCATGACAAGGCCAGCAGCGAGAAGCATCCTTATACGATCAGTTGCGAGCAACTCCGGCGGGAAAATGCATCTCCAGCTCTTGTACCACTCCGCGACCTCGTCGAAATCAGGATCCGGAGAATGCAACCAACGACAGAGGACCCAGAGCCATTTGTCGAAGAATTCCACCTCCAACAAATGGACCATATGGCTTCCCGGGATAGCAGAGGCCCAGATCATCACCTGGTCTTTGAACTGTTCGAGCTCCTGGCAGTCAATAACCGGGCTGATCTGCAACTCCTGCAGTGCCAGCTTCAGTTTGGGAACGATGTACCGTGCCATCATGTCTTCCCAGCTCTTCGGATCAAAAACTTCCTTCCACGGAGATAGCACTGCCGATGCTTCATGTGTTTGCCATCTAGAGAGGACACCGGTGACCAGCTTGTACCGAACAGAATGGCACAATGCCTCTGTCCTAACCTTCCCAAGAATCGGTAGCCATGGATGCACCCATACATGTATCGGCACAATCTCCGGATCCCAGGAGTCGACGGCGGCGGAAAGCTTCGGCATGATCACATCCTCAAGTATCAGTTCGAGCACAGCTGCTGGCAGCAACCTTTCCCATGACTCGAGCAACCGGAGCATCGGCTCGGGATCCCGGGCATCCCATGAATTGGTGCCCGATGCTCTGACAGCCGGCAGGATCACCTCGTGAACCAGCTGAGTGTATGGATCGGTGCCATCAGCATCAGGGATGAAACCACACGGCTGCTGCTGGAGTAGATCCTTCCATTGCGTCATGGGATCCAACCCGAACGACGGATCACGCAGCGGCTGCCACCCATAGAACGCACTGACCAGCAGCGGACGCGCGAATTCGCAGGCAATCCATGCGACGCCGCAGAGCCCGAACTCTGCCTCGTGGCGCGTCTTCAGTTCCCTTACGGTCTCGAGCAGGGCTCCCAGAGTGAGCACGCCGGCCGCTTCGTCCACCTGGACCTGCTCCAGAGCACCGGCGATGACCTCCATGACCTGCAGCTGGTGCGCGTGCGAAGCCTCATGCTCTGCAAACGTCTCCCTGTCACGCGTCAGGCTAGCCGCATTCTCCCGCTCCTGCCGAAGATGAGCGTCCAGGCTCCTGATGTCGACCGCGGCCTCGTCGACGAGCACCCGGATGTTGTACTGCAGCTCCGGCATCGGCACGTCTCCATCGACCTCCATCTCCTGTTCGTCGTCGTTGAGCCTTCTGAGGTCTGTCAGCACGCGCGCATGAGGACTTCGCATGTCGATCACCTTCTGCACAACCATGGGCTGCTCCTCCTCCTCGGCGCGCGTCGCCAGAAGGGCGTTCTTCGTCAGGACGGGACACTTCCTCGCGCCGGCCTTCTTCGACCACCGCGGCCGCTCCAACCCGGGAGCCGCGGCCGGCACCGGGGGCGGCGGCAGGTTCTCCTTGCCGCAGAGGAAGGGCCTGGGCTCCTGGACGCTGCCGAGCCCGGCGTGCGCGGGGCGCGAGACGCCCTCGATCGGCGCGACGATCCCCTGCCCTTCCTTGCCGAGGCCACTGCCGGGCTTGTACCCCATCGCGGCCATCATCTTGGACGCGACCGGGTATTTGGAGTCCATGCTCCCCTCGGCCGGGGCCGCGGACGCATGGCACCGACGCGACGGGGCCGCCGCCCGCTCTCGCCTCACCCGAGCACCATCGGCGATCCGCTGCCCGAGCCCCGTGGGCATGCCGAGGTGTCCATCATCACCGGCGGCGGCGTTTCCAGTCCCGGGCGCTTGCTCTGTCCACCAGGGTTTGCTTTTCTTGGAGGGCGACGCTTCGCCGGCGGAGGGGAGCAGCTGGTGAGGCTCATCACGTCTGTGCTTGCGGCAGCAGAACGCGTCCGCTCCGGCCATGCCGCCGTTGGTGCTCTGCGCCGGTCACGTCCCCTTTCCGATCCGTGTAGGAGTAGCTGTTTTGGATAGCTCCAATTTCTGGTGGCTGACTCGAAGTACTTGTGGAGTCTGGATGCTGTGGACGCAGATCGCAGAGCCGATGTCGGTTCCGAGTCTGACTTCGAAACTTTATTTCGCTTGTCCGAGTAGTACAATAGAAATAGGAAAAGGCGTGACGTAGCGCGTCGCGGCCCATCTCACCACTCACCAGCAAACCACCGACCTCTACACGGGTGGCCCTATTTCCCGACCTGGTCGTGCGCTAACTAGCGCACGACCACCTCCGATCGCCGCCGGTCCTCTCCCCGCAACCGCTCCGCCTCCGGCCTCCATCGCACCCCTGCCTTCTTCCCCCTCCACCTCCCGCCTTCTTCATCCTCTGTCGCACCTCCTCGTCTCTTCTTCCTCCTCGAGCCGCCCGCCGCCGCCGGCCAGACCGCCTGCTCCCGCCGCCCGCGCTCGGCGCCGCTACCGCGCCGCCTCCGCACCCCGCCCTCCAACCGCCGCCCACCGCCGGTCCTCCGCCCCCCGGCCGGCCATCCCTCTATCCCCCCCACCACCACGGAACTCGTCGCCAGCGAGCACCCCCACCCCCCTTCGTTAAGTTACTCCTCGCCGGCCGCCTTCTCGGCCGCGGCTTCGCAACGGCGTCGACGACGCCGCCTCGGCCTGGGATTTGCTCCTCGGCGTCGCCTTCTCCACCACGCGTCCGCGCCGGCGTCGCCGGCGACGTCTCGGCTGGCCGCGATTTCTTCCTCCTCGCTGAGAGCTCATCTTTCTTCTCCTCAATCTATTAATGGGCCGGGCCCAAAGCGCGTGGGGGGTGGTCGTGCAGTATTACTGCACGACCTGGTCGTCAAATAGGCGCCGCCCCTCTACACCGACCCACCTGCTTGTTGACCGACTCAACCCGCGCGCCCATTCCCGGTCAGGCCTTGTTTGATAGAAAGGGGTGGGCCGGTATTTGCAGTGAAAATCCTCTCGCGGATGAAAAGCCCAAACATTCCCCATCGATCCGTTTGGTAGACCGGGTTGGGGTCGGGTCAGCCCGGTCGATCCTCCCCAATCCCCTTCCTTCCACGTGGTTTACACGTCTCTGGGCCTGCCTCATGGATCGAGCGAGGAAGCGACGCGACGGGACGAAAGCGAGGCGCCGCCGCCTCCTCCTTCACCACGACGGGATGACGGGCGCCGCCGCCGCCTACTGCTTCTCACCGGTACGTCTCCGCCTCGCTTTCCCTCACACCCCCTCTCCTCTTGTGCCGATCTTGTGCCGTGCTGGTTCTTTCCGATCTTTTGCCGTGCTGGGTTCTAGCACTCCCGTAGCAGCGCTGGCTCCTAGCAGTTGCAATCAGGTGGAGCTTCACTATAGCGTGCAAGAGGTGAGATGCCGAGGAGCCATGAGATGTGGCGCAGGCGAGATGCATTACTGTTTTTTCACCTGCTATTGTTTGCATGACTGTTTTTTCCCTTTTGTTGAACTTGATCAGATAGCTTGTACAAGTTTTTCTTACCATTGCTTCTCTAGTTCATTCTGCATTGTTCCATTTTGTGATTGCCTGTCCGTACTTAGGAAGAAGTAGCAGCTTGTACATGTTTTTCTCGAAGGGGTTACGGTGCAGAAAACAATAATTTTTCTAGCGAACGAAACCCTAACTAGTCAGGATCTATCTATCTAGTACATGTGATAACGGTGGCGGAACGGGTTATATTACCTCCATGTAGACCGATAGCGGGGATTACGCTCCCGCACAAGCGTTGACGATGAAGTCGTGTGTAGCCGACCTCGAGGTCGTGGAGAACTTACCGCGATGACGCTGGGGTGTCGACGATAACCTGCGTCGACGAGCGTCGGGCGTCGGGCAGAAGTTGGCGAGGCGCCGGCGGCAGGGGGGAAGGCGTCGGCGGCAGAGGGGGAGGTGGCGTGGCGGCTGCAGAGGGGCGAGACGACGTCGCCTAGGCTCCTCGAGAAGAGTTACCTTCGAGCACTCGCAAACATACGGAGCTTAACGACAACCCCCGGTCATTCTGATCCAGCTGAAATCGCAGGGTAGATCTTGTCTGGAATCCCGCAGGGCAACAACGCCCGGCGGTATAGCTTAGGTGGAGAGAGAGGGCAAAACGGGCGGAGAAGCAGCTCGGCCGGCTTGCAATACAATTAATTGTATTTTCGAATGAATTAATCCAATTAATATGCCTTGCTATATAAAGGGGGAGGAGGTGTGCAAACACCTTGCCTCCCCCATGTGGGACTAAAGGAGGAGAGGTGGGGGGGGGGGGGGGGGGGGGGGGGAGGCCGGCGCACCCTCCTAGTCCAACTCGGACTAGGGGCCCAAGCCCCCCCTTTCCTTGCTTGGTGCGGCTCCCCCTTTTGGGCCCTCTTAGGGCCCATGTAGGTGGGAGCCCCCTTTTTCCTTTATTTAATTAATATTAAATTAATATAAAATATAATTAATTCGTAATTAATATATTCAAATACTATTTAATATCCCGTGACTCCGAAACAATTTCCAAACCACCCGAACAACTTTCGGACACCCTGGAACCATTCCAGACCTTCCCCGAACTCCTTCCGGACCACCGGAACTCTTTCTGGATCATTTCTCTCTCTCCAACAAAAACCTATAATATTCCAAAACCTATCGCCTGGTGTCATTAAGACCTTAAGTTTGTTACGCTACGGTTCGAGAACACTCCAGACATGGTCGAGACACTCCGCTCACCAATGACCGTCAGGGATACCTGGATGTATATGACGGCCCCTTTGCATTCTACGAATATCGTCGTTGAACCATAAATATGATTTTCATTCCCTTTGTTTCTGCGATACTACCTTGTCCGAGATATGATCGTAGACACACCGATGTCTTTGTTGTATCTCGTTACCAACAAAGGTTATTAACTCGTCTGCGATATTACATCTCCATGACCTAGTCAAAAGTTGCGCAGCTATATAGATGTAATCTCACCGAGTGGGCCCAGAGTATCTTTCTATTACAAGAATGAACAAATCCCGCTCTTGATCCTTACATCTCGATGCTCTTTCGGGATACCCAAGATGGACACCGTTATTGTCATGCTATATAAGACACAACGTTTGATGCTCTCAAAGCACCCCTACGAAGCATCAATAAGTACGGTCTCACGGTCTAAGGAATAATCTATCATATTCTTATCTATTGCAAATGACAAACATCGTAATACGATCTTATTGCAATACTTGAAGGAGATATGCCCTAGAGGCAAATAAATAAGTAGTATTTATTGCATTATCTCATAAGTTTATAATAGGTTTGTGTATTATGCTATAACTGTATTAATCGGAATTGTTAATACACGTGTGATGCATAGACAACCAGGTCCCTAGCAAACCTCTATATGAGCTAGTCCATTGGGCAACAGTTGATCGAGATTCCCGATCAAGGACAATGACGTCGGTTGACAATGGGGTCATCTTGTTAGTAGAATAAGGTGGTGGACATACGCAAAGTATTGCAATAAGATCGTATTACGATGTTTGTCATTTGCAATAGATAAGAGTATGATAGCTTATTCCTTAGACCGTGAGACCGTACTTATTGTTGCTTCGTAGGAGTGCTTTGAGAGCATCAAACGTTGTGTCTTATATAGCATGACAATAACGGTGTCCATCTTGGGTATTCCGAAAGAGCATCGAGACGTAAGGATCAAGAGCGGGATTTGTTCATTCTTGTAATGGAAAGATACTCTGGACCCACTCGGTGATATTGCATCTATATAGCTGCAGCTTATGACTAGGTCATGGAGATGTAATATCGCAGATGAGTTAATAACCTTCGTCGGTAACGAGATACAACAAAGGCATCGGTGTGTCTACGATCATATCTCGGACAAGGTAGTATCGCAGAGACAAAGGGAATGAATATCATACTTATGGTTCAACGACGATATTCGTGGAATGCACAGGGGTCGTCATATATTTCCAGGTATCCCTGACGATCATTGGTGAGCGGAGTGTCTCGACCATGTCTGGAGTGTTCCCGAACCGTAGCGTAACAAACTTAAGGTCTTAGCGACGCTAGGAGATAGGTTCTGGAATTTTATAGGTTTTTGTTGGAGAGAGAGAAATGATCCGGAAAGAGTTCCGGTGGTCCGGAAGGAGTTCCGGAGAGGTCTGGAATGGTTCCAGAAATGTCCGAAAGTTGTTCGGGTGGTCCGAAAGAGTTTTCGGAGTCACGGGATATTGAATTATATATAAATATATTAATTATGAATTAATGGGATTTTTATTAATTTAATATTAATTAAATAAAGGAAAAAGGGGGCTCCCACCTATATGGGCCCTAAGAGGGCCCAAGAGGGGGAACCGCACCACCAAAGGGGGTGGGCCCCATAGGCTGGTTCGGCCAGCCCATGTGGGGGCCGAACCCCCCTCCCCTCCTCCTTTGTTTAGTCCCACATGGGGGAGCCAAGGGGTTTGCACACCCCCTTCCCCCTTTATATAGCAAGGCATATTAATTGATTTAATTCACAGGAAATTCAATTAATTCCCAATTTCTCTGTCGATCTCGTGGTTCCCAAGTTGGAGCCGCGCCGAGCTGAGGAAGGGGGTCTCTCTCCACCTAAGCCATACCGCAGAGCGCCGTTGCTCTGCGGGATTCCAGATAAGATCTACTCCTGCGATTTCAGCTGGATCTGAATGACCGGGAGTTGTCGCTAGGCTCCGTATGTTTGCGAGTGCTCGGAGGCTACTCTATTGAGGAGCTTGGGCGACGTCGTCTCGCCCCCTGCAGCCGCCGCGCCTCCCCCCTCTGCTGCCAGCGCGCCAGCCCCGGTGCTGGCGCTCTGCCTTCTTCCGCCCGACGCCCGTCGACGCAGATCATCGTCGACAACCCCGACGTCATCGACTCCGACATCGCGGCAAGTTCTCCGCGACCTCGAGGTCGGCTACGTACGACTTCATCGTCAACGCTTGTGCGGGAGCGTAATCCCCGCTATCGGTCTACATGGAGGTAATGTAACCCGTTCCGCCACCGTTATCGCATGTACTAGATAGATAGATCCTGGCTAGTTAGGGTTTCGCTCGCTAGAAAATTATTGTTTTCTGCACCGTAACCCCTTCAATACTTTGCGTATGTCCATCATCTTATTCAACTAATAAGATGACCCCATTGTCAACCGACGTCATTGTCCTTGATCGGGAATCTCGATCAACTGTTGCCCAATGGACTAGTTCATATAGAGTCTCACTAGGGACCTGGTTGTCTATGTATCACACATGTATTAATAATTCCGATTAATACAGTTATAGCATAATACACAAACCTATTATAAACTTATGAGATAACGCAATAAATACTACTTATTTATTTGCCTCTAGGGCATATCTCCTTCAGTCTCCCACTTGCACTAGAGTTCAAATAAACTAGCTGCATTTTACTTTATCAAAATCCCTTATCAAATATGAATCATTTGATAGTGCTTGCTTGTGGAAGAGTGTTACTATGACAATCTGCACAACACATGATTGTGCATACTTTTGTGATTCATTGATATCATCTTGCTTGATATCACCATGTTATCCAATAACATATATGCAAATACCGTAACTAAGTGAGACTTCTGTTTCCCAGCGCTTACTCTGATTATACCAACCAGATAACTGCCTAGAAAACACACTCAGTCACTATGAGCCCCTTGTAACGATTACAAACTCGTGACATCTTCATCCTTTCACACCAATGCAGAAAACTTGACATTCTAATGTCAATCCATCAACTAATGCACTTCTACTTCCAGTAAATTCTAAATTTACTTTTACAACTGTTCTTTTCCTAAGAACATCGGTTATATTTCATCGAGCAAATAATATGGTTTATGTATGATGTCTAATACTACATAATAGACCAACATGTCATACAACCATTACTACCTTGTATCATTACTCTTAATGATCAATTGGATTTTAAAGGACCATCCTTTTGACTCTATTCTGACTCCTCAGATATAATCCAAAAACAACTCGACTAACTATTTAAAATTCCCGTTCTATTCCAAATAGACACTAACTTTTGAATAGTTTCACAACTTCATCCTTCTCATCTATTCTACTGGTACAATTTCACAATGTGTCATTTACACAAGATGAATTCGGCTCCCACTCAAAACACGTTTCCACATATTTGAGAACACGAGCTCCCACTCAAAAACGTGTCATCCACATATTTGAGTTCCTAAGCTCCCACTAAAAAATATGTCCTTTACATATTGCAGCTGAGTAAACTAACTTTGACTCCCACTTAAATCGACATTTTGGTCAAACCAAAATCATTGATCTATTATCAATTTGAATTTAATACAAACTACAGTATTACATTAATACAAATCCTTCAGACTTCAAGCATGTCTACATAAATGTAGTCAACAAATTTGATCTTGTCCAAGACACATTTCTTGACAAGACATGCTTCCGCGTCTTTCTTATAGTCACATTTCTCATATAACACTTTATATGATGATTAAACAATCTTATTCCTCTAATAAGAATTGTAGCAACAATTACTCTTTTAATACTTTCAAATGTAACTTGGATTTCCAGGCTGAAAAAGCCTTTGTTCATATTCTGATATTTTCTCAACTTTCTTTGTATTCATAAAGTGCACCTTGATCGGTAAACAAGATCTGAAACATTTAATATTGTGCTGTGACCTGACAGCAATATTAAATATAACAACACTTTATTTAGAAGCTTCTTTTATGAAAATACTATGATCTTTATGAAGAGGATTGCAAGCAGAAAACAATTTTCTAGTCTCCCTCACTCTTAATCACCAAATTCTCATCTGTAGAAATATACTATTTGGAACACCTTCCAATATTATACTTTTATGAACATAGGTCTGACACCTTATTTTAAGCTCCTAATTCCAATCCATAGACCATAATTCGAAAAAACCATATTTTCCTCGGAATTACATAGACAACAAACTAAGTTTTGTTTCAATTTGGTTTTGGAATACACTCCCATCCAATGCGAGCAATCTACAAAGAACTATTCATGTATATTCCGAGTTATCGCATAATCATATACATGTCGACACTAATGTCGATCCTACGAATTCTCGTTGAAGAAAATATCTATTTTCTAAAGTGGACATCAACTATAATGTTTCGAACATATTAGGAGTTTCTAAGACTGATTCTGACAGACCACACTTTATTTAAAATAGAGTATGATTATAATACCCCATATATCACCATATATGACATTATAATATTGTGAAACATATTTCCACAAGTCTTTTATGTTGAAACCATAATTCAAAAATATTGTCCTTTGATCGAATCTTATGAATATAATATTCACCATTCTTTCTTCTGAAAAACCCCATTTGATCTCTTATCAAATTAATTTCAGACTTATGATTTATCAGGAAAATACTCCTATTCACCAGTAATCATAGAAGAATTCGGATCAAGGAAAAACACCATTAATTAATCATCAAAAATGACTCTCAATTAATTTCCTCTATTATTGCTACTTCAATACTCCATTTCAAGTTTAATCAATTTGGCACTCGAAATACTTAAATGGACCTAAATTATCTATTACTTCTTTCATTGCCTTTATGACTAAATTTGGCGGTGTTTGTTCTAGTAATAGAACTCTTATTCATCGGACACGCTATTTTATCATTTCTACAACTATGAACACTTATCATACAATCGATGTAATTGAGATGTGGAATCTTTATTCATAATATAAAACAACTGGCTTGTTCCATAACATAAAACAACTGAACTTGTCTTATTACATGAATAACTTTGTCTTGTAACAATCAAGACACACACTCGCTCACTATTACAAAAGATCTTATCAAAAACTATTAATGATAACTATGATAACTTGAGGACGTGAACACCAAATGGCCATCAACTCCTTGATCACCATTTTCAGCGCCAGTTCACATCATACTGCGCCGCATATATGTGATAATCAGGACCTGTTTCACAAACAGAACAAGTATCAAATACTTCATCATATATCAAGAGGCGAATTCGTAATTCTGTATATATCAAATATATACCTGTAGCATCGAAGATCTCTCCTTCGATGGAATCAACTTTCTGAGATTTGAATTCAGACACGAACTTGTAGAAGTTCATATCGTCGGCCTTCAAAATGTACTTGCGCACATGCTTCTCATAGCTATGAGGCAGAGATATCAGGACAGTCCGAATGGCACACGAATCTGCCATCCAGTAATCGAAGACCATCGCCAGCTGGAAGTAGATGTCATACAATCTCTTCAAATGGGTCTCCAGACAGGTATGCTCCTCCATATGAATGGTTTGGAACATTCTAAGCTGCCTGAATTGCTCACGCTTTAATTCATCCCCGAAGTGTGTCTTTATCGCATCAATCATGACGCATGGCTCCTTGCGTCGAAATAACTCTTTCAACTCAGGTGCTAGTCATACGGTCATGGTGATCTCCACTTCGATGAATATGTCTCGATGCCTACAGAAATCATCTTCCTCCTCCTCGCTTGTAGAATCTCCTGGTCTTTCTCCTAACGCTTCATCGAGAACATACAGAATGTTGTTGTGTTCGAGGATGTTTCTAAAACCCTTGTACCAGCTGATGAAGTTGGACCCGTCGGCTTCTAAGGTAGAATCCGGGCTCTTGAGGAAGTAACCGAAGTATAGTTGCGTAGTCTACAAATGTGATCGCAAAAGAGGTAAGGTAAAGTTTATAATATGTAGGTGAGTTTTAGTTTTATAATCACATTATTAAAACACACCACACCAATATTATTATCCCTAAAAATAATAATGGTGATTACACGACCCTCATCCACCACACCACCCCCGATCATCACGGCGGGCAGCGCAGCTTCAAAGGTGGACATAAAATGTCGATCACAACAACTTTGTGACTCGTGCTCGATCTTTCGATCTTCCCGTGTTCAGTGGCCATATTTCTGAATATGCTAGACTCGCCAATCAAACCTCGAAGACCCTGCGCGTGCAACATGGCTTACACCCACTGTATGCGAACGACGAGATGTGTGACACCCGATCATCACGGCCTGCCTCATAACGTAGAACTTTCTTGGTGATGCGCAACGAGGGAGAACACAATTTTGGTATTTGTTAGGGATCATCCTATTCAAGATGCTACTGTTGTATATCTAGCATATAAGCAATCAATAGGATGCACACACAACAACACACAATAATGATGCAATGAAGTGCGATGTGACATGGTCGATGCGCCTGGACGTTCATGGCGCCATGTGCCTGGCCCCGGGCGCCCCGGCATGGCTCCGAGTCTACGGAGCCCTCCATTGCCTCCGACAGTACGAGTAATATCAAAACTTACCGTAACCATGTCACATAAAATAACGACTCTGCAAAACAAAGTTAGACGCCTCTAGCTTTATTTAGTTTTGCAAGTTTTACGTGGCACATAGGCTTATTCGCAAGAAAATTGCTTCCCTACCTACGAACTTTGTACCACAACGTCGATCGTATAATTGCATGTTTAAGCATCCCTTTCGGGCCCTCCATTGAAAATGCTTTGCCGACTAGAGAGAGAGAGAAACGGACACCCGCCAGCCACAGATACGGTGCAAGCCGTATGTCAGTAGTGGAACCAGTCTCGCGTAAGCATACGCGTAAAGTCGGTCCGGGCCGCTTCATCAACTCAATACCGAAGGCATTGCAAGTGCAGGCTAGAGGGTAGCAAATACAAGAAAGACGTCCTCGTTCAACATGAGTTCTAACCGTACCAGCAGTACTACGCATAGATCGGCTCTGATACCACTGAAGGGGTTACGGTGCAGAAAACAATAATTTTTCTAGCGAACGAAACCCTAACTAGCCAGGATCTATCTATCTAGTACATGTGATAACGGTGGCGGAACGGGTTACATTATCTCCATGTAGACCGATAGCGGGGATTACGCTCCCGCACAAGCGTTGACGATGAAGTCGTGCGTAGCCGACCTCGAGGTCGCGGAGAACTTGCCGCGATGACGAAGACGATGACACCGGGGTGTCGACGATGACCTGCGTCGACGATCGTCGGGCGTCGGGCAGAAGGTGGCGAGGCGCCAGCGGCAGGGGGGGGGGGGGGGGGGGAGGCGCCGGCGGCAGAGGGGGAGGTGGCGTGGTGGCTGCAGGGGGGCGAGACGACGTCGCCTAGGCTCCTCGAGAAGAGTTACCTCCAAGCACTCGCATAGATACGGAGTTTAACGACAACCCCCGGTCATTCAGATCCAGCTAGATCTTATCTGGAATCCTGCAGGGCAACGACGCCCGGCGGTATAGCTTAGGTGGAGAGAGAGGGCAAAACAGACGGAGAAGCAGCTCGGCCGGCCTGCAATACAATTAATTTTATTTTTCAATGAATTAATCCAATTAATATGCCTTGCTATATAAAGGGGGGAGGAGGTGTGCAAACACCTTGCCTCCCCCATGTGGGACTAAAGGAGGAGAGGGGGGGGGGGGGGGGGGGGGAGGCCGGCGCACCCTCCTAGTCCAACTCGGACTAGGGGCCCAAGCCCCCCTTTCCTTGCTTGGTGTGGCTCCCCCTCTTGGGCCCTGTTAGGGCCCATGTAGGTCGGAGCCCCCTTTTTCCTTTATTTAATTAATATTACATTAATATAAAATATAATTAATTCATAATTAATATATTTAAATACTATTTAATATCCCGTGACTCCGAAACAATTTCCAAACCACCCGAACAACTTTCGGACATCCCTGGAACCATTCCAGACCTTCCCGGAACTCCTTCCGGACCACCGGAACTCTTTCCAAATCATTTCTCTCTATCCAACAAAAACCTATAATATTCCAGAACCTATCTCCTGGTGTCGTTAAGACCTTAAGTTTGTTACGCTACGGTTCGAGAACACTCCAGACATGGTCGAGACACTCCGCTCACCAATGACCGTCAGGGATACCTGGATGTATATGACGACCCCTGTGCATTCTACGAATATCGTCGTTGAACCATAAATATGATATTCATTCCCTTTGTTTCTGCGATACTACCTTGTCCGAGATATGATCGTAGACACACCGATGTCTTTGTTGTATCTCGTTACCGACAAAGGTTTTTAACTCGTCTACGATATTACATCTCCATGACCTAGTCAAAAGCTGCGCAGCTATATAGATGTAATCTCACCGAGTGGGACTAGAGTATCATCCCGCTCTTGATCCTTACGTCTCGATGCTCTTTCGGGATACCCAAGATGGACACCGTTATTGTCATGCTATATAAGACACAACGTTTGATGCTCTCAAAGCACCCCTACGAAGCATCAATAAGTACGGTCTCACGGTCTAAGGAATAATCTATCATATTCTTATCTATTGCAAATGACAAACATCATAATACGATCTTATTGCAATACTTTGCGTATGTCCATCATCTTATTGAACTAATAAGATGACCCCATTATCAACCGACGTCATTGTCCTTGATCGGGAATCTCGATCAACTGTTGCCCAATGGACTAGTTCATATAGAGGCTCACTAGGGACCTGGTTGTCTATGTATCACACGTGTATTAATAATTCTGATTAATACAGTTATAGTATAATACACAAACCTATTATAAACTTCTGAGATAACGCAATAAATACTACTTATTTATTTACCTCTAGGGCATATCTCCTTCATTTCTTACCATCGCTTCTATGGTTCATTCCTCATTGCTCAATTGTGTGATAGCCAGGAAGAAGTAGCCACCATTTTGCTCATAAGCTATTAGTTTTTTGCAAATAGCTAGTTCTGAATGTAATTAAGTGAGATTACTATATTTTTCTTTCTCTTACCGAGGAGAACATGCATTACTATATTTCTCCTGTGATATATGCAGTATTATGTACTCTGATGGAGAGTCATCATTTCTATTATAGGTACCCGCTGCTCTAGGGTCGGAGGGGACGAGCCGCAATTGGTTGGTGTCATGTAAGAAGAGGATGACTTGCAATTTATGTAGCTTCTCTGATGTCACATAAGAAGAGGACGACTCTGATTGATGTCACATAAAGAGTTCAGTTAGTTAAACTTGTGGTTGTCACGAACATGCTTTAAATGTTGCCGTAAAATTTATTAAATTTTTTTTGGACGTTGGGAATTGTTGGATGCTGATTCTGAAACGATGTTGCTCATGTGCCTTTGTAAAAATTAAATCTTTAAAAATCTGTGTTGATTTTATTTACTTGCAGCTTGAAAATGCTGAGATTAATTTGTATACCAAACCTTGTCTACCAAATGGCATTTTGAACAAGGGGATTGTACGGGATTAGGTTAGAAGAGGTTTTGAGGGGATTGGGTGAGTGGAGGGGTTTCACCCAATCCCTGTGGGGATTATCCCTACTAATCCCCTTAAACCCTCTAGCACCAAACAAGGCCTCACGGGTCACCCGTTCCACCCTATTGATTGCAGTTATGTGCTCTATTGATCGTGTTAAGTTGCATGATGTATGTGTTGGCTTAAACCCTGGCTCTCTCCGTTTCTCTGAAGTTCAGTAAGGTAGTGTCGTTTTTTGACAGTTTTAGTTAGCTTCAGATATAGTTTCAGTTAGCGTTTTTTCAGCTCGCCTGGCGGTTGCGATCTGTGCGCTGTCAGCTGGTTTGTAGGATCGTCTTGCACGCAGCTCGGATCGTGGGATGGCACGTTCGGTAGTGGAGCTCGTGGCAAAGACTCTTTCCAGTTTTCAGTTGGTTAAATAGAATAAGAAAAGCTGCAATTAAGCAAGCGACACAAAAATCTTCAGTGTTCTTCTCTCTCTGAAACTCTACATGGAGCTAGGTTTCAGAGGCGTCAGTTGGTATCAGAGCGAAGATCCTGCGACCATGGCAGGCAACGGCAAGACACCACCACCGGCTCCTGGCGCGTCCAAGACTCCACCGCTCGCGACGCGGCGGCACTCGCAAAGTCGTGGGCGGAGCGCAGTACGACGTGGAAGTGGCGGCCGCGACATCGTCGTGCAGCAGGTGGTGCGCGAGGCTGGCAGCAGCGTTGGCGGCAGCGCTGCTCTCTCCTTCCAAATGTTGACCCGAGCCAATTACAACAATTGGTCAATGGTCATGGAGGTGAACATGCAGGCGGCATCCCTGTGGGAGGCGATTGAAGAAGTCCCAGAGACTCACCGCGAGGACAAGTAGGCGCTGGCTGCACTGCTTCGCTCCACCCCACCTGATATGCATTGCATGCTGATCGGCAAGGGCAGCGCCAAGGCGGCGTGGGAGACAATCCGGATGCAGCACCAGGGCAGCGATTGGGTGCGCGAGACGCACCTCAGTCGACTCCGAGCAGAGTTCGAGACGATCGCGTTCAAGACTGGCGAGAAGATTGACGAGTTCGCGATGTGCATCTCCAACCTCGCTGCGTCCCTGCGCTCGTACGGCGACATCATCGACGACGAGAAGGTAGTCAGGAAGTTTCTTTCAGTCGTCCCCGGTCATTTCGTGCAGATCGCGTTCTCGATCGAGACGCTACTGAACCCGGTCACACTCACCATCGAGGAAGTCGTCAGGCATCTGCGCGCTGTCGAGGTGCGCATGGATGGTGTCCCAGGAAGCAGCGACGTCGGAGGACAGCTCCTACTCACGGAGCAGCAGTGGGAAGCACGCAAAAGGGAGCCTCGTGGTGGAAATCGCACTGGCGGTGCAGACAGGAGCGGGTAGCTGAACGGGAATCTGGCACCTAGAGGGGGGAGGGGGGGAGGGGTTGAATAGGTGCTATTACAAATTTGAGGTCTTTTCAAATTTATGCTCAACACAAAGGTAAATTCTCCGTGTCTCCGTTTGTCTCCAGTAGAGACGAGTCCGGAGACATCCCCATCTTCGTCGGAGTGGGAGTTGGCTGCGGGGAGGGAGGAGTTCGAGACTTCTTGGAGCAAGTCGTCATCGATCCCCATTTCTTCAGGATTTGGGGGGCGGCTGATTGGTTCGACGTGGTCCTGGACAGGTGATATGGACAGATTGGATGCATGAACAAGCAGAGTGTTGGAAAAGACAATTTCAGCAGTCAAATATAAGAAGTGTAAGCGTACCTTTGGCCTGGGGTTCTCCTTGGAGAAAGGCTTGATTGGGGAGGCCAGGGCTCGGGACCTCAGGTCCTTGGCAGAGGTTAAGATCTTCACGACTGAAATTAGTCCGGTGGCATCGTAAGAAGCCTTGGACACTCGGGACGTGTCGGTAGTGCCCGAGTAGTCCCACATGGCGTGTGGGCCCGCTTGCAATGGCTGCACCAGGCGGCTGAGGAAGGTGCTCATCAGGTGGACGCCAGTTAGTACTTGACCTTCCTCAAACTGCAGCGCGACCACCTTCAGTCGAAGAGTTTCCGCCTCGGCAGCTTCGGACTCACTGAGGCTGTGAGACCAAGACCTCTTCTTGACGACGTTGGCGTTCGGGTCGAATTCGGCGAGCCCGATGGTCGAGTCGTCCGAGATCTGGTGTTTGATGTAGAACCATCGGCTCCGCTAGCTTTGCACAGACTCGGACGATTGAATGTCGAAGTAGCCGGAGCCGCTACGCACCTGGAGTCCAATCTTGTCGGGTCCGGTAGTTGGCTGGCGCTTGATGATGAAGCATTTCCTTCACAGCCCCCAGTGGGGGGCAATGACGAGGAACACCTCGCACAGGGTGATGAAGCAGGCCAGGTGAAGAACAGAGTTGGGTGTCAGGTCGTACAGTTGCACGCCGTAGACACATAGGAGGCCCCTCACGAAAGGGTGGACGGGAAAGGACAAACCTCTATTGAGGAAGTCGACGAAGCAGACGCGCTCGTCTTTGCGTGGTTTGGGGATGGCTTCGTCGCCGGGTAGCCGGAGCAGCTTCGCGTCGGCAGGAAGAATGCCCGCATCGCGCAAGGCGTCCAGTTGCGTCTCTCGCAAATTGGATGGGCGCCAAGAGCCCTTAGCATCTTTGGCAGTCTTGGAGGTGGTTTTCTTCGGCGCCATTTTCGGCAAGGTGGATGGACAACATAGAGGTGGAGAAGAATGCGATGGTGCGGTGCGCGTGAGCACGGGGAAGAAGATGAACATGAAGGAAGGCGGCGCGGAATGAAAGGGTAGGGAAAGGTATTCGCCTTTTACCTCTGATTTATGTACTTCCGTTCGGTTCATCTTAGCCGTCGGAGAAAAGGATAGGACGCGTGTCGTGCGTCTGCAGCGTTCTGCGAAGCGCAAGCGGCGCCGCAGGTTCCCACTACGCACGATTTTCAAGGAGGCCATCATCATGTTCCGTTTCCCGCGCGCGTCGTGCGGTCAAATCAGGCTGGCCGGTCAGCGGTACATACACTGGCAAGGTGGGCCTGGCGGCAGGTCATGTCCCATCAGGCGTGTTGGGCATCTTTTCTTACGTCCTCAGTTACGTCAGATGTTGCAGTCCGTCAGATAAAGGGTGGCCGTGTATTTTGTCAAGTCAGTAAGGAAACGATGATTGTTCTTCACGTCAATACGGGTGCGGTTAGAGTCGTGTGGTTTCAGGCAGTATATATCATGGGCTCGGCACTCAGTAACTTGCTAAGTGCACTCCTATCGGGAGTGTGTTTGTGGCATTAATAATGTTAGTTCTAGTTTATTCAATTTCAGATTAAGCACAATTATAGGCAATTGCACTCAACCTCGGGGGCTACTCCTATCGGGAGCGCTGTCACGCACCCGATGTCTTTTCGTATCAGTCGGAAGATGAAATTAAATCGGTGATCAGCGTCAGTCGAAAGATGAAATTCACTCGGCGATCAGCGTCAGTCGAAAGATGAAATTGACTCGACGATCAGCGTCAGTCAATGTATGAAATTCGTTCGATGAGCAATATATGTATAAAATATGAAGTAATTCCGGGACGTTCTAGCCTAACCTAGTCCCCGATGCTGCATTAACCTATGCAACGGTAAGATCTGAATAAGACCGGGTAACCCGTACAAGCTACGTGGGCTCGTTGAAATTCCGTGCCAGCAGGCATGAAGCAAAATCCCGGCGGACGCGCTAAGCGTACCTTATATTTGACCGGGTTCAAACCAGTAAGTCCCGACAGGCTTGGTTTTGATTTGAACGGTTTGCCAGTTTCGAGTCAAGGGACTTGAGATTGAGTAGGTTAGTACGGTATTTCGCCCGAGTCGCGAATTAACTTGACCCCGATCCGTCGGATGAGTCAGGCCTACTATACCAACCATCCCTTAAGGAGGCGAGTTGTTTATTTATGTGATGTTGGGATTGACAGTCGTTCTTATTTATTACTATATACCTTCAAAAAACAGGTTGTAATCAGCAAAGGAAGTTAATCCGGTGATATATAGAGTGGGGGAATTCCCATCCGATCCTTCGGACTCGAATAGGCATTCGGGGGCTACTGATGAGGTTATACCCGATGGGTACACCCAACGGGCTATATTAAAGGCTGGATTCTTACAAGGCCCAGTCGGCAGTCAATGAAAGGAAGAAGACAAAGGGTTTTGTAATAGCTGGAGTATGGAACAAGTTAGGCGGCTTCGTGCCGACTTAGGTATCTAATAGCTGTAATCCTAGTCGTACCCGAACTCCTGAGACCTGGGTCCCTATATATATGGGTCAAGAGCGAGGTGAAAGGTACGTGCAATCTTGTACCAGAAACCCTAGCGACGCGACGACTCGTCGGGTTATTCCTGTTTCATATTGTGAGATCGATAATATACATCTGACGAGCAACTATTTGCTTGTCAGTCGTCCAAATTCGCCAACACCCATATATTCTTCCTGCCGATATAACCCTAGGTACGTCACCATGGGACTTGTCGAGTTAATCCCTTGTCAATATGCAACTACAGTGAATTTACCTAAATGACAAGCTAAGCAATAACAAGATAAACAAGAGTACAATACAAGCAAGTAAGGGAGTAAGGATAAGGGGAACCAAGTGAAGCACGCGAAGACGAAGATGTAATCCCGAGTTCCACCCAAGGGTGTACGTCTCGTTGGAGAGGTGTGCACTACCACAACAGGTTAGCCGCAACGCCACAAAGGCTCACCTTCTTCTCCGATGAACTCAACCAAAAAGGTTGCGAGTTCACCTTCCACTATTGACCCCTTTTAGTGCGGAGATCGAATCCTTACAAACGCTTGAGGCACTAACCCACAACTTAATTGGGGGCTTTCAAGATGACCACAAAAGGTCAAGGACCACAAAAGGTGAAGGCAACACCAAGATTACAACAATGGTGAACTAGGTTTTCCGACCGGAAACCCTAGCCACGAAATCCCCAAGTGAATGGGGGAGAAATGCAAATAGCTTCGGTGAAGATGTAGATCGGGGCCTTCTCCTCCAATCCTCCAAATATCAACGGATTTGAGTGGGGGGATTGGTAGATCTTGATGATTTGAGCTTTCAAGAAATGTAGGAGAGAGAAATCTGAGAGCTAACTGTTCTTGAGGGAGTGAGGGGGTATTTATAGCCACTCCCCTTTTCTGGCCGTTGGCTGTCTCGACCAGTCGGAAATTCCGGTATAAGTCATAATCGGAAATTCCGGCCACTCGCAATTTCCGGAGAAATGAAATTTCCGACAGGAATTTCCGCCTGGAGTCAGAACCTTTTCCTCTTCTTTCCTTAGCAGATTTCTTCAAAGTTCTTCAAGGTGCACTCGGAAATTCCGGTGAATGGAAATTTCCAAGCACAATTTTCGGTTGAGATCAGAACACTTCTTATTCTTGACTTAGCTGTTTCTAAGGGTTCTTCTGGGTGCAATCGGAAATTTCGGCAAATGGAATTTTCCGATCACAATTTCCAGCTCGCGTCAGAACACTTCCTCAATCTTGACTTAGTCGTTTCTGCCATGTTGTTCTTGGTCCACTCGGAAATTCTAGTTAAGTGAAATTTCCGAGTACAATTTCCGGTTGAGATCAGAATCATTTCTCAAACTTGACTTAGCCATTTTCTGTGAAGTTCTGGTGAACCGGAAATTCCGGCCCTGAAAATTTCCGGCTCAAATATTCCGGTTCCTGGAACAATTCCAGCACTTCTTCTTCGCATTTTTGGCTTTGATGCATATGAACTTAAATCATATACAATCTGAAATTCTTAGCATTCTGTTAGTACATCATGCATATTGTTAACTAACACACAAAACAACAGGGATTAAGAAATGTTCTTTCAGCAGCCTCGTCAACACGCCCCGCCACCGCGCGACGTGAACGGCAACGTCCTCGACAAGGAAAAATGCAAGTACTGCGGCAAGAAGGGACATTGGGCCCACGAATGCCGTAAGAGGCTACGTGACCAGGCCGCGGCGACGACTGACGCTGCTAACATGGTACATGCAGAGGAAGACGATGTCGACCCTCGTCTAAACATGGTGTGCATTGTGGACGTACAGGAGCACGTCGCCGCAGTAGAGGCGGTCACCGACGACGTGGCAACTTCAGAGCAGGCTCTGCCCGTGGCCACGGGCAGCCAGGTCTACCTCAACGAGGAAAGGGCTGTGATCACGCCCACTCGTGACGACGTCGAGTATGGCGTCCAGTGGGTCCTCGACACGGGAGCCACAAACCACATGACCGGCGCCCTCGACGCGTTCGCCGAGCTGGACCGCTCGGTCACCGACAAGGTGCGTTTTGCGGACGGCTCGGTGGTGGACATCTGCGGCCGTGTCACAATAGTGTTCGCCGTCGATGGCGGGGATCACCGTACGTTCTCGGACGTCTACTACATCCCCGCCCTCAAGAGCAGTGTGTGAGCTTAGGCCAGCTCGACGAGAGCTGGTACGACATCAACATCCGCCGTGGCACACTCACCATTCGCGACCATCACGGGGCGGCTCCTGATCATGGTAAAAAGATCACAAAATCGTTTCTACCGGCTCACGTTTCGCCCTATCATTCCAGTTTGCCATGTTGTGGGTCACGTATCCGACGAGTGGCGGTGGCACGCACGGCTTGGGCACCTCCACTTTGACGGGATGAAGAAAATGACGCGCGGCGGGCTGGTGCGAGGACTGCCGAAGATCGAGCAAGCAGTCGAGCTGTACGATGCTTGTCTGGCCGGGAAACAGCGGCGTTTGTCGTTCCCGCAACAGGCAAATTACAGGGCGTAGGTTCCACTCGCACTGGTTCATGGCGACTTGTACGGCCCCATCACGCCTGCGACACCAGGAGGACGCCGCTACATTCTGCTGTTGGTCGACGACCGCAGCCGTTTCATGTGGGTGGAACTGCTCGCCTCCAAGGACGAAGCTGCTCGTGCCATCATCAAGTTCCAAGCAGCTGCGGAGGTGGAGTGCAAACACATGCTAAAAGTGTTGCGCACCGATCGCGGCGGCGAGTTCACGTCGGCCACGTTCTACCAGCACTGCAAGGAGCAAGGAGTATAGCGTCATCTCACCGCTCCGTACACGCCACAGCAAAACGACGTCGTCGAGAGGAGGAACCAGACGGTGCTCGGGATGGCGTGGAGCATGCTGAAGGCAAAGAAGGTGCCGAACAAGTTTTGGGGGGAGGTGCTCACGGCCGTCTTCATCCTAAACCGCTGCTTCACGAGGAGTCGATGGCATGACGCCATATGAGGCTTGGCATGGCACCAAGCTAGACGTGTGTTTCCTCCACGTCTTCGGCTGCGTCTGGCATGTCAAGGCTGCACATCCGCAACTGAAGAAACTCGACGATCGCAGCTCACCCATGGTTTTCATCGGCTACGAGATCGGCACCAAGGCGTACAGGATGTACGGCCCCGTCTCCAAGCGTTTACACGTGTCTCGTGACGTCATCTTTGACGAGGAGGCACGTTGGAACTGGGAGTCGCCGCGGGAGCAACCGGAGAGCAGCGAGTTCGTCGTCAAGTACCCTTTGTACACCGAGTTCTTGCCGCGGCAGGGAAGGAGAAGGCAAGTACAGGCGCGACGCGCTCGCCGGGCGCGGCAAAGTCTCCACCGCCAGCGCGCGCCAACGAGGCCGAGGCTTCGTCACCGACGGGAAAGGAAGCCACAGGCACACCCACGCGGTCCGTGTCACTGCCGCCGGCGTCTGCTGATACTCAGGATGCTGGCACAGCTGCAAAACATCAGATGGTTACCCGCGCATGGCACGGGATCGTGAAGCCTTACCCCATCTACAACAACGACTATGTGATGAAGGCTGACAGTGAACCTGACAAGCCATCCTCTGACGAAGAGAACGAGCTGCTCCTTGTTGCCGGAGAAGAACCGACAAACTTCGCGGAAGCTCAACACGAGGACTGCTAGCGTCGCGCAATGCTGGACGAACTCCAGTCCATCGACGAGAACTCCACCTGGACGCTCACCTCTCTGCCTGCAGGACACCGGGCAATCGGGCTCAAATGGGTGTTCAAGCTCAAGCGTGACGAGCACGGCCACATCGTCAAGCACAAGGCGCGGCTCGTCGCAAAGGGGTATGTGCAGCGTGCAGGCGTGGACTTCGATGAAGTGTTCGCGCCCATGGCGAGGTTGGAGTCCGTACGGTTGATCCTCGCACTGGCGGCGCACCGCGGATGACAGGTCCACCACATGGACGTGAAGTCGGCGTTCCTCAACGGCGAGCTCGATGAGGTGGTGTATGTGTCTCAAGCACCTAGGCTCATCGCCGACGGACACAAACACGGCGTCTACAAGTTTCAAAAGGCACTGTACGGGCTACGGCAAGCTCCAAGGGCCTGGAACGCGAAGCTCGACGCGAGTCTGACGTCCCTCGGCTTCACACGCAGTATCACGGAGCACGGTGTGTACTCGCGATGAACCGGGAACGAGCTGCTCATCGTCGGCGTGTACTCGTCATCGCCGGAGCTGAGAAGCTGGAGGTCCAACACTTCAAAGAGGAGATGCATCGTCTCTTCAGTATGAGCGACCTTGGCTTGCTCAGGTTCTACCTCGGACTAGAAGTGAAGCAAGATCGTGTGCAGACCATGATTGTACAAACTGCATACGCCAGTAAGTTGCTTGAAAAAGCCGACTTTTCTGGATGCAATCCCACGCTCACACCGATGGAGGCAAGGTGTCAGCTAAGCAAGGAGAGCAAGGAGGCACCTGTGGACGTCACATACTACCGCAATCATCGGTTGCGTGCGGTATCTGGTGCATACGCGACCAGACATAGCATTTGTTGTTGGCTTTCTAAGCAGGTTTATGGAAGCACCAGCAGCAGATCATCTTGAAGCAGTCAAGTATCTTCTGCGCTACATCTCGGGCACTCTCACACACGGATGCGTGTATCGTCGTGGTGACCATGAGACGTTGATCGGCTACAGCAACTCCGACCACGCCGGGGACGTGAACACCAAGAAAAGCACATCTGGCGTGTTATTGTTCTTCTTGGGGGGAAGCCCTGTCAGTTGGCAATCACAGAAGAAGAAGGTCGTCACAAAATCCTCATCCAAGGCCGAGTACATCGCGACGGCCACGGCGGCGTGCCAAGGCATTTGGCTTGCTCGTCTTCTGGGGGAGCTGCTCAATCAAGACGCCGCTCCTACGACACTCTACATCGACAACAGGTCCGCCATCTCGCTCTGCAAGAACCCGGTACTTCACGATCGCAGTAAGCATATTGATCTGCGCTATCACTTTATCTGTGACTGTGTTGAAAAAGGCACGGTGGTCGTGGAGTTCATCGGTACCAATGAGCAGAAGGCGGACATCCTGACGAAGACACTGGGCCGTGTTCGCTTCAAGGAGTTGAGCGACAAAGTGGGGATCATCGACATCAAGGTCGCGAGCCAAGGTTGAGGGGGAGATTGTTGGCTTAAACCCTGACTCTCTCCGTTTCTCTGAAGTTCAGTTAGGTAGTGTCGTTTTTCGACAGCTTCAGTTAGCTTCAGATAGAGTTTAAGTTAGCCTTTTTTTAGCTCGAGTTTAGCTCGCCTGACGGTTGCGATCTGTGCGCCGTCAGCAGGTTTGTAGGATCGTCTTGCACGCAACTCGGATCGTGGGATGGCACATTCGGTAGTGGAGCTCGTGGCAAAGACTCTTTCCGGTTTTCAGTTGGTTAAATAGAATCAGAAAATCTGCAGTTAAGCAAGCGGCACAAAAATCTTCAGTGTTCTTCTCTCTGAAACTCTACAACGAGCTAGGTTTCAGAGGCGTCAGTAGATACAAGTTTAAAAAATGAGACCAAGACCAACCAAGACTAATCCTTGGAAAAAGGCTAAAACGTCTTATATTAAATAACTCAGGTAGTAGTTTGCTAGCTTCCCTTAAAACAAAGTTAATTGTTACGTTAAATAGTATAAAAATTGCCGGCTACCGCTCTTTTTGTATATCATACATCTTTTTATGGACAGAGGGAGTATATAGCTAGCTAATTTGTTGCTCTCGTGATGTTGTATAGTGCAATTTGCATGGATACACCTCACACAGAGTGAAGATGGGGATCATGAAGGAGATATGCCCTAGAGGCAATTAATAAAGTGTATTCTTTATCATATCTCGTTTGTTCATAATAGGTTTTTGTGTCATGCTAGAACCGTATTAAGCGGAAACATTAATGCGGGTGTGATACGCAAACAACCAGGTCCCTAGTAGCCTCTACTAAGACTAGTTTCGTTGCGCGATTGATGATCGAGGTTTCCCGGTCATGGGGCATGGCGCCGGTCGGCAATGAGATTCATATCGCTGGAGAGTGATGTGATGGACATACCCAGTTTTGGAGAACATAGTCATTACACCTTTGACCGTGAGATCAACTCTTATTGATATTCCCCGAAGATACTTTGATTGCACCAAACGTCGTATCTTATTTAGTATGACAATAACGGTGATACTTTTGGGTATTGGAAAGGAGTATTGAGACAAGGGGTCAAGAGCGGGATTTGCCAGTCCGCGTAGCAGGATAGATACTCTCGGGCCCACTCGGTGAGATCTTGTCTAATGAGCTTGCAAGCATGTGACTAGGTCACGGAGACATGAGATCATGAACGAGTAGAAGATAGCGTCGTCGGTAACGAGGTCGGGATTAGGTATGGAGATATCTATGGAACGACACTCGGACGTGCAAAGTATCGCTATGGCAAAAGGTCTAAGACTTCACGTTCAGGTTTGATAGATGAAAGTCATTCGTTATATCTCAGGGATTAATTCAGGGGGTCCAGGCCTACGAGTTAGTCGTTGATCATTGAGGAGTCTTGATCATACCTGATATTATATCGAACCGCTAGGGTAACACACTTAAGGGGTTTCGACAAGACAACCGGAAAGGAAGGAGATCACCGGGAGCGTCCCGGGAGAGGTCCGATGGAGATCGGGCAGCGCCGAAAGAGTTTTCGGAGCTAGGAAAAATTATATATATTATGTTTGATATTAATTAGTGTTATTAATATGCAAATATGATTTTATATATTTATTTTCGAATTTATTAAGGCAGATTTCCCTAAATGGGCCTTCCGGACGAAAGAAGGCCCAAGAGGGGAAAAATCCCTAGGGGATTCGGTGGGGGGCCTTGGTGGCCGGCCTGGATGGGCCAAGGGGCCCACCAGGGGGCCGGCGCACCAAGCCTAGCTGAACCAGGCTGTGGGATAGTCCCACATTGCCTGGCTGGCAAGGTTGGCTCTCCCTGGGAGCCTATATAAGAAGGGGCACCCCCAGCCTTTTAATTCACCAATTAATTCCTGATTTCTCTCTCGATCTCGTGGTTCCCAAGTTGGAGCCGCGCCGAGCAAGAGGAGTCGGGGATCTCCTCCACCATAGCCCGCTGCCGCGCTGCTGGTGTTCCGGTCCAAGTCTTCCGCTGCTCGTCCTGGACTGGAGCTTCGGAGGCGTCGTCTCCACCGTACGTGTGCGACTCCCTGCGAGGTGCTGCGCTAGCGGTACTCGGAGGCCTGCTTCCTCTACATGACCTTGAGGTCGGCTTCGTCGGTCTGCATCGACAACGTTTGTGCGGGAACGTAATCCACGCTTTCGGTCTACAAGGGTACGTATTCCGATCTCCGTTCGTACTACTATATCTGCATAGAATAGATCTTGGCTAGTTTAAGGATATCGTTGCTAGGAAATTTTTTGTTTTCTGCACACGATCCCCTTCAGTGGTATCAGAGCCGATCTATCGTAAGATATAGCTGTACGCTGTTAGAACCCGTGCTCTGTATGGGGGCACCGTTCCTGTTATTTGCTACCCTCTAGCGTGCACTTGTGTATTCCAGCGGCATTGAGTTGATGAAGCGGCCCGGACCGACTTTACGCGTACGCTTACGCGAGACTGGTTCCACTACTGACATACGGCTTGTACCGTATCTGTGGCTGGCGGGTGACAGTTTCTCTCTCTTTAGTTGGTCTTCGCATTTTCAATGGAGGGCCCGAAAGGGATGCTTAAACATGCAATTATTGGATCGTTGTTGTGGTCATAAGATTCGTAGGTATGAAGCGGTTCTATTTACTAAAGCCCCAAGCCACGTAAAATATGCAAAAGATAAAGTAGAAGCGTCTAACTTTATTTTGTAGGGGCTATGTGATATGGTCAAGGTAGGTTTATTAAATTGTTTATAAACTGCGGGCGCCAAGAAGACCATGGCGCGATGGACTATATCACATTGCATTACATTTGATGTTGTGTGTGCATCTTATTTTTGTGTGTGATTGTGTGTTACACGGCGGTAGCTGAATAAGATGATCCCTTCAAAATACCACTAGTGTTCTCCCTCCAGCGCGCACCACCAATAAAGTTCTACGTTATGAGGCAGGCCGTGATGATCGGGTGTCAGACATATCTTCGTTCGCATACGGTGGGTGTAAGCCATGTTGCACAAGCGTCAGCGTGGAGGTCTTTTGTGGCGAGCCTAGCATACTCAGAGGTATGGCCTCGGAACAGGAAGGCCGAAAGGCCGAGCACGAGTCACAAAATTGGTGTGACGGACGATTTTGTCTACTCTTGAAGTTGTGCCGCCGGCTTTGATGATGAGGGGTGGTGCAATGGATGGGGGTCGTGTAATCGCTTAAACGACCAGGAGGGATGTTCGTTTGAGTGGGAGTTATGTTAGTTATTTTCTAAAATACTATAACTCAAAATTATTATGAACAAAGTCTTATGTTGTTGCAAATTCCATTGTAGATGTCTCGCCCCTCGTTTAACCTAGGTCTGTTCCTTGAGAAAGAAAAGCTTAAGACCAATGGGTCAAACTTCATGGCCTGGTTCCGCAACCTGAGGATCCTCCTCACTCCCCATAGGGTGGCCTACGTCATTGAGGCCGCCATAGGTGACCCTCCTGCAGATGATGCCTCTGAGGATGAGAAGAAGGTCTTCCAGACCCGATCGGAGGATTCTGCCTTTGTCCAGAGTGGCATGCTCTACGCCATGGAAGCCGACCTGCAGAAGCGCTTTGAGAAGATGAGCGCCTTTGAGATCATCTCGGATCTTAAGGCTGTCTTTGCGCTGCAGGCTAAGGCTGAGAGATATGAGGCTTCTGAGCTTTTCTTCTCAGCCAAAATGGAAGAGCATAGCAGTGTGAGCAAGCATGTAGTCAAGATGTCTGGCTACGTTCAACGCCTGAATGCTCTGGAGTGCAAGATTCCCGATGAGCTGGCGATTGACAGGGTGTTGCAATCGTTGCCACCGAGCTACAAAGGCTTCGTCATGAACTACAACATGCAGGGCATGGCTAAGTCCCTGGGTGAAGTGTTCGTGATGCTCAAGACTGCTGAGGTAGAGATTAAGAAGGAGCACACGCTGTTGATGGTCAACAAGACCGTTGATTTCAAGAAGTCCGGTGGCAAGGGAAAGCAGAGCTGGAAGTCCCGGAGGGAGGCAAAGTTGGCTGCCAAGCCCAGGACTAACAGGTCTGGTCCCAGAGCTAGCGTGGAGTGTTTCTACTGCAAGGGGAAGGGTCACTGGAAGCGCAACTGCCCCAAGTATCTGGAGGATAGGAAGTCTGGCAAGACGGTCGACAAAGAGAAAGGTATATTTGATATACATGTTATAGATGTGTACCTTACATCCGCCCGGAGCAATACGTGGGTATTTGATACTGGTTCTGTTGCTCATATATGTAACTCTCAGGAGGAGTTACGGAATAGAAGGCGGCTGGCGAAGGATGAGGTGACAATGCGCGTCGGCAACGGATCGAGAGTCGACGTGGTGGCTGTCGGCACGCTCCCTCTGCATCTACCATCGGGATTAGTTTTGGTTTTAAATAAATGTTATTTTGTGCCATCCTTGAGTGTAAACATTATAAGTGGGTCTTGCCTGTTACAAGACGGTTATTCATTTAAATCAGTGTCAAGCAATTGTGCTATTTATATGAATGATATCTTTTATGTTGATGCTCCCGAGAATAACGGTTTATTCTTGTTGAATCTCGATCGTAGTACTCACATCCATAACATAGAAGCCAAACGGATTAAGTGTAGTGACGATACCGCCATGTATTTGTGGCATTGTCGTCTTGGTCATATTGGTATAAAGCGCATGAAGCGACTCCACTCCGATGGACTCTTGGACTCGTTGGATTTCGGATCCCTCGATACATGCGAACCATGCCTCATGGGCAAAATGACCAGGACACCGTTCAAAGGTTTCGTTGAACGGGCGTCGGATTTGTTGAGGATCATACATACAGACGTATGTGGACCAATGAGCGTTTTGACACGCAATGGTTATCGTTACTTCGTCACCTTCACTGATGACTTGAGTAGATACGGTTATATCTATTTGATGAAACACAAGTCTGAAACGTTTGAAAAGTTCAAAGAATTCCAGAGTGAAGTTGAGAATCAGCTTAATAGGAAAATCAAGCATCTCCGGTCCGATCGCGGTGGAGAGTACTTGAGTTTTGAGTTTGGCACACATCTGAAGAGTTGTGGCATAGTGCCCCAACTTACGCCCGCCGGAACGCCGCAACATAACGGTGTGTCCGAGCGACGTAATCGTACTCTACTGGATAGTGTCCGATCTATGATGTCTCTTACCGATCTGCCAGTGTCCTTCTGGGGTTATGCGTTAGAAACAGCCGCATTCATTTTAAATAGGGCTCCGTCCAAGTCCGTTGAAACGACGCCGTATGAATTATGGTATGGCCATAAGCCTAAGTTATCGTTTCTGAAGGTTTGGGGTTGTGAGGCGTACGTTAAGAAACTACAGCCCGACAAACTCGAACCGAAGTCGGAGAAAGTCGTCTTTGTAGGATATCCACGGGAAACCGTAGGGTACACCTTCTACAACCAAGCTGAGGGCAAAACTTTTGTCGCGAAGACCGGTGCCTTTTTAGAGAAGGAATTTCTCGCGAAAGGAGTAAGTGGGAGGAAGGTAGACCTCGATGAAATCGTTGATCCTGAACTCGAGATTCCGAGTGGCGCAACGGAAGCAAATCCGGAAACGTCCTCCGTGGAAGGAGTGGGAGAAACTGTCGAGGAAGATGTTCTACCTCGTAGGTCTGGTAGATCTCGGATCGCACCAGAATGGTATGGCAATATGGTTTGCACCGTCATGCTAGTCGAGCAAGACGAACCTACGAGCTACAAGGAGGTGATGGAGAGTCTAGAGTCCGAGAAATGGCTTGAAGCCATGAAATCCGAAATAGGATCCATGTATGATAACAAAGTGTGGACTTTGGTAGATATTCCCGAAGGGCGCAAGGCCGTCGAGAATAAGTGGATCTTTAAGAAGAAGACTGATGCTGATGGTAATGTGACCGTCTATAAAGCTCGGCTTGTCGCAAAGGGTTTCCGAAAAGTTCATGGAATTGACTACGATGAAACTTTTTCACCGGTAGCGATGCTTAAGTCTATTCGGATTTTGTTAGCGGTAGCTGCCTACTATGATTATGAAATCTGGCAGATGGACGTCAAAACGGCCTTCCTGAATGGAAACATTGAGGAAGAGTTGTACATGGTACAGCCGGAAGGTTTTGTCGATCCAGGAAGTGCTAACAAGGTGTGCAAGCTTCAGCGATCCATCTATGGATTGAAGCAGGCATCTCGGAGCTGGAATCTTCGCTTTGATGAGGTAATCAAAGGTTTTGGATTTATCCAGAATGTGGAAGAGACCTGTATTTACAAGAAAATGAGTGGGAGCTCGGTTGTGTTCTTAGCACTGTATGTTGACGACATATTGCTAATAGGGAATGATGTGGAACTTCTGAATAGCGTGAAGGAATATTTAAACAGTAAGTTTTCCATGAAGGACTTAGGAGAAGCTGCGTATGTTTTAGGCATAAAAATCTACCGTGATAGATCAAGGTGCCTATTAGCACTAAGTCAGAGTACTTATCTTGATAAAATATTGAAGCGTTTTCATATAGAGAAGGCAAAGAAGGGTTCTCTGCCGGTTATCAAGAATAAGATATTGCGTAAGGCGCAGTGTCCGGTGACGGAACTGGGTAAGGCCGAAATGACGAAACATCCTTATGCTTCAGCCATAGGATCGATCATGTATGCAATGTTGAGTACTAGACCAGATGTGGCATTAGCTCTAAGTTTGACCAGCCGGTTCTAGAGTAATCCTGGAATGCCGCATTGGGTAGCTGTTAAGAGCATTCTTAAGTATCTCAATAAGACAAAGGAAATGTTCCTTGTGTATGGTGGCTGCGATGAGGAACTTGGCGTAACGGGTTACGTAGATGCAAGTTTCTGCTCAGACCCCGATGACTGTAAGTCACAGGCAGGTTACGTGTTCAAGGTGAATGGAGGCGCCGTGTGCTGGAGAAGTGGGAAGCAACCCATAGTCGCACAATCTACAATGGAGTCGGAGTACATTGCTGCCTGCGAGGCCGCGAATGAAGCTGTGTGGCTGAGGAAGTTCGTCATCGAACTTGGAGTGTTCCCGAGCGTGCAAGACCCCGTGGTCCTCTTCTGCGACAATACGGGTGCCATTGCGAACGCCAAGGAGCCAAGGTCTCACTCCACCGCCAAACACATTCTCCGACGCTTCCACGTGATACGTCAGTACGTACAAGGAGGCGATGTGAAGATTTGCAAAGTGCATACGGATCTGAATGTGGCAGATCCGCTGACGAAGCCTCTCCCGCTTGATAAGCATGAACAACACCAGTTAGCTATGGGTGTTAGGCTTTTACCAAGATGTAATCTAGATTAAATTGTACTCTAGTGCAAGTGGGAGACTGAAGGAGATATGCCCTAGAGGCAATTAATAAAGTGTATTCTTTATCATATCTCGTTTGTTCATAATAGGTTTTTGTGTCATGCTAGAACCGTATTAAGCGGAAACATTAATGCGGGTGTGATACACAAACAACCAGGTCCCTAGTAGCCTCTACTAAGACTAGTTTCGTTGCGCGATTGATGATCGAGGTTTCCCGGTCATGGGGCATGGCGCCGGTCGGCAATGAGAGTCATATCGCTGGAGAGTGATGTGATGGACATACCCAGTTTTGGAGAACATAGTCATTACACCTTTGACCGTGAGATCAACTCTTATCGATATTCCCCGAAGATACTTTGATTGCACCAAACGTCGTATCTTATTTAGTATGACAATAACGGTGATACTTTTGGGTATTGGAAAGGAGTATTGAGACGAGGGGTCAAGAGCGGGATTTGCCAGTCCGCGTAGCAGGATAGATACTCTCGGGCCCACTCGGTGAGATCTTGTCTAATGAGCTTGCAAGCATGTGACTAGGTCACGGAGACATGAGATCATGAACGAGTAGAAGATAGCGTCGTCGGTAACGAGGTCGGGATTAGGTATGGAGATATCTATGGAACGACACTCGGACGTGCAAAGTATCGCTATGGCAAAAGGTCTAAGACTTCACGTTCAGGTTTGATAGATGAAAGTCATTCGTTATATCTCAGGGATTAATTCAGGGGGTCCAGGCCTACGAGTTAGTCGTTGATCATTGAGGAGTCTTGATCATACCTGATATTATATCGAACCGCTAGGGTAACACACTTAAGGGGTTTCGACAAGACAACCGGAAAGGAAGGAGATCACCGGGAGCGTCCCGGGAGAGGTCCGATGGAGATCGGGCAGCGCCGAAAGAGTTTTCGGAGCTAGGAAAAATTATATATATTATGTTTGATATTAATTAGTGTTATTAATATGCAAATATGATTTTATATATTTATTTTCGAATTTATTAAGGCAGATTTCCCTAAATGGGCCTTCCGGACGAAAGAAGGCCCAAGAGGGAAAAAATCCCTAGGGGATTCGGTGGGGGGCCTTGGTGGCCGGCCTGGATGGGCCAAGGGGCCCACCAGGGGGCCGGCGCACCAAGCCTAGCTGAACCAGGCTGTGGGATAGTCCCACATTGCCTGGCTGGCAAGGTTGGCTCCGCCTGGGAGCCTATATAAGAAGGGGCACCCCCAGCCTTTTAATTCACCAATTAATTCCTGATTTCTCTCTCGATCTCGTGGTTCCCAAGTTGGAGCCGCGCCGAGCAAGAGGAGTCGGGGATCTCCTCCACCATAGCCCGCTGCCGCGCTGCTGGTGTTCCGGTCCAAGTCTTCCGCTGCTCGTCCTGGACTGGAGCTTCGGAGGCGTCGTCTCCACCGTACGTGTGCGACTCCCTGCGAGGTGCTGCGCTAGCGGTACTCGGAGGCCTGCTTCCTCTACACGACTTTGAGGTCGGCTTCGTCGGTCTGCATCGACAACGTTTGTGCGGGAACGTAATCCCCACTTTCGGTCTACAAGGGTACGTATTCCGATCTCCGTTCGTACTACTATATCTGCATAGAATAGATCTTGGCTAGTTTAAGGATATCGTTGCTAGGAAAATTATTGTTTTCTGCCCACGATCCCCTTCAGATCAACGGGTCGGGATGGAGGGGATGGGTTGAGGGTTGTCGGATTTGGAAAAGACATGGATATACCTCACACACAGTGAAGATGGGGATCAACGGGTCGGGATGGAGGGGATGGGTTGAGGGTTGTCGGATTTGGAAAAGACAAGGCTTTGACGAGGTGGATTCGTCACCATCGAGTGAGGGACGGTGAGCTCGGTCTCCTTTATGAGATTTGCTACAATCGCAACATTTTCTTTGTCGTGTATCTACATGTATAATGCTATATTGTTAATTTTTTTAGTGCGCTACAAGAGTTTCTTTGTCGGGGGGCTGCCCCCCGGGTAGGGGCAGATCCCGGTATAATCCAGTAAATATCAACTGTACTTGACCTTTGGCGACAGCAAGGGACACCCCCTGGTGTGCTGAAAGGGCAGATTGACCCCTGAGCGCTGGTAGAGGACAAAGTGCCTCCTGGCAGGCGCAAGGGTCAGGTCTCCCATCTATAAATAGACGCCCCCGGCCCTCACAATCGCAGCACATGCGTGAGCGGGTGGTTCCTCTAAGAACTAGCTTCTCGAAGATGTCTTCGCCGATAGGCTAAGACATCTTCGGGAGGCTAGGCCTAGAGATACTCATCCTGAGACGAACTCGGACGTCTCCGGGAAGGATCCCGGATCTAGGACTCCGGGGAGACTCTCGGGTGGAGATGTACTCGGCTTTACCGGATAGGTATTCCGGATAAGTACTAACCGGAATGTATCTCTCGGTGTTGATCTTATGCAGAAGAGACTAAGTGGCAAGCGAGGAGGTAGCCGGCGTGAGGGCTTCCGGTAGACCGTCAACGGTCCGTAGCAGGCTTTCCCGTTTATAGCGGGGGGAAGTACCATTCCGCCTGACACGGAAGCATGGTCACCTCCCGCCTGACACGGAAGCATGGTCACCTCCCGCCTGACACGGGAGCGCGTCAGCCGGTACGAGCGTGGTACGACAAGACCTGACATGCCTAGCCCGGCAATCCGGAAAAGGCTATCCGGGATGGGCAAAGACATGTCTTGTCTCTGACAAGGGGACAATGATGATGTAGGACGGCGCCTGCCGTCCTTAACGAGATGATGACGAAGGGGCTACACCGGATAGTCCAGCGACTAGGTCGCACTAGCTGGTGACGACATCCCGGCTAGGCCTGTCCGATGCGGCCAAGCCAAATTAGGGTTTCCGGCCCTCCTGGCCGGACCTCTATAAAAGGCGCCATAACTGCTCCTGAGAGGGAGAGACCAAACTTCAGGGCCAAAGCTATAGTTGCATTTACTCTTAGAGCAGTTATTCCTCTTCACCTTGAGTTCATCTAGTTCTTTGTTCTTCATCCTTTGACAGATCTTGTAGCAAGTTGTAATCTTTGTACCACCAATATATAGAGAGGAAAGGCAGGAGTAGGGGTGTTACCTCCTCACGAGGGCCCTGAACCTGGGTATATCGCGTGTGTGCTTTGTGCCTTCGTGCATTTGTTTGTATTTGTTAGATCTTCCTCCTTGCACTTTGTTCTTGTTCCTTGTTCTTGGGAGATCTCGGTTCTACCGGGATCCTCCCCGTGTGAGTTCTTCAGCTCGCTATCCCTCCCCGGATCCACCAACGTCCATCGGCCCCACAAATTAGCCATCCTATGGCATCTGCCGTGACACCACCACGACAGTTGGCGCCCACCGTGGGGCAGACAGAGGCGTTGGCTGGTGTACACATCCGGACGGGCTCCCCCGTTCGTTTCAACGTTCGGGTTCTCTCTGGCCTAGTCGTAAGGCTAGGGGAGATGGACTTCGTCTGCGACAATGCAGGATGCTTCCGGAACAAACCATTTCCGGTGAACGGGTGTCTCATCGATTTCGGTGGTTTCACCACCTACGTGGCCACCGAGGTTGTCTGTAGCTACCCGGACGTGGTCCTGGAGGCTGAGGACCCTCCCATGCTCTGCGCTACTCGGGGTCTGCGTGCCGGTCGCCCCCCGAGTTCCGTCGCAGTGATGATGGTCGGGGCAACCGAGGAGGAGTATCAAGATGCTGACGGCGATACTGACGGCCACCCCCGTTTGGCCAAACCTCCGCAGGAGAGGCCTGCGGCCCGAGATGGCGATCCGTAGTCATCCTATCCGCGACGCCGTCCGGATCCCCTCTCGGGACTCGTGGCTAAGTTGGCTGTACCGGTAGCTACCGGAGCAGATGCCCAGGCCACTTCGGTTGAGCTAGAGGAGCAGCGGAAGTTGCTACTCGCTGAGGCGCAGGAGATCGCCGAGATCCGCCGCGAGCTCAGCGCTAGCCTCCGGGAGTACAATGCAGCTCACGGATTCCCTAAGATTGACTCCCGGGAGAAGCGCATTGCAGATCTGCGCAAGAAAGGAAGAATAGTGAATGAGGAGCTGGTTGGTGAAGCCACCACCAGTAACACAGGAAGTCGGATTTCTGCGGGGAAGCCGGTGTACAGCTCACCGGTGAAAACCCTTAGGGCCGCCGAAGCCGCCATGGCCGAGTTGGTGGGGCTATCCGGCGAAGCCCTGCGCAAGCAGCAGGAGAGGGTAAACGAGTTGGTAATTGAAGCCAATCGTCAGAATCTGGCCTTCAAAAAGAAGAACCCCGGGGCAGGATCCCAGGTGCACTCAGCCAGACCCGACAGCCAGAGGTCGGATGGGGAGGCCTCTTCCCCGCATCCGAGCAGAAGCAGGAGCAAGAGCAAGAGCCGGAGCCGGAGTCGAGGTTCCGGAAAGAACAAGCAGCTACAGACCTATGATCCGGCCTTCACCGGTATCCAGCAAGCCGGGCAGGCCGGACAGCGTAACTCGGGACAGGCGGGAAGTACCCGTGGGGATGGTAACCGAGGTGTAGGAAACAATAACCCGGTTGGCCGTGGTAATCCGCCTCGGAATCCTCCTCACGATCAGGGAAACCCGCAGAGGGAGGTCGTCTCCGTTCCCCAGCAGGCCCTGGTCCCTGCACAGGACAGGCTCAATGATGGCAACTCGAGGTTGCAGCAGCTCGGATACCAGCCAGACGAGAACCCTTTGGGATCTCGGATAGGAACCAGGCAGTTGAACCCGGCAGACGCCAGATTCCGGCTCGACCGGATTCACCAATCCGAGTTAGTGGAAGAGCAAGGACCTCCGGGACCTGCCTGCTTTGGACCTCGGATCATGCGGGAACCTCCTGTTCGGAACTTTCAGCTCAACCGAGGTGCCAAGACCTATGACGGTAGCAAGAAGCCGGAGGACTGGCTGACCGACTATGTAACTGCAGTAAGCATAGCCGGTGGAAACAGACGATGGGCGGTACGCTATGTACCGCAGATGTTGGAAGGACCAGCCCGGATCTGGTTGAACAATCTGAGAGCCGGCAGTATAGACTGCTGGTTAGACTTTGAAGAGGCGTTCATCAGCAACTTCACCAGCACGTACAAGAGGCCCAACAGGCCTCAGCAACTCGCCATCTGTAGGCAAAGGAGCAATGAGACTGACCGGGAGTACCTTACCCGGTGGAGCAATATTCGCAACTCTTGCGAAGGAGTGGTGGAGGCACATGCCATCTCCTGGTTTGCGCAAGGATGCCGGCATGGCTCTATGCTGTGGCAGAAATTGCAGAGAAAGATGCCAACAACCTTGGCAGAGACCATGCGCATCGCCGATACATATACGCTTGGAGATCCCATGCAACCCCTGGTGGATGTCGGAGACTCCAATAGGAGGAATGCGGGACCTCAGCGTTCAGGACCGAGCAGGAGCCATGATCGCCAGGAGTTCGGCCACAAGAGGAATCAGTCCGAGTACCACCATGCCGCGCAACATGTCGCAGCAGTGACCCGGGAGCAGGAGGATGCCGGCAACAGCCAGCGTCAAAAGACAAGTGGCCCGGCTTGGGGTCAAAGTCAGGAGGGGCAAAAGACTTGGGTGGAGCAGAAGAAGCCCCTGACGTATGAGGAAATGCTGAACAAGCCATGCTGCTACCACACTCTGGAGGCCAACAAGCCCGCAAACCATTCTACTCGGCAGTGCACCTGGTATCAGCGCACGTTGCAGGAGGGCAGCTCGGGAGCTGTTCGGCAGAATGCTCCGGCATCTCGGCCCAACATCCCGAGACCCCCTCCTCCGACATCGGGGGCCAACGCGGTGCGACTTCCCCCTCCTCCGAGAGGACCCCCACCTCGCCCAGTGAATGTGGTGCATACCCGGAACGACAACGGTAACCAAGCCGGACATCAGCAGAGCAACTACCGGGAGGCACATCAGAGCTATGTGGTCTTCGTAACCGAGCCCACTGACCGAAAGAGTGTGCGGCAGCGTGCCCTGGAGGTGAATGATGTGATCCCGGCAGTGCCCAAATTCTTGCACTAGTCCGAGATGGAGATCACCTGGAGCCGGAAGGATCACCCCCGGGTTATGCCCAAGCCGGGAGCGTATGCCTTGGTGGTGGACCCAACTTTTGTCGGACCCAACCTCAACGTCCGCTTCAGCCGGGTCCTGATCGACAATGGCAGTGCCATCAACATCATGTACAAGGACACGATGCTGAAGCTGGGAGTATCCATGAACACCCTGCTGCCCACCGAGACAACCTTCCATGGCATTGTGCCCGGAGTCTCTTGCTCGCCCATGGGAAAGATTTGGGTGGAGGTGCTATTCGGAACTCGGGAGAACTGCCGGACCGAGAGCTTGGAGTTCGAAGTCGTGGACCACGAGAGCCCCTATCACGCCCTGATCGGCAGACCAGCCCTCGCTAAGTTCATGATCTCGACTCACGTGGGCTACCTCAATATGAAGATGTCGGGACCCAATGGTGTGATCACCATTTCGGGAGACCACAAGCGCTCCATGGAGTGTGCCTCGGCGGGGTCGTGCTTAGCTGAGTCCCTGGTGATCACGGAAGAGAAGAAGAGGATCCAGCAGGTGGTGGCGATGGCCAAGACCTCCCAACTCGGAATGCCCGGGATGGTGAACCCGGAGCAGGGGGCATCATTTCAGCCCCCCAAGGAGACCAAGAAGGTGTGCGTGGACCCCAGCAACCCGGAGCGCCAAGTTATCATTGGCAGCAACCTGGACAGCAAATAGGAAGGCGAGCTCGTCGACTTCCTCCGTGAGAATCGGGATGCCTTTGCGTGGTCGAGTGACGATCTGCAAGGCGTCCCGAGGGAGTTGGCTGAGCACTCTCTGTTTGTTCGACCGGATGCGAAGCCGGTGAAGCAACCAACTAGGCGCCTCTCGGATGAGAGAAGAGCTGCTGTCATGGATCATCTGGCTATACTGCTGGCCGCCGGATTCATCATGGAGGTGCTGCACCCGGATTGGATTTCGAATCCGGTCCTGGCGGAGAAGAAGAAAGATGATCCCCTCCTGCTTAAGGTGTGGCGCATGTGCATCGACTTCACCAACCTCAACAAGGCATGCCCGAAAGATCCCTTTCCGCTGCCCCGGATAGATCAAGTGATAGACTCCACTGCCGGGAGTGAGCTTTTAACTTTTCTAGATGCTTATTCTGGATTTCACCAGATACCTTTGAATCCGGATGATCAATTAAAAACTGCTTTCATTACCCCTTATGGGGCTTATTGCTATCGTGTTATGACTTTCGGGTTGAGAAATGCTGGTGCTACATACCAGAGATGCATGCAGAAATGCTTGCATGACCAGATAGGCCGAAATGCCGAGGTCTATGTCGATGACATAGTCATAAAAACAAAAGAAAAAGCCTCATTAATAGATGATCTGAGGGAAACATTTAAGAACCTAAGAAGATTCCGGATGAGGTTGAACCCGGATAAGTGCACATTTGGTGTGCCAGCAGGGAAGTTACTCGGTTTCCTCATTTCCAGCCGGGGAATCGAGGTCAACCCGGGTAAAATTCGTGCTATCGAGAGCTTGAAGTTGCCCGTGCGTCTCAAGGACGTGCAGAAGTTTACCGGGTGTCTGGCATCCCTAAGTCGATTTGTGAGCCGACTTGGGGAGAAGGCCTTGCCCCTGTATCAACTGATGAAGAAGAGCAAGACATTTGTCTGGACCCCGCAAGCTGATGCGGCGTTCAATGATCTGAAGAGAATGCTCTCAACAGCACCTGTGTTGGCATCCCCGTTACCCAAGGAACCTATGCTGCTGTATATTGCCGCAACCAACCGGGTAGTCAGTGTGGCAATGGTAGTAGAAAGGGAAGAAGGGGGCAAGCTGATACAGAGGCCGGTGTATTACCTCAGTGAGGTGATCTCGGAATCCAAGCAAAACTACCCGCACTACCAGAAGATGGCATATGGGGTGTACATGGCAGTAACCAAGCTCAAGCACTACTTTCAGGAACACCCGATCACTGTGGTATGCGAAGCTCCTCTCGCCGAGATCATCGGTTGCAAGGATGCTAGCGGCCGGGTTGCCAAATGGGCCATCCAGTTGTCTCCGTACGCTCCGGCATACGAGAGACGAGATGCCATCAAGTCGCAGGCGCTGCCGGACTTTTTGGTAGACTGGGCCGAGATGCAGTATGAACCTCCGATACCGGATTATAATTTCTGGAGGATGCATTTCGATGGCTCAAAGGCTAAGATCGGATTGGGTGCCGGAGTGGTCCTCACTTCCCCAAAGCAAGATGTACTGAAGTATGTGCTGCAAATCCATTTTCGGGCATCCAACAATGTCGCGGAATATGAGGCCTTGGTTCATGGACTGAACGTCGCCAAGGAGATCGGCATTCGCCGAATAGAGTGCTTTGGTGACTCGGATCTCGTAGTACAATAGGTATCGGGGAATTGGGATGCCCTTGATGCAAACATGGCCTTGTACAGATTTCATGTGCAGAAAATTTCCGGATTTTTTGAAGGGTGCGAGTTCAAACATGTGCCCAGAGGAGAAAACGAAGCAGCGGATGTCTTGTCCAAGCTAGGGTCATCTCGGGATGCCATCCCACCTGGGATAGCCTTAGAGCATCTGAGGAAGCCATCTATTCAACCATCACCCGAGTCAGAATCTATCTTCATCCCCAAGGAGCCTGGTTCAGATGCCGTACCCATGGAAGTAGATGTAGGGAGCGTAACATCGAACCCGGGGACTGCGTCCCAGTGCTCGGAGAGGCAAAGAAAGATAATAATGGAGGTGATGTCGGCAGAACCAATGGACATAGAAACTTCCATGTTCCCGGTTAGACCTGTCCCGGGATGGGCACAGCCCATTATGGCGTACATCTTGGAAGGAACTCTCCCGGAGAATGAAGTGGAAGCCCGGCAAATATTGCGAAGATCAAAGGCATACACTGTCATCAATCAAGAGCTGTACAAGAGAAGCGTCACCGAGGTACTCCAGAGATGTGTGGAACCGGCAGAAGGACAAGAGATGCTGGTGGAAATACATCAAGGGGAGTGCGGACATCATGCATCATCCCGGGCCCTGGTGGCAAAGGTGTTCCGGCATGGGTTCTACTGGCCCACTGCTTTGCAGCAAGCAGAAGATATTGTCCGGAAGTGTGGGGGATGTCAGAGATTTGCTCACCGGATACACATGCCGGCGTCAGCACTGAAAACAATCCCCATCACTTGGCCATTCGCAGTGTGGTGTTTGGACATGGTCGGGCAATTCAAGCCGGCAAGGGGCAATATGACACACATACTTGTCATGGTGGACAAATTCACAAAGTGGATAGAGGTCAAGCCAATCCGGAAGTGCGATGGACACACCGCTGTGCAATTCCTGAAAGACATCATCTTGAGATACGTATACCCACACAGCATTATCACAGATAATGGAACAAACTTTGCTGTGGGGGAATTTGCTCGATTTTGTGCTGAGAAGGGAATCCGGCTGGATGTAGCATCAGTTGCACACCCGGAAGCAAATGGGCAAGTCGAAAGAGCAAACGCCTTGATCTTGGCCGGTATTAAAGCTCGCTTGATCGAACCACTGTTGAGAACTCCGGGATGCTGGATAGAGGAGTTACCGGCAGTGTTATGGGGTCTCCGGACTACACCGAATAGGTCTACCGGGTACACGCCATTCTTCATGGTATACGGGGCTGAGGCAGTACTCCCAACCGACATACAATATGACTCCCCGAGAGTGACAATGTTTACCGAGACTGAGGCAAAAGAGGCCCGAGAAGATGATGTAGATTTACTCGAGGAGGCAAGAGAGTTGGCACTATCTCGGTCGGCAATTTATCAACAGAACCTCCGTCCCTATCATAGCCGGAAAGTACACCCGAGGGTGTTCCGGGAGGGAGATCTGGTGCTGAGGCTCATCCAACGCACGGCCGGAATGCATAAGCTGTCACCTCCATGGGAGGGACCTTTTGTGATAAGCAGGACATTGCACAATGATTCCTATTATCTTGTAGATGCACAGGAGGCTAGGAAAGGTGTAATGGACAAATCCGGTGAGGAAACCAAACGTCCATGGAATGTAGCTCTACTTCGCCCCTTTTACACGTAAAAGGTTCAGTGTATGTTGTATCTCAATTTTCAGTATTAATGGAAGTAAGGCACCCCGGGAGGAACCCGGGGACTGCCTGGTTCTGTGCTCTTTTTTACTTCTGTTTTGTTAAGTTTATTTACTATTTTGTACCGGCATCTCGGGAAGGAACCCGGGGACTGCCGGATAGCTGTTCTCTACCTTTCTTTTGTATGCCGGGAAAGTTCCGAGTTCGACTCTCAAAGACAGAGTAATGTATGTCATGTGAAATCATCTTGTGACTCGACTGACGAACGCCGAAATGGTAGTCAAGAGCAAAGAGAGGGAAGGTGGGAAACACGAAAATGGTCTCGGGGACTCGGAGCAGGAACTTATCCGGCATACTTGTTTTTTATTAACTTTGTTGTTGTTTATGTCGGGAATTCGGTTAGCGGGAACTCGGATTGTTCTGAGTAATGTATGCCGTATGTGGAGTTTTGTGACTCGACTGTCGAACGCCGAAATGGTAAACAAGAGCAGAAATTACCTAAGTACGGTAAACATGAAAGGCAAGTCGGGAACTCAAAAACAGAATGCATTGGCATAAATTGTTCGAGTAAGTAGGTCACTGAGAAACGAAAATAGTATGACTGTATATTACATATGCCACCCGGCATCCCCGGAATTTAACGAATCTACTAAGTTTTTTAAGCAATAGGGGAACTCGGCTTCTCGACAGAGACCTCGGGAGCAGCGACCTCGGGAGCAGCGGCCTCGGGAGCAGTGGCAGCAGCAGCAGCAGGAGCAGCATCGGGAGCGACTTCAACTTCGGTTCCGGCAACGCTGCTCGGGGCTTCGGGAAGCACCTCGGATCTTGGCGAAGTCGCTGCGTCCCGGGGAACCACCTTCTCGGGCGCGGCACCGGAAGCAGCGTCATCTCCTTCCGGAGCCTCCTCTTCCGCGTCGCTTTCTTCGTCGTCCTCGTAGTCGGATTCCGAGTCGGAAGGAAGAACGCTTGGAGTGAAGGTGCGGATGGTTGCCCATGTAGCGATGCGGTGCGCCACCTCCTGTCGCTTCTGGATCTTGGCCGGATCGCTAACCCACGGAGAAACCGTCCGCAGGCGCAGGATCGCCCCCAGATCGAGACCTTCGTACCAGCTGAGTACTTGGGTCAAGACCTGGTCGGCGCCAGCCCGCGCACCTGAACGCTTCCAGGCGTGGATGCGTCTCCCGGCACCCCGGAGTGCGCTCGCAAGCTCGGGGATCGAGAGTGTCCCCCGAATACTCGGCCACAGCGCGCCGTGGACGTGGACCGCAGCGCTGAGCAGATCCGTCCCGATAGACCGGAGGGGTACTATCCGGGCCTTCAGGGCGACGAGGTGATCCTCGATATCCCAGGCATCCGAAATGGGACCCTTCCCGGCGCGCTTTTCGCGGAAGGCGGCAACAGCTTTGGCGGCAGCTTCCCGGGAGTGCTCAAACTCTCCTTTAAAAAGAAGAGCTGTCAAACGGCTAGGTCATAAGAATAACAGCAAGAAAGAAAGCAAAAAGAAGACAAGAGGGATGTCGGTCCACTTACTGTTCAGATCCCGGTTTAATACTGTGAGCTCCGAGAGCCAAGTATCATACCGGGAACGGAGAAGAGCAAGCTCAGTCTCGGCAGTGTGCGCGCGCTCCTCGGAATGGTCCAAGGTCTCTTTTGCTTCTTGGTAGCTTCGATGAAGCGCGTCTTCATCTCGCCCATAGCAGCCTGGACCTTTCCGAGCTCGCCGTTCAGTCGCGCGATCTCGGATTGCGCGGTGGCAAGAGCAGTCTTCTGGTCCACCGAGACCTTACGCGCCGCGTCTCGCTCCTCCCGGAGGCGCTCCTCGGATTTCTTGGACTGCCCGAGGTCAGCAAGAACCCGGTTGAAGATGTCGCGGCGTTTATGGTTGCACTCCTGAAATCAAGACAAAGAAGAAATTAGTCGGGAAAAAATATAAGGAATCCGGTTGGGAGGATCTCGGGGACTCGGTGTCCGAGTCCTGGATTTTTTCTCTAAGATTGGAACCTAGTGATTTGCTATTCGGTGGAATCTAGAGCACTAAGCACCAATCTCGGGGACTAGTGGTGGAGCAAATTTTGAAGCAACCTATCCGGTTGGGAGGATCTCGGGGACTCGGTGTCCGAGTCCTGGATTTTTTCTCTAAGATTGGAACCTAGTGATCTGCTATTCGGTGGAATCTAGAGCACTAAGCACCAATCTCGGGGACTAGTGGTGATGGAAGGAACAAGTATTTTTCAATAAAAGAGAACAAGCTTACCTCAGTCACCCGGGTAACATCCAGTGCGGCCACTTGGAGAGCGTGCAGAGCTTGGGCGTTGCGGCTTGGGCCTGCAGCGTGCAAGTCTCCCGCGATCTCGGAGGCATCGGCGGCGTGCCAGGCATTGTTGTATTCGTCAACAACCCGTATGCCGGAGCCGCCGGGCGCGCGGGTAGCGGCAACATCCCGGGATCCTGAAGATACAAAGGAACTGACGGTTGCTCGCAACATCCGCAAGGCGGCAGTAGGGATCTCGGCGGGAGGCGGTGGTAAAGATGAAGACGTACCCGGGCGCAGCACCAAGTCGCGGGCCGAGGATGTCGGGGCAGCTGCGGTCGGAACAGAAGGTGTTTTCTGCCCAGCAGTCTTGCCGCGAGACTTGGGAACTTGATCTGCTGGCCGGGAGGAGGTTGTACGCTGCTTCTCCGGGATGGTCTTGGTCGCGGCTGGCCGAGAGGCGCCACTTGCCGCAGGTTCCCGGCGAGGGCTGAGGATCTCTGCCTCCAGCCCAGGAACCCGGCGCGGGCTCTCCGGAAGAAGCACTTCTCCTGAGGTGGTCGTGGTCTGCACCGGGATCTCCTCGATCACCGGATGCGCATCCGGGGTCGCAACGGTAGCCGGTGCGGTACCGGAAGCCGCAGGCTCACTGCCTCGGGTAGAAGGGCGAGGAGGTGAAGGAGAAGCCCGAGCCGGGCTGGGAGTCCGAGTCCCGGGAGGAGGAGGAACAGCAGGTGACGGGAGCTCGAGTGCATCCCTAAAAGGAAATGTCTTAGTAATAGTTATGGAGAAAGCAAAGTCAGATAACATAAGGCAAGGACGACGTACCCGGAATCCACAAGGGGAGGACCCCTTTGCCGGCGCCGAGCAGGCTTCTCGGTGGTCTGCTTACTCGGTTTGCTCTTCTTGGGGGGGTTGCCGGGGTTGTCGGCCCCCTCGGTGTCGGAAGCCGCACGCTTCCGGCTCTCGGCACGTTTGGTCCCGGTTGTCGGTTTCGGAACCACAGCTGAGGCCCAATTCAGAGGGAGAGCGTCAATAACATCGAAAATCTGGCAGTCAGTCTCATCCTCATCACCCGAAGAAATGAAAACTGCCTCTGGAGTTGAAGGATTACCCGGGCCATGACGAAAGGGATGGCGAGGTGGTCCTCGCCGTCGGGATCCTCTCTCGGCATCACGTCCGGTTTCGGGAAGTCCGGCGTGTAATTCCCGTTGACGTGGACGGCGTCTTCTTCGTGTTGACGCTCAACAACTGCGCAAACAAGTTAGGCCGTGTCGGTGTCCAGGTGAACGCATGCACGAAGGCGAAGGCACGAAAGACTGATATAAGCACCTGGTCGCATGGTCTTCTCCGACATCCCCCAAGGACCCCCCAAATGTAATCCTCCGTCATCTCCTTACGGGCAATAGCTCGAACGCGACGGACAACCCCGGCATGGCTTAGCCCAAAGATACTAGTCCTAGTGGGATCATAGTTCCCGGACATGTGGCACATCTTGTGCACTCGGTTTTGAAGAGGGCAGGCCCGGCGAACAACGAAGCACCGCAAGAGATCATCCCCGGTCATCTTCTGAGTTAGCACGTGCAGAACATCGTGCATGTATTTGATCTCGTCGTTGTCGGGAAGCTTCTTCCAGAGACCGAACTCACGCGGAGGACCAATAATGAACTCCGGCAGATTGATGAAGTCCGGGTTCGAGGATCCCGGACCATCTCCCGACGGCTCCCGGTTCTTCACATAGAAGAAACTCCGCTGCCACTTCCGGCAGGACTCTAGTCCCTTAACTATGGGGAATCCGGAGTCCGCGCGGGGGATGATGGTGGCCGCTCCGCAATCCACTAAGTCTTTAACCTTCTTATCCGGATTGGGGATGGCTTGGCGACGGAGAATAAAGTACTTGGCCCAGAGATCCAAGAAGGGCCAGATGCCGAGATATGCCTCCGCATATGTGGTGAAGACCGAGAGCATCATTATGGCATTGGCGGGAAGATGGTGAGGTTGAAGGTCGTAGAGGTCGAGGAAGTCGCGGAAGAAGGGGCTTGCCGGATGCCCGAACCCGCGCTCGAAGTGCGCGAGGAATACTACGTATTCCCCGGGTTGGGGTTCCGGTGCAATCTCCTCTCCCGGGAGACGGCTCTCGACTTCCGGAGGAATCCGGTGAGTCCGATACAACCAGTCCAGATCGGACTGCTTGGTCTCGGACCCATCCCAGCATCCCCGAGTACGTTCTTCGGCCATGTCGGAGAAGTACGCAGGGGTATCCGAAGCTACTCTGCAGGCGCAGCGGCGGTTAGTCGGAGTTAATCTATCGGAAACGAGGATGTCGGGGCACAAACTGCTAAACACTACCGACTTGGTGGGAAACAAGATCTACCGTGTGCTGATTATTCAAGATAAAAGGAGGAAAAAAGGCTCGCGCTAGACTCAAGCGAGGCACAAATGCGGGTGACCGATGTACATTCTAGCGCCACGGTGATTCATCGCCGTGCGCCTCGCGCGCGCCGCTCGAGTGTGCTCACCGGCGGCGGCGCAACCGTGCTCGTGCTATGGTACGGCCGGGGTCGGGCGGTTACTCTACCAGAGAAAGGCATCGGAGAGGAGAAGAATAACTCACCGGTGAAGGAGGAGATCGGCGACGTGCGAGAGGGACGGCGAGGTGCGAGCTCCGGCGAACGGCGAGCGAGACGTCGTGCGGGCGACGAGCGCAGCGGCGGCGACGAGCTCGAGACGGTGAAGGAGAAGAAAAGCGAAGAAGAAGAAGTGAAGGAGACCGTTCCGGCCCCCTATTTATGGGGGGGGGGGATTCCGGAGCGGTTTCCGATTTTCCCGCCCACGATCTCCACGATCGTGGGTGGGATCTGTTTTGTGCCGCAGGACACGTGGCACTATCCGGAGCGCCCGATCCGGCCACACCGAGGGCCGCACGGCCCCAACGGTTGGATTCCGGATCGGGTGCGGCTCCCCGGCGCGGGAACCCAAGCGACGCCGTGCGTGCGCAGAGGCACTCGAGTGCGTCTCTGCGCCGACGGGACGTTGGGTGGGCCCTGGTTCAGTGTCTCGAATTCATCGGGAGATCAACGGTCAAGATTCACTGGGATGGTACTACCCGGTCGCAGGCTTCCCCTCCCGGTTAAGGCAATCTCGGTGGGAAGATCTCGGTAAAAAGATCTCGGGAAAAATCGACCTCGGCATGGAACAAAAGGATGATGTAATTCGTTCTCGGAAAATTGTTGTTTAAAGCTGATCCCGCACATCATCCGAGGTCGCTGTGCACCACCAGCTTCGGGGACTAGTGTCGGGGGGCTGCCCCCCGGGTAGGGGCAGATCCTGGTATAATCCAGTAAATATCAACAGTACTTGACCTTTGGCGACAGCAAGGGACACCCCCTGGTGTGCTGAAAGGGCAGATTGACCCCTGAGCGCTGGTAGAGGACAAAGTGCCTCCTGGCAGGCGCAAGGGTCAGGTCTCCCATCTATAAATAGACGCCCCCGGCCCTCACAATCGCAGCACAAGCGTGAGCGGGTGGTTCCTCTAAGAACTAGCTTCTCGAAGATGTCTTCGCCGATAGGCTAAGACATCTTCGGGAGGCTAGGCCTAGAGATACTCATCCTGAGACGAACTCGGACGTCTCCGGGAAGGATCCCGGATCTAGGACTCCGGGGAGACTCTCGGGTGGAGATGTACTCGGCTTTACCGGATAGGTATTCCGGATAAGTACTAACCGGAATGTATCTCTCGGTGTTGATCTTATGCAGAAGACACTAAGTGGCAAGCGAGGAGGTAGCCGGCGTGAGGGCTTCCGGTAGACCGTCAACGGTCCGTAGCAGGCTTTCCCGTTTATAGCGGGGGGAAGTACCATTCCGCCTGACACGGAAGCATGGTCACCTCCCGCCTGACATGGAAGCATGGTCACCTCCCGCCTGACACGGGAGCGCGTCAGCCGGTACGAGCGTGGTACGACAAGACCTGACATGCCTAGCCCGGCAATCCGGAAAAGGCTATCCGGGATGGGCAAAGACATGTCTTGTCTCTGACAAGGGGACAATGATGATGTAGGACGGCGCCTGCCGTCCTTAACGAGATGATGACGAAGGGGCTACACCGGATAGTCCGGCGACTAGGTCGCACTAGCTGGTGACGACATCCCGGCTAGGCCTGTCCGGTGGGGCCAAGCCAAATTAGGGTTTCCGGCCCTCCTGGCCGGACCTCTATAAAAGGCGCCATAACTGCTCCTGAGAGGGAGAGACCAAACTTCAGGGCCAAAGCTATAGTTGCATTTACTCTTAGAGCAGTTATTCCTCTTCACCTTGAGTTCATCTAGTTCTTTGTTCTTCATCCTTTGACAGATCTTGTAGCAAGTTGTAATCTTTGTACCACCAATATATAGAGAGGAAAGGCAGGAGTAGGGGTGTTACCTCCTCACGAGGGGCCTGAACCTGGGTATATCGCGTGTGTGCTTTGTGCCTTCGTGCATTTGTTTGTATTTGTTAGATCTTCCTCCTTGCACTTTGTTCTTGTTCCTTGTTCTTGGGAGATCTCGGTTCTACCGGGATCCTCCCCGTGTGAGTTCTTCAGCTCGCTATCCCTCCCCGGATCCACCAACGTCCATCGGCCCCACAAATTAGCCATCCTATGGCATCTGCCGTGACACCACCACGACATTCTTAAATATTGCAATTTTTTTGATAATGTTGGATTCACTGGACACATTTATTTCATGCGTTAGTTTTCGTTGTTGCAAACAACTTTTCAACATATTTTGGACGCCTAGATTTGTTACATGTATTGTTTATTTGTGCCACATTGATATGTCCAAAATGTTACGTCATTTATGCTACATTTCACAAATTTTACATACACAAAATAATTTTTTGCAAATCGGTTTTGTATTTTCTAAAGTGCTACATATATTTTTAAAAATGCTACATTCGGAGTGTTAAAAATCATTTTGATCCATCTTCTCTCATGATCTTCAGATGGTTTATTCATAAAATTGGAGAAGTCTCTTAGAAAGAGGGTAAGAAAGAAGCTGCGTGGCCTAAGAAAAGCTTCGCTTCTTCTTAATTGTTGAGCACATTTGAGCTTGTCATACTTTCAGTTCATGGTTGTGTTAGGTTGGGCGAGTAGTTGTTTGCTTGTGGTGCTGCTCGCATTAGGTGTTGCTCTTTGTGGTCGCGTGGACTCCTCTGTGTGATGTACTGGTGTTTGTTATATGATTTTTGCTTGGTTTCTTCCACAAATAAACCGAACATCTTCTTCTTTATTAATGAATAAGACAACGCTTTTGCCTTTGTTAAAAAAAAACTCATGAGACCTACTTTAACACCATTTTTGAAAATATCTTGTATACATGGAGCTAGACTGCTCCTACAAAAGACAAACAGAAATGCACCAAGAAAATTGCATTCGCTTATAGAAATAGGAAAATTAATGTGCTATTTAGATATGATCAATTATTTTATCTTTTTGATGGAAAAGGATTTTCATTAACCAGTAGAATACTGGGCAGCAAAATCGGTGGCAAGCAGAACAAACACCTACAAAGTCAGGTCCGGTGATACGAGTTGGACTTGTGAGTCGGTTTTTACCTGCACCTTTGCCATTCCCCAACTGCTCACCGCGAGCAGTCAATGTAGACAGGCATCAGCTTCCCTGCTTCAGCAGAGGATCTTGAACAATATTCATAACTCCAGCTCGCACTCCGTACGCTATGAAGGCCGCCTCATTCTTACAGCTGCGGTTCGGATTCCATGGCAGTTCTGCTTTCTTTGGATCTCCCCTTGGGTCTTCAAGAGTCTCAAATGAGCTGCGTCGATTGCCGAAGCTTCTTCTGCAAAGGAAGTACTGACGCGCAAAGTGGACATTAACACGGACCACACAGTCTTCAAACCGAAATGATATGGTGGATTATGCCTTTATAACATCAAGATGATGAACACTGCCCTGTGCACCCTTTGATGGCTGCTACTCTGCATCTTCAGCTTACCTCTTCCAATTCGAAGGCCGGCTTCACTCGGATGATCACGAGCCCATCTTGTCCGTAAAGGCGGCTCCCAAGACCGAGACTTGTTCTTGGCTTGCCTTCCAGGGAAAGTGCTCCACATATGACGTCCTGGCCACGAAGAACACATCCTTCATGTTCGTACTCACAACCTTTGAGGCTCTGCCCCTCAAACTTCATCGCACCTTCTCAGAAGTTGCACATTATGTTCATCAGTTTGGAGCAGGATTCAAGCTGGTGATTGGGGCAACCTTCAACCTCCTTCCATCCCTTCAAGCTGGTCTTGTCAGGTTCTCCTCTCTGAAAAACTGCACACTTGTCTCGTGTTGTGCAATCAATGTTGGACATATGACCGAACTGTTGCACGTAGGGGCCTCTAAGATCATCCACACTGCCCACTTTTCTAGAGGAAGCTGAAACTATCCGATACCTGATGATCTCGCCAGAGTTTACAACATCCTTAATGGGGAAGACCCCTCAATTCCAATTTAGATTGCTCGATCCAGTACTTGTGGACTACGGCTGGTGCATCTCTTCCTTCCCATGCTAGAACGAACTTCAATACCATGGTCATAGTTGGCATATGGCAGATCTGGCTACAGCGCAATAGCCTGAGTCTTCAAGAATGAAGCTCATTTGCCACAGGTGGCCGTGTGGAAGATCGGAGACGAACTGCTAGTGCTTCAACATGTTCATACAGTATGTAGACTAGTCCTCGCCTAGTGTGGTTGCATGTTTGTTGTCAAGCATTTTTTGATCCTTTCCATGTACATATAACTCTTTTCCAATGCGTGTTTGGGAAGAAAAACTAATCAATCAGCATACTGGGTAATAAATTTTCATCCTCCATGGGGACCCTCAGTCACGACGCCACCACCGGTGTTGATCTTCAGAACATCACCAGCCGGTGGCTTCCAGTTTTACTAAGCTACTCTCCTTGATCTTCTTTAGAACGAAAGCTTCAAAGTCCGGGGTATGTTGTTAAGTATGGTACAGAGGATGGACCTCACCTGCAATCACCTTATTTCTTACATCCCACCATATCCATAGCAAGGTAATGACCCTTTTCCGACAGTATAAATCAGGCTCAATTAAAATCTCTTTTATTACTTTATTTTGCACTGTGACGTTGTGCAAGATACAGGAACCAAAGCCGTTGTTTGCTCAGGTTATCTGCGGTCGCAGGGGCCAATCCGCGCTCGGGCGCTTGAAGTCGAGCTCTTTCTTCCTCCGTGCGGAGGATCTTCTTCAATCTCTACACGGGACAGCCTGTTGACTCTGCCCCAAGTGGTTCGTCCCTGGCGGTGTTGCCGGCGCCCGTGTCTAGAGGTCATGTCAGTGTTGCGGTGAAGACCAAGGACCTGTTGGTGTTTTAAGTTAGGTCATGTGTGTAATTTCTGAGGACTATGTTGTATTTTTTCTTTAGCTCAGGGTCCTCCTTGTAATATCACCGCATTAATGCAGTTTTCAAGCCCTTCGAAGCCTCATCCCGTTCAAAAAAATAACATGACATTTCTCGGCCTGCTGTCTTGAATGGCCAATCAAATTACAGCCTTGCCTTCCAGATCGTAGATTAATATGCTAGAACCTACAGCATAAATCAAAAATGGCGCAAGAAACATACAAAAATATTAATAAGAAAACCTCTTGGCATGCTCAAGAATTAAACCAAGAACAGTGGCAATACAAGTCGTATTAAGGGCAAAAACAAGGATCATATTCTATACGTAACCCAATGATGGGTTAATAGTACCACTGTATTTCAGTTAGTGAGGGTGATGATTAAATGAATTCAAGAACAGATCAAGAAACTAAATAACGGTTGTTAGTTGCAGTTTTTCCAAATTAAATGTCTGAGCAAAGGTTACACAACTAGAGACCATCTTGATCCTACACACTGATCAGAATAGATATGGTCATCAACAGAAAAAAAATCCCAAAGTTCAAACAAAACAATAGCAAGATATAAGCTAACCCATATGTGATCCATAAGCTACAGAACTAGAAACGCTGATACGATGCAAGAAGAGACAATATAAATGTTTCCGGAATAACTACTCCCTCGGTTTCAATTTAGTTTGCGTTCTGAGTTTAGTCAAAGTCAAACTTTGTCAAGTTTGACCAAATATTGTGGAAGAATTAACATTTATAATAAAAATATTCATAGTATTAAAATCATTATAACTTATATTTTCATATTGTATGCATTTGATTTTATGAATGTTGATATTTTTTCCTATATTTGTGGTCAAATTTAATAAAGTTTGACTTTGACTAAACCTAGAATGCAAACTAAATTGAAATGGAGGGAGTATAAGTCTATAACTAACCATACTAACCAAAAACATCATTGGTGTGATATAAATAGTGGCAAAGAATAGAAATGAGAGCATGCAAAGATATCAATTTGGCTGTGTTTTATCATTACTTCAGAATTCAGATAGTTAGCACGTGTAGTAAAAGTTAAAACAATTACAGCCAGCCATGTATAATATAATAACAGCGTGATGAACCAGAAAATTGGTACAGAAGATTGCATTGTAATGTTTTTGCAGAAATACAAATGGCCGATTTTCTTCTGCCGGGACTAAAGAGAGGCATACATGAAGATCAAGCTAAATCTTTGACTCATCAATCATACAATCCAGATAGAAGAACAAAAGACACATATTAGCTTCAAATATTCGCGTAATCATATGAAAACACAGTGAAAAGTAAAGTACCAAAGGGTGCCAGCCTACATCTACTTCATCTCATCCATGTAATATGAAATCCTGGCCAGCTTACAACAAGAATACACAATGAGAACTAAATAATTAGATATCGCAACTGGCAAGACGGTTAATATCATAAAGTACAAAAGACTTCTTGAATAATAGTTACATGTCACATGTGATGGAGACCACATGCATAAGATGATTTCAATGTTCCAAAGACCTGCAAGTATGTATGGCATAATTCCATGCTCATTTTGCACATAGCACTCAATACAACAGTATGATTGTGAGATCCTGGCTCAGGACTTAATAAGATTGATAGAATACTCATATCAACAAGTTGCAACTTTTTTCCGAAAGCTCATCTGAAAAGAACTACGACGTTAAGCGTGCTTGGCCCGAAGCGATTTGAGGATGGGTGACCGACCGGGAAGTCCTTCCCGGGTGCGCATGAGTGAGGACAAAGTGCACAGAAAAGACCAGTGTTGATCTGTGGGGCCAGTCTGGAGATCCTAGAGAGCTGCCAGGTCGGTCCGGGGTGGGCCGGGGTGTTACATTTGGTATCAGAGCTGACCCTCGCGGTAACTCGGGCACGTGCGGGTCAGTGGACGAACATGTGATATGTGCCGGCACTTGGCGCATGGACAGGTGCCAAGGGGGGGAAGTTCCTGGAATGGGGGCTGACCGACGCCCTCGTCGGTCTTCTAAGGGGGGAAGGATGTGAGATCCTGGCTCAGGGCTTAATAGGATTGATAGAATACTCATATTAACAAGTTGCAACTTCTTTTCCGGAAGCTCATGTGAGGATAAAGTGCGCAGAAAAGACCAGTGTTGATCTATGTGGCCAGTCTGGAGATTCTAGAGAGTTGTCAGGGGTGACAGGCTCGGTCCGGGGGTGGGCCGGCGTGTTACCCCTGCACTTCACAAGTTACAGTGCTGACACATATTATAACAGAAAGCTGGGAACACAAATAGCTTGAACAGTTTGTACGTTGTCACAAGAATCAGTGTCGACATCTACTTATGAAGGGATCCGTTACATCCAAATCACGAACATGGTTGATTTCTGAAGCATCACGGAGACAGCTGCCGGTTGTAGATGAAGGGGAACGTGTGCAGAAAAAAAATCCTAGCAACGATATCCTTAAACTAGCCAAGATCTATTCTATGCAGATATAGAAGTACAATGGAGATCAGAATACATACCCTTGTAGACCGAAAGCGGGATTACGTTACCGCACAAATGTTGACGACGAAGACCGACGAACCCGACCTCAAGGTCGTGTAGTGGAAGTAGACCTCCCAGCACCGCTAGCGCAGCACCTCGCAGGGCGTTACACACGTACGGTGGAGACGACGACCTCCGAAGGTCCAGTCCACGACGAGCAGCGAAACACTTGGACCGGAACACCAGCAGCGCGGCAGCGGGCTATGGTGGAGAGAACCCCTCTCTACTCGGCGCAACTCCGACAAAGGTAATCACGAAATCGAGAGAAAATTTAAAATTAATTGGTGAATTAAAATGCCAGGGGTGCCCCTTCTTATATAGGCTCCCAGGAGGGAGCCAACTTGCCAGCCAGGCAATGTGGGACTAACCCCCACATGCCTGGTGTGGCTAGGCCACGTGCGTCGGCCCTGCTGGGCCCCATCTGGCCCACCTAGGTCGGCCATGCTCCCCCCCACCGAATTCCCTTGGGGATTTTCCCCCATGGGCCTTCTTTCTACCAGAATGCCCATTTAGGAAAATTAGCCTAAATAAATTCGAAAATAAATATATAAAATCATATTTAAACATTAATTACACTAATTAATATCAAACATATTATACATAATTTATTCCAGCTCCGAAAACTATTTCATCGCTGTCCGATCTCCATCGGACCCTTCCCGAGACGTTCCCAGTGATCTCTTTCCTTTCCGGTTGTCTTATCGAAACCCCTTAAGTGTGTTACCCTATCGGTTCGATATAATAACAGGTATGATCGAGACTCCTCTCCGATCAATGACTAACTCGTAGCCCTGGACCCCATGAATTAATCCCTGTGATATAACAAATGACTCTCATCTATCAAACCTAAACGTTAAGTCTTAAACCTTTTGTCATAGCGATACTTAGCGTGTCCGAGCATCGTTCTTAGATATCTCCATACCTAGCTGACCTCGTTACCGACATCGCTATCTTCTACTCGCCTATGATTTCATGTCTCCGTGACCTAGTCACATGCTTGCAAGCTCATTAGACATAATCTCACCGAGTGGGCCCTAGAATATCTATCCGGCTATACGGAGTGACAAATCCCGCTCTTGACCCCTCGTCTCAACTACCCCCTTCCGATACCCAAAAGTATCACCTATCATTGTCATACTATATAAGATATGACGGTTTGGTGCGATCAAAGTATCTTCCAGAGATTACAATAAGAGTTGATCTCACGGTCGAAGGCGTAATGACTACGTCCTACAAATATGGGTATGTCCATCATATCGTTCTACCAACAACATGATTTTATTGCCGACCGGCGCCATGCCCCATGATCGGAAAAGCTCGATCATCAATCGCGTAACAAAACTAGTCTTAGAAGAGGCTACTAGGGACCTGGTTGTTTATGTATCACACGTGTATTAATGTTTCCGCTTAATACAGTTATAGCATGACATAAAACGTATTATGAACAATCGAGATATGATAAAGAAATACACTTTATTAATTGCCTCTAGGGCGTATCTTGTTCAGTCTCCCACGTGCACTAGAGTACAAATTAATCTAGATTACAACTTGGTAAAAGCTTAACACTCATAGCTTCTTGGTGTTTCTCATGCTTGTCAAGTGGAAGAGGCTTCGTCAGGGGATCTATCACATTTAGATTCGTATGCACTTTGCAAATCTTCACATCGCCTCCTTGTACGTACTGTCGTATCACATGGAAGCGTCGGAGAATATGTTTGGCGGTGGAGTGAGACCTTGGTTCCTTCGCGTTAGCAATAGCACCAGTATTATCACGGGGTCTTGCGCGCCTGGGAACACTCCAAGTTCAATGATGAACTTCCTTAGCCACACAACTTCATTCGCGGCTTCGCAAGAAGCAATGTACTCGGACTCCATTGTAGATTGCGCGACGATGGGTTGCTTCCCACTTCTCCAGCACACGGCGCCTCCATTCACCTTGAACACATAACCTGTCTATGACGTAGAGTCATCTGGGTCTGAGCAGAAACTTGCATCAACGTAACCCGTTACGCCAAGTTCTTCATCACAACCACCATAGACAAGGAACGTTTCCTTTGTCTTCTTGAGATACTTAAGAATGCTCTTAACAGCAATCCAATGTTCCATTCCTGGATAACTCTGAAAATGGCTCGTCAAACTAAGAGCCAATGCTACATCAGGTCGAGTACTCAACATTGCATGCATAATCGATCCTATGGCTGAAGCATAAGGATGAGTCATTTCGGCCTTACCCTGTTTCGTTACCGGACACTGTGCCTTTCGCAATGTTTTATTCTTGATAACAGGCAGAGAACCCTTCTTTGTCGTCTTCATACCGAAACGTTTCAATATCTTATCAAGATATGTACTCTGACTCAACGCTAATAGACGTCTTGATCTATCACGATAGATTTTAATGCCTAAGACGTATGCAGCTTCTCCTAAGTCCTTCATGGAAAATTTACTGTTTAAATAACTCTTCACGCTATTCAGAAGTTCCACATCATTCCCAATCAACAATATACCATCTACATATAGTGTTAAGAACACAACTGAGCTCCCACTCATTTTCTTGTAAATGCAGGTCTCTTCCAAATTTTGGACAAATCCAAAACCTTTGATCACTTCATCAAAGCGAAGATTCCAGCTCCGAGATGCTTGCTTCAATCCATAGATGGAGCGTTGAAGCTTGCATACCTTGTTAGCATTTTTTGGATCGACAAAACCTTCCGGTTGTACCATGTACAACTCTTTCTCAATGTTACCATTTAGGAAGGCTGTTTTGACATCCATCTGCCATATATCATAATCGTAATATGCAGGAACTGCTAACGGAATTCGAATAGACTTTAGCATCGCTACCGGTGAAAAAGTTTCATCGTAGTCAATCCCATGAACTTGTCGGAAACCTTTTGTGACAAGCCGAGCTTTATAGACGGTCACATTACCGTCATCATCAGTCTTTTTCTTAAAGATCCATTTATTCTCGACGGCCTTGCGCCCTTCGGGAATCTCCATCAAAGTCCGCACTTTGTTATCATACATGGATCCTATTTTGGATTTCATGGCTTCTAACCATTTCTCGGACTCTAGACTCGCCATTGCCTCCTTGTAGTTTGTAGGTTCGTCTTGTTCAATTAACATGATGGTGCAAACTAGGTTGCCATACCATTCTAGTGCGATACGAGATCTACCAGACCTACGAGGTAAAATACTTTCCTTGCCAGTTTCTCCCACTCCATCTGTGGAGGACGTTTCCGGAACAGCTTCCGTTGCGTCACTCGGAATTTCGAGTTCAGAATCAACGATCTCGTCGAGGTCTACCTTCCTCCCACTTACTCCTTTCGCGAGAAACTGCTTCTCAAGAAAGATACCTGTCTTTGCGACAAACATTTTTCCCTCACTTGGTTATAGAAGGTGTATCCAACAGTTTCCCACGGATATCCTTCAAAGACGACTTTTTCCGACTTCGGTTCGAGTTTGTTGGGTTATTGTTTCTTAACATACGCCTCACAACCCCAAACCTTCAGAACGATAAATTAGGCTTCTTGCCATACCATAACTCATACGGTGTCATTTCTACGGATTTGGATGGAGCCCTATTTAAAATGAATGAGGCTGTTTCGAACGCATAAACCCAGAAGGATACGGGCAAATCGGTAAGAGACATCATAGACCGGACGCTATCCAATAAAGTACGATTACGTCGCTCGGACACGCCGTTACGTTGCGGTGTTCCGGCAGGCGTAAGTTGCGGCACGATGCCATAGGCCTTCAGATGTGTGCCAAACTCAAAACTCAAATACTCGCCACCACGATCGGATCGGAGGTGCTTGATTTTCTTGTTGAGCTGATTTTCAACTTCACTTTGAAATTATTTGAACTTTTCAAATGTTTCATACTTGTGTTTCATCAAATAGATATAACCGTATCTACTCAAGTCATCGGTGAAGGTGACGAAGTAACGATAACCATTGCGTGTCGATACGCTTATTGGTCCACACACATCTGTATGTATGACTCCCAACAAGTTCAACACCCGTTTAACGAAACCTTTGAACGGTGTCTTGGTCATTTTGCCCATAAGGCATGATTCGCAAGTATCGAGAGATCCAAAATCCAACGAATCAAAAAGTCCATCTGCATGGAGTTTCTTCATGCGCTTTACACCAATATGACCGAGACGGCAATGCCACATATACATGGTGATATCATCACTACACCTAATCCTTTTGTCATCTATGTTATGGATGTGATTACTACGATCGAGATTCAACAAGAATAAACCATTACTCTCGGGAGCATTAACATAAAAGATATCATTCATTGAAATAGCACAACCACTTGATACTGATTTAAATGAATAACTGTCTTGTAACAAGCAAGACCCACTGATAGCGTTCACACTCAAGGATGGTACAAAATAACAATTATTTAAAACAAAAACTAATCCGATGGTAGATGTAGAGGGAGTGTGCCGACAGCCACCACGTCGACTCTCGATCTGTTGTTGATACGTCTCCAACGTATCCATAATTTGTTAAGTTTCATGCTATGTTATATCATATTATTACATGTTTTATATGCATTTTATATAGTTTTATGCATTTTCTGGGACTAACCTATTAAGAAGATGCCACAGTGCCAGTTCCCTGTTTTCTGCTGTTTTTGATTTCAGAAAAGCTCTTAAGGAAATATCCGCCAAATTGGAAACCAGCCAACCAGTATTTTTTTTTGGAATATTGGCGACCAGGGGAACCGAAGACGAGACAAAGACGGACCCCGATGGGCCCACATCGCCTCGTGGCACGACTCCCTTGCCTGCCCCGCCGGAAGGTGGTGTGGCGCCCTCGGGCGCCCACCGACCTAGATTTTTCGCCCATATAAACCCCCCTGACCTAAAAACACCGGACGGTTAATCACTTTTTCCTCCACGGGTACCGAGCCACCGCCGTCGCCGCCACCACTTCAGGAGAGATCAGAACTGCTCCCCGGCACCCTACCGGGAGGGGGAATCGTCCCCGGAGGCTTCTACATCGCCATGACCGCCTCCGGACTGATGCGTGAGTAGTCTACCTTGGACTAAGGGTCCATAGCAGTAGCTAGATGGTTGTCTTCTCCTCTTGTGCTATCATGTTTAGATCTTGTGAGCTGCCTATCATGATCAAGATCATCTTTATGTAATTCTCCATGTTGTGTTTGTTGGGATCCGATGAATATTGAGTACTAAAGTTATTGCTTCATAATATATCATGTGTGTGCTATTTAATGATCTTGCATGCTCTCTGTTACTTGTGTATGCTCTGGCCAAGTAGATGCTTGTAACTCCAAAAGGGGGTATTTATACTCGATAGTAGGTTCATATCTCTATTTAATCTGGGGCAGTGACATAAAGCTCTAAGGTTGTAGATGTGTTGTTGTTGCTACTAGCGATAAAACAGTAGTACTTTGTCTAAGGATGATGTTACTTACTTACTTTACACACTTTGCTTAAGGCGATAATCTGTTGCATGCAACTTAATACTGAAAGGGGTGTGGACGCTAACCGGAAGGTGGATTATTAGTCATAGATGCGGTTAGAACGTTCTATGTATCTTGTTGTAATGCTCGAATGAATCTCACACTAGACACCATATCATTAGTATATGCATTGGGTTGCTTATCATTATTATGTCAATTGCCTAGCTGTAATTTGGTTACCACGCATGGATGAATGTTATTATTATTTATGGAGAGACACCACTAGTGAACTTTGGACCTCAGTCCTTCTCATTAATCTGATAAAACCACAACTGCAAACTTGTTACTTTCTTCAAACATCACTCTTTCTTCCACACATACGTTTAATCCTTTGTTACAGCAAGCCGGTGAGATTGACAACCTCACTGTTAAGTTGGGGCCAAGTATCTTGATTGTTTGTGTCCAGGCTCCACGTTCGTTGCTGACGCGGGTGTTGCGCCGTGCCAACGTCTCCACCAACAACCTCGAGGGAACTCTTCATCTCCTACTGGTTCGATAACCTTGGTTTCATAACTGAGTGAAATTTGCTGTTGCACTACTTCATACCTTCCTCTTGGGGTCTCCCAACAACACACCCACCGTGTGCATCAAGCTCTTTTCTGGCGCCGTTGCTGGGGAGATAAAGATTCACTACGAGGGGATTTTTTGCACTTTCAATCTTTTTATTTTGTTATTGTCTTGCTTAGTTTATTTTATTACTGTTTTGTTTGCTTAATATCAAAAATACAAAAAAAATTAGTTACTTGCATTACTTTCTTTATTTCGGTTTTGTCATTTTATATTTCGGTTTGTTATTTATTTACTTCGGTTTGTCATTATTGTTAT